>JARWLC010000002.1:69348524-69948524 GCA_033318265.1 Phyllotis vaccarum
TTTTGTTGCTAACGAATTACACCTGCCTCAGTCAAATTACTTTGGTTCAGAGACCCAAATCTCCCAATTCTACTTAATAATTCTTTATAATGATTTATATCTTTTTGCACTTGTGTCTGGGTTATATGCACCATAGTGTGTGTGTGTAGGGGGGGCAGGGATCAGCTTTATGGAACTGGTTCATTCCTTCCACCTCTACATGGTCTCCAGCTATCAAATTTAAGTTGTTCAGCTTGAGTGACAACAGCTTTAATAACTGAGCTACCTCATCAGCCCCATCTCACAATTTTAAAGTTAAGCAGTAGGTGCTATTAGACATAGCTCATGGGACTATTCTAAAGATCAAAGAGAAAATCTTTAAAGATGTTTTAAAACGATAAAACATGTATTTTAGATTTTCATGCCCCTATTTTGCATAATAGAACAATCTTAACCCCATTCCCTGTAACGAGTGACATCTGTGCACTGCACCTATCTACTTAATTGAGAAAGACTAGAATTACTAAGCTAAAGACATATTTAGGTAAACCGAACAGTTTAAAGTTAAAATTTCTGCCAAGTCATAAAATGAAAGTCTAGCATGTTACTTACCTCGAGCTGCTTTGACATTAAATCTCAATCTTCTCAAGGCTTCTTCTGTATCAAAGCTGCATTTAACTAATTCATATAGGGCCTAGGAAAATCAAAGGGTTTTACAGAACACAAACTAGCAAGAGTTCATTCAGATGCTCATTTTTAACAGCACATTTTTCTAAATCGTCTATTTCTATGCTTTCTGGTCCAAGTTTAGTAACTGCAACATACAGGGCACCAAAGAAAAAATGTTGAGTTCAATCCTAACCTTCTATGCCTCTCACTATGTACAAGGTAAGTACCCGGTGAAAAGAGTATCCCAGCAACTGAGAGATTAATGATCACATAAAATATCATTTGTTTAAGCTGAACTTCTTTGTAGCTTTCTGAGATTCCTAACATAATTTTAAACAAATTGAGGAAAAATAATGACAAAGTTCTACAAAATGCTACCATATTAGGCTCATGGTAGGTATTAGTCTGACTGCATATACAATGCTATTATTTGAGATGAAGGTGCCAACTACATCACAGATATAGGGTCTCAAAATGAACTAAACAAAAGGCTGGATGGTGGTGGCACATGCCTCAGGAGGCAGAGGCAGGCAGATTTCTGTGACCTGTGGCCAGCCTGGTAGACAGAGTGAGTTCCAGCACAGTCAGGACTACAGAGAGAAAAGAAGTCTTAAGAAACAAAACAAAGAAAACACTTTTAAAAGCCCTACAAAAGTATACATAAGCAAAGTCAAGATTTCTGTTGACTGGAACTGTAATTATACTAACAATATAAGCATATCAACAGTAGGTCTTGAGCTAATTCCAACCTTTACAGAAGAAGAGCAGGCACACTGAAATTGATAGCATTCACACTGAGAAACGAGGACCA
Source organism: Phyllotis vaccarum (assembly GCA_033318265.1). Lineage (NCBI taxonomy): Eukaryota > Metazoa > Chordata > Mammalia > Rodentia > Cricetidae > Phyllotis > Phyllotis vaccarum. The sequence continues at coordinate 69,349,984 of JARWLC010000002.1, forward strand.
CCACTGAAATATACCTGTTCGTTGTCTTTTATGTGAGATCCTTCAGGTATTGCTTCTACACCTTTCTCATCACCTGTTCTTCTAGATGCATCCTTAAGAAATACAATCACTTTATCTTCTGGTAAATATTCTGGGTCCCACAGAAGCTGATCATCATTTTCATATACTAAATTTATAAACAAAATGTTAATAAAAACTGCCAAAACTGATATAATTTGTATAGAGACATATCACCAAACAATTTAGTCTTTGTGAAAATTGTATTTATTTTCTCTGCATATGTTGTGCATGTGCCACACCACACTTGAGGTCATAGACCATTTGTAGGAGTCAGCTCTTCTTTATTTTATTTATTTATTCATTTATTCATTTATTTTTTTGAGACAGGGTTTCTCTGTATACAACCCTGGCTGTCCTGGAACTTATTCTGTATACCACTCACTGGCTTTAAACTCAAAAAATCCACCTGCCTCCAGAGCGCTGGGATTGAGGGTGTGCACCACCACCACCTGTTGGGAGTCAGTATTTGGTATGTCAACCCAAGAATTAAACTTAGATCATTAAGTTTGGATCTCTGTTCTCTTGTCTTCTTACATGTTTTTTTCTTATGTGCCTACACATTACATGTGTTATAATTTTCACATAAAAGTCACAACCTTTAAAAAAGTTTGTTTCATCATAATTCCCAATGCAATAAGAATAAAATATAAATCTCACCAAAATTAAAAAAGAAAAGAACATGACTTAAGATAGTACCTTATGAGAGTTCGAATGACAATGAAAACTCCCAAGACCCAGAAACTAGATCCTAAGATGGAATTAGAGCCAAAAAGGGACACCTCAGTACCCATGACAAGTGCTTCCAAGCGTGATTTCTAGACCTGCAAATCCTACAGTGACTAGGGGTTGAAGAGGCTCGATGGCCTATTAACAAAGAGATGAGGATGTGAGGACTGAAGCTGAGGGGCTGGGAAGGTAAATGGGAAGTGAAATAAAGCAAAAATCTTTGAGCAGTTTGGATGGGAACACAGATGACAGAAGGCAGTGAGAAAAATCCAGTTTAACAAAGTTTTTTAAGATCCCAATAGAAAGGAAATCACTTAATAAAAAACTTTATGTCAGATGACTTTCAAAATTCTTCATATTATAAAAAGGGACGTCAGCTAATTAAGCATCTGCTACAGTAGGCAATCAATGTATCAACTATCTTCACATGTACATAAACATGTACTTTAAAAACATACCTTTTCCCAGTTCTCTTAATATATACTCTTTTCTGAAATAGAACTTGAAGGAAAGTATGTAGAAAAATGTCCTCTGCCATTCTTTATTCTGTTAACATAGTTACACCAAAATTGAAATGCTGACTCCCTTGCTAAGTGAATTTGAACATAATACTGATTTGTTTTCTGTTCTGCAAAAGGAACCAATTCCTCACCACTTATGTTTTAAAGGTTGTCACAGGAAGAGGAAGTGGAGGAGTGTGTCTAAATCCCAGTGCTCTCCATACCTCATTAAAACCTATGGAACAGAAGAAATTTTCTACAAGACATTTCTGTAACCACTGACAATATTTTGCAAATCCTCAAACTGGGTAATAACCATCACCAGGTGGCGCCAAATGACAAAGTCAGCTTCCTTTAAGGCTGAACAGATAATTCTGATTGCATCAGGAACCTCAGAATAACACACCACATTTTAGACCAATAGTCAGTAATGAGCTAATGAGCACGTGGTGCCAGCAATAGAAGTCTCTCTAATCCACACTGCATAGGCAATATGAATGCAAATGTAAATTAGCTAAAGTTCAGAGAGCAGTTCACTAGTAAATAAAGAAAGGGTAGAGGAGGAAAGCGTATGGCATCTTATTAAAAACTGATTCAGCAGCCATTAAAAGAGACCCCAGAATAGCTATTTCACAGATGAATCTGATGAGGGTGATAAGTGGACCGTACTTAACTAGGAATTGAATATTGCTCATTTCAGCTATTCTATTACCTACAATAAACTTAGAAAAATTTAAAGCAATCATTGAACATGTTATTTAAGCAAGATACACCACCAAAATCATCTCACAAGCCCCACCATATATAGCTGGCAAGGACTACATACAAGAATTAGAAGAGGGCTATGTATTCTGATTTGAGGAAAAACAAGTATTTGAGATGAGAAGCTGAGAGCTATCATTACAATGCCACAAATCTCTGTAATTTGAAAAATTAATTCCTAATAAATAAATGTATACTTATACAGTCAATTTTAATCCACTTTTAATGCTCAAGAAAGAATGTGATCTAATCAGTATATCTCAATATGAAAAGCTACCATCAGCAGCATCATACAGCACGAGAATTCACCAGACATATTTTCAAAACATCACATTCACATAGCTTTCTGACACACAGTTAAGTCAACTGTCACAAGATGAGCATTCCTAAGCAGAAAATCTAAAGGCCAAAATGATATGAAATCTAAAACACTGCCTCACATCAGAACCAAAAATAAAGCCAGGTGTTGTGGTAATAGGCCTACAGTCTGAGGCATTAGGAAACAAACAGCAGGACTACCCTGGAGCCAGGAGTCTGAGTCTGGAAACATAAAGACTGTCTCAAAAAACAAACAAGACAACAACAAAGCCCAAAGAAGCTCCTTATACTAGTGCACACTGATGTGGGCCAGGAAGCTCAAAGCCAAGCTGGGCTACTGAGTGCAAGACCCAGCCTTAAAGCCACCACTCTTAAATAAAACAAAAATCAATGTCCTGTGACCCTCTAACAAAGGATGCTTTCTATGTGGCTAACATCTGTTCAGAAACAGTCTTTGGCTGGACCCTGGACTCAATGTAGAGTACTTTCCTAGTATGCCCAAAGCCCTGGGTTAGATCCTTAACTGCATAAAACAGGGAGTGGAGGCACAGTCCTAAATGACTTCTAAAAAGTATGGTATGTGAGTTACATCTCATTAAAGCCGTTTACTGATAATCACCTACTGAAACCACTCACAGTTTAAAGGGGACAGACACTAATCCCACAAACAAATTATGAGCCAAGGCAAAGACAAGTTTTCACTGATCTCTTTGAAAAGTGCTGTTTTTCTGGCTAGGCATATGACTCAAGCTGAGTCAATAGGGGCTTACTCCAAAACTTGCTGGAACTCCAAAGGATAATGAGGTCCTCGTTTCTGCTTGTTCTCTAGTTAGAAGACTGTAAAGTTTAAGACAAGAGCTTCCAGTAGCCATTTAGGGAGGAACACTCACTGTGCTATGAACCCCTGAGCCCAGCTGCATGAAAAGTAAGGATTAGTGTAATCCCCACCATAGCAGCCTTGCAAACTCTTTCTTGCTTAAGGTAACTGAACTGGGTTTCTCTCCCTACAAAGTGTATTCCTTCTGGAGGAAAAAAAAAATCACATTAATGAAAATCCAAATATTATGGATAAGATTAATCATATTGAATATCATAAACGGAACACTATATGACAAAAGGAGTGTTATGCAGAATCATAATAATTCTGTAAATAAACCCTACACCCGTAATTCTATAGATGTGTAAAGGTTAAATAATGCATCCAAGGTCAAATGACAAAGAATTGCTAGTTTACTGGCTTCCTAGTGGCTCTGGCTATACCATTCTCCTCAATTATTACCTAGGACACCACGTATGTGACAAAGATCAACCAGCAGGCATTAAGAATAAAAGATGAATAAGCAAATGATTGTAATACAAACCCTCTGAACTTATAGGTTCTACACCTATGAACTTAATTAACAACAGGCTGATAATGTTCAGGAAAAGGTTTGTGTCTGCAGTGAATAATCATCTTTTGTTCTTTTTCCTTCAGAAACAGTCTAAGGTTTCATACAGCTGACTTAAAGCATGTGAGGGGATGCCCATGAGCAATACTCAAATTCTGTACCAAGTCACAAAAGACTTGAGCATTTGCTATTTTGGTGTCTATGGGTCAAGGAAGAGATAGTCTTAGAGTTAACTCCCACAGAGAGTAAGACAAGTGTACTTGGTCAAAGCATCAATAATAATTAACATAAAAATGTAAGCAAATGTTAATGAAAATGTGAGATTTTGTAAGCAAAATGAATTCCAGTTTCAAAGAAAAATGCCTAGTATGTGACTTTAAGTTCTAAACTTTAAGTGTGTGATGTCAGGAGTGATGATCAGTGAGAGGAAGACAAGCAGGAGTCTAATACCAGAGGGCACACACACATCTGTCACCCTTCTAGAGTCATCACTGACCCTTTACTTTCATGGTAGAGTTTTCCTTCATCACTGAAAAAGCTCTGGTCCATCTCTAAACGGCTATTTACAATAAGGACATCAGAAGCAAGACCAGGCAGCACACACCTGCAATCCTGGCTTCAAGCAGGGAAAAAACCAATCTTTAAGTAAGCCCAAATAACAGATGGAGATGTGTCTCAAAGTATAGCTCAGAATGTGGTTCAGTGGATTTAACTGAACCCTCCCACCTACTCCTCAACCAAGACACTAGACTCATTTCAACATTGTAAGACATGTTCTCACTGACCCAGCTGATGAGAAACACCCTGGGATTTTGCAACAGCAATACACTAATCAGCAGTATCTTTTTATAAACTTTATTTTTAACACTATGTTGTGTAATACTATTTGCTTTATGTTCACAAGGTTTTGTGGGAGCTTTTATAGCCAGAATTCCTTTTTCCATTATTATTAACCTTTTTTTTCACACAATAAAGTCTGCTCACACTCTTAACTTCTTCAGAGAAATGTCATTTTCCTACATCCTGTCTGGTCTTTCTATACCACCTAGTACACACCGAAGTTGCCAAATAAAAGCCAAGCATGGTAGCACACACCTTTAATCCTGACACCAGGGGAGCATAGAGAGAGGGATCTCGTTGAATTCAAGGTCAGTCTAATCTACAAAGTGAGACCCTGTCTCAAAAAATAAAAACGCACAAATGAAAAAAATCTTCATCAAATTCCACCTTACTGCAAAGAAATTATGTACATCCTGTAGGGATTTATGATGTTACTTTAAATAACTGTCCCGCCTACTAGTGTAATAAAAAATATTGACTGGCCAAAGGCAGGCAGCAAGTGTGAGCAGGGCTACCAAACTAAGAAAACTCTGGGAACAGGAAGAACAGAGCAGAAATGCCACAGACTCCAGAGTTGCCAGACAAGCCAGCCTGGAATATCAGAGGACCAGCCATCTCCTCCAGTCTTTGTTTGTTTTTTCTGTGTAACAATCCTGGCTGTCCTGGAACTTGCTTTGAAGACCAGGCTGGCCTTGAACTCACAGAGATATTCTTGCCTCTGATTCCCAAGTGCTGGGACTAATAGCGTGAGCCAGCACTGCCTGCCTGGGAGCCTGGAACTCCCTCTGTAAACTAAAATGACCCCAAACTCAGATCTGCTGGGATTAAGGGCGTAGGTCATCACTCCCAGGATATTCCCTGTGCTGGGATTAAAGGTGAGTTACCACTGTCTGATCCTCCTGGACTGACTGTGGGTAGATACTTCTGATATCTCCGACTGTTTATTAAATCTGAAACATATCCACACAACAACCATCTCCTAAATTCATGAAAATATTAAACCAGAATAGTCAAGAATTTTAGAAATAGAAATTATAATTTATTATGCTTGACTATATAGACATGAAAATAAACGTGAAGTACAAGAAAAGATAAACCTTTAATCATGACAGCAATGTGGTAAAATGTATGACGTTTTCCTTCCATCTACTAATAATAACTCTGTCTTGGATACTGGGGAATAAACCCGGGGCTTTGGTTTGCTAAGTAACTGCTTTACCACTAAACCATATTCTCAGCCCTTAATATGAAACTTTCAAAATACAGGTTTTAACTCCTTCATAGCCAACAATTTTAAGACATCTAGTAAATAGAACAAATGTTTACCTCTCAGTTCCTTGATAGAAAGGAATTCATGCCTGCTACTGTATAGACACAGTACTTAAATTTCAATTATAAATACAAAAGCTAACAGATGATTTTTTTTGCTGAATACAATAATAAGGTACACATAGACAGACAGAATACAGCACAGAATAAGAGGACTCTACTCTGGTTAAAGAGCGAAACTGGGCAAGTTTGATAAAGGAAAGAGAACAGGTGATGCATAAACATCTGGCTAGGAATTTAATAGCTTGTTTGTATCCTACTTTTCACCTCTTACAGTCAAAAGAGCAGATATAGACGGAATTATCTGGAGAAGAAAAAAAAAGGTCAACGCCCCCCCCCCAAAGATACAGCAAAAAAGCCACCATTCCCAATAAAGATTTCTTAATTTTAAACTGTAATGTGCAGAAAATGAAAATGAAAAAAACTTTTAGTGTCAAATGATGTCATCCTACATATGAACTCATTAAGAACATATATGCGTTCTTTTCAACCCCTTCTAACATAGGTAATGTAAAACAAACTGATTCAAAAAACAAATCCTCATTTATTTGACATTACTACATATATGACTGGCCTTGGGACTTTAATTTAAAATGGTTAAAAAATTTTAAATATACGTGTACTATTTTCAAATTATTTTAAGACACAAATGACAAAAAATTCCTTTTTAGTAGTATTGAGTTTTAGAAGCAAATAAGCAACCATTTGTTTATCAGGTGGTTTTCAAATCTGTTATTGAAAAGTTATTATAAAGATTATAAGTATCAAGTACAGAGTATTTAAAGTATAGGAAAAAATGTTATTTTAAAAGAGATGGATGGCTAGGATATTTTAAGACACACATCTTCAAATCCCCTTTTTTACAGGACCAGTTCTGATGAATGTGCTTCTTTATTAGGGTTATTTAGTAGGCTGCCTGCATCTTACATGTAAATTAACAGACCGGGGCAGAGAGATGGATGACTCAGTGAGTCAAGTGGCTGCTGTGAAATGTGCAGAACAGGGGTTTGATCCCCAGCAGCCTGTGTGAAATCCAGAGTAGCAGCGAGTGTATATAATCCAGGTACTACCAGTAGAAGACAGAGGCTCAATGACCAGTCAGTATAGACAAACAGGCCCTATGTCTCAAGGTGAAGGCCAGCAGAGGAAGGAACCCCTCAATGACCCCTCAAGTGAGTGTACCTGGACACAAGCACATACCACTCCCAAAATATGCCGATCACATCAAAAGTTCAGGTCTGTAACTTACCTTTTTCATTTTCTTTGTATCTACAAACACCAACCGGAATCTCAGCTTGAAACATGGAGCCCACCATGATTTCCTATTTTAAACATAACAAGATGTAATGATACATGCTTATGTTCATGTCTATCTAGCTTCACTATCTTCTTGGGTAAACTCACTCTGGTCTCTCTGTCATAAAACCAATTACCTACCTCATGGTAGTATTGTGAGGATGAGTGAGTTAATAATAGCTGGAGCTTACATATGACTGGATGGGAAATAATAATTATAGGTGACATGTAATATAAACGATATATATAAAATAGGGAGAAAAAAATAGTAGTGAGCTGTGATCAGTTAATTAAAATGATAAAAATAACCTGAGAAACAAAAAATCAACTTTGCCTGTTTTTAGAGTATCTATACTTCTAATTCTTTGGGACAGCAACATTAACACTACTAGGGAAATTGTTAGAAATTCAAGTTTTTAGGTCCTTACTTACACTTACTGAGTGGAAATTTTATTGATAAGGCTCAGTGCTTAGCAAAGGCAATTCTAACTCACTTTGAAGTCTGAGAAACCAAGCTTTAAGATAAAGTAAAAAAAAAGTTTGTAAAAACTCTGGCAGGAGCTAAATGGACTCACTTCTAAACCAAGTCTTTTTTCTTCTGACTTTAATACAAAATGAAAAAGTAACCCTCCCCCCCAAGGTTTGAAACTGTCTCTTCAGAAAGGCAACTAGAAACCACTACTGAGATTTCTCATGGACCATCACACATGGACCTGGCATTGTAGCACAAATTCTAACTGTTCCTAAAATTTAAAAAGCAGGAGTCAAATATGGAGTAAATGATGAAAAACCAGGGAGACAAAGGAGCCAGCCATTAGAGAGACTTCTTCCTTTACTGAATCAGGCCTAGGGTGGGGGGTCAGGAAAGAGATCCTGACTCTATGAAATCTTCCCAGTAATGGGATGAGATCCTGTCTCCCCCTCCCTAGTGCTGGGATTAAAGACATGAGCCACCACCATAGTCTGGTTCCATTTCTCTTTTAGACAAATTCAATCTCATGTAACCCAGGGTGGCCTTGAACTCCCAATTTTCCTACCTCCCAAGTGCTGGGATTAAAGTATGTGCCACCATTGCCTGGCCTCTATGGTTGGCTAGTTCTACCCAAGTTAGATCTAGGCAAGCTATATTTGTTAAAGCACAAACAAAATATTTTCAAGTGAAAATGTGGACATTAAAGTTATGAACATAGTTCAAGACCAGTGTAGTCTACAGAATGTGTTCCAGGACAGCCAGGGCTACACAGAGAAACCCCGTCTCAAAAAAACTAACTAAACATCAAAAACAAAACAAACCCCCAAGCCCCAAACAAACAACCCCCCCAAACCACCATAACCCAAAATAGGCATAAACATGCTGTAGAAAGTTTAGATGACTTGGGGTTTGAAGCGTCCTCTCTGCTGCTGTTATCACTTTCTGTTATCAGGACTTTATTCTACTTAATATAGCTTCATGGACACGTTCAATTCAATAAAGCCATCCTTTCACTATAGGAAAAAACAGACTTCTTCATGGTCAGTTTTCAAAAAAGACCATCACATAGAACAAATTTCCACCGCATTGTTTGGCACTACAGAATCCCTCTGCTACCAATCCATGTCTCTTTTTATTTTAGTCACTTGTACCTACCAAATAGTCACAAAAAGTCATCCTTTAAGTTTTACCACAGAATGGATAATTCCCTCTTCAGTTAATCATCCATACTATGTACTCTGGCACCTCCCCAGATGGGAAAGAATTTCGTACAATAGGGAAGAAGGTACAGAGGTAACAGCTCAATCTCTGATGACTCATTCCAGCACCCCCTATATGGAAATAAAGTCTCCTGAAGGCAGTCAAAGCTGCTCTGTGATGGTTGCTATGTTCCAACAGGGAAAAATCTGCATGCAGAATACACCTATACACATGAAATAATGAAACAAAACAAAACCCAGGAAGGGAAGAAAAAAACCTCATAGGGTGTTATTTTTTTTAAAGAGGAAAGACCAGGCAATCGTCTCTCACTATAGAAAACATGCTCCTACAGAAATGATTTGCTTTATCCAATTACAGCATGTGTACTATAATTCCTAAGTTCAACTCCTATGCTATTCTACAAAATTTAACTGTGTGGTTAATTAAATAATGCTACATAATATTTTAAGGAAAAAGAACCTGGTGTCTCAAATTTATTTTAAAAACTAGGTGTATGTTTGTATAGCAGCCCAACCTATAACACCAACATTTATTACCTTAGGATTAGATGATTAGAAATTTGGATTTCTATCATTGGTTCAAGTATCAATACACCCAGCAAAACCACACTCTACCCACACTATCATTTATAAAAAATAAATGTATTTCTTAGTTGGATATATTAATGGGGAACTTAAACAAATATTTACAAAATGTTTAAATGTCACAAAAAAGGCAAATACACTGACTTCATCAATACGAATGCTTCATTATAAATATTCTTGGCTTGCTTGCATGGAACTGAACCAGACTGCATATAGGAGACAAGTTGTGTAGCTTGCTTGGTCTGTTTGAGGGGCCCCTGGCAGTTGAATCAGGATCTATCCCTGATGTATGAACTGGCTTCTTAGAGCCCATTATCTGTGGTAAGACAACTTGCTCAGCCTTGATGCAGGGGAGAGAGGGGATTGGGAAAGGCAAGAGGGGAATTTGTAGTTGGTATGTAAAATAAATTAAAAATTTCTTAAATAAAAAATGTCTTTCGGCTTTTAGAATATTGCTCTAAGTTTTAGAAAAATACCTTTTTCCAGTCTTCTGATGGAATATAATCTTCATCTTCTTCAGATTCTTCTTCTATTTCACTATCTAGAATATAAAAGAGAATGATACAATAAAATGGACACTTATCCTGTCCACATCTATGTATCTTTTTAGATATGCCAAAAGGTCTGCTAAATCAGATGCCTTTAATCCCACCACCCTAACAGATAGGCAGCGTAGCATATTTTTAATCCTAGCTGTTAGACCTTGAACTCACAGAGATCCTGACAGATCTCTGCCTTCCAAGTCATAAAATTAAAGGTATGGATCACCACTCTCTAAACCTTCACAGTTGGGCTGTCTGTTGATATTCCAGACTACTTTTTTTTAAATGTACAATATATCACTAGACAATGCTATTCTTAGAAAATGATTTTGCAAGAGCTTCAGGATTAGTGTCAATATAATCTTTTACTAATGTCTAGTTACAACGTAGGTTATATGCTGTCAAGTTCTTTACATAGAAAACAAGGACTTAGACAAAGTAATGTTGTCCAAACAGTTGTCCTTATAAAACTGAGAAATGTAGAGCAAAGATACAGGAGAAGAATAAGAAGGTGGAATACATTTTGAAAACTTTTATTCTCTACACCAGGCAAGCTGTTGCTTGGGTACATTCAAATGAGGAGGATGCTTTGCCTAACAAAGCACTAAGCTCTGGATTCAACCCAAAGCATTGCATGAGTGGCACAAGCCTGTAATCCTAGCATCTGGGTGGTGTGAGACATTCAGATTAGAAATTCAGGGTCATTCTCAGCTACATAAGCCTAGCAGAGTTTGAATCTCAGAAACCACATTAAGATGGAAGGAGAATGCTGATTCTTACTGTCCCCTGACCTCAGCAAGGCATCCCCCCAGAGGAAACTGGTGACCAGTATTAGCATATATTTATACCCAAGAATTGACCACCTTTTGCACCCAGGAGCCACAAGATTAAAGAAGACAACACTACATATATATAGCTGTGTGTCTGATGTCATCTTTGGTCAAGAGACTATCGTCTTAAGGTGCTATGTCCATATTAATCACACAACCAAGAATCCTGACAACATATTTCTCAGAATATATTCCTGTTGCTGAATGACTCATGAGTATACATGAAAGATGATTCAGAATCAAGCAAAGAAAAGTAAAAACAAAAGCTTCAAGACTATACAATGTAAAAGGAACACACCCATATTAAGGCAGTATATCAAACAGTAAATATTGTTATAACATGCATTGAGAACAGGGCCTTTATTTGATACTCTAGTAACCACTAAAAAAATCTATTTACCTTTGATAGCAATTTCAAAATGAGTGAATTCAAGTATCAATAAAACCACATCAGAATTTTAGGTATTATAGAAAAGTAAAAGTTACATTCTAACTATAGCAATGATAATACATACTTGTATCAAAATATTTACATCGACGTGGACGAATTATTTCCTGAGCATCTTGGGAAGTAACAGACTGTGAGGGATCATCATTGGAAGACTGCGTTTCATCCTCCTGACCCGATGAATCCTTTATATTCTCTTCCTATACAATAAGAAAATGTACTTACAATATGAAAAATGCTTTTGTAGGAAGGTAGTCAAATTGTGTTTTAGGGGGAAACAGAAGATCATAATAAACCCACCAAATGTATTTTGATTTCCTGGGTTAGCTCATGGAATTGGGGTGAAACCTTAGAGCCGAAGTCCCAGCCATTGAGAGTTTAGCTAAGGGCACTTAGCCGTGCTACTTTTGGTAAAGATGTTGAGTTAAGTGTTAATATTAGAAAATCAGCGTGACCCTCTTTTATCTAAAATGATTCTAAAAATCAAATACAAACTGCCAGGCAGCCTGTATAATTGAGAAGTAACACAATTTTTTTTTTTAAAGTCGGTACTATCTAGAAAAAAAGCAAAAGAAATCGACCAAATTTATCTTACTGGAGTGAATTACAAGGGATTTTCTATTTTTATATCACACGCTTCTGTACTTTTATTTTTGAATTTTAAACTTATTGTACAAATCATATTTAGAGCTTAGTATCTGTGGTCTGACAAATACAAAGAGTTTTGGAACATACATGTTCAACATATGAGATGAAATCCTGAACAAGGACCAACTTACTTTATTTTCCCCACTGCAGCCACTGTTGTCATCATTATCAGCATCTTCGTCATCTTCACCTTCCTCCTCCTCCTCTTCCTCCTCCTCTTCTTCGGGTAACCGAACAGTGCTGTCATAACCATAGAGGCTGAGGAGCTCATGGATTGGCATGTCGCCTTCCTAAGTACACCAAAACAAGTCAACTTCTGAAATCAACAATTTTGTATTTCCATGTTATAATTTACAAATCCATACAGTACTAAATGACACCTTTTCTCCTTTAGATCATGTGTATGATTTGTGTCTAATATGTTCAGTATTTTCAAATTATGAAAAAGAGAAAAGAAAACCCAATCTTTTATTCTTATAAACTGACCAATTTTAACTGGTCCATATATTTGTCAATAACCTGAAATTAATTACAATTTTGCAATAATCAGTCTACATTCTACAGATAGCCCTTAAATATAGATCATTATCAACAATACCCTAAATAAGTGGGGGCAAAGGGAGTAATTAGAAAATAGTACGTAATCTAATTTAATAAACCCAGAAAGAGAGTAAATTCCCTATTCAGCTAACGTATACTGTAGGAACAACAGCAATTACATACAAAATGATACCATATTAAAGACATCTAGATTTTTCTAGTGTAATCTTCAATTTACATGTAAATCATGTCAGCACAGATTTTCTATGAACTATTAGATTAATCCCATCAAACAGATGAGGAAGCATAAACATACATTAAAGAATTTTCTTTTAGAAATTATACAAGTTACATTATAATACAATCTGATTCTCATCTGACTCTAAAGGTTAATAATTTTATTAGTGTATCTTAGGACTTCAGTCAGGACCTTTTTCAATTCCTCCAAAAGACATATCCACTGTGAATAAAATGAAGAAATAGCCTTATTTAGAAATATATAATCCATGTTCTGCAGAAGACAATCACTAATCAAGCATCAGAAACAATAAAATTCTGATTATTAAAAAAATCGAAGTTTAATTTATTGAGTTAAACATAGACAAACACACACATTCTAAAGAAAAACATGTCAATTCAAAATCTAGAGAAATGGTGCTCTTTAAATAAGACAACATATATTATAGTTTTCTATTATTATATGCCATACTGATCAAGGTCTAGCTTACACGTAAAAAGATTTCTGTAGCTCACAACTGCCTATAACTACAGTTCCAGGAGATGTGATACCTCTGACCTTCTTGGGCACCTGTATCCACACACACACCCCAACTGACACATACATGTATGCATATTTACACACATAAGTTTTTTTAAAAAGAAAAAATATCTAGTAATTAATAATCTGTAAAGCCCTCACAGGAAGAAAATGACATTTAATACTTGTAATACACATTGTAAATCAACTTGTGATCTACTTTGGAAGAGTTCTAAAGGGTCCAGTAATCTATAGACTCTATACTTTGACAAGATATGCTATCTTATTTTTAAAGTATAACCAAAACCATATTTGAGGTACTGAAAGAATTGGTCCATGGAAATCTGAACTATATCAAGGACACTAAAATTTAAGTCTAAGAGTCAGTACCTAAAAATAACAGAACAAGCATCCCCGGAAACAAAAGGAGAGAAAGTGGGATATTCTCATGCACAATAACCAACAGCCTCCCCATAGCATCTCTTAGTGGTCAAGCATCTGAGTCAGGTGCTTGGATTTCAATCTCTTAAAAATGAAAGCAGCCAGAAGCACACAATCTCCCCAGATACTTAACAGCATCAGATGGTAATGTCTGCCACTTTTATTTTCATGTTAAGGAAGCAAAGCAGACTGCTTTTAAGACTGACGCGGACCTCCTGACTCAGTCCTTACTAATTAACTTCAGTTGCCCAACCTACTTCTTATTTGGGATACTCTTTGGATTTAAGGGTTAAGTATTAAATGTCATTTTCTTCCTGTGAGGGATTTACAGATTATTAATTATTAGATTTCAAACTCTAGGCCAAACGAATTAACACAGGGAGTACAAGGCCAGGCTGGATTGCAGAGCTGAGATCATGTCTCAAAAATGATAAGCAGGAAAGCATAAATGCAAGCAAATAGACAAATTCCTACTAATATTACATTTATCTTTTGGTACAAGGTTCAACTAAATCTACACTGGTCTGGAACTTTGTATCCTAAGCTGGTTCCCAACTCATGTTTTTTCTGCCTTAGTGCCACTTGGAAGATAATTTTATTTGTGACTGGAGTGCATCTTAGCAGCAGACTCTCAATGGACAGTTCACATTTCCCAGCAACCCATCCCTAATGTTGGATTCCTCTAGTCTCTGAGCTACCACATGATATAATAGCATCCTTCAAGCCCTTCGGAGCATCTGTCAGCATTTGTCTCAGCACACACACTAAACCATGGGTCAAAGGATCCTGACTTTGACATCTGTGTGTGTGATTTCTAACAGACTGGCAGATATCATCTCCCCCCCCCCCCCCTCTCTCTCTCTCTGTGTGTGTGTGTGTGTGTGTGTGTGTGTGTGTGTGAGGGGGATGAGAGTGGGGTGTGGTGTATGCAGCACCCAGAGGACTATGGGTGGTCCTACTCTTATCAGAACATTACTATACTATGATCTATCAGTCATCCACTACATTATCAAAATCTACGTTCTACCAGGTATTAAGGGACCTCCTTCAACTTATTCCTCTGATAGTCCAGCTAAGTAGTGGTTGGGAAGCCCCAATGTTCTTCCTTTCTTAGCATTCCCAATCCCACAATGCTGGGATTATCTGATCTTTTACATTGGTGCTGGGGATATGAACTAAGATCCTCTTACACAGCAAGTGCACCTAACACTGTGCCATCCCCCAAGTCAATGACATCTTTAGAAAGACCGAGAAGTTTACGGATTTGGCTAGGTCTTCATTTGGGTCCATGTTAACAAGGAACAGGAGTACCTGCCCATTTGGTAATGCTCTGATACCCTCTCACAAGAACCACGCTGAGAGCACTCAAAGTGCTGCCTACAATCTGCAACAGGAATACCTCTTAATTAGTACCAGGCAGACATGAATAAAATCAGTCAGCTTCTCAGTTTGTTTCTAGCATTTGTTCAGAATTAGCTAAACAAAAATGCAGGGAGTATGTCATAGTAGGGAGTAGGAAGAAAATCTCACAGCACAAGGAAAAGCTCTTTTGAAAAAGGAGCCCAATCATTTTAAAAAGTAGAAATTAAGGTCTCATTTGAGCCCCATGTCCTGTATACTTTCCTGCCCTTATCACAAACCACGCAACCCTGAACTCTTCACTGATGGAGTTGGTTCCAGATGCAGTTCTGTCTTTTCACTCTCAGGATTCTGATGCTATCAACAATAGTGATCTGCAAAGTGATTATTCTATATTTCCCCTCAGGGGAAAAAAGAAGCATGATTAAAACTTGGCCAGTAGAGCACAAATAAATGAGGGTCTAACGGTCACCTAGCTGTGGTGATATTTTATGTATCCTCTAAGAAATAAAGCTAGCCATAAAGGCCAGGCAGTGGTGCACACACCTTTAGTCCCAGCAGTAGGAAGGTTGAGACAGGAAGAGATCTGGCTGGGCAGAAAAAGGACTATAAGACAGGAGGGGAAGACAGGAACTCAGCCCTATGCTTCCCTCCCCTTTCAGCTGAGGACTCTGGCCATTCAGTCTGAGGATTCTTGGAGATAGGATCTTCCCCTTTTTGGCCCGAGGATTCAGTAGTGATGAGAAATTTCTCTAGTGGTTTGTTCCTCTGTCTCTTTGATCTTTCAGCTTTACCCTAATATCTGGCTCCAGGTTATTAGTATAAGACCAATTAGGACGCATGAAACACCTAGTCTAGAGAACATCTTGTTTCATTATCAAAGTCTCGAATTAGCAAGTATTAAGGAATTTCGTTTAACTTACATCAAAAAATCATAATGAAATAGCTGTGTTTTTATCCTCCACCTAGAAATAAGGATACAGAAAAAGCACAGAGCCGAAAAGCTTTGGGGCATATAGCACATGCTCACAGCTGTGCACTAGCTTTTTCTGAGAATCACAGGAATGATACACAACTAAGATTTATTTAGTAGTTTATCATGTGCCAAACATTGTGTCAAGTGTTTTATATTATCTTTGTAAAGATGAAAGCTTAACAATGATAATCAAGTTATATGCTTATGGAATAGTGTGGTTAAATTAAGAACCCAGGTTCTTTAACTCACTGGCTTGCTTACTTAATTACATATGCACATATTCTTCATTCCTTAAAAACTGACCTCAGGTTAATTGTTCATTATATTGATGCAATATGATATGGGCTGAGTAGATAAGACTATAAAGACAGACAAAAGATGAATAAAAACAGGTGTACAATATAATGTTCTTTAGAAAGTAAGTTGTACCAGCACTGTAATAGAAAGTAGGGAGTCTCATCTGTGTAAGCTAACTGGACACTGGCTGAACTTTAAAGAAAAATACTAAGAGCTAGAGATAGATGGCTCAGTGGTTAAGAAGACTTGTTGTTCTTGCAGAGGACCAGGATTTGGTTCCCAACACCCATACAGAGGTTCACAACTGTCTGTTAACTGCAGTTCCACAGGATCTGACAACCTTCCTCCACAGACACCAGGCAAAACCATGGTGTAAAAACATACACGCAGACGAAATGCCCAAAGACATTTTAAAAAAAGACAAACGTTGTCTCTGGACTGAAGTCAAGACAGGAAGATAAAGCCATCACACAGTGACACACAAAGTGTAAGATCAGGGCTGCATCAACTTTCGGTTTGTAGAAGAGATGATTTCTCTCTCATGAATGTGGCACAGATGCAAATGATCACAGCAGGACCGTTAGTGGATGGGCACATTATTCTTCACATATCTGCTAAAAATGGAGTCAGCAATACAGGCTTATGAAGAGAGGAGATAAGTCCTACAGGGCCACAGCTAGTTAGACTAAAGACAGTTCCTAAGGTAACTAATCACTTAGGGATGGTGATCGACTAGAAAACAAACTACAGAGAAATGAAGTCAGTAGAGTTCTTTTACAATTTCTACGTTGGGGTTTCTTTTATAATTCAACCTATGCATACTGTCAGGTCCCAAAGAATTCCAGGATGAACTGTGGTGCCTGTTAGCACAGTTAGCATGATGGCCTCTCAGCACTTCTCACTCCTCATCCCACCCTTCCTCAGGCCCTAGCTTTGCTTCCCCTCCCCCAGCTTCTGGTCCCCAGATGACCCAGCCATTTTAACCAAGCGTCCTCTGCTCCTTTTCTCTCTCTTTCTCTCACTTCTCTCTTCCCTCTCTTCTCACGAGCAGGACTTCTTTTGCTGGCCATATTTGTATTCAGTCAGGACTCTTCCAGGTGCCCCTGGCTGTTCTCTCTCTTATCAACAATGAAAACCTCTGTAACCACATGTTCTCATTTTTATTCATGTAAACTGCTAGAAAAATCTCAATCTTTCATATTTTTTCTAGAAAGAGAATTCAGAAGAGACAAAAATAAAAAAAAAAAATGGTAAACAGCTTTTACAACAAGATGAACATACGCACTCAAGAAGCTAGTGTGGGCATTCTCATGAGCCACCTCAATCCCTAGCTCTAGGCTTTGGTGCTTTACTGGAATGTGTCCAGCTTTAAAATGTATATTAAGAATAGAAGTTATTAATAAGAGTCTTTTTCTTCTACAATGCATTTAAATATATAGATGTAGTAGATAATAATCTTTCTTCTGAATGTAGTGCTATAATTGTGCCCATGCTTGGTCTCTGGAATTTTAACAGAGCACAGGAAAAGGGTTAAATTTTGGTACTAGTAATTCATAGTGAACACAAACCTTCAAGAATTTGTGCATAACTTTATCATTTCTATTAGCATCATAGTAAATTCTAATCAATTCATCTAATTATATTAAAATATTTAAATGTAAGATTTATATTGGTGCTAGAGATGGCTCAGTGGTTAAGAGTATTGACTGCTTTTCCAGAAGATCCAGGTTCAAGGTTCAATTTCCAGCACCCACATGGCAGCTTACAACTAACCATAAATCCAGTTCCAGGGGATCTATATCCTCACACCAATGTAAATTAAGATAAATAATAGAATACTATTTATTATTTATAAATAGAATTCAAGCTGAATGAAATTAAAACAACTTACAAAGTAGTCAAATACCTACTTTTGACTTAAATCAGTTGACTTTGATCTGAAAGAACTCAGGTAAGAGTAAAATACAACTGTTAAATTTATTGCTAATTTATGGATGAAGTGTGAAGTTTGTTCACGATTACATAAAAAACAAACAAGACAGATTTCATACAATGAAAGCTCCAAATGAAAAGCACCAGCCCCTGAATCTCACCACTGTCTTTCTCCTGTAAAAGAGGTTGCATTATCAGTAAGACAAACTGGTTCATCTCTTTTTTTAAAATTTGATTTGGTTCCTACCTATAAAGTTTGCAAGTATAGGAAATCTAACCACACCATTTAGTTTCATGTTACTTAAGTTCTAGATATGGAGCTACTTATACCTAAGATTTTGTGCAAAGTCAGATGAGAATCTGGAAGGACATAAAACTGCTGAAGATAAAATATACAGGACTGGGTTAATTCTTTTCTTCCTTCTCTACAAATTTCAATGACCATTTCCTAAAGAAAAAAAATAAGCAAAGTAGCTTCTTTTAAAGATTGTTTCATGAGCTTTTTTTGAAAGGATCTGTGAAAACCAAAATACAATATTGTCACCAAAATAAATTCAGTTCTCTGGTCAAAGTTAAACAAAATTGCTTAGGCACTGTGGATAATACTAGTTTTAGTAACTAAATGATCCCAAACAGGATCCAGGCAAGATTTAACTGAATGGTATCAGGACTCCTTTCAACCTCAACTAAATTCTGAAACACAGATAATTACTATAAAAGAATAATAACATCACACCCTCTATCTATAAACATCAACACTGTGTCTGTTTTATATTTCTTTTATCATGAAGCAAACTAGGTCATAAACATGTTTTATTAGTGAATATCAGATATTCTTATGAAATTATCGAAGATTATAGGTATTATTACTATGCATACATATGGACGTCTATGAACTTTGGTAGGGAAACAAAACTAAACCATACAGAATAGGAGATAGCATTTCTTTTTTTTCTTTTTTTTTTTTAAATCTAATCACAATATACAAATGTCAACACCAAATCCAGAGAAAGCAGCAGCCTAATACACGTTAAAGCAGGTGCAAACTAGGTAGTCCAAGAACAAAAGCAGTTAGTAAGGCATAGTGTATAAGGTTTTTGTGGTAAATGGAAAAGGCCCTACAGCAACATTAAAGAATCTAGACTTCCTTTAAGTTATAGGAGATTGAAATAAAAGGGTTTGTACTTTAGAAAGGCCATTTACAGACTCTGCATGGAAACATACTAGAAGAAATATAGTAAAACATGAGATGAGGAAACCAGCTAGGAACAGTCTAGGAGTAGAAAAGTACCTACTGGGTAGAAATGGAACAAGGACTGGCTGAGACATTTCAGGAGAGCAGGGAAGGCTCATTTACAAACTCCATGCTGGCAATAAAGAAACATTCCTTCTGATTTCAGACTTAGGCAACAACGTAAATAAACATTTTTTAAAGTGATATTTTTTTATAGACAGAGAAGAAACAGGTAAGGAGGGAATATTAAGTGTTGTTTTGAGTGTTCACAATTTTACAGGTAGCCACCAAAATGTCTAAGGAAAAAGTCAACTTGGAGAATGAGATGAAGAGTTAAGCCAGAAATACAAACTAGTAAAACAGAGCAGAGAGCATGACATAGATTAGATCACACAGTTGGCGAAGATGTAGACTGGGAGCCCACTCTTGGGAGATTTGTTCTATTTATTAAGTCTATAGAACATTCTAATACAGCTGACCTTTATAGTACATTCTGAGAGACAGGAACAGAAGAATGAGTCTGGCACCAATAACCAAGAAGTACTTTAGGTAAAAAAAGAGTACACAGAAGACACTGTTGAATAAAGTGTACAAAGGTCAAAGGTAACCCCATATAGCAAGAGGCAGACACAATCTACAACTTTGGAAAACGATGACGTTTAAGACATTAAGCAAATAAAAGATGTAGTAACTGGGGGGGGGGGGAGCCCACAACAGAAAATTTAGGAAGCTTTCACAACCCATTTACAACAGATCTATGTTTTACCAAAAACTTACTACTGAATTCCATTATTTTACACAATAATTTTAGTCTCAATTTCAAATGTTAAATACTCCACTAATGGTTTGGGTATTTAAATTTTCCAGCATAAACAGAGCACCAAAGTCTCCAGCGACCCCCTCTACACACAATGCAACACTTCACTGCTAATATGGGTCATTTACCCTTGCAAGATCCTCTATTTCCGAACTGAAGTTTGTCTCTCCTTCCATCATTTCTTCTTCTTCTAATGTTCGCTCATCATCAAAATCATGAACCAGCATGTCAGCTGATGGATCAAACTCATGGTCCTCTGATGTTGCTGAGCCTCCTATAAAGAACATTTCAGGATGTACAGTAAACCAAATTAAGTGTATCTTACCAACGTTATTTTAGTATATATGCATTACTTATTTGAGGCTGGATATAAGTTAAAAAGCACCAAAAAAGTATAGACACAGTAATGTATGTTTTAAAAAATTATTTTTACTCATCCCCACTCACGAAAAGCTTTTGCAAAAACTGTTTGCCATAGTTCACTCCTATATGATCAGTTACACTGTGAAAGGGGGTAGAATATTTCTAACTTAGAAATCTTGCTGTAACCTAAGAAAAGAGCTCTTTCAAGTAGGAATGGTCTTTTGTTGTGGAGGAAAAACAAAAAAAAATTTTAACCACATGATTAAAGTTTGAGAGTGATTTTTTTAGGTGCATGACAGGCTGCATATACTACAGTGGCTACACCATATATAGGTATGTAGTAGACTTGTAGACGTAAGCTCTGTGATACTTGCTCAACCACCTGTGATTGCCATCAAGCAATACTCGTCCACCTAGTGAATATATACATGTACTATCAGCACTACCTCGAAAATATATTCTAATATTTGAATAATTATCTTGAATTTATGCAGTTGATCTGAAATAATTCAGTGGTGAGTAGAATTCATAAGAACATATATAAAATTTTTATCAAAGGCAATACAAGTAACTCGAAGGAACTAACATTTTCTAATCAATATTAGGCTGGCTTAGGGGAAAATTACTAGATTCAATAGGGTCACCCTCAAATAGACTGCAAAAGCTAGAAATGTGGGTGCTCTTGATACTTCCCACATTTTGATTACAGCCAAACCAAGACTTCAGTCTGCAAAAGCAATGCTTATTTATAGACAAGTCATTTAACATTGAAAAAAAAAAAAATTTTCCCCTATGAGTTCAAATTGTCAAGGGTTGCATTAACAAGACCCACCAATCTACTTATTTCACTCTATGTAAGAGAATCAGTAAGTAAAATGAAGAAACCAGGGCATACCAATGGCTCCAGGTTCTTTAGTCAATTCCCACAATATTCAGAAGTACCCTTCCTTTAACTATGTGTCAAATTATAAGCTCAATCATTTGACAAACATTACCTCAATCCTCAAGCAATGGTATGAAGTAGCTAGTTCACCCAATTTGAAAAGGGGGTGGGGGGAGATTCAAAGCTGAAGAACGTAAGCAGCACTTCTAACTACAGCAAAGATGGGATGGAGTCCTAGCTGTAACTTCTACTTCTGTGCTCCAAACTTCCTATAAATTCTCACTATATCTTGTCAACACTTAAGGACAGCCTAAGTTTACTAACATATTTGACTAGTAAGCCCTGACAGGTGGCAAAACATTGGAAGACACAATTCCTTTGGAGAAGTATTAAAAAATAAGTAAATCCAATTTTATTTATACTAGATCTTAATAAAAATGAGTTATTAATCATTATGCAAGTTTCAGAATATTTATATAAAAACAGATATATAAAAACAGATTAACAATATTTATATAAAAAAACAGAAAAAATCTTGTCCTAATGTTATAGGTATTACAGTATATTTATTTTATAGGTATTACAGTATTATTTATATAAAAACAGATTAACAATATTTATATAAAAAACAGAAAAACATCCTGTCCTAATGTTATAGGTATTACAGTATAGTTGAACTACTGGGCAGGAAGGGTTCCCATGAAAGCACCAATAACCATTAACTTGGAGTTTTGGGTTTACCATCCTTTCAGTTTCCTGGAGACTTTTAACAGTGAAGCAGTCTCATAGACTATGCTATACTTTATTTCATGACTTCAAACAGAAAGACAAAAAAAAGAAAAAAGCTTTATTACTGGAGCTGGAGAGAGGGCTCAACAGTTAGGAGGACTTGTTTACTCTTGCAGAGATCTGGGTTCAGTTTCTAACACCCACCTGGTAGCTCACAATCATTCTTAACTTAAGTTCTAGGGGACTCTTCAGAACTCCATGAGCTCCAAACATGTGCACAGTACTTATACAAACAAAACAACCATATACACGAAGTTTACATCACTATCCCTTCTCTTTAAACATTATTCAACTTAACATAGCTCTTACTGAGTATAGATACTGCCAACAACTAATTATGTTAAAGTTTATCTGTTCATCGTTATACTCTTATCCTCTTAAACACTTCCAGACTCACGCCATATTACTTACCTAAACTCTCTCATCTTTTGTCATCATCTGCCGACAGCTCTACTTCAAAACCTGTCAGCTCACTCCCCCACTACATTAAATGCCAAAGTGTAAATGAGCTGCTCTTCAAATTCCAACTCTTTTATATTACATATAAACTTGCAATTTCAACTATTTCCTTTCCTTAAGCTGGTGTTTGTTTTATATAAGTTCTTATTACCTTATCTGCAAGTAGCAACTAGCCATCCTATTACTGCCTGCCAGATGCTAGACCCATTATTAGGACACTTCCTGGAGGAAGCTCAATAATAAGAACATCTTTTGCTTTGTACATGTTAAGTATTTTGCTAAGGAGTTTATAGATCACTGTTCTTTCATCCACTTTAGGATCATCTTTAGGTTACAATGTATCATGTATACGTATTTAATCATTTAAAAATAATTCCCTCTCCTACAACTTTCACATATAATGGTTTTGTACTGTGCCTGCACTTTGGATGCTGACTGAGCCTATAGAGAAGTCATTTAGCATAGTTACATGACTATCAATGCTAGTACTGACTCCCAAGTACAGATGCTATGAAGAGCAGCCTTTGATAGTTAAATAATATTTTACATGAGACCTCTATCCTTAATTCTACCAACTTTAGTAATATAGCAACAAATGTTCCTTCTGTCAAAGGCCCTGATATTCATATACTTATTGATGAATGGAACTCTACAGCTTAGTGACTCTGCAGTTACACAGATTAAAAACAGGAAACCCATTTTCTTTTTCTTTTTCTTTTTTTTTTTTTTTTGCAAAATTTAAGTTTTGAAAGAAAAAAATACTGGAACTATTTCTATACCCAACAACCAATATAATAATATATCACTTTTTTGATCTCCTATTACTTCTAACTCTTACCATCCTGAACTCATATCTAAGCCACAAAACTAAAGAAAACACAAAGTCACAAAGACCAATATACTTTACTTTTTGACATACAGGAAAAAAAAGACAAACTGTCTTTAGCTGAAACAGAGATAAAAGCAAGTGTAAAGTCAACACTCAAGTTATTTACAAGTTGTTTAATTCAACTTCCAGAACATAACAATTTATGTCCAAGGAAAGCATTCTGGATTATTGAAAAGACTACTCATGTTAAGCATGTTTTAAAAAAAAAACTTTTTAAAAATTACAACCTGGGCAGTGGTGGCACACATATTTAATCCCAACACTCAGGAGGCTGAGGCAGGTGGATCTCTGAGTCTGAGGCCAGTCTAGTCTACATAGCAAGTCCAAGACAGCCAGTGCTACAGAGAAACCCTGTTTGGGAGGTGGGAGGAGACTATCCCCAGAAAAAAACAAAAGAAAACAAAAACCCCAAATAAAATAACAATACAAATGTTGATAGCTTCAATATGCAAAACTGAGCAATGTGACACTATACTTTGCTAAATATTCAACGTGTGTGATATTTTCAAACAAAACACACCTTAGAGGACCCCAGAGTAAAAACTGTGCAGTATTGAAGGGAGACTACAGAAATCCTAATCAACAGTTTAGAGGATATAGAACCTATCCTACTCAGATTTATGAACACACTCCTCATGTTTCCAGTGCAGCTCCCCTCCTGAACTTACTTTACTATGCCCTTCAGTGATAAATACATTAACATTTTTTAATCAAATAAAATGTTGTGTGTCTTTAAGCTGACTCCTTTACAAGAGCAATATTTCATAAACACTCTCAATTAAATAACAATTTAACTCTAAGCAATAGAGCAAAAGAGAGAGAGCAGAGGGACAAGGAGAGGAGGAGAGGGAGAGCCCAGACGTTAGGACGACGAACTCGCAGCAGCCTCACCTGGACTTTCATGGGCAGTCAAACATTTCATCCATGTCTTTTTCCCCAGAAAAAAGAAGCATTCAGAAGAAAAGCATGTCAGATGACAGTCTAGCTCCTCTAGACTTTAGGTTAACTAACAGGACAAATAGGCAAACAGGATTATAAAACACAGAAAAATACTTACCTGGACTTGAAGACTCAACAGATGGCTGAGGGGAAAAGAAAACAAATTAGCATTTTTGTGTAGCATACCTTCATAAACATTTTAAGAAGCACTCAATGACTAATGACACTAAAAACTTACAGGAAGTTTTAACGTCTAACACAAACCAAAAATTTTCACGTATTTTTTTCCTTCCATTATGCTCAAACCCAAAGAAAAATCTGAAACACTCCTGGCTTTAAAAGCAAAAATAGTAATATAAAATTAATTTCAATTTTATAAGCAAACACAGTCCTCAAAAATAAAGATGAGTTAAGAGAGTTTTAGATCTTAAAATATTCAGAAACAGTTTTTATCCTACTTATATTGAAATAACCACACACAAAGTTTGCTATAAGTGGTTTCTAAAGCACAAAAATAAAACAAAACCCAAATTATGAAACAGGAGGTAGTAAGACTAGTCCCCTGAGCACAGTACTAGAGACTGAACTCAGAGTTTCACATATCCATTCTAGGCAAGTATTCTACCAACAGCTATATCCCCACCTCATCCTCCAGAAGGACAAGATCTTTCTAAGATCTGGGATGACTTTCATCTCATGATCTCCTGCCTCAGCATCCCAAGATTATCACTGTACCACTCATTCATTAACTTTAAATGGAGAAATATGAAATTAGTAGCAACTACTTTTACTAATATTGCCACTTGACAATGTTACTTTATCTCAATTCAGTTAATTTACAACACAAACAAGTCATCTTCAAACATAAATTCCTTCTGGACAAATTCCGTCGCTGAGAGAACTTAAATGCCAGTTCAGCCAGAGCTACCCATGGAGGTTTCAAGAAGGAAGAAGTCACTGGCAAAAGAGCATGCTATTAAGAGTATTTCTTCTGCTAAACACAACAGAGCCAAGAGGTAAGGCACTAAACAAATGGGGAAAAGTGTTCAGTTTTCAAGAACTGGGGATTCTAAGACAGATCTCAGTGAAGTTTTTAAGAATTTTGAAATTTGCCTATATCATGGTACCGTTGTGAGTGTGGCATTCCAGATTCCAGTAGTGACCTATGCTGGCTTCTCTTGAGGCACACTTTTTCAAAGGCTCACTTTCTACTTCTGAAGTTTAGTTAAGAGAGCAGTTCATACCTTCAACACGGTTTTTCTACCACCCACCACCAAACCCTAACAGTGTAGACAGTATTTATGTATTTCCTATACCATAACCATCATTACTTCAAAGTTACAATGGCACAATGGTTAATAAATTGTTTAGTTTTGTTTCTCTGATGAGAAGTTGGAGAGCAGGATGCCACAAAAATAATGCTATAATCATAAAAAGGGCAGAACTATACAGTTCTGATGTGATATGGCTGTAGGCACCACACCTATTATCTAGCAAATCAACATTTTAAAATCTTAATCCCAGCTATAAGCCTAACCTTTGGGCCATTACATCATTCAATGACTTTATTTGGTGCCAAGTTGATCAGTACTACAGAAAAGCTTCATTATACTCCTTTTCCTTTTTAAGTAAACGTCTGAAACAAATATACATGGCATAAACAACCACAATTTTCTATAAATTAGGGCTCCAAAAGAAACAGCTCCTGAACACAATTATTTTTTAACATTACAATATTTTATAGTCTTCTGATTAAAAAAGAAATAGTTTTCTGAAATCAAGTGTGTTGGCACACCTTTAATCCTAGCATTCATGAAGCAGAGGCAGGCAGAGCTTATTCAGTGAATTCTAGACCAGCCGGAAATATACAGTGAGACCCTCTCTAAAAGGGAGGGGGGCATCTTTTGACTAAAAAATAAGTACTACTGGGCATGAAAAGGTTTAACAATATTAACTATTATCAATAATAGGATACTGAATATGGCAGCTGTGTAATTCAGTTTAAAAGAGGCCTTTCACCACCAGTAAATAACAATACCACACTGATGAGAATTATCAGCAGGCAGTTGCCAGCTTGAAGTTCTAAAAGGTTCCAAATACCTTCTATTCCACAAGAGGCCTATGTTTAAAGGACTGGCAGCATTGTTAAGCACAGGGTACTTCACTGAGCACATCTCTTAATGTTCAAATAGAGCTAATACTCTGTTAGACATGCTGGCTTTGATAGCATTCACAAGCTGGAGAGGGACAGGACATGCTAAGTGCCTATACATTTTAGTTCTTTATGCCGCAAATAAAATGTTATCAGTTTAGGAGGAAAGGGTGAGATTAGTTTATTGTAACTTAATTGCATCCAATTAAATCAAAGATTACCTGCTGAAAAAAAGTGTTTTTAAAGTTCTTACTGTAAGGATTCCTTTTATTCAAATGATTCTTTCTACCACAATATAGGGGTTTAAATATAGAATGAGAGCATTTTTATAGACATGCAAGAGAACAAGATTTATATTCACAGTGCAACCCATTCTCAAATGGGTCACTTTAATCATATATGTAGCATCAACACCTATTCTGTCCACTCATTTCACACAATAGGAAACTCTTATGAACTGAAAAGATGCAGGTTCCATAGTGATGATGAAGACAGGGCTGAAGAAGCCTATGATCCCTCAAGATCCCTTCATACCTTGTACCTCTAAGACAAAGAAAGTCAAATCTCTGCATTCCCCCTTTCCTCGTTACTCTATTTCTAAAATCTCTTTTACCAGCTCAAAGCATGCTTAAAATATAAAAGCAAACTGGTCACTGATCTTGCTGAAGAGTTATGTTTCTTTAGGAACTCGAGCTTGGATCATTTACCTTTTTGTATGACAGTCCGTTAGAAAGAGAAAAGAAGATAAAAACTACAGTAAGCACTTGTTTTTAACAATATCTATTTTTATGAAAAGTAGAGGAATAAAATAGTAAAATAAACTCACATTATTGCTTTAAAAAATGACTACAACTATTCAGATCTTTTACCAATAGCAACATAGCCTACTATTACACATTTAGGTTGAATGAGTGAGTGTGTGTGTGTTATTTACTACCATAGCTTGTATAAAGCAAAGAGTTAGGTGGAAATTTTAAATTCATTATTTATGCAGTTTAGAAATGATACATGGCTCTTCCAAGTAACAGAACACAAGTCTGTAATATGATGAAATATTAATGTAAGTTGTGTCTTAGTTAAAAGGAGACTAAAAATAGTGGAAGTTTTAATAAAATCAATAATATTAGCTATATCTAGGGAATGAATCAGGAAACACATTTTTCCATTTTATGCTTTTCTGTATTGCTGGAATTTGTTTTCATGTATTATACCTTTTTTTAAAAAATGAGGTGTATCTTGTGGAATTTTAAGTCTCAAATTTTAAAAAACACATCAAAACAAAGTACTAGTGCCCTTTAATCATAGCACTTAGTAGGTAGAAGCAAGTGGATCTGAGTTTGAGGTAAGCCTGGTCTATACACTGAGTTCTAAGACAACCAGGGCTACACAGAGAAACCTAAATAACTAACCTGCCTTAAAAACCTAAAAAAATTAACTAGTGCTTTTTACTATTTTTTAAAATATAATTTTAAGAAGTTACAGTTTTACTTTTGGCATACATGCTTATGAGGGATAGAAAACTAACTAGGCAGAAGGACATCAAAGGATAAAAACAGCCTGAAATAAAAGCAGGAGCTCTGCTAATTGCTCCTGTATGCCACCCTACTCCACAGTCAATGATTCTGTTGATAAGGTAGACACTCTAATCTTGGTGCCTCCACTGTGTTCAATTCCTTTTCACTCTCTAAAACAGAAAACTCTAATTTGTGAGACTCAAAAACCAACTCTAGGGAAAAACAAACAAACAAAAAAAATCAACTAGATTACTATTTTTTTTTTAAATTAATGTGTTCAAAGGATTCACTAAGCTTCTGTGAAAAGAAAAATGATCCCCCCCACCCCCAAACCCATTCTGTCACCACTTCAAGTGTCGCATCACTTTCTTAGTGGTAGGAGATAAATCAGATTCATGAAAGAATGGAGGGATGCCTATTCCAGGATGCGTACTGCAGGCACACTGTATCAAAGGCTTACCATTCTGTTCTCTTCCACACAAATGTATATCAGTTAAACTTGTCTTTACTCTCAGAAATGCTGTTACTCTCCAGACTACTTGAAGTTGAAATCAGGATATTTACTACAGCAGCAATACTTCCGAAGGTAGAATAGCATTATGAAAGACAAACACCAAAAAACACAAAAGTCTAGGTTTGGGATTTGACTGTGCTAATACAGACTGTGTTATGCAGGCCAAAGTGCATAAACACTGATCAGTTTCATTTTCTCTATGGTGAAAAGCCTTAAATTTCAAGTTTCTTTGAAACCTAGATTTACTTTCATTATGAATTACTCAAAATACAGTAAAAGATGGGTAAATTTAATACTCTCTTCTGACTTGATTTTTTTTAAATCTATTACTACAGAGAAAGGCAATCTCAGCTGGCATAAACCTATTATGTGGTGCTGCTTTAGAAACTAACACACACACTCTCTCTCCCACATGCACATACACAGTAATAGTTAGCTATATAACCATAGAAAAGCCTAAGCAACACTTTAGTCCCTGCAATGAATTCTGAAGTCATTTGTTAATCCTTTGAAAGCACACAAGGCTTGATCTGAACATCAAGCAAGAAATTTCTATATACCTGTTTATTTCCATAAAGACATACTTCTAGTTTACTGGCAATGTTTGCATCTAAATTATATGGAAAATGGATTAGTTTAACAAACATTACTTTAAGATAACTCATTTCTTTTATTTCTCCTACTAAGCGTATTGACTTAGTCCTTAGTCCCCCCAAATCAAATATTTCAGGAATTCCATGCAGCACTGAAGTTCCTGACTATTCTGGATGGCTTTGAGGACCAAATAATAAGCAAAGAAAATAAAACTCACGACCACTATAGAGAACTGCTTACAGTTTAAATTTACTACTGTTAGGGAAACCAACTCTGAAGAGAAACAATACAATTCAATTTCCTTAAAAACCAACAAGAAACCAAAACCAAGACAAATAACGCTAAACAAGGAATACTTTTTTTAAATGGATGGATGTAATAATAAATAAATGTATCATTATCAAAAATACTTAGTTTAAAATAATACATTAAGCAAGTCCATTTAAATATTTTGTTACAGAAGCCAGGCTCAGGTGAAATAGATCTTAAATTGTACTGTGGCTTTTTTTCTTTAAAAAAAAAAAAAGTTTGTTTATATATTCTGAAATAAATCACAAAATTCTTTGTTCCCAAAGGTCCCTGCACCACATTCCTTATAAAGCCCTAAGGATCAACTATTCCCTCCCGTTATTTTCTTCTACTCATGGACTTTGTAAAATCCTGACTCTAATTTCCTCTCTCTTAGTCTAACTAGGAGTCTCCTGTAGTAAGCCTATGGTAAGTAATTCTAAGGCATGATAAGCACTGAGAAATACTACCAAAAAGAACTAAGACAGGAGCATATACTCATTCTTCTGTACACATGAAATATGCTAATGTGACCACAGCTGAAGAACCACTAAATATATACCTTCTATTATAAACTCACATACAGACAGATCAGCATTAAAAAAAAATTACACATTACAATTTTATTTAATGCCACTTACAGTTACAAATCAAGCATTGTTCTAGAAAAACAATGTCAAGACCACTCTTCGGAGTGGGGAAGAACACCATAAACCTACAAGCAGAATACTTAAATTTTTGTCTGGAACCATGCTTCAATAAGCTTCAAATCCCTTCATATTTACAAAATAAATACATACTGTCCTCAGTTTTGCTTAATCAAAAGCACAATAATTCAGAATGCAAATTCTTTATTGCATACATCATCTCTCCACCATTTTTTTTTTCAAAACTACTCTTAAAAAAAATCCCAATTACTAAAAAAT
This sequence comes from Phyllotis vaccarum, assembly GCA_033318265.1. NCBI lineage: Eukaryota > Metazoa > Chordata > Mammalia > Rodentia > Cricetidae > Phyllotis > Phyllotis vaccarum. Next base: position 69,380,611 of record JARWLC010000002.1, read on the forward strand.
TGAGACAAGGAAAATTATAAATGTACTTGCCACTTCATCTTTTTTTAGAATATCTTCACTGACACACAAAGTCCCTACATTCCTTTAAATTCACGAGACCCTTGATTCTATCCTACACAGCAAACAACAACTAATAAACACTCAAAGACTATAAATTATATTCCAGATCATTAAACAGATACAACAAAAACAAAAGTCAAGTTCTTGAAACTGAACCATCCTGGTGTTCCTGCAAATCCTAAGAATTCCATCTCCACATGATGAAATACCTAAGAGTGGCTTAAACTACAAAGAAATGGCCACTTTCAGCACATCTCCCTTTAATTTCTAAAACAAAAAACCACTAATGTAACAAGATAATATTCTCATGCCGATAGAAGTCAACTTTTTAGGTGTGATTTCTTTCAATGTAAGTTTTAGTATTTTTGGACACAAAGCTACTTTCAATAGCTTGCTGTGGAATACTACACAACATAAACCTTAGGCCACAACACAGCAGTGAGTCACAGTTGCTTATATATAGTGGGTTTTCAGCAAATGAGAATCCCGTGAAGGTTAACTAGCAAGATGCCCCATAGCAAGATGCCCCAAAATCCAACTATTTATTGCTTCCCCTTGTAGCTCAGGAATCAGACATCACCAGGGATGAAGTCCAGGAACAGACTCAGGTTAGTGGATCAAATCCACTAACATTTAAGTCCAATAAAAGTACTGCGCTCACTAAACTCATGTCTTCCAATTCTTCAGTAAAGAAGTGAAGAGACATAATATATTTTGGCTGTAAGTCAGTAACAGTAAGTATTCTCAATACCGGCAGCAAACAACCCTACCACCATAACAATCTTCTTTCTTCAACACCAAAAAAATTGAAGACATAAATAAATATAACGGCAATTCTATAATAGAAGCATATTAGCACCCTAAAACTTACACCAGGAAGCTTAACTGGTACATGAAAGGCCTAGCATCTTATGCTTCTGTATTCCAAGATCTAAAGATATTATAAAGATATGTATAAACAAAAGTAGCCACTATTCACTTCATTTAGCAAATGGAGTTGAAAACTGAGAGTTAAGTGGTAAATGCAATCACTTCCTCAATCTACTTTTGGGTGCCTTTGAGATGAAAATATGGAAATGTTTGGCAACTTTTCTGCCTTATTAATTATTTACAGGACTTGCTTCAACAGAGATCCAAAGAAGTCCAAATACAACAATTTGGGTTGAAAAATAGTAACAAAAATTCACGGGTAAAAATTAAACAAAGCAAACTACAGAACTGATATTTAAAGGTTTAAAACCAGACATGATGTTTAAATTTTCTATAGCATATTTTAAGGCCTAATTACTCGCAAATCAACTTGTTTGCCTACCAATCTGAGCGCTAACCACGGGAACTTGTTTACTGGAAATGAAGCGAAGGCTGGGAAGGGATGTGGCTCCGTGGTGAGTGCTTGCTTGTGTGCCTTGCACAAGACCCTTGGGTTCTATCCTACAGCAAAACAGGACAAGAGAAACAAGAAAAGCATCCTCCAAAATAAGAAAAATAAAGGGTAAATAATAGCCTTGATCTTTGATCTTTAAGTTTTTTGTTGTTTAAAAACAAAAAAAACCCAGCCAGTTCAGGTAGCGGGTGGAAAAGAAACTTGGAGGTTCTGACTAGGAAAAGAACCCCCAGTTTGAAGTGTGGTGATATACTGTATATTTAATAAAATTAGTCGAATGGGGCCTATTGGGTTAATTTCTCCTGCTCACCTATACACTACGAATAAATATACTAAATTAATCAAAGGCGGGTCAGCTTGTTCGCCCCTCACCCCGACGGCAGGACAGCAGGCGCGGGCCGGGGAGACTAGGGCAGAAGGCGGGCGCAGCGGCGCCTGGGCTCGAGAGGGAAGAAAGTTCGCGGGAGCAGGCAGTGAGGAGTCCGCGGGCCGCACAGGCGGGCGGGCGGGCGGGCCGGCCAAGTTGCGCCACGGACGGCTTCCGGACTGGCGCCTTCGCCCGCTCCTCACGCCGCTGCCGCCTCCCAACTGCCTCAAGTCCGACGGAGCCTTTTCGCCCAACTAAGTTCCGTGGAGCCCAGCCGGGCGGCCCGGCCGGACAACAGGTGGGCAGTGGCGCCACAGGCCCGGCCCGGGCAGGCCCGCGCCTCCCGCCCGCTGCCCTCCACCGAGGCCCCGCCGGGGAGGGGCGCTCGTTCTTACCTCCGCCATGTTGGCCGCGCCACCGGGTCACATCGCCACGGCGGGTCGCGGCCAGAACCCGGATGTGCGCCTGGGCCGCGGGGCTCCCGCCGCCGTCTCCGCCGCCGCCTCGGCGGGAACGCGCAGGAGCCGCCCGAGCGCGCCACCACACCCCGCTCCGCCCCCTCGCCTGGACGGGAGGGGGAGAGGGCAGCGGGCGCGCGCGGAACAGGGCGCGCGCGGTCCCGCGGCCGCTGTCCCCGGGGAGCGCGCGAGGGGCGGGCCAGAGAGCCACCACTCCGCACCAAGCAGTGCGCGTGAGGTCCAGGAGAGGGTCCCGATGGGCTTTCGAGCCCGCTAGCGAAAATTACCTTCTATCCTACAAGTCGGTCACTTCTGAAGTGTTTTAACTAGAAAACAGATGTTGCCCGGACACAACAGCAGCACGAATCGCACTCCAACAAATACTTCCCCTGGTGATTCCCGACAAGAAAACCCCAACTGCCCAAACTGGAAGAGCTCAAAGATGAACAGATGAGGATGTTAGATAGTCCACATCTTCCAATCTCACATTTTCTTCACTAGCAACACAACTCTGCATCGGATGAATTTTTGTACAACTATATGAAAGTTTCAAATATAAAATAAATAAAAGCTGCACTTCCAATGGGTATGTCTACTTGACTGCACTGAGACAGAACCTACATAACTTGCAATGCCTAAAATACCTGAAGTAGAGAGTTTGTTTTAATGCACTGGCCTTAAGGTTGCTAATTGGCCTTGAGGTTCATAATGATAATGGCCAGGGCCAATGATTTATCCCAAGTTCCTAAAGTCGATGCTGGCTAAAATAGATTAAAGGCTGATATTTAAATGGGCAGTAAGATATTTTGCTAAACCAGAAGTTTAAAAGCTTTTTTCAAAAGACCAGCTTTTTTCCCCCTACATAATTAAGGATTCTTCTTAATGAAATTTCAAAATGACTACCAAAATCAGTTAAATGAAACTCATTACCTCTAAGTAATACCATGATTAACAATACATTGTGCAAATGTGTACACACATAACTTTCTTAAACCTCATACTTAAAATGCAATATGGGGAATGCGGATTTTAAAAATTATTTCTATTTCCTTAAAATCCTAGATCCAATCAAGCCTTTTCCCACTTCTAAACAGTGAACATGAACCTGAAAGTTTTAAGCCCAGTAACAATTTGTGCATGAATAAACTGCATTTACAGGTATACGAAGTAGCTGCTAAGTGAAAGGACATTACCTTGTAATTTGACAGGAAAAGAATCCAGAGACAGTCTGTAAACCAATTAAACATAAACATCTGATGCACATTTTCTACTGAAAGAAAAGCAAGGGAAAGAAGAGAAAGGAAAACTTTAAGGTTCCCAAATCTACAAACAATTCTTACCATTAACTGCACTGTACAGTATTTTCACTTTATTTTAAAGGTTATAAGCTTCCTCCCCCCACAAATTCCTGGAGGGAAATAAATATTTTAGCACAGGTATACAAATATATGTATATACAGTTTTATTAAATTAAGGCACTACTTTGAATTTTTTAAAATCTCGATCCCTATCCAAATACTTCTCACTAGAGGAAAAAAAGCTAAAAGTAAAGAACAATAAACATGCATGGGTCAGAGGTGGGCACAGGTAAAAATAATAAAGGTCTCAGAGGTAGCTATACCATGGTGATGAAGGAGGACTTTGCACTAAAATATGGAAAGTTATTATATATAGATTTTAGCTGGCCACTAAAAAGAAAAGTGGAGTATTGCTGATAATTAATACAAAGGTATAACTTGATTTAGTTCACCGAGTCTTTAATTCTTCAGTTAAAATATCAACAGAAATCCCTGCCGGGGTAAAGAACAGACTCAGATTACTTAAGCGGTGGAGTGAGTCCTCCTGGTCAGAGAACCAATTTTTCACCACCCTGTATAGGCACTTATCTTATTGTTAATCACCTTTAAGTTAACTTGCCAATTGATATTATTAACTTTAAATGGCATTATCCTTTGTGGGGGAAAATTCCCTTTTGGAAAAATAAACTGGAGCGCAGGGTTTTCTAGACATTCTGGAGATAAGGAAAAACAGCTCAACATAGTAAGTCATACACAACACATTACTACTGAACTCAGTATACATGCACTTTGTCCTATTGACAATCCCATTGTTCAGAGCCTCAGAAAACACCTTCAGGAAAGCTCCGTCTTTCTGGAAACCCTTCCTTACCCCTTTGGTATCAGATGTGTAAGAACTCACTACTTATATCTTCCTGTTGCTTAGGGCCTTGAGGTCCCCTATCAGAGGTAGGATCTGCCAGAGTTCCTACTTTCAAGCTTTCCTGCCTGTTTACAGACTTCTAGAGACTTGCTGTACCTCTTGAAGAGGCTGCTCTATTCAAAACAGTTCAAATACTTGACTCATTATTAACCGTCTTAAAAACCAGAAGCTACTTCCTCACTTTCACCCATCACCCCAAGGTCTACAGCACTCTATAAATTCAAGAAACATCTCCTTTGTACTCAAATGCAAACAGTCAAAATTTATATATGGGCTAACAAAAAAACATGTATCTGAAATCAGGACATGGCAGAGTAAAATGCATGGGAAAATTTACCAATAACATGATCAAAATCATTAGAATTTATTAATGTGATATCCAAAGTGGTAACTGTTAGAATTGTATATTAAACTATATTTAAGTTAACATAAAAATGTAGCTGACTCCAACTCATGCAAGATTTTTGTTTTCTACCTCAAAAAGAAACAAAAACAGGGAAACATTACATAAGGCCTAAACAAACCTAAAAAAGCTTTCTTATTTTGAGGAAAATCAACATTAATTTTTAACCACATTAAGCTATTCTATCCAGTAACGTATTTTTTATGCCAAATATTGAATTATCTATGCAAAATTAAATGAGGGCTGGGGGTATGGCTCAGTGGTAAAATACTTGCCTAGCATGTGAGGCCCTGTGTTCAAGCTCCAATACTATAAGAAAAAGTTATTAAGCAACTTTTAGTAGCTCCAGGGGCATATTATGAGTGCATGCATGTTGCACAAGCATGCATGCATTCACAAACACACGCACACTTCCCAGAGATCATTTACTTGCTAACAAATATACTTAAGTTCACAAATATACTTCAACCAGTAACTCAGTCAACAAAAACTACTTTGATAACTTACATTTACCTAATAACCTTTTATTTAACAACCAACACCTTACTCAAGAACTGGTAGTCTATCCGCTATATAGGTATATCTGTTTGTGCAAAAAGTACCTCTCAAAGTACGCCAAGAAAATATATGTAACAATTTTGACTGATACAGATGAACACAGCATGACTAAGATCTTAAAATTATCCAAACCTATTAGTCCTCTTTGGGGACTATTTTCTGAACTATTTCCTAAAGCTTTTATTTAGGAATGACAACCTACCTATAATCAAATTTTTTTCTCAAACCATCAAAATGCCATCTGAGACAGACTGACTTTATCTTGACTTTAGTTGGCAGAATGCAGGTTGCAAAGCACAGCAGCACATTACATCTGGAGGCTCCACAACTACGCAATAGTAATTACCTTTTCATTAGTTCTTTTACTTAATGCCACCCTAAAACGCTTAGATCAATTTAGCTCTTCAAAGATCAGTTTGGGTTCCTTTCATAATTTACGCATACAATTTCACTCAGCGGCCCCACTTTATCCTTATGTTGCAAATTTGTGTTTATAATTCTTCCCATTACTGAGGTTATTTCAGTCTCACTATATCTTGAAAGGGTCGGCCATTAGCAGCCCTACAACACCAAAACAGACAGTAATCATGATGTTTCTATTACATGAGGGAGGTTCGCTTTAGCCCTCCCTTTGTGCCCCTGCCTACCAGCATCACATCCGTCTTGTCTGCATTGAACCTCAACCAGTTGGTTCTTAACCACGTCCGAAATTCAGCCAGGCACTGGGAGAATCGAGCCACCACACCATCTGGATTGAACGAAAAAAAGCCTCAGTAGGGACGAGACAGAAACCGTGTTACCACAAGCTCATCCAGTTTCACATTTCTAAAATGATGTCTGAGAACCAGGTCAACCACCCCACGGCAATTTCAGCAAACAGAAACAAACAAAAAACTGAGTACTAAACTGTGCTAAAGATTAAAAGGGAGCCCAAACATTTGGTTTCCGTCCACCTCCTAAAATTTAATAAAGGTTTAGTCAATTTCGGGTCATCTTAGTGAAGCGACCTCAGAAGCCAACCCAGTGTTAAAACTGCCTAAGGTCTTCTGCAAAATTACAAGGATTGAGAAGATTTAATATAAGAAAACTGAAGCCCGGGGGAGTGACTTGGCCAAGGTCACGCAGCATGCAAGGACCAGAGACAGGCACCAGGCCAGGAGCCTCTACAGGACAAGCTAAACGAATAAGGCCACTCGCGGGTGGGGGACAGGCACCGGGAGCGGCTCGTTCCTGCAATGCCTTCTCCGACTCTCTCGCCCCCCTAGCTCCCTCCGACAATAGCAGGTTGACCCAGGTTGAGCCCAGCACCTCAGGGGATGCTCTGACAGAGAGTCCTCCTCTGCCTGGGACAGCTGGGGAAAATCAGGAGCACAGAGGCGGAGCCACGGGGGAGTGGCCAGAAAGCCACACCCCTGCCGCGGAGCGAGGGCCGACCGAAAAGGGCGGGAGCTGGCCTGCCCGCCCGGCGAACTCACTCCGCAGCGTAGTCACGGCGTGCTGCGGAAGCAGCGAAGATTTGCGCCGTCGCCACCGCGAAGGCCGAGAGACCGGGCAGGGGAGGGGCGTAGCTGCGCGTGCGCACCGAATGGCAGCGCTTCCGAGCTGCCGGCCCGCCCCGCATACACTCGGGCAGCTCCGCCCCGGAAGTCAGGGGTCTTCCGGGCGGCGTTCTGTCGTGGGGGATGGGAAGTGCAAAAAGTGGACTGCAAGGCGCCTCTGGAGCTTTGATTTCCGATTGAAGGATAGGGAGGATGGTTTGTGGAGGCTGCACTTACAGCCACCGCCGCTGCCGCCGCCTCCGCTGCTGCCGCCGCCGCCTGGAGACGCCCCATCCATCCGCCTGCAGCCGGGAGACTCGCAGCCTGGGAGGGGCCTAGGGCCTGGGCCGCCCGCCTCCTCCGAGTCATCGCCCGAGCTTCCTCCAGCTCCACCAACCCTCTGCCCTCCCCTCCGCCTCCGCCCTCCTCCTCAACCTCGAGCGGCCAGCCAACCGCGCGGCGGCTTCTTCAGCTGGGCTTCTCGGTCGCCATGACGCCGGGCAAACATTCCTAAGCCGCTGACGCAAGCGGTTGCGGTCCCCGCACTGCGGAGCCGGTAGGGAAGGGGCGCTGAGCCCTAGTCTGCGGGTCGCCACCATGCAGGGCTCTCCGACGAGCACCCGCAAACAGGCCAACTTTGCCGCGTAAGTTCCGCACTAGGGTCCGTGGTCCATTTCTCTAGATCCCGGAGTCAGCCCCTCAGTTTGGAAAGGGGTTCCGAGTGCAGTCGATTTTGCGGATCCCCCAGGTGGCTCTGGCTCTTTGGCCTAGTTCGGTCCTTATAGAAATCCGTCTGCCTTTTGCTTGTATTCTTTCTTTGGTCTCTCAACTTCAAGCCTTCTTGCTGTGCCCCGGCTTCTTGGTTTCTCTGAGCAACCAAAGCTAATTTTAATATGTTCGCTGGCAGAGAATTTTTTTTTAAATCTCCTTCTGCCAGCTTGCCTTAAGACTTAACTGCTTACAACATTCTGCTTAACCAGAAGAAAAAGGCACAAAGATAGGTGGACTCCTGTGCCGTAGAACTTGAAAGTGGTTCCTTGAGTGCCCACTAAAATGTTCCCCAATTCATGTTCGCACATTTTAGTATTTTGCTGTCTTCTAAAACCAGCCACACCTTTTCTTCAGTTCTCTGCTCAGTTAATTGTTTGCTATTTGAACTTACTAAAAGTTCTTGGGAGAGAACCGTTTTTGTCCTTGACTGCAGTACTTAGCCTTTGGGCCATTCTTCCACTTCACCAAAAAGCTTTCTGATAGCCAACAACGGTCCCTTTACACTTCTGTTAACTAATCCATCCCAAGCTTTGATCTAAGTGACCAGTTAATGAGTTTTGAAATGCTTCCGTTTGCTACTGGGAAACCACTCATTCCCTAGTCTTCATTAGGTTCCTGGCTACTTTCTTTTCTGCTTTTATTTTTATGTATGTGTGTGTGTCTGCGTATATTTAGAGATAGGTTCACACTGTGTAGCCCTGGCTGGCATAGAACTAGATTGAAAGTGCTGGCGTTAAAGACTTTATAGTTTACCAATCTACACATCTCTCCCTTACCTAAAGATATGTTATATGGGGTCAGTTTGTTCTCTTCCTTATTGCCCTGTGCCTTCAAAGCCATGGCCCAGAAGTTTTCATCTCTCTTAAAGATCTCAAACAAGAAAATTGAAAACCGAAGCAGCTACACTTGGAAATTAATAGACTGCTCAAAATCCATCCTCAGTGTTCTGTGCTATCCCCCCACCTTGTTTCCAGCATGCAGTCATTCCGGTAAAGTGCAATCCTTTAGTCCCTCATACTGCTATGTAATGAGGGCCACTTTTACTTTTTGAAGTAGCTGTTCTATCCAAACCCAACACATTCCTCTAAGTCATTTCTGCATTGGAATGGCTGGCTGAGTAGTCTGCTTGCCAACACCCTCCATGCAGTTTGCAGTCATTATAGATCTGCTCCAAACTTACTTAAGCTGTTCCCTTTCCCTCTGAGTAAGTGTTCACACTCTTCTAAGCCCCATTAGATGTGGCTTTGGATTCTGCCTTTCTAGTATTACATTAACACCCCCCCACACACACACACACCAGGAACACTGTATTCACATTTCTAGTGTTGCATGAATTCCTGTTGTGTTAAAGAAAACTCAGAGCCAGGTATCAGGGGAAGGCTGAGATATCAAAGAGAGGAAACACCACAGTCAAATTTCACCCAGTTGTTGTCCAGCTTCCTCAGCCTCGCTCCTGTGGCTTCTACTGTCTAAATCTGTCTTTCTTTATATGCCTTAAATACCTTCTTTGCCCAGTTGTTTCACATCCAGGATAAGATTAAAGGTGTGGGCTACTACTATTTGGTAGTAAAACACAGAAAGATCTCCTCTGTCTCTGAAGTTATGGGATTAAAGCCTTGGCACCACCACTGCCTGCCTGGGAGCCTGGAACTCCCTCTGTAAACCAAGGTGGCCTCAAACTCAGATCTGCTGGAATTAAAGGCATAGGTCACCACTCCTGGTCTTTCCTGTGCTGGGATTAAAGTTGTAAATTACCACTCTCTGATCCTCTTGGATTGAGTGTGGGTAGATCTCTTCTCTGATACTTCAGACTGGTTTTTATTAAATATGAAACATATCACCACATTCTGGCCCTGGGAATTTGTTGTCCTTTGGAATAGTGTTTACCAGATATTCTCTGAATTCATTATTTCTGCCAGGATCACCTTCACCCTTGCTGTATGTTTCATAAAAAAAAACAGTCTATCCCCATGGGTCTAAAGATTTTTATTTTGTGCACTACTGTCTGTGGACTCTTATTGCCTAGGATGAACGTCTTTAATACTCATTTGTTAACTGAACAAATGAGTTCAACATACATATCAGTAACTGATTACTGCTTTTTCTTGCTCAATTTCTTTTTTTGCTTAATAGAAAGGTTAAAGTGAAATTAAGTTGTATAACTTAAGTGATTTAACACTTGTTAATTCAAAACAAACACAAAAAACAACCGTGTCTTTCATTTCAGAGGGGATAAGAAGTGATTTGCTTTGGAAGTTAATATGAGTGACCGTGGCCCAGGAACACACATTCAGGTTTTCCCAAACACCATGCTCCAATGTGGTAAATGTCTCATGAAATTTTATACTAGCAACAAAATCATAAATCAAGCCACTTTCCACATACATTGGTGGAAACAGCAGATGGGAGGTTTCAGAAAAGTGGGAAATTATCTTTTATAGGCCTCAGATGCTATCTGATAACATTCTTAAGCTTTTTGGTTGGTGGAAATCAGTAGTCTATTAGTACATTCCAAAGAGATTTGCTTGGTAATCAAAGGGGTATTAGATCTGACACAGAGGTAGGCAAGAAAAGGCAATTCTGGGGTTAACCATAAACAGTGTAAATTGTAGTCAGGCTCTAGACCTGCAGCATTCTAACCTCTCCACAATCATTGAGGTTTAATCTGTTTATTAGCTTTTGTAGGATGTTGAATGTAAGGTGTGGCTTTTTCCCAGGAACATTAGTTAACACTCGGAGTAGCTGAAAATGTTAAAAAAAAAAAAAAAAAAAAAAAACAAAAATAAACCCAAAACTTCTTGGGAATTCTAGTAATGGCATTTATAATAGATGAATGGTTAAATGTAAATTTTTGAGATAGCCTTATTACCTAATTAAAACAAAGCTTCACACTTAAGTTATTGCTGTGACTCATTATTTTACATCTTTTTTTAAGAATTTATTTCTGATTGTATAAAATATCTCTTGAATTTACCAGTTTTTAAAAAATTTTTCACTTTATTTTTCCATTTTACAATCATCCTATTAGGAAGCTCTGGACAAATCACCTATTGTGCTAAAAACAACCCTTTTCCCTACCTTTTTGTTATTTAATTTATAATTTGAGTATTTGTCTATTTACTGTTATAGCTTAAAGAGAGGCAGGTATATGGCAAGGAGCTGACATGGGACTGCCCTTCCAAATGAGCTGTAAGAGCCTCACTAACATTGAGTTGGAGGTATGTGGGAGGGGGCATGATTGGGCCTTGTAGCAGGAGAACATTAGAGGACCTAGAGCATCGTACAGGGAGGCAGCTGACAGGACCTTGAAGAAGAGACAGAGTATTCCCTTGAGAATCCCAGAAAGGAACTTTAGAAGAGATGGTTGTCATGTATAGTATGACATGAGTTCTGGAGGAAATAGCTTTTGAATCCCCAAGGCAAAGGGGTTTCTGACTCCTACAGGTTGCTAGATGTGCAGACAGCCCCATAAGGATGGATCTAGCATTGCCTGACCTATAAGTTACAGATGCAGCACTAGGTAGGACCATAAACTTGGCCAACAGCAGCAAGGCCATAGTTCAGGAGGGAGGGAGGTTGTGCTCAGATGGTCACAACAGAAGCCTGTTAGTTCTTTGTCCTTACAGTCTGCTGGAAGGCCCTGCTCTCATTTCTGGCAGAGAGGGGCAACTAGAGGATCTCTGATCTAACATGTTACTCATCTGTTTTTGCATGTTATTCACTTGTTCCATTAGAATCCTTAGCATAGTCATTTTAAATTCATAGTTTTGACAATTCTAGAATATCTGCTCTATCTGATCTGTTTTATTTGCCCCTTCACACTTACTCTTGCCTTTCAATATGCCCTACATATTTTGTATTGAGAATGAGATGTATCACATTGAATTTGTATGATTAATACTTAAGCTGTATTTACTCTTTGCTGAAATTGTCAAATAATTAAAGCATGTGTTTCCTTTAGTGTCCTAGTTTTGATCTGTGTTTGGGTTTTTTGGGGGGGGGTTTTGTTTTGTTTTGTTTTTTTGGATTGGGGTGTGTGTGTGTGTGTGTGTGTGTGTGTGTGTGTGTGTGTGTGTGTGTTAGGTTTATCCTAGAGGCTTTGTAAATTGTGTGAGCCTTGCAGTTGGCTTATACTTGTTTGTGTTACAGAAGCCCTGCTGTTGTATAACATGAACTGCAAGAGACTGCTCATGAGTCTTTGTCTCCCCTCTTGGGCTCTTGCCCCTGAAGTGTGACCTTCCTGTCCCCACTTCTCAAGGCCAGAATTACAGATGTTACCACCATGTTTGTTTCTCAGCACTTTGTTTCCCACATTTGGTGAAACAAGATGGCTGAGTGGGGCCAGAGTTAGGTTACTTCCTCTCCATGTGTCTTTTAGGCCTTGGTAAACTCCATGTTGCTTCAGCTCTGCTAAAATGGGATTCTGTAAAGATAGGTGCTCGCTAAGGAGAACAGGATTTTCCAGGTGTATTTCAGAACAGTTACTTTCTATCCACCTGGTGGGTTTATTGAAGTAAAAGGGAAGGGAACTGGCACTCAGAAGGTTTTATTTTTAAGCTGCACCTATACTTATTCTTCAGTAACCAGCCAGCATCATTTATGTTTTATGATCCCTGGTTGGATCCAGTGTCAGTTCTCAGTAAGCTGTCATCTCCAATTTTCAGGGTATTTGTTTGTCCTGTGGTCTCAATTGTCTGGTGGAACTGAAAGAAAATGGTAGTTTTCAGTCTGTCTATGTGATGAGAAATGATGACCTTCAAGATACATGTTGGAGTAGAAACCAGAAGTAAGCCTATCCATTCTCCAGTTCTTGTAACCTGTTGTCTTCATTGTATATGGAAACCACCACTTGTAACCTGTTGTCTTCATTGTATATGGAAACCACCAAAGGTCCTACCATTGGTGATATAAGAGTTTAGGAGGGTAGCCTGTTTGGTGAAGTTCTTCTTAGTGTGTATGAGGTCCTGGGCTTGGTACCAGCAACACATAAAACAGGCATGGTGGTGCACACTTGTAATTCCAGCGCTTGGGAGCTAGAGGCAGGAAACTTTGAAATTCAGGGCTGTCCTTGTCTTCATGGGGAGGATTGGAGATTTGGGCTTTTTTTAAAAGTTATAGAAATTAAAAAAATGAAAGTAAAGTCATGTTTTTAAGACACTCATGCTTAGTGGATTTATGATGTTACATTGTAAATAATTGTCCTGCCTATGTAAACTCATAAAAAGCTCTGATTGGCTAAAGGCAGACAGGAAGTGTGGGCGGGGCTACCAGACTAAGAAAACTCTGGGAACAGGAAGAACAGAGCAGAGATGCCACAGAGACTTCAGAGTTGCCAGACAAACCAGAAGATGCAGAGGACAACTATGCTGCTCTGAGAAAAGGTAGCGAGCCCCTTGGCTGAACAGGATAAGAATCATGGGTTAGTTTAAGGATAAAGAGTTAGCAAGATATATGCCTGGGCCTTAGGCCGATCAGCCTAAAATTAATGTAAGCATCTGTGTGTCTCTGCGGGTCTAAACCTTGACGCTAGGCCCAAAAGTCCAGGTCAGAAACCTCTTACTACAAAGTCATTCTTACTGGGCATTGTAGCACATACCTTTAATCCCAGTATTTGAGAGACATGTGGATCTCAGTGAGTTCAAGCCCAGCCTGGTCTACATAGTGAGTTCCAGGACGGTCAGAGTTACATAGTGAGATCCTGTCTCAAAAGAGAAAACAATTTTAAATAAAATCACAAATTTTGTATGATTTCTTAATTTTCATCCTGAAGCTCATTGATCACTTTGACTCTGTGGGTAGTCACCTCAGATGGCATCTCTGTGCACTTGCTTCACTGGTCACTCTGCCCTTACATTTCTCCCTGAAATCCACATTATTCTACATTCCTCAACGGCTAGCAGATAAGTCCACCAGGCTGCCACTAATATCAAAACATGTCCACAGCAACTCCTTATTATGTTTTAGAAGTAAAAACTACAGATTCTAGTTCTGTGAAGTTTATATCTTCATTCAGTTTCCATATAGAAGAAGACATGGGTCAGTTGACATTTGCCTACAAGCTATGGGATTAATTTGGCATTTTTATAATATGACTTTATATGTATGTGTAGTGAAAGTTTCTGGCCCAGACCAGTCTGGAGATCCAGACCAGCAGTCCCAAATAATCACACAAAGTCTTCTATTAATTACATGCTGTTTGGCCTATGACTTCGGCATATTACTTGCTAACTCAGACTCTTAAACTAACCCATATTAGCCAAGTGGTTTAGTACCTTTTCTCCAAGCAGCATTCTGAGCTTTCTTTGGTGAAACAAGATGGCTGAGTGGGGCCTGAGTTAGGTTACTTCCTCTCCCTGTGTCTGTTAGGCCTTTCCTTTGTGTCTGCCTGGCATCTCTGCCCTGTTCTTCCTCTTCCCAAAATTTCCTAAATCTGGTAGCCCTGCCCATACTTCGTCTACTTTCTGGCTAATCCACATTTTATTAAACCAGCAAGAGGAGCAAATATTTACAATTCACAGTTTTAGTAGAATTGAATTACAAAATAATAAATGTAAAGTCTTTGCGTTTATAGGCATCACTTAAGTCCTGTCAGCTCCTATGTCACACATTTTGAGAGTAATCAAATTTGTGTATGTGTGTGTTTACATTTATGGTATGTACAAGAATACTTGAATCTTTTTTTCAATAAATGTTTTTATTCTTTAAGAAGTTGATGCAGTGTGTTTTGATCATGTTCACCCCAACTCTTCTCCTTCCCAAGTCAACCTCCTTGTTCTCAACTTTATGTCCTGTTATGTTTTAATTTAATAATCCATTAACTAATTTGTACTGTCCATATACTTCTGGATATGGGACCATCCACACATTATAGGTGATATAGGAGCCATATACCTAGAGGAAACTAACCCCCCCTCACACATATACAAATTAAATCAGCTGTCTGTAGAATATCAGCTAGAATGCTGACCTGTTTCTGCTTTTGCAGGCAGCTATGGCTGCTGTAAGTTTATAAGTGCAGCACTCCTGTATGAACAGAAGATATTTTGTTCCTGTCCTCCCCTGTCTCTGGCTTGTACAGTCTTTCCACCTCCACTCAGCTCTGAGTCTTGGGGAAATGTGTGATCCAGATGTCCCATCTGTGGCCGAGTATTCCAAAGTCATTCATCTCTGCACTTTGATCAGTTGTGAAACTTCTGGGTTAACTGCCGTCTACTGCACAAAGAAACATCCCTGATGATGTCTGAGAGTCTTACTGATCCTATTCAGGACTGGTCCTACCCGGCTGCTCTCACAGTCACTTAGTCACAGATAAAAACACATTAATTATAAACTGTTTGGCCTATGGTTCAGGCTTATTACTTGCTAACTCTTACACTTTAAGTTAAACCTTAATTCTTATCCATGTTTAACCACCAAGTAGAGTACTGCCACCCGATGCTCATAAACCTCATTTAAGTGTTTGGCAGCAGGACCTCTTAAAATAGTCATGAGGTTTTTGCTGAGTCAGAAATCCTTTCTTAAAGGAGCCGTGCCTTCCCTTGCCTCCAGCAAACAGTCCACCTGAGAAAACGCTGCTACCAAGAAGCCAGGCTTGATTCTGTTTCCTTTTTGTCTGTATGAAGAAAAGCCTTAAATCCATCATAAGCAGCTGATGCTTGAACCAAGGCTTCTGTGAGACTGCGGGAACCTGCTGTACGGTATGCAGCTCAAGCCCGCAAGCCATTCTGCACCATGGGCTACTTGAAAAGCTCTACTATGAAGCCATTTTTGCCTCGTTTCTGTGCTCTAGTTCCTTTTAAAAATGTTCTCAGACTTTACGTGGATGCATATGTGCCATGTTGGAGTGCTACCTGTAGCTGGTGTTTTCTTTGTCCTGCTTAGGTTCTGCAGCTGCTTATGAAATAATTGTCTTGAAGACTTAATACCATAGTAACTGCTGGGCCAACATATTCCTGGGTCAAACATATTTCTATCTAGCTCTTACACTTAATTAACCCCCATAATTATTATCTATGTTCAGCCACATGGTTTGGTACCTTCAGAGCAGCGATCTCATCCTGCTTTCTCTACAGTTGGCTGGAATCTCCTGCTCTCTGCCTTTCCTCATCCCAGAATTCTCCTAGTCTGGTAGCATTGCCTCTACTTCCTGCCTGGCTACTAACCAATCAGTGTTTTATTAAACCAATATGACTAATAAATCTTTATAATGTACAAGAGCATTACCCCACAACTTACATTGTTTTAACCATGAGTTTTGGTTCAAATACAACGGGAGGCCCAAGGAAACAGTCAACAAAAACGTGATTAATAAAAGGGCATATCCTTACTGTAACATTAAAACTGAAGTTAGTGCGATCTTTATCATTTAAGACTATCAAACAGCTGGTGGGAGTGGCACCAGCACTCAGGAGACAGAGGCAGGTGGATTTCTGTGAATTCAAGGCCAGCTTCATCTACAGAGTGTGTTCTAGGACAGCTAAGGCTACACTAAGAGACCCTGTCTTGAAAAACCAAAAGGGGAGGGGGTGGCTATCAAGCAAAATACTATCTTAAACACTTACTAAAAATATATTCATTAAAGTGTATATAAGATATAGAAAGATGACTTGGAAGTTAAGAGTGCTTATTACTCCTACAGTGGACCTAGATTCAGTTCCCAGCACCCAGCCATCACAACAGCCATCATTCCATTTTCAGGGATCCACTATGTTCTTGATCTCTCACATGAGGTACACATAAATACCTGTAGCCCAACAATTAAGAAATCAATTTTTAAAGAAATAGAGCTTTAAATTAAAGCGATGGGCCTATGAGAATACTCAGAGGTTAAAGATGCTTGCACTAAGCCTGATCTACCTGATGGAAGGAGAGAACCAACTGGTCGGTTGTCCTTTGCTCTCTACAGGCATGCTATGCCGTGCATGCGCACACACATTAGATAGTTTTTTTAAGGACAGAAATTGTCACTTATTTGAGATACACATTTGTTAATGTACCCAAAGGTGACTATCACCCAGTATTTCGGCCCAGAAGTTTGATACGAGGAGAATAAACTTCCTTCTTGATAAATAGCGTACCTGATAGTCTTTCTCTCCAGGCAGAGTGAAAGCCTTTATCTTCCCATTGATGAAATTACCTGGTTTTCTTTATCTTGGGAAAACTTTTATAGCCATTTTTGAATTTTTAGTTGTCATATTTCCAAATCTCTTTTAACAACATGTTATCCTTTTATAGGAGTGGTTAACACAACTTTAACTTAATTTTTCATAGGACATAAGTACTTATTTTATAATGGATTATGGAAAAAAATGGACGTTTTCTAGTATGGCTAGGTCTTGGATGAGAGACAAAGCTTTAGTTAATTTCAAGACTTAGTGTCACTTTATTTACTTAATAGGTCAAGTTCTACAAACAGATTAAAATATTTGTTCATTGACTTGAGTTCCATGATCACTGTGTAATTGAGCAGGAATACCTCAAGAGCAAATAATTCTTTTAAAGAGAATTTAACCTATTGTTAAAGCAATGCCTATCCAGCAAGTAAAAGCCTTATCCAATAGGAAGACAAAAATAAATCTAATAACAAAATTTAAATGTCTCTTTAGTAAAAAAAGATTTTTTTTAACGAAGTCCTTTTTATTCTAAATCAGATTTTCCTTCTATTTGATCGTGACTAAGAGACAGTACTTAAGAAAATCTTAATGTAACAGAACCAACCGTGTTATTATTTAATGTCCTTTATCTATAATCAGCTTAGTTATAACTATGTTCATTTTCCATGGCTATTCTGCAGCACACTAATGTTCTAGAGCTGTCCTGTTTGCATTTTGAAACATTCCTTCACTTTAAGACACAACTGTCATTCTCATAAGAAAGCATTTTTCTCTGTCTTTAATCTTTATCAAAATTGTACTTATTTGATTCCTCTGTCTTATTTCCTTTAAAGTAAGTGTTTACTATGACGTGGGGGCTCTGCCTCAGTCACCTCAGCCTTCGGAGACATTCCTGTACCAACAAATTAACCTATTTGAGGTTTAAATCATGTTAGAACAGGTACTTAGAAATTTTGTTCAAAAGAGTTTACTTTTTATTCGGGCTTATAAGAGCCAGAGCAAGTTAGGTTTGGGACATTTTTTCTGTACTTTTTAGCTAACTGCATACCTGTTACCTAAGGAGAGTGGAAAGCGGAGAGAGAGAAAAGCCACCCTCCAATCTAGATGAGGCTATCATCCTCTAGAAAGAGCCGGGAAACCAAAACTGACAGAAAAATCAGAAAGTCCCAACTAGGGAACTTAGTTTTACCCCCTAGCATGGCCGTCTTGGTAAAATCTCTTGATCCTTGCCATTACTCCAATTCCAGTCACGCTTTGAACAGAAAGGCATTTGAGCTCATTTCAGCAACTGTAATTTATTTAAAAAACTAGAAACTAATTTGCCATCAAGTAAGTGATATGGACAATAAGCGCATATATGTAACACATACATTATCATACGTAAAGACAAATTTGAAAAGCAGATCTTACAGCCTTCATTTAGATGAGCAGTTCTCAACCTGTGGGTCTTGGCTCCTTGAGGGTGGTCCGATGCATTCACAGGAGTTACACATCAGATATCCTGCATATCCTATATTTACATTATGATTCACAACAGTAGCAGATTACAGTTATGAAGTAGCAACAAAAGTAATTTTATATTCAGGGTCCCCACAACATGATGGAACTGTATTTAGAGCCACAGCATTAAGAAAGTCTAGAACCACTGATTGGGATAATCATTTGTCATTCTTAGGCTTGGTGGCTGACCTTGACTGTTTCTCCCATAGCATCAAGCAACTGCCAATTTCAAATCTGTACTTTTAAGAAGTGTGATACTTAGTGTAAAGAAGACAACCTGGTGTTTCAAAACAAGAGTGTGGTCTAGTATTGATAAGACTTTAAAGCAGGCTTCGCAGTACCTTGTTTTTAAGATGACTTGGAGAGTTTTAAGGGTTGGAGAGTTAGCTCATTAGTAAATACAAGGCACTGGGTGCTATCCTTAGCTTGTCTTTGGGCACAGGGGGCACTTATTTTTCCTTTAGCTCAAGTTGGACAAAAAAAGAACCTTGAAAAAAGTGTAGATTGTGAATGTTACTGTTTATTAATGGCTATATTCATCATGAAAATTAGAGACTTAAAGATATTTGATAAACACATCCATCATTTTATATGATAACAATTTTTTAAAACTATCATTTGTATATTAAAAATATTTCTGAAGAAATCATAGCAATTCACTTAATAAAAAGACTTTGAAATACATTACTCGGGCACCCAAGGTACATTTTAATTAGCATAAAGTGATTTTATGTCCTCTGAGTTTTACATTACCCATGAGTGCTAAACAAATCAAGTCCTTTCTCCTTTAGAACCTGTTTTGGAAAGAAATCATCAAAGTCTGTGTATGTTAACATTAGAATATGTAGATTAATGAAGCTTTTATCTTAACACTCCAATGAATACTGTTTTATATAAACAAATGGGATTTTTAAAGTTTTATGAAACACTTAATAGACTCAAAGATACCATCTTTAGTAGGTTTTAAGAAGTTCAGAGAACTCATGTTTATAAAACAGTGTGTTTTTATCAGGGCTTTTGATATATCACCAAAACACATTTACAAGTATACACATGTGGATTTTAATTGGACATGCTAAAAAACATTCTAGTGTTCATAAAATGAATGAAAATTTTGAATTGGCCACAGGTTTTGTTACTTCCTCCTTGGGACATAAAACAACGACATGTGGAAACAATTATAATCACAAATGGCAGAAATACATGAAGTCCGGGTGTACCTACTACAAAGGAAAAGTGTAAAGTTATATCCCCAGCTCCTTGAGATGTAAGGAAACTTTGGATACTGGAAGATGGAGTGTGTCACCTGAAGGCAAATCTTTTCCTAATGTTGGTGCCAGATAGCAGAAGGTGGCGGTCCTTACACAGGGAGCCACCTTCCTCAGTGGAACTTCAGGATGGCACTGTTTAGTCTGAATTTATAGTGAAGCTAAACTATATTCCAGTGCTTGCTTGTGTATGAGATGGGAAGGAAAGAAAAGTTCTTGGGTCAAGTATTATGCACCTGCCCAATGCCCATCTGGGATATAGTCTTTTCCTACATCAGGCAGGTTGACATCGAAAGTCTGGAAGCTTGTGGCCATTTACTCAGAGGAAAAACATCTACCAACAATAGCCTCCACTTCTACAGGCATTGTGCCACCTCATCTATAAAAGGGATGGTCAACCAGTGGATATTACATAGATTTATGAAGGAGGATGGTCAGCCACTGGCTATTACAAACATGTATACTAAAAGTCTCTTGGAGTTGGTAATTTGAGAAAATACGTTACTATAATTCAGGTTGTCTCTGTGCAGTAGGAGTGCTAAGCTGAATTATGGAGCATGTAAGAGGAATAAAGAAATGCACAGAGCTGGGACAGGAACTTAGTGGCAACTCCTGTGGAAAGGGGAAATGCAATAAGCATTAATCCAGAGGAGTCTATGGGAAGCAAGAGAAGAACTTAAAGATAAAAGAGATATTACAAAGGATTTTTTTATAAGGCTGATATTTTTATTTTTGATTTTGGTGGTAAAGTACCTCTTTTTTAATGAAAAGAAAGGAAGGAGTCCAGTGCCCTCGAAAGAATGTGAGTTCAAATATTTAGTCAATGTGCTGGGGATATAATGGAGAAGATAAAATTTTCATGTTGAGTATGTTTGCACTCTGTAGAAAAACACAAAGCAACAAACTAAAATCCAACTAGTGTTTGATGGTATGAGAAACGTAAAGTAGGAAAACTACATCAGTGTCCAGTTTTGCTAAGAAAGAAGGAAAGAAAGGAAAAAAAACAAACAAACTAAAACAAAAACCTGAAATCGCTTCCTTTAGAAGTGTATTTGCTTGTTAGAACCTAATTAAAAATCATAGACGTTTTCAATACAAAGAATTAGAGTGGTAAATGATAAAGGTTGGGAATTTGTGAACTAAACCCAGTATATATATATATACACATACACAATCATATAACCCTTTCAGAAATATTTTACTCAGATTTCTTAATTTAAAATTGTTTAATTTGTTCAAAAAGAAATAGGGAACTTTCCCCCAGGTTTTATTACTTGGGTTAACTTTGCCTGTTTTCTTACCCTTACACTGATAGATATTGAGCACATGTCAGGAACTTCCTAAATTAAATTTGTGTAATGCTCATAGTGAACTGTGAGCACTGTTAGCCCTATGAACAAGAAAACTAAAACCCAGAGGAATCAGTACAGCTTTGGGATGTTTCTGATTGACTCAGCTCTCATGCCTTCCTTTAAGCTTCTGCATCTTTATATAATTTTTAAAATATATTTTCATTTTTGTGCATGAGTGTGTACTGGCACGTGAGGGTCAGAAGACAGCTTCAGGGACTGGGATCTCTCTTGTCTCGAGGTTGAGGTGGTCTCTCTTTCTGTTCCTGCTTCGCCAGTACCTCTAGTCTATCTGGTGAGATTCTGGATGGTACTTCTGTTTCCACATCTGGCTTTTTACACAGGCTCGGGGGACTGAACTCAAGTCACCAGGTTTTCACCACAGCCAATGTTACCCACAGAACCATGTGTCTTTTTACATGAAACAGTGTTAATTCTAACCTCTTTGAGTGGCTTCAAAAGTGACGGCACATGTAAACTCTCCAGAAATGTGCTTACACAAAATAAAGTCGCAAGTAGCTATTGTTGCATGGTAATTGTGTAGCTTTTTATGCACTTCTAAATGAAACTACTTTTTGCTATCATTTGAATTTTCTTTTCAGCCGGGAACTTGTGTATTTTATTTTCCTTGTATAGGAGTCCCAGTTCACTGCCGAGAAAATCCATTACCTTTATCCCACCAAAAGCAAGTTCAGGGAAAGGATATGCTGGTGCAAATCAAAGCAGAATGGCCATATCAAGAACTATGGTTTCTATACCGGACATAAAGCCAGGAGAAAAACTGAATATTTCTGGCATTAAGACAGTACAGGTAACATTCTTTTTTTCTAAATCATTTTTGTTACATTTACTTTTTAATTTTTGTGTATGTGTGTGGGGGCATGAACACCCTGGCATGGGTGTGGAAGTCTGAAGACAACTTCAGAGAACTTTTCCTCTTCTTCCGCCTTGTGTGTTCTTGAGATCAAACTCAGATCACTAAGATTCGCAGCAAGCACCTTTACCCCCGAGCCATCTTGCTGGCCCCACAGGTAACTTTTCTTAAAAAAAAAAAAAAAAATTATTTAAAATGTATTTTTTTGAAGATTTATTTGTGTGTGGAATGATGTGCACATGAGGGTCTGGCATTCTCAGGAAACACAGTTATAGGCAGTTGTGAGCAGCCTGGTGTGGGTTCTGAGGACTAAACTCTGGTCTACTTCAGGAACAGTACTACATGCTCTTAATTCCACTGAGCCAGCTGTCCAGCGCCTGAGTTGATTTCTCAGGAACTATAATCTCCCTTCTCTTGGCAGATGTCAAGAGTTACAGCTTGACTAGATTGCTGTTTTCTCTCAGACTCCAGTAAAATTGTCCTTGCCTTTCAATCTGTGCCAGGGTGAATGTGTGATGGTCAGAAGACAGCTTGCCCCGGGGGGGGGGGGGGGCTGCCCTTCTTCCCCAAAATGCTGCAATGCTGCTTCAAACACTGAAAGCTTTTGTTAGCATATAAATGCTATGGCTCAGCTGGTTAGCATCTTCAAATGCCCAAGAAAGTATTGGAAGCTATTTCTAAGCAAATGTGAACCCCAAACCTGGAAGCAATTCATTATATCTATTAAAAGTAAAACTGATAAAATACTGCATAATAGTTTAGTGCATTACTTTATAAGCATAGTAAAGGGATGAACAACTTTACATAGATACACCTGGGAAAATAAAAACATTGCCGAGTATAAGGTGTCAGCTATGACACAATGTATGGCTGTAAAACTTCAAAACTATAGGAAGTTTTCTTAACCCACATGGGAAATGCCAAATGTTGGCAAAAAATCTAGGGAAATCAGACATTACATCTTTGTTGATGGAACCATGTGGGAGCTCTACAGCAGACATTTTAACGTGAGCATGCACATAATCTCTACCCAGAAACTGTAGTAGTGGGGGTTTCTTGGTTCCTGGTGGCCAGAGGCCCAGACCCACAGACCTGCCTCCTGAGACCCCTTAGCAGCCCGCTGTCGCCACTCAGGCCCCCAGAAATGACTCAGACACTTATATTAACTTTATGCTGTTTGGCCTGTGGCTCAGGACATTGCTAGCTAGCTCTTACATCTTAAATCAACCCATTTCTATTAATCTGTCTGCCATGTGGCCCGTGGCTCACCTGTGTTCCTTACATGTTGCTCCTTTGGCAGCTTGCTCGATCTGCCTGACTCCGCCCTGTTTCTCCTACCTATGCTCTGATTTCTCCTCCTACTTCTTCTATGGTGACTGTCATGGCCCAAAACAGCTCCTTTATTTAAAGATTGATATTCACAGCATACAGAAAGGCAGTCCCACATCAAGAAACTCCAACAAAAATTCATAAAGGTCAGCATATCATATGTGATGATATTTATAGCATCACCATTTGATGGCTTTTACTTATTGCACCTATGTGTGCACACGTGATCCAGGGCACACATGTGGAGGTCAGAGCACAACTTGCAGGAGCTAGTTCTTGTCTTCCACCCTGAGGGTCCTCAGGATCCACTCCAGAACATTGGCATGACAAAGTACCTGTGCCCACCATGCTGTTTCATAGCCCAAGCAGCACCATTTGAAAGTCAAAACATCTGGGTGGTGGTAGCTCAAGCCTTAAATCTCAGCACTTGGGAGGCAGAGGCAGGAAAAGCTCTTGAAGATAGAGGCTGGCCTAGTTTTCAGAGTGGGTTCCAGAACAGCCAGGGCTATACAGAGAAAACCTGTCTTGAAAAACAAATAAAGAAAAAGAAAACAAACTGGAAAATATGTGAATGCCCATGGATAGATAAATAAAACCTGATACATCCACACACTGAAATACTATGTAATAGTGAAATGAATATTCTATGGCTATTGTCAGTAATACAAATGAGTCTTACTTGTATAATAGGGAGCAAAAGAAGCCAGTATCAAAGACTACATTTCATATGGCTTTGTGAAGCTTACAGGCCAGACTAATGTGACGTCAAGATAATTATTACTTCAGATGGAAGACAACAGCTCTCCTGAAAGAAACTTCTGGGGTGCTGATAAATAACTGTTCCTAAATCTGATTGTTGAGTAAAGCAGTACTTCTTGGTTAGAGAATTCACTAGGTTGTATGCTCCATGCATACTTGTGTGTATTTGTGTGTGTTCTCTGGAAATTAAAAAAATAAACTATTAAAGATACTTAACAAAGCTATAAACAGGAAGAAGAGAAAGGATTGTGGGTGTCAGGGAATTAGTAATTACCAGCGTGAGAAGAAAGCTTTTGATCAGTATGGATCAAGACCAAGTAGCTTTGGAGGGGTGGTGGCTACCAGTGTTTACTATTTTATTCAATCACATGCTTATATTTTTGTGTAACTATAAAGTTAAATTTTGTAATCAAAGGAGATAAAACTGAGACCGAAATATATAATAAATAAATTAGGGACTATTAGTAGAAGGGTATTAGAATTTTTATTTAAAGTATCCTTTATTTGACAGCTTCAGTAAAGCAACAGGAAGCATGCACACTTAAAATAATTAGCTTTCTGCTACCAGTGACAAGCAAAATGAAAAAATCGGAAATAACCACAGTCACAATAGCTTCTGAAAAGTGCCTAAGCATCAGAGACCCCAGACAGCCAAAGCAATCCTGAGCAAAAATAACACTGCAGAAAGAATGGCCACACCCAATTTCAATTTATACTGCAGAGCCCTTATATTATGGGCAGCATGGTACTAGCACAGGACAGACACACTGGTTGCTGGGTAGAGTGCAGGGTCATACAGCTGTAGCCACCTAATTTTGACAATGATACAGAAGTACGCACTGGAGGAAAGAGCCCCATTCAGAGAGCATTGACCGGACCGAAAGCTATGTGTGAAAGACCGAAATGAAGTCCTCTTGGACAAAACTCAACTCCAAATGGATTGACGAGTTCAATATACAACCTAAAACTCTGAAACTGTAGGGGAACGAGTAGGAAGTTTACCTCAGGACACAGTCATAAGTCAGGATGTTCTGGATAGGGTTACAGTTACTCAAGAACCAAAGCCAATAATCAACACATGGAATCTCTTAATTTCCAACAAAAGAAACTCTCAAGCAAGTAAAGAAGCAGCTGTAAAATGGAAGAAAATCTTTGCCAAATATACATCCAACAGAGGGTTAATATCCAGCATATATAAAGAATTCACAAAGCTAATTATCAAAGAAACACAACCCAATCTAAAATTTAGGGTGTTGGCATATGGAAGTGAACAGAGACTTTTTTTTAAGTTGGGAGATTTGAATTTTTGTTTCAGTCTCACTAATTCTCACCGATCTGCTTAACTTGTTGGTCTGTCTCCTCTTGTTTTAATTTGGTAAGCATCTACATCCACAAACTCATCCTTTTCTCTCCTATTTTCCAGCTTAGGAGAGGGAGAGGCTGTATTTTCAAGATAAAATGATGCTGTTATGCAGTTCATTGCTATCTATTGTAACTGTTATCTTTTCATCTCTAATTTTGTTTGTGTTTTCTCTCTTTCTTTTGGTTAGTTTAGCTAAGAATTTGACAAATCTTGTTCATAATTTCAAAGAGCCATTACACTTTTTTAAAAAAAATTTATTTCCAGAACACTTGCCATTTGGGGTATTGAAGTCACCTACTACTCTTGTACCAGGATTAATTTGTGGCTTTGCATCGACTGCTATTTGTTTTGTGAAATTGGGTGTCATTGTCGTCAGGCAGTCTTTGGCCTCCTGATGGCTTGTTCCTTAGTATACCTTAGGAGTTTGGGTTTCAATTCTATCAGGACAGCAACATCTGTTTCCATTTTCTTTCAATAACTTCTCCAATGTAGTAAGAGGTTTCTGGCCTGGACTTTCAGGCCTAGCTTCAAGGTGTGGATCCACAGACCTGCAGAGACACACAGATGCTTACTAAAATTTTAGGCTGATTGGCCTAAGGCCCAGGCATATAACTTGCTAACTCTTTACCCTTAATCTAACCCGTGATTCTTATCCTGTTCAGCCATGCAGCTTGGTACCTTTTCTCAGAGCAGCATTATTGTCCTCTGCTTCCTCTGGCTTCTCTCTGGCATTCTGCTGCATTCTGTCTGTTCCTAGAGTGTTCATAGTCTGGTAGCCCCACCCACACTTCCTATCTGCCTTTGGCCAATCAGTGCTTTTTATTAAATCAGTGAGTAGGACAATTATTTACAATGGAACACTCCAATCCTTCCACCCCAAGGTAGGTGTCTTTTGTGGTTAGGTGGGTTTCTTGGAGGCAGCAAATAGTTCCTGCGCTTTGATCCAGTTTGCTAGTCTGTGTCATCTGATTGGGGGACTTGAAGCTATTAATAGTCACAATTACTATTGAAAGATGTGCACTCTCCTGCCATTTGTTGATTTTGTAATGTTTATGTCATAGTTGCAGGCTCCTCCCCCCCAACTAGTATTTGTTACAATGAGGTTTCTGGCCCCATCTGGCCAGAGGTCCAGACCCACAGATCTGCCGTCCCAGACCTCTTAGCCACCCACCACTGCTTTGGCCCTCCAAAATGACTCAGATCTTATATTAACTTCATGCTGTTCGGCCTATGACTCAGGCACATTGCTAGCTGGCTCCTGCATCTTAATTCAACCCATTCTCATTATTCTGTTTGCCACATGGCCTGTGGTTCACCTGTGTTCCTTACATGTTTCTTCTTTGGGCGTCTGGCTCATTTGTATGTGTCTCTGCCCTCCTATTACCTATGCTCTGATTTCCCTGCCTACTTTATCTATGGTTCCTGCCGTGGGCCAAAACAGTCTTTTGTTTTAAGATTGATATTCACAGCACACAGAAAAACATTCCTACAATTATTGTAGTATGCTCCCCTCCATCCCGTGGCCTTGTGAATGGATTTGTTTTTCTCTTCAGTCCAAAGGATTCGTGTGTTGTTATTATGTAGCCCTGGCTGTCCTGAAATTCACTCTGTAGACCAGGCTGGCCTCGAACTCACAGAGATCCACCTGCTTCTTCCTCCCGAGTTCTGGGAGTAAAGACCTGTAACACCACTGCCTGGGATGTCATGTATTTTTATAGAACTGGCATTTGATTATAAATTCTTTTAATCTGTTTTTTTTTATGGGAAGTTTTTATTTTTTTTCTTTAACTATGGTAGTCTCTATTGCAGTGATTCTTAAACCTTTCTAATACTGCAACCCTTTAATACAGTTCATTATGTTGTAGTGACCCCAACCATAAAGTTATTTCATTGCTATTTCATAACTATCAATTTGTTGCTGTTATGAATCACAGTGTAAATAGCTGATATCCAAAGAATATGATATGTGATCCCCGTGAAAAGGCCATTTGACCCCCAATGGGGTCAAGACCCACAGGTTGAGAACCATGGGTTTTTGGCTTTGTTCTATTTCAGAGCTTGTAATAAGTTTGTCTATTCTTTATGGCCTTGGATTTTTAGTTGAAAGACAGGCCTGCTATCATTCTGATGAGCCTGCCTTGGTAGGGGGTTGGGAGTTTCTCTTCTGCTGCTTTTTGGTACCTGCCTTCCATTTACTTCTATGCATTTAGTGTTTTAATTATGATGTGATGAGGAGAGACTATGTTCTGTTCTATCTGTTTGGTGACTTAGCCCCCAGTATCTGTGCTGGCATCTCCTTCTTGACTAAAATTGTTTCTGTTGATCCTTTAAAAAGTGTTTTCTGTGGTTTTAGAACTAGATTCTTCTTCTTCCTCTTCTTCTTCCTCTTCTTCCTCTTCTTCCTCTTCTTCCTCTTCTTCTTCCTCTTCTTATTCCTCTTCCTCTTCTTCCTCTTCTTCCATGCCTTCATCCACACATTTGCTACTTCTGACTGTCCCATGTGTCTTGGAATTCTCACTGTTGTATATTGGCCCCTGTTTGGTTCCTTGAGTTCCACCACCATGCCTTCAAACTCTCTTCCGTCATTTCCTGGCCCACTCTATTGGGGAGCCTTCCCACAGGCTTTTTATTTGATGCAGGTTTTTCCTTTCCACAGTTTCATATGGTTTCCCTCATTGTCTCCACTCATGGTTTACGTCCTGTTTCTTCTCTTGAGGCACCTTCCTTATTTCGTCCATCCGTCTGTGCTTATTTTTTTTTTTATTTGAGCATATGTACTGTCTTTCAAGTTCCCTGCCTGGGATTCCACCTGTCTCAGTCTTGTTAGATGCCATTACTATAGAATCCATACTTTTTGGGTGTTGTTGTTTACTCCATTGGGATTTATATATCTGGTGTTATTTAATCAGCCACATTTTTTTTTTTTTTAGTTAAAGTATTTGCTATGTTCATGTGGAATTTGGATGTGATACAGTTGAGTGTGTAGTTTGGCAAATAGTTCCTCAGTCGAGGAGCTGAGTGCTTTGTGTAATGCACCGTATTATTCCCTAACCGGAATATTAACTGCAAGAGCAATCAGAGCTGCTCGATATTCCCACTGTGTAAATATCATACCAGCCAGGTAGTCATTGGTGCCTTTGATTTCAATAACCACTGGGGGATAAATAATCAAGAACAACATGTCATATACTCAGGATTAAGTGTCAATCAAACTTGGAGAAGGAAAATAGCAGCGGGGCAGGTAAAATAAGTAGAAGAGGAAGTTGAGAGACTGTTATGGGCCACCGGTTTTAGATACTGTTAAGTTGCTGAGGGTTATAATTGAGAAGTAAATGGACAGAGGACAGGATGAAGGAGGAAGGGGAGGGTTCTATCCAATGTCCTGAAGAGTAAGGTAAAGAATGTCTTGGAGTAAGCTGGATGGAAACACACACAATAGTTCTAAGACACAAGCCATACACAAACAAGCAAAACCATCAGGAGACATATACAAGAAACTGGAAATAAACTAATTAAAAAATAGGAAATAAAAAGATTAGTGTTTTAGTTACTTTTCTCTTGCTTTGATAAAACACCATGACCAAGGTAACTCACAGGGTGGGGGGGGCTCTATTTGGGCTTATGATTTCAGAGGGTTAGAGTCCATGGTGGCAGAATGAAGGAACAGCTTAGAGCTCACATCTTGATCCACAACCACAAGGAATCACAAGAGTCTTTTGAAACTTCAATGCCTAGACCTGCTCCAACAAGGCCACACCTCCTCCAACAAGGCCACACCTCCTCCAACAAGGCCACACCTCCTCCAACAAGGCCACACATTCTAGTCCTTCCTTACAGTTCCACCAAACTGAGAGCCATGTGTTCAAACATGAGCCTGTGGGGACCATTCTCATTCAGACTGCTACAGTACCTGTGGAGCGAATTGCTGGCACAGCTGTGCCGAGCTGAGGTTCTCAGGCCCCTCTGGCTTTAGCAGTCTTCTCTTGGTACTGTGCTGAAAACTGTTTTTTCAAGCTTATGTTCATAACATTTTTTTATACCAAAATAACAATATGAAAAAAGTATTGCTCTATTTTTCCAACTGCTGTGTGTTTTATCATTAGAGTGCAGTGATATTTTTTAATACTTTACTGTAAAAATGTAATCTGTATCTTGTTGTGGTGGCACATGCCTTAAATCCTAGCACACAATATTCAGAGACAAGTGGATCCCTGAGTTCAAGGCCAGCTTATTATATAGAAAAAAATTTCAGGGCAGCCAGGATTACACAGAGATACTGTCTCAAAAAACCAGAAATAATAAACTAATCAAACAAGTAACTAATTAAAAAGTTTTCTGTCATGACAGTAGCTTCTTTATGCATTTTGTCACTTTAATTACATCAAGTGATTTACTATACCATCAGATTTCTGTAAATGTACTGTATGCTGGTCAGTGACAGAATCAGCTAATATTTCATATCTCTGTATTTGTTATTTGTACAATAGGTACATGAGTAAGATATTTTTATTTTGCCTAGTTAAACTTCAAGCATAAAATTTAAGTTTTCATGTTTGCCTTGTCCTAAGACCATTATACTGAATATTTTTCTGATATACGTATTTCTGTTTTCTAGGCGTTAGAAATCTCATCCTTTCTGGTTATTCACTTTAAATGACCATTTTCTACAGGTGTTTGATGCAAGAGGAGTTGATGTTACTCCCCGACCTCTCTACCGTCCAGATCCACATAGTGGGACACCAAAGCCAAGTAAACTCTTGACATCACAAGAAGGATCACTTGGATCAGATTTCATTTCTTCCTATAGCCTGTATCAGAATACAATCAACCCTAGTATGTTAGGACAGTTCACAAGGTGAAGTATACTGGCCCTAGTTCTTACGATTTCATTTATATTGGTCTTTCATGTATATTTCTTACATTCAACATATAGATGCTTCCAGTTTTCTAACTTAATCTATAAATCCTTGTCTTCTATCCTTTATGTTTTAATTATATTCATGTTCAGTGCTTAACTGAAAATTTCCCACAATTGCAAAATGTAGTTAAGAGTATATAGACTTTACTTAAGATTGCCTTTGGAACCAGAAGAAAGGGCTAATGTCATACCAATCACATTTTGCCCCAGTTTCTTTGGGTTTATTGCTGACATTTAAAATACAAGGCAGTTACACACCCTGCACTCAGTTCACACATGCAACATGTGGGAGGCCAGGGGAGAAACAATATGTCTTCCTATAAAGTTGGCCTCTTGGTAAACAATTGAAATCATAAATATAAGATGTTATGGAAGGTGCAAGTTTTTTAATATATTAATTTAAGATTAATTATTAATATATAAGTTAACATTTATGATATAGGTACCAGCTTATATAGGCGCTTGGTAGATTGGGTTATTTATGTGATGGACGATGGATGCCTAACTGGTCTCTCCAGCAATCAGGAACTAGAAACGGGGCTTCTCAAGATCTCAGCAACCCTTTATGAATGGGGTTGGCCACTCCCCCTTCAGGAGCCCGGGACCCTGGATAAGTGTTTTTGGACCTTATTAGTTGACAACTGAATCCCACTACAGTAATGTTATGATTGTTTGCTTAAAATTTATTTTTGAATTCTTCTGTCCATTTCCTGCTGCAAGAATATATGCTATGCAAATGCTTTTCCTGGGGGGATGTCATAAAGTGATACATTATATTAAAGTGAGTAGATACTCACTTCAGAAAGAAAACCAATGGCTGAACAAACTAATGATTGCACCAAAGTCCAGCATGGTGAGATGTGAGTTTTTACTGGCATTACTAACAGGAGTCTGGGTGAAGGGTTGCTTACTGGAATAGGAATGACTTGGAAAAGCACCTTCATCACCCATGTGGTGACCACAGGTTACACCCCTGAGCTCTCTGCACAACCCGTAGGCAGCTCCACAGTTCCAGAGTCTCTTCCTTCTATAGTTCAGCTGCTCAGTTTGCTCCCCAGCAGCTGTTACTCCCATTAAGCTGGGGAGGGACCTTTGAGAGTCTTCCTAATTACTGTTTTTTGGTTTTGTTTTTTGTTTTTATTTTCTAGACATGACCTTTTACTTCCCTCCTGGGTCTCGTGAGCTTTCCCCCACCCCCTCTAGTAGGGAAGGTTTCCTTATGCTCCACAGCTACATCTTAAGTTACCTTTGGAGAGGAGAAAGGTGATACACACTGTAGCTGTGTCTTGTTACCTTTCAATTTTGTAAAACTGAACCTTTGAGATGAGTTGGAATGCACAGAAAACACAGGAGAAGCAAACGGAAGAGCATTCTTAGCTGAAACCCTAAACAAACTCTTTGGATGGAGGAACTGAAACACCCAAAAAAGTGGTCATGAAAATGGAGTCTTCGAGGGAGTTAGATTTTAGATATTCGTTCACAATATACATTGGGAACACACTGATGACCTCTGGGTAGAGATTTGATATGTTATTCTAAAATATGTTTTCACTTTAAAGAAGACTTAAAAGTTATTTTGATTTACATTGCTTTTATGACTAATATATCTGTCTTTTTTCCATCTGCTGATGTGGGCTAGCTTCCACTTTTAGTTTCTCATAAGGACATTGAACAAATGTATTAATAACTTTCTAAGGTCAGTCATGGGGAGCAGCACCATATCGAAGTCAAGTGTATCCACCTCCGAGTCAATGACAGAGGACCTGGAAGAACCAACTTACAAGAGGGAAAGACTGGCTAGTTTTACTGGTAATAAAAACATGTTTTTAATCTTACAGTCTTAATGCATTTTCAATGGTTTAACTCCGCACACTGAAATTGTCATTGTTTGTAATGTTTGTAAAACCTAGATTATTTTGTCACATTTTGTATACCATTTTAAGATTAATTTCTTAATTGTGCCTGAAAGGCCCTGAGTTTAGTTCATAACAATACTTCCTCTCCTCTGTGTGTGTGTGTGTGTGTGTGTGTGTATGTGTCAGAGAGAGAGAAAGAGAGAGAGAAACCTAAAGAGAAACTCCTATTTTTCTTGTACATGTAGATACAAGTCAACACTTGGAAATCATTATCATTCTTTTTAAGTGTTCATTTTATGTGTTTTCCTGTGTGTATGTTTGCAAGATGCATGTGCAGTGCCTGCATAAGATCCTCTGGAGCTAGAGCTACACACTATCATGGATCGTTCATGTACATGCTAGGAACTAAACCCCAGTTCACCTGTAAGTGGCACTAACCATTGAGCATCTTTCCAGCCCCTTATCTCTTATTTTCCTGAGTTACCAAATAAATAATCATGAGTCTCTTTGTGAAATAATTGAGTGCTTCACTCTCAGCTTTGCATACTGTTCTTCAATAAAGAAACTAGGGCCCTTTAGAGAAATAGCTGATTTCTGGTCCTGGGCATATATATATATATATGATCAAGAAAGTAAAAAAAGTGCCCAAACAAAACCCTGCCTCTCCCATACCCCCCCCCCACTCCCAAAGTGACAGGCCACAGCAGCCATTGGTATTCCCAAAGGCAGACAAGTTCACCAACAGAAAGTATTGTGCTGGGTTATACTAACAATATCCATGAGCCCGTTCTTAGATATATAATATAGGATAGAGTAGATAGACTGCTATAGAAAAGAATTCTAAAACCTTATGTAGATGTTTGTCCTTTAGTGTGGAGCTTTCCTATCTCTTAAATGTGGGCTTTTGCATCATAGCTTTCTTCCGATTGTAGTGTATGAAAACAGAAACTGGTCTCAGCTAAGTGGTGGTGATGTCAGCAAGAAGTCGTGCTGATAGCCTTGATGAGCCACGAGACTTTACTCCTCTATTTCCTCTCAGAAACCTGTAACCTGTGTCCTGCATCAGACAATCCTAAATGGAAGCATGTTCTCCTACATGCATGACCAATACTCCTTAGTCTTCTAACATAGGAAACTGACATAGTTTAGAGAAACCTAAGGCATAGGAGGATCAAGTGTGATGCTTTGGGCGATATTTTAGAATAAAGTAGCAGTTTTTAGATGACATTAAAAATGAAGCCGACTGAAATAAAAGCTGGGCTCCAGATGATGACGTGTCCGTATGGGTTCTTTGTTTGCACTAGGCACACCATAGGGGTGTTTCTAGTGGGGACCACTTAGTGCACGCTGTGTACAAACTCTTAATATTTCTACAAATATTCTACACTTTGAACTAGTCCAAAATGAGAAAAATTACTCCAAACTATCTTAAACTCTTTCACATGCCTTCTGGCTGTTGTGATGTATATACTTTTCAGAGCCAAAAGGAGGCTGATGCTGGGGAATGCGTGAGTTTTATTTGTATGATGAGGCAGCATGTTGGGCGCAGACTATCAGTTGCTTAGCAGGGAAGTAAATAGGCAACAGATGCTTTTACATGCACTCACAAAGTACCTTGTGGTTAGCACTTGTGCACTTGTGAGGAGAGAGAAACGCTGTTGTGTAACCCAATCTGATTGTAATTGCACTGGACTCATTGTAGCCAGTTTAAGGAAGGCTTTTTGGATTGTTCCTTATTGCGATCTCTTAGGAGAGAGAAATGCTGTTGTGTAACCCAATCTGATTGTAATTGCACTGGACTCATTGTAGCCAAACAGTTTAAGGAAGGCTTCTTGGATTGTTCCTTATTGCCATCTCTTAGGAGAGAGAAATGCTGTTGTGTAACCCAATCTGATTGTAATTGCACTGGACTCATTGTAGCCAAACAGTTTAAAGAAGGCTTCTTGGATTGTTCCTTATTGCGATCTCTTAATGTGACCAGATAATATATCCTTTTTCTTACCCATTTCTGAATTAATTAAAAAACACAGGGTAAGGGCAGAAACTGTACACATTGGAAACAAAATGCTACATTATGAATAAAAGTGCATTTGAAGCCTCAAAGGTGACAGGTCTTGTGCATTCATTGAATGTGTAAATTTACTACGGAGTTTTCTCAAGGGGTTTCCTGTGTGAAGATGTAAAAGGGAGCCATGATTGCTATACACAGCTGGAGATCTCTTGAAGAGCATCAGGAGTAGAGAAAGATGTGCTTTCTCTATTACTGAAAGCAAAAGGTACCTTGATAGGTTTCTAGGTAGAGATGCAAATGTAGTCCCCATCTATTGTAAGCCTAGTCAAGAGCCAGTGATTATCATGCATGAAATAGATTCCATAGATACATTGTGCTGCTGGAATTTATTTTTAATATGTATCAAATTCAGAAGATGATAGACCTGTGCAAAAGTTCAATTGCTGTTCTGTGGTTTTGTCTGGATAGTGTGTTCCTCTGCCATTAAGAAGACTTACTTTCCCCAGCTCTACTACATAACTGATGTTGTCAGATTCTATTCTGTATGTGTGCTTTCTCTCATGCAAGGTTGTTTTTAGAACTATGTTTGTGCTGTGAGGCTACTTTATATATATAGCCGAGTCATTAGCCAACATCTGATGGTCTAAAAGAGTAGTCAGAGGATCCAGAGCCTGTTCGTTTCCATCCTGAAATTCCCGTGACACTATGGAGCATGAGACATCTTCCTCCTACTTCTTTCCTTCATTGATGCTTCAGGTACTCTCAACCAAATGTCCTTCAAAACTGTCCATGTGGATAATTCACTTGCTTCCTTTGGCTTATCCTATCGTAACCAGACTTACTTATGTATATCTTTTCTTTATTTTAAAATCTATTGAATATCAGGTTTTTTTTTTTTTTTAAGAATCATTAAAAGAGGCTAGCAGCTAAACACTTTCTCTTTCCTAACCTTTATTTTATGTCATTATAACTACAATGTAGACCATGCTTTGGATACTTTTCATTTAGAATTGTAGCACAAACATTTTTAAAGTATTTTAAAAATATATTTATTAAATGTCAGGCACAGATGAGAATGTGTTACTATTATGTAACCGTTCTAGTTTTTTTTTTTTTAAAGAAACTTGTTCTTTAGATTTTTAAGAGGTTGTTTTTCGCAGATCCTGAGCATTAAGAGGAGACTGCTTCTTCATCTCTGAGAAGTATCATACTTTCGCTTTATTGTCCTAAAGCAAGTCAAACTTCGCCCATCATGGTGTTGTGTATCCCCACTTTCTCCTTTTTGTTAAGAAAAATAGACTGAAGCCTGGTATGATTCATGCCTGTAATGCCAGTACACTGTAGGTAGAGACAGAAAGGTTGCAGTCTGAGTCCAGCCTGGGCTACATAGTGAGGTCTTGTCGAGAAACCCCAAACCCATTGAACCCTGACCCACATGCTGCTTCAAGGGTGTTTCTTGCCTGTAATCCATTCCAAGCTTTCTCAGCTCTGAAATTCTATTATTAGTAAAATTCTCGTAGGGTACTATTCTTAATATTTTGACCAATCTTTTTTAAACCCTTGAGTCTGTGAGCAGAGGTATGAGACTAGGCTAGGACTGGTACCTGTAGCAGCAAAGGAGACTCTTACAGGTTTCTCCAGTCTCTTTCACAGAGGTTAAATACACCAATTAGACAGATGTTTAAAAACACTTGTGTGCGTGTTATCATTGTGTCTTAGTGACTAAGTAGTGCACACTTGCTGCGTGTGTGTGGTCATTAGTGGTTAGGAAGTAGGCACACTAGCAGCTCCAGGATGATCTGACTATGATATATATTTTAGATGTTCGAGTTCTGAGGACCACCCCTGAAACAGCTTTAACCAAGGAGGACCTGGAGAAGAACATAGAGATCATCCTCACAGAAACAGAAACCCTGAGATTCTTTGACCTGCCAACAGTCATGTTCTCAGTAGAATCTGAAGAAGCTGAGAAAATAATGTATGTGTAGCTCAGGTGTCCGTGTCACGTCTCCACCACTCAGACACTGAGGGAGAGGTTCCTGTTCTTCTGATGACCGTGTAGATTTCTAGAAGTGTGCCCTTGAAATTACATGTATACCTTGTGATCTTATGTGGACATGTTTATATCACATATTTTTTTTACTATAGGAAAAGCTCTTATATTTAGCATAGCCTTTGTAATTATGTGAGCTTGTGAAGTGGAAAGGGCAGTGGTGGTCAGCAGGTCCAAAGTCCTAGTGAGCAGGACCGAGTGCTAGGGTCCAGACACAGCTGTATCACCATAGTTAATACATATTACCAGATAGCTAGAAGAGAGGGTTTTTGGCTCACCACAAAGAATAAGTGTTTGGGTTAGAAGATATATTCCTTCCTATGATCTAATAAAAGCAATATATGCACATATCCAAACACTAGGGCCTGTCTCCACCCCAGAATTGGTAGGATTTTCTGGCTGCTGGCCCAACTCTGGGGTCAATGACACTTTATCTCAAGAGATTAAAAAGTGACAGACATCTGACATTCTCCTCTGGCCTCTATGTCCAGTCACCCACATGTATATTTAAATAGCTGACACACAATACAGCAATAATAAATAAATACACTAAAAACAACTCCCTCAGATTGAATTTGATAAAAATAGACCAAATCAATAAAAAGACAAGTCATCATTAATGGATGGATAAACACTACATCCTAAATTCAGACTCTGATGATGTTAGAGCTATGATATGATTGGATCCAAAATACAAAATAGTTTTGAAATGTTTCCACAATTAAGGTAGTCAAAACATTTACCTTAAAAAGATCCAAATGACACATTTGGATAAGAACTCTATGCAATTGTCAAAAAGCAAACATTGGTTTCAATGTAATTGAGCAAAAATTAAATGGCTAAAAAAATAGGTCTGTATAACTACACAAAATGAAATGTAAAAAGAAATGGATTATAAAAATGATGGTCTAGGATGTCAGGGTTTCAAACATGCACAGTTCAAATCACAAAGAACTCGTCAGAGTGGGGGAGGCACTCTGGAGTAAAACGAAATCAACAGATATGTCCTCATTGCATTGTGCCCATACTCCTGAAAACCAAATATAAAGAGTTTTTTCAAGGTTTATTTTTATTTGAATGTGTGTGTGTGTGTGTGTGTGTGTGTGTGTGTGTGTGTGAGTCAGAGAGAGAGAGAGAGAGAGAGAGAGAGAGAGAGAGAGAGAGAGAGAGAGAGAGAGAGAGAAAACAAGCACACTCTGCTGTGTATATATGTATATGTAGGTGAAAAGAGAGGCCACCAGAGGATATCACATTTCCTAGAGCTGGAGTTACATGTGGTTCTGGTTCAGAGCTTCCCAGTGTGGATCCTGGGAGCCAAACTTTGGGCCCTCTGGAGGAACAGTAAATGCCCCTAACCGCTGAGCCATCTCTACACTCTAAAAGACTTTTTCCGTAGAAGAAAATATAGGGGGAAAAAAAATACAGAACCTTTAGAAAACCAGACATAATATTTAGGGAAAGATTACTTCATAATGAAAGGGAGGTATAATAACTTTAAAATTTTAAGCTGTAGTTACACTAAATTCTTGGACTACATTGAAATGAAAAATTATTAATTTCAACTAAGGCACTCACATACACACTGGGAGGTTAGAAAACATTTCCTAGATTAATGAAATTAAAGTAG
Organism: Phyllotis vaccarum; assembly: GCA_033318265.1. NCBI lineage: Eukaryota > Metazoa > Chordata > Mammalia > Rodentia > Cricetidae > Phyllotis > Phyllotis vaccarum. Next base: position 69,418,390 of record JARWLC010000002.1, read on the forward strand.
GAATTTAAAAATATGTATAACTTGGAAGGAGCGGTGCACACCTTTAATCCCTAGCACTGGGGAGCCAGAGGGAGGGAGATCTCTGTGAGTTCAAGGACAGCCTGGTCTACACAGTGTGTTCCAGGATATCTAGGGCTACACAGAGAAACCCTGTCTCAAATAAATAAATAAATACCCATAATTAACGAGTTATGAAATAGTCTATACACAGTGCTATAAAAGTAATACCTTGAAAGAATTTGTAGCTTTAAATGTCCTATTAAAGTTAATAAATTCTCTGATTTGAAAGTAGTATGGACATTGGGATGTAGCATAAGTTTTCCTGTGTCCCAGCTGCCCACCCCCCATGGTCCTGCAGCCACTGATAAAATAATCACTCAGAAACTTAATATTAATTACAAACTGTTTGGTCTATGGCTCAAGCTGTTACTAGGTAGTTCTTACATCCTAAATTAGCCCATTTCTATTCATCTTTGTATTGCCACGTTACCGGTGGCTTACTGGTACAGTGACATCTTTCTTGAGCGGCTGAATCACATCTCCCAGACTCCGCCCTTCTCCTGTCTCTCTGCTTGGATTTCCAACCTGGCTGTAAGCTGTCTTGCCATAGGCCAAAACGATTTCTTTATTAGTCAATGGTAGCAACACATATTCTTGGTGTACAGAAAGACTATCCCACAGCATTAGGAAGCCCAGCACAAAACAGTCCTTTGGTGGAAATATAATGACATATTTCCCTAAGGAAGTTTTAATGCTCTCTTTATATTTTGTTATACTCTGTGAAAATGAAAGCAACATATAATGTAGAAATATGACGTATGTTCATAGTAATTCTTATTAGTAACTTTTGTTTTTATTTTTTACAGAGAGAAAAATAATAAGTATGAAACCCTTTGTAGAAATAGATTAGGAAATGACTTATATGTCGAAAGGATGATGCAAACCTTTAATGGAGCACCAAAGAATAAAGATGTTCAGTGTGAAAAGATCATAGTGGATGAAAAAGGTAATTTGTTTTATTCCTGTTCATAAATTGTTTTATTTTAATATATGTTCCTAGAGTGTACCAGTCAACATGTTAAACTATTTAAATAAAAAAAATGGAAATTGATTTATCCGGATCTCAATACTAGTTACTATAATTTATGATGTTCAGAATTTGACAAAGTAACAGGAAATAATCATATAAAGTATTTTAGTAACATAGTTGTTCAGATTTATCTTATTTACCCTAACAGAACTCTTCACTCGTAAATTATTTATAAAAATTATAGAAAGTGGTTTTATGGTATTATTTGCCAGTGTCATGCATATTTTGTATATGTCACACAATCTTCTCATCCTTCCAGTAGTAACTGGCTTAATGATCATTGTAACACTGTAAAGTAGGTTCTATTATTAGTCCCCATTTCATAGATGAGAAAATAGCCATAGAGGAATAGCCTAAGTTATCTTTGTCTTAGATTCTGTGTTCTTAAATACTACACTTACTACATTTCCATGTTTACAGATTATCATTTCTGAGGATACTGCATAAGCAAAAGCCCTTGGTGTGTGGTCAGAGGGCAAACTAGGAGAAGGAACATACAGAATCTGATTGCAGTTACTACTGAACATAGCCAGGAGCTAAGTTCTTTCTAAAGATTAAAAAATACAAACCCCTAATGAAAAGAAGTGTAGTTTTTGGTTTGGTTTCGTTTGGTTAAGGAACATTCACGTGTCTTGTAGGTGGAGCATGTATTGCTCACTCTTGATACTTCCTTTTATGCGAAAGGGGAAGAATAAATGCTCCACTAAATGCTCCTTTTAGTTTGTCCCTCTCTCCTATGTCACAGTGGAAGTGTGGCTTGCCTGAATGGTACATTTGGGAGTATGGATGTTGGTATACCCGGATAGCCTGTTGTTTTCCCTTCCCTGGTAGTCTGTCTTACTAGCATAAGATCGTAGGTTTGGTCCACAGCGCTACCTAAGTGAAGTGTGGTGCTGCATTTCTGTAATGTCCCAGAAAGCAGGAGGGTCAAGAGCTCACGGTCAACCTGAGACACATGAGGACTTGTAGAAAATTAAAATATAATAGTGGAAACGAGAATGAGCACTATAGTTTGCAGCAGAACATTTAGGAAAGAAGATGGGATAATAATTCGTTATGATAGATTATTACAAAAGGCCCAGTATGAGGAACAGAAGGGAGAAAATCCAACTAAAGGGAGACCTGTGAGACAGCAAGCCCGCATATGTGGGTGTAATGAGACTGTGAGAGAGGGCCACAAAGAGAAGTTGAACACCTCTACCTAAACTTGCTAAGGGTTTGATTCGAGAAGAGTAACTCCAAAAGAGACTCACACAAAGACACATGTCTAGTCAGTCAGTCATAAGACAAGGTGGGAATCCTGAAGGTAACAATAGAAGAAGGATCCATCAGACACATACTCTAAGTTTTAACACTCAGTTTTGCATTGGAAACCACGGAGGGTAGAAGTTAGCACAGTAACATTTAAGGATCGGAAGCAAAGAAGCACCGTCAAAACAATTCAGAAATGGAGAAATTAGCATACTGCTAAGAACTCAAAAGCTAAAGGAATTTACTGATGGTAGAACTGCTTTAAATGATTGCTAAAGGGTGTCCTTTGGGTAGAAGCACGAGGACAGTAGACAGTAATCTGAAGCCATGTGAAAAAAGCTGAGTAGCAGTAAAAGGGACACATAGGCAAGTGTCCAAGCCAGGAACTGTGCTTCTCATTGCTTGTCTTTGGAGTTTAGAAGGAGCTGCACAGGGGCTGGAGAGGTGGCTCAGGAGTCGAGTACTGGATGCTCTTCCAGAGGGTTTCGGTTCCATTTCCAGCACCCACACAGTGGCCCACAACCACCTGTAACTCCAGTTTCAGGGGATCCATTAACCTTTTTTGGCCTCTGTAGGCCCTACATGCAGATACTACACAAAGTTACACATAGACAAAAATTCATGAAATAAAAATAAATATTAAAAAGTTTAAAGAGATTGATAAAGCAATATTTAGGTTGCTAATGGGCTTATGGACTTAAAAAATAAAATAGTTGGACAGACTTGTAAGGAAATTTTTAATATGCTATTTACAAAAAGTTATTAAATTAACAGTAGCTTTAATTTTCAAATTTTGGTTGCAATCCTTAAAAGGGGTACACACACACACACATATACTCACGCACACATACACACACACTCACACACACATATACACTCACATACACACTCACACACACACATATACTCATATACTCATACACACATATACACTCACATACACACACATATACACTCACACACACATACACACACAGACTCACACACACTCAAACACACTCATACACACACACATACATGCACACGTACACACACATATGAACATACACTCAGACACATACACATACTCATACATACACACTCATATACATACTCACATACACACACACTCACACACACATATACATTCACATACACACTCACACACATACACACACAGGCTCTCACACACACTCACACACACTCATATACATACACACACATACTTACATACACTCAGACACATACACACACTCACACATACACACTCATATATACACTCACACACATACACACACACTCACAATACACCAACACAAAACACATTCTGAAAGTTATAGAAAAGAAGCTAAGTATGGGATAAAATGAGACACTACCAAGAGATCAGTTACACAGAATAGTGGCTGAGGAGCTGGGAAACAAGGTAGGGCCAATACAGGTATTGGGATTTTTTTGTAAAAAATCGGCAGTCGCACATTAGTAATTACTTTAAATATAAAATAATTGTACTATATAATTGAGAGATTGGCTGAATAGATTAAAAACAAACAAGATGGTTCAAATATAAGGTCTCGAACAGAGACTTGACTGACTGGCTAAGCATGCACAACACTGGAAATCCTCACTGACAGAAAACCAGATAGCTGCGGCAGCCAGAGAGGGGTTAGGGAGAGCTAGGGAGACCACTACCAGTACAAAGAACACGAGTTAGTCACTGGCTCAGTCCACGAAGAGAATATAACACTTCTGAACATAAGCAGCAGGAGTGCACACAGTTGTAGGAGAATTAGTCTCACAACGATGGTTTAGCATTGCCTCTTCGGTAATGGGCAGAATAGCAAGACAGACGCCTAAACCCACTAGTGAGTGTTGAGCAGTAGTTCAGTGGTGAAGTCTCGAGTGGCTCCTGTGAGGGCCATGCATCACCTCCACAAAAGAAAAGAAAACAAACCAACTAGACAGCAAAAATGTGCACAATATCCTATGCCAAGTGAGATATTAGTGAATATTTTTTGAAAAATGAAAACACAATGTACCAAAATGTACAGAATGTTTCAAAGCACTGCTTAGGGAGGAATAAGTCACAAGACAATTCAGAAAGGAGAGAGAGTTCAAAGTTAATAAGCTAATTTTATACCTTGGGATCCTGAAGACATGTGAATTCAACCCTAGCAGAAGCAGTAGAGTGAGCAAAATAGAGAAAATCGAAGTCGATAAAGAACCAGAAGCTGGTGCTCTGGAAACATGAATGAAACGGCCAACTTGCTATATTGTTAGCAAAGCGCCACCGTGACTGTGGATACTTGAACAGTGCTATTGTAGAATATTATAAACTATTGTATGCCAGCATATGTAACAGCTAGATAAAATGGATGAATTCCTGTACATACACAAATGGTCCAGTCTGACTCAAAGGTAAGTAGAAAATTTGAATAAATCTATAATAATTAAAGAGATTGATCTAGCAATCCCAAACCTTTCGTCAGAGAGAATATCAGGACCAAACGGCTTCTCAGGGGAATTCTAGCAGTTATTTATAGAAGACTTAATACTATTCCCCCATCCTCCCTTTTTTTTAAAAAAAAAAAAAACCTGCAAAACTGAAGAGAATATTTTCGTACTTATGAAGTGATCATTTCTCTGATACCAAAGCCAGGTAAACACATCATAGTATAATAAAATAGAACAGTACTCCTTATAGTTTTGAATATAAATATCCTTCTAAAGTACTAACAATCTTAATCCAGCTCTTTGTGAGGTGGACGGCATATTATACTCCAAGTGACATTTATTCCAAGGGCTTAATGATTACCCAACATGTGATGAATCATTATAATATATACCACACTAACAGACTAGAGGGAAACCCGCTACTCTCACTACCAGGATTCTGCAATGTGACTTCCTCCCTCCCTCCCTCCCTCCTTCCCTCCCTCCCTCCCTCCCTCTCTTTCTCTCTCTTTCTCTCTTTCTTTCTCTCTTTCTTCTCTCTTTCTTTCTTTCTTTCTTTCTTTCTTTCTTTCTTTCTTTCTTTCTTTCTTTCTTTCTTTCTTTCTTTCTTTCTTTCTTTCTTTCTTTCTTTCTTTCTTTCTTTCTTTCTTTCTTTCTTTCTTTCCAGCATCCCCCCACAAAAGAATTTCCCCATATTAATTAAAAACAAAACAAACAAGAAGCCTACTTCGATCTTTGTCACAACAGGTACAATGATTTTACCTAAGTAGTTGTGCAGGGAACTTTCCTGAGTGAAAGGAACAAGATGCTTCCCACAAGCAGATCTGTAAACGATAAGCTGTTATGTGTTAGCCACTAGCAAAAACATTGCCTAGATGTTGTCCAAGTCCGTATCCATGACAGCCCTTCAGTGACAGGCTGATGAAATTCTTCCCAGCCAGGGTAGGAAGGATGGAGAACCTGAAGTAAGATGAGCATGGGGGTAACCTGAGCTATCGATCCCTAAAACAGGGAGGCATTTCTAGGTACTAGTAGTGAGATGCCCTCAGGATCTCCTGAGGTGTCCTCATGAACTATTACCTTGCTATTTTCCTGACAATGCTGTTAAAGTTAGGTTTTTAATAGAAAGTAATTTGAGATTTTTCTAAGATCAGTTATGTACAAAGCTGTAACATTAGAATTCACTTTGAAATCCTTTTGCCTTTTCTGTTTAGGCGTAATGGCCACTGCCTGGGATTTATATGATTCTTTCAACACGCCTGAAGCTTTGCTATCAGTAAAACAATCTTTAACTGGAAGTAAAAGAAATTTACTAACTAAAGACCGCGACCAAAATCTGCAAGGAAAGTACCATGGGCAAAAGTCAGGCTGCATTCATCCCAGGGTTTGTAAGATACCTTCACGTGGCATTTTACATTTTTCTGCAGCAGTTATGAAATTTTCCCATCCGCATAACATGAAAAGTACAGCTTTTCTCATGGATTCTGCTTGTACTTTCACAGTTTCCTGGATCCTAAGCATGAAATTATTTTCTTTTCTTTGGACGCCAGTGAGAAGTTTGTTGTTGTTCGAGACTTGTCCGAGAACTTGCTTGTGTGCACCAGGCTGGGCTCCAGTTCACAGAGATCCTCCTATCTTCACCTCCCAGTGCTGGGATTAAAGGCATTGGCCAGCATGCCTGCCTTAGTTTTGTTTTTTGTTTTTTGTTTTTTTTCGGTGCATTCTTGCTCTCTTTCTTTCTAAACTTTTCCCCACATACATGTATGTGTGTGTGCATGTTTGTGTACATGAGTGTGAAAGTGTGTGTGTACACTACACCAGTGTGAATCGAGGTCAGAAGTCAAACTTGGGTGTGAGTCCTCAACTTTAACCCTGTTTGAGACAGTCTTTCTGGTATTTGCTGCTGGTCACTCCCTACTGGCTGCCTTTAAATTCCAATATTTAGAAGATTACATCTTTTATTATTTGTTTTTTAGTTTTATTTCATTTTTATTCATTTTTTTCACTTTCTTTTGATAGTTACCCCCATTTTAGTTACTTTTTGTCTTACATACGTGTCTCTCTGTGTGTTCTTGAGTTTATCTTTGTATACCTGTTCAGTTAGTTACTTGTCTGTATATTGTGTTACCTAACTTACCGAAGCCCGCTAGTGTCTACATGTTACCAGTTCATCTTTTATGCTTGATGGTTGGTTTTGGTTTTTTGAGGCAAGATTTTGTATGTGCCCTGGCTTGCCTGAAACCTGTTAGATACTAGGTTGGCCTGGAACTTGATGTTATCTCTCTGCCTTTACCTCCTGAGCCCTGGGATTATAGGCATGAGCTACTATGCCCGGTGCTTCCTCTTTTGCTTATAATGTTTACCTTATATATTATATCTAGATATCAAGGAAGACATTAAATATTTAGAACTGCATAAGACAACATAATTAATTCTTCAATCCTACATATCTCAGAAGAAATGAAATATACTTGCTTCACATTCTTGAATTTTGTGTGTATATGTGTATTGTAGATGCTCAGTTGTGCATGTACATCCTTATGTACACATGTAGAGGTCAAAGGACAACTGATGTTATCATTCTTAGGTGCTATCCACTTTATTTTTTGAGACAGAGTTTCCTATTGGCTGGACTGTCTGCCTAGTAAGCTGCAGGAGCCTATCTCTTCTGAGTTAGAAATGAGAAAGAACCACAAAAGCTGCCCTTGCTGCTGCTTCCTTAGGCAAGGTCTCACTATGTGACCTTGTTTGGACTGACTCACTACATAGAGAAGGCTGGTCTGAGACAGCCACCTGCCTGTCTCCTGAGTGCACCACCAGGCCCTACCTATCCCCAGCTTTTCTGCATGGAGCTCAAATCCTCATGCTTGCACTTTACTAACGGAGCCTTCATCTTCTAACATTTACCCGACATTTTACCACAGAATTCTGGGTGATAGATTTTTCATCCAGCATTCAGATAATAGAGGCAAATTCTTCTGGAATCTCTTGTTTCTAAAATAAAAAGTGTGTTGATACTCAAATACTTTTTCCTATAAATTCCTTTTCCCTTTCACTGATCTCAGTATTTCTTTTTATCTTCCTGGGTGGTTTTTTGTTTTGTTTTTATCTTCTGTTTTCAGTAGTCTGTGGTGGATATCATCTTTAGGTTTCATCTTCAAGGCTCATTCAGCTTCTTCCCTCTGTTGATTCTGTGCTCAGTTCTGTGTATTTTCAGCTGTTGTTTTGAGGCACTTTTTCCAGTAACAATTTCTCTCCTTCTGAGGTGATAACCAGCTCAGTATTATAGTCTCTCAGGGCTCCAAGGCTCTATTCATTATGTTTCTTTTTTTCCGGAGTCTTTTTGGTCTATGTTTTCTTATTTATGTTTATTCTTCTTGGTTTAAGATTATTTTTACTTTAAACAATGTGTACATAGAGCAGTGGAGGCTGAGCCCATGGACACAGTGCCAGAGGAGGTCGGAAGAGAACATGAGTGCCTCTTAAACACGGAGCCATCTCTACACTTGTTTTTAAGATTAGTTTTTTTGCTTTATTAAATAAGATGGATGGGATGATATACACCTATAATCCCAGCACTCAGGGGCAGAGGCAGTCAGATCTCTGTGAGTTCAAGCCCGGGCCAATCACACAGTGAGTTTGAGGACAACCAGGATTGCATAGAGAAATCACGTCTCAAAACAAAACAGAACAGAAACACCAAAATCAACCGGTTGTTCATTATTCTTGCTTCGAGTTCACTTGATACATTTTCCCTTTTCGTTTGGTATTTAAGCCTTGGATTGCACTTTAAATTCTGAGTATGTTTTTCAATTCTGTAATTCCTTTTTGTTTTCCTTTTTTTTTTCCGTTTAAGTGCTCTGTTCATTTGACAATACTTTTTACTTGTTCCAAGGATGTTTATGAAAAATTATTATGATGGTGACCCATGTAAATTCTTTGTTAGATAATTCTACTGTCTTTCTCATCTTGGTCTTTGTGTCTCCTGATATCATCTTTTCAATTCAAGTTCAGATCTCCTCCTTTGCTCTTGATACAGGAGTGACTTTCAACTGAAATCTACATGTAAAGCTTCCATTTAGTAGGCTTTGACAGTCATTCATTAGCCAGGGAGTGGGAGTCTGTCACATTAACTACCGTTAGGTTGTAGAAGCCCAGAGTTTTCTAGATAGAGACTCTTAAACGCAGGTGTCCTAGATTCACTTGCCTTCCTCAGCCTCCTGAGTGCTGGATGAGACACATAACATGCACCAGACTCAGTAGAAGACTGGGTTTGGGGTTTGTTTGTTTGTTTTGACCTGACTTCTGTGGCACCTGAGGGGTGTGACTGCTGAACTGTGCTGAGCACTCTAGCTTCCCCTTTCTGTAGCTAGAGCTAATAGAATTAATTGCCTTATTATCTCCTCAACCATATACAGCTTCACTGACGTCACAAAATAGAGACTATTGTTACTGTTGCTAGATGGCCATTAAAATTTTGATTCCTGGCTCTTAACTTTAGTGGGGAGAAGAGAAAACATGTTTGTGCCTGGTGTCTGAGAAATCCCAGGCTCCCCAGTGTTCATGTCTGGCATTCTCATGTGTGGTAGAGGTGAATGTTCTGGTTCTCTGCTGAGGCTTCTCTGATACCACACACATGTCAAGGTCTCATGATGAGGATGGAAGCCAGGCTGTCACATGGCCTTTGTGCTTCCCTCTAGTTCTGCAGTACAGTTGCTACAGTTGACAGGCTTCCCTCTAACAGCATTGCTAAATCTGTTCCTTGACTCTGAACAGGCAGAACAGGCTTCTCATGGGTATTTCTCTTTGTGAACAGTGTGTGCTAACAAGTTGCTGTCTGTCTGTGCTGTGTCTTGAATGTGTAAATCACCACTATGCCTTTTCTTGGGTTTCAAGGACCCTGAATAATCTTACCTCCTCTTGTCTTCTTTATTTTTTTCTCTTCCTGTTTTTTTTTTTTAAGTTGTATTTAACATAAGGAATAAGGAAAAAATATTCGCCATCTTCATACTTAGCATTTACTAGATATTGTGGTTGGGAGCATAGTGGTGTCTGTATTAGAGTTCTGTAAAAGAACAAAACTGGTGTACTAGTTACTTTTCTGTTGCTATGATAAAACACCATGACCAACATGTACATATAAAAGAAAGCATTTAATTGGGCTTACAGTTTCAGAAGGTTAGAGTCTGTTATGGCAGAGCAAATTCATTGTGGTGGGAAGAGCAGAGAGTTCACATATTGATCCAGAGCACACTGATGATGTCACCGTTCTTTTGAAACCTCAAAGTCCATCCACACTGACACACCTCCTTCAACAATGCTGCCACTTATAATCCTTCTGAAACAGTTCCACCAACTGGAGATCAAGAAGTATTCATACAAAATCATGGGAACTGTTCTCCCTCAAATCATCACAATGTAGATGTAGAGATAGTGATTGGGAATTTTTAGATTGGTTTACAGGGTACTCTCCATCAATAGCTATCTCATACTGGTAAGACTGAGACTTCATTAGATTGCCCAGTCTTTGAGGCTGGATGTTCAAATAGTCCTAATCTTGTGCAGGATACCTGGAGGATTCCTGCTGATCTTTTGTTTACAATAGAGTCAGAATGAAATTAGTTCTAATGTCCCGAGGGAATGTCACAGCAATAGGGTAGATGAGCATGCCAACAAGAATAACAGCAAGCAGGCAAAAGAGCAAAGTTTCCTTCTTTTATGTTCTTTTATCTGGGCTGCCACTAGATGTGCCACTCACATTTAGGGTGGGTCTTCCACCTTCAGATAATCTGACTGAGAATCTCTCAGGAACTCCCTAGAAGCTTATGTTTTAGTTGACTCCAGATTTGGGCAATTTAACAACCAAGATTAGCTACCATAGTCCTCCAAGTTGATACACATTTCCCCAAATATATGAATGTACTACTTTGCAATGGAGGAAAGACCTGATTAAAGATTTATCTTCAAATTGGAAGAATATCCTTTATAATCCTGTTTCCCAATCTAAACATATTACTAAAAGGGACAGAACCTTGGTCAACTGTCAGTTGAGAACAGGTGTAATAATGACATAAGATCTGAGAGGCATAATGTTGCTGTCCTTGAAGATTAAGTAGATCTTTAGGGTAACTCTTAATAATGTAGAGGAGCCAGAAAAACAAATTCTGTAGAGCCTCTAAAAGGAATATGGTCTCATCAAATTGTTTTTAGTTCATTGTTATCTTAAAGTGAGTTTGGGGGAAGATATTGGAGTTAGATGGTTAGAATAGGGCCCCTACTTCAGATTACTGTTTTGAAAAGAAAATGCACCTGAGCTTTTCTGGTCATGTAATGCTTTCCATCATGCAGTGGATGGCCACAAGGACCTCACCAACTGTAGCTTCTTGGCTTTGATCTTTTAAGCCTCTGGAAGTATAAAAACACGTTTTTGTTTTTATAAATTACTTAATATGTAGTGATATTTTGTTGCATGTTCATAAATGTATATGGATATGAGTGCATATGTACATGTGCATGCATGTGTGTAGAAGTTAGAAGATAACCTCTGGTTTCATTCCTCTTCCGACACTGTTCACCTTGTCTCTCATTAGGCCCTGGGGCTTAACCCCTAGGCTAGACTCTCTGGCCAGCGAGTCCCGAGATTCATCTGTTTCTGTCTCTCCAGTAATGGGATTCCAGCTACTGCACCTCACTTTTTACATGGATCCTGGGGATTGAACTCGTCTGAATGCTTGCACAGCAAGAATGTTATCAACTGAGCCATCTCTTCAGTTCTTTGTAGTTTTCTGATAAAGTACCAGAAACATGTATGCATATTACCTCAAGATTAATATTGCCTGTCGTCTTTGTATTTTTTGACGGATAAGAGTTCCAGAATGAGCTAGATGTTTGCATTGCACTTTCTTTGTGCATAAAAGAGTCAACAAATGACTATTGAAGTTGTTAGGAATAGGAAAAAGACAGAAATTATAAAATATAATTTTAAAAAATCTTGAAAATGCATGAACTACTTCTACTTAGGTTTTCTGTAAATGAGCTGTATTTATGTTTACAGATAGTGAAACTAGTTCCCTGATGGATATAGAAACTGTAATTCTGGCTAAAGTCCATGAAGATGAAGAAGACAATTCAGAGGCAATACTAAAATCTGAGAAGCTTCATCAAGATTTATTTTTCATGGAAAGGGTTTTAATGGAAAACGTATTTCAAGCAAAGCTTGCGGCGTACCGTCAACTCCCTGTTTTAAAAGGTATTTTTTAAAAGTCATCATGCTCAGACAACTCAAATAGTTAAAAAAAATAATTGTACTATTACATCCTTCTAAATGTAATTTCCACACTAGTTGTCACTATTAAAGAATGTGTTTATGCACTGTTAACCACTTATTAACTACCTATCACGCGTATGAGTAGCACTGGAATCCAGACTAGGGAATCCACAGAAGGGTTGTCCCTCAAATTTAAAACTTCAAAAGCATCTTTGGTCTTAGTTTCTTCTTGTTACTGCATCAAATTAGGCACTTGTGTTTATAGTGTTCTTGGTGTGTGGTCTCCCTGTGTACTGCCATTAGCTCTCAGGTCTAACTGTGTTAGCACTCCCTAACATTAAGGGCAGGGACAGTCATCCCCCCTCACTACTACAAATCCCACATAATATGTTCACAGAACTTTTTTTTTAAGTTATTACAAATTTATTTTCAGTTTTTTGACTTTCTGGAACTGGAACCCAGGTCTTTCTTGTACAGCTATATTTCCACACCTTGAGAGGAGTTTTTTTTTGGGGGGGGGGAGGGTTGGTTTTTTGTTGATTTTTTTTTTTGTTTTTAAATTAACTAAGCCTTTTAGCACATGAATGAAGTGAAATTTATAAAGGTTATTAAGTGAGTCTTTTGATTCCAAGTTTAATTCTTTCCACTATCTTAATCCTATCTTGCAGATTTACCCTAACCTCCTCTTGGCCACTCAATGTGCTAAATGTTCAGGGCCTTCCCATGGTGTAGGGGTTAGTTCCAGCTAGCCATGATTCCAGTTATCCATGGTCTGGCCAGAGACTGTCCTTGTATTGTTTGAAGGTGCTTTGGAATTCAGAGACCATTGAAATCTGTCTGGCCATCCATTCTTTTCCCTGTACTGTCTTTTCCTGTTGTAGACCCACTTTCATGAACTTTATCTTGATTCTCAAATCAAAGTTAATCTCCTATGTGGTTACATCAGCAGTTATATTACAAAATAGTACGTGTAGCAAATGGTTATAAACTTTTTGCCTGGAGAAAGATAGGATATTTTAGGACTATGATCCTCTTTCATGTAAGGTTGCTATTTTAAAATTTGTGTCATGTATGCCATTCCATTCTATATCTAAAGAGTTGTATAGATGCAGTGTAAAGTACTGTAAATATTGACATTTACAAAGTTAAATTGTTACTTTATTACTTGTTTACTAAGTAAATAACAAGACAGATACTTATATGGGTAAGATTTAAATTGTATTTTTAACATATTTAGAAAAGTAAGAAAGTTACATAAATAGTACCCTGATCAGCATAGAGAATATACCCATGAACCATAAATATTATCTTGTGCTGGTTGCATGTAAACATGACCCACCCTGTAGGCAGCAGTTGACTTTATCTGTAACACAAGTTAACTTTCCCAGTTGTGGTAAACCATGTAAGTGCATTCACGTGATAAATACTGATTTTAAATCAGTGGGATGACTCAGCAGGTAAAGACACTTGCCACTTAACCTGAGTTTGATTTCCCAGAATACACGGGGTAGGGAAAATGAACTTTGGTACGTCATCTGATTCCCATACACATGTCCATGCACACACATAAATACACACGCATGTGCATGTGCACACAATGTACCCAGGTTTGATTAGATTCCCAGCACCCACGTTGTCGCTCACACTGTCTGTAACTCCAATCCAACCAAATCTGATGTCCTCTTCTGACTTCCAACATGAGGTGCCTCACATATATGCTGGCAAAATATCCTTAAACTTAAAAAAAGAATAAAGAAATCAAACTTAACAATAAAAACAAATAAACAAACAAAAGAGTTTAAAGTCTGCCTGGACTACATAGCAAAGTCCTGTCTCAAAATCAGTAACAAGTATAAAGAAGATCTCACCCAGGACGATATCCAGATGGGAAACTATCATTAGGGAATTTCAAATTAAAACAACCATGGGGTAGGTACAACAGCATGCCTGTTTGAATGGCCAGATCCCAAATGCTGGTGAACATGTGGGACAAGAGCTCATTTGTGACTGGTGGGAATGCACACTGGTATGTCAAGTCTGAAAGACAGCTTGACCGTTATAAAACTAAGCACAGTCTTACTGTACAGCCTATCAACTGCATCTCAGTAAGTACTCAGATGAGTAGAAAATGTATACCCACACGTGCTAGATGTTATTGCTCTTTGGCTCTTTGGAGGGCCTGCCATCCAGCTCCCAAATAAATCACAGGGATACTTACTCTTTCTTATGAATGCCCAGCCTTAGCTTGGCTTGTTTCTAGCCAGCTTTTTAAAAATTATTGTGTCTACCTTTTGCCTCTGAGCTTTTACATTTCTCTATTTCTGTGTTATTTTCTTTACCTCTTACTTCTGTGTCTGGCTGTATGGCCCCTTCTTTTCTTGTTCCTTCATTATCCTCTCTGCCTGCCAGCCCCACCTATCTTTTCTCCTACCCCACTCTTGGCTGTTCAGCTCTTTATTAGACCAGCCAAGTGTTTTTAGACAGGCAAAAACTAGCACAGCTTCACAGAGTAAAACAAATACAACACATCTTTGAATTATTAAAACATAGCATAAAATAAATGTAACACATCTTAAATTAATATATACAACAGACACTCATCAAAAAGCTCTCACACAGTGTTTATGGGAACCTTTTTCATAATTTCCATTACTAAGTAAATAGACTGAGGTACAGACATTGTTCGGGGCTTTCGTGAAGTTCTTGGTAACATGGAGGAAGACCACATGCTTGTTATTTTGTAAACAGATCCAGTCTGAAAACAACACAAGTTGTGATTCCACTCATAAGAACTCCCAGAAAGGCAAAACTATGCGGAGAATGAGAAGAGCAGTGATTGTCAGGGGTGAGGGTACATCAGGGGATTAAAAACCCTGAGCGTAGGTTTTCAGGAGAGTGACCCTGTGATCAGTGCTGTAATGGGTGATACATGTCATTCATCACACTTACAGGGGAGTGACTTTGGACGATAAAGACAGCAAACCAAAGGCAACAGCACATCCTCACGGGATATGAGTTAGTGCTACTGCCAAGAGCTTTAAATAAACAGGCAGGTTGGTTCCCAGTGCATTTCCTATTCAGCTCATACATCTGCCTTATGTAGAAAGAACATGGATCTTGGAGAAAAACAGTGAATTATTATAAATAGAATTATTATAAAGATATAATGATTATTATAAACTATTATAAAGGTGGTTATTTAAATTTCAATTCTGTTTGGGTTATTGCTTCATAACAAGATTGGTTATTTTTCTTGTTACCATGACAAAATACCTGACTAAAGCAACTTAAGAAAGAAATAATTTTAATTTAAATTTTTATTCATTTATTTGTCTGTGGGCCTGGATCACAGGCCAGGCAGACCAGAAACCACATGTTACACCCTGACTAATACAGCCATCCTCACAACAGGAGCAATTAAACACATATAGCTATCAATAAAACAAACACTTGTGTGCCTCCCCCTCCCCAATGGCTTAAGAAACAAGCAAACCATCCACATTTATTTTCAGTGGTTCTACAGCCCTATAATCACAATTTAGGGCCTTTCAATAAGAAATCACATTGGTCTATTTCATGGATGTTGACTGGGCTGTATAAGCAAGATGTAAATAATTTGTAAGATACTTTTATATCAGAAGATAAAAAATTAAGTGTGGAAGAAAAAGAAACCTAGAAGACTCCTGCCTCAGGTAAAGATATTCATTCTCTCTCTCTCTCTCTCTCTCTCTCTCTCTCTCTCTCTCTCTCTCTCTGTGTGTGTGTGTGTGTGTGTGTGTGTGTGTGTGTGTGTGTGTGTGTGTGATAGAGAGAGAGAGAGAGAGAGCGAGCACACGTGTGAGAGAGACAGAGACAGAGAGAGACAGAGAGATGTGTGTGCAACGCAGTGAGTGTGCGGTTACCTATGTCATGTACATGTATAGAGGCCAAAGCAACAGGACATCTGATGTTATTGCCTTGAGCCTGAACCAGAAGTTCCTCTGTTTTGGGGTAGGCAGGCCAGTGAGTTTTTTAGGATCTTCATGTCTCTGCCCTATGATACTAGAGTTGTGAGTATGTGTAGCCACCTTTTTTCTTGTGTTATGGAGATTTAAACTCAGATTCTCCTGCTTGCAGAACAAGCACTCATACCCACTCAGCCATCACCCATCTTCAAGCTGTATACTTTCTAAGGTAAAGTTATTGGCTCCTTGCCAACAAAAATAGGCACAGAGCTTGTTTTATTTATTCAGTGTGGCAGCATTTGGATGTGCTACACTGGGCCATTCTCTGAATGACCAGGAAGTCTGCTATCAGAAGGCTTCAGGAGGCGTGGATTACCATCCAGGTACCTGTCCTTTTGTCTATGTATGCCAGTAAATCTAGTGGGATGTGTCAGTTACAGATAAGATGCTGTTTAGACTCTTTGCCAGGACCTGCCCTGTAGTCGTAAAGAGCAATGATAACTCTGTTTGATTAACTTTAGAACCTGAACCCGAAGAGCCTGAAGAAATTTTGGAGAAAGGAAACGTTGAGAAATCGGAAGAGGACACTAAGAAGGAGGCAGAAGATGAAGAAGAAGGAGGAGGAGGAGAAGAAGAAGAAGAGGAAGAAGAAGAAGTGGAGACAGAACTGGAACTAGAGATAACCACAGAGCAGTCAACAATACCAGCCAATCTGGAAAGGCTCTGGTCTTTCACCTGTGACTTAACCAAAGGCCTTAATGTGAGCAGCCTTTCCTGGAATAAAGCAAATCCAGTAAGTTACCAAACACTCTCATAATTCCATCCCACTGCTTAAAGGACAATTCTTTTGTAAGTTTTCATTTATTGTTTCTTGTGTGTATATCTGTGTGTGTGTGTGTGTGTGTGTGTGTGTGTGTGTGTGTGTGTGTGTGTGTGTGTGTGTGTACAGGCTTTCTGGCCAGTGAATTTCTAGATGATTCTCCTGTCTCCACCTCTTGAATTACAAATATGAGCCATTGCATCTGTCTTTTGGGGGTTCTGGACCCTGAAGGTCAATCAGGCATGTACAGCAAATGCTTCTACTCACTGAGCCACCTTGCTGGACCTCACTTCATTATAGATGAGGGGTTTTGTTTGTTTCTTTATTTTTATTCAGACATGGACAAAGCATTTTTATTAACTTTTTTTCCCATTTATTTTACATATCGACCATAATTTCTGCTCTCTCCTGTCCTCTGGTTCTCTCCCCCAGACTCCCATCTATCCCTTTCCCCATGTATCCCTCCTCCATCTCCATCCAAAAAGGAGCAGGCCTCCCCTTGGCTCATCAAGTTGAGCTAAGACTGCTGAGCTCCTTCCCCTGCATCAAGACTGACTGAGGTAATCCAGCATGAGGAACAGGTTCCTGAAAGCCAGCTAAGTGCTGGAGACTGGTCCTGATCTCACTGCTAGGAGCCTTACAAAGAGATCAAGCTATACAACTCTCATATACATGCAGAATGCCTAGGTCTGTCCCATGCAGGTTTCCTAACTATAGGTCCTGAGTCCATATGCTCCTAAGAGCT
This sequence comes from Phyllotis vaccarum, assembly GCA_033318265.1. NCBI lineage: Eukaryota > Metazoa > Chordata > Mammalia > Rodentia > Cricetidae > Phyllotis > Phyllotis vaccarum. The sequence goes on from JARWLC010000002.1 coordinate 69,435,937, forward strand.
CAGATCAGCTGTCTCTGTGGGTTTCCCCATCATGACCTTGGCCTCCCTGGCTCGTATAATTCCACTTCCCTTACTTAAGGAGGACTCCCAAAGCCAGGCTATGGATCTCTGCATCTGCTTCTGTTAGTTATTGGATAACGGTTCTCTGGTGACAATTAGGGTAGTGACCAATTTGATTATAGGGGAAGGTCAGTTCAGGCACCCTCTCCTCTATTGCTAGGAGTCTTTTCTGGGGTCACCCTTGTCTTTTCCTAAGAGTTGCCGGGTCACCAGGTTTCTTCCTAATCCAGAAATGCCCCTTCAACACATCTCTTTCATTACTCTCCTCCTCCATCCTGCCCAACCCACTCCCTCAAGTTCCTACCCCTCACACACATAGACACTGCTGTACCCAGTTTGTCTAGGATAGCTCTTCTATTTCCCCTTTCCAGGAAAATCCACGGATTCCTCTTTGGGTCCTTTTTGTTATCTACCCTCTCTGGGGCTGTGGATTGTAGGTTAGTTATCCTTCACTTTACTCCTAATATCTACTTATGAATGAGTACATACCATGTTTGTATTTCAGGGTCTGGGTTACAACACTCAGGATGTTTTTTTTTTTTTTCTTTTTTCCATCCATTTACCTGCAAATTTCACAAGGCCATATTTTTTTTTTAATAGCTGAATAATACTCCATTGTGTAAATGTACCACATTTTACTTATCCATTCTTTGGTTGAGGGGCATCTAGGTTGTTTCCAGGTTCTGGCTATTATGAATAATGTTGCTATGAGCAGAGTTGAGCAAGTGTCCTTGTGATAGGATTGAGCATCCTTTTCATGTATGCTCAAGATTGTTGTAGCTGGGTCTTAAAATAAATTGATTCCTTTTTTTTGTTTGTTTGTTTTTTTGTTTTTTGAGAAACTGCCATATTGATTTCCAACATGGCCGTGCAAGTTTGCACTTCTACCCCTTGCTCCACATCCTCTCCAATATAAGCTGTCATTGGTGGTTTTGATCTTAGCAATTTCTCACAGGTGTAAGATGGTCTCTCAGAATCATTTTGATTTGCATTTCCCTGATGATTAAGGACGTCGAACAATTCTTTAAGTATATTTTGGCCAGGCCATTTAGATTCTTCTGTTGAAAATTCTCTATTTAGATCTGTACCCCATTTTTTAATTGGATGATTCGATATTTTGATGTCTAGTTTCTTAAGTTTTTTTTTAAATATATTTTAGAGATCAGCCCTTTGTCAGATGTAGGGTTGGTGAAGAGCTTTTCCCATTCTGAAGGCTGGTGCTCTGTCTTATTGACTGTGTCCTTACCCTACAGGAGCTCCTCGGTTTCAGGAGGTCCTATTTATTAATTGTTGATCTCAGTGTCTGTGTTATTGGTGTTATATTCAGTTAGTTGTCTCCTGTGCTAATGCATTCAAGGCTATTTTACACTTTTTCATCTTATGGTGATATATTATATTAAAACCAATCTGGAATATCAGAGAAGAGATTCATCCACAGTCAAGCCAGGAGGGTAAGAGAATGATAACTCATGGCTTTAATCCCAGCACCAGCAAAGGCCTATGGATACTGCCCACCAGGAGTGGTAACTAGGCCTTTAATCCCATAACTCCAGAGAGAGATCTTTCTGTATTTCTGTGAGTTCAAGGCCTAACTACCAAATGGTAGTAGCTCACACCTTTCATCTTAACTCTGATGAATATGATGCAGAGTTGAACCCAGAAGTGAAACAACTGAGCAAATAAGGTATTTAAAACAGGCAGAGGAAGACAGAGATTTAGTCTGTAGAAGCAACGAGGAGTGAGGCATAGGAATCTGGAAGATAGCTTTTATCTTGAGAAGCTGGCTGGGTGAGATTTGGCTGTGGTCTGTTTCTTCTCTCTGATATTCTAGCGTTTCCCCAATATTTGGCTGAGTTTTCATTTAATAACAACTAGAATTTGTGCTACATCATTTATTTACGTTGAGGTCTTTGATCTACTTGGACTTGAGTTTGGTGCATGGTGATAAATATGAATCTATTTGTATTCTTCTATATGCCAACATCCAGTTATGCCAGCACCATTTCTGATGATGCTTTCTTTTTTCCATTGTATAATTTTGGCTTCTTTGTCAAATATTAGGTGTTCATAGGTGTATGTATTTATGTCATGGTCTTTTATTATTCAGTGTTACTGATCACGTGTCTGGTTTTATACCAATACCAAGCTTTTTTAAAAAAATTACTATAGCTCTATAGTAGAGCTTGAAGTCAGGAAGGTGATACCTCTGGAAGTTCTTTTATTATACAGAATTATTCTTAGCTATCCTGGGTTTTCTGTATTTTCCATATGAATTTGAGTATTGTTATTTTGAGGTCTGTGAAGAAGTGTGTTGGGATTTTGATGGGGATTGCATTGAATCTGTAGATTGCTTTTGGTAAGATGCCCATTTTTTACTATGTTGATCCTGCCTATCCAAGAACATGGGAGATCTTTTCATTTTCTAATATCTTCTTCAATTTCAAAGACTTAAAGTTCTTGTTGTACATGTCTTTCGTTTATTTTTATTAGAGTTACTTCAAGATATTTTATATTATTTGTGGCTATTGTAAAGGGTGCTGTTTTTCTGATTTCTTTCTTAGCCATTTATCGTTTGTATATAGGAGGGCAACTGATTTCTTTTAGTTAATCTTTTTTCCTACCAGATTACTGAAGGTGTTTATCAGCTGTAGGAGTTCCCTGGTAGAATTTTTGGGGTCACTTATGTATCCTATCATATCATCTGCAAATAGTGAAAGTTTGACTTCTTCCTTTCCAATTTGTATCCCCTTGATCTCCTTTTGTTGTCTTACTGCTCTAGCTATAACTATTATTACTATATTGAATAGATGTGGGGAAAGTGGACAGCCTTATCTTGTTACTGATTTTTAGTGCAAGTGATTTCAGTTTCCATTTAATGTGATGTTGGCTGTTGGCCAGCTCTATATTGCTTTTATTATATTTCAGGATGTTTCTTATATCTCTCCAGGACATTTATTGTGAAGGTGTTGGATTTTGTCAAAGGCATTTTCAGCATCTAATGAAATGATTAGGTTTTTTTTCTTTTAGTTTATTTATATGGTGAATCACATTGATAGATTTTTGTATGTTGAAACATACCTGTATCTCTGGGATGAAGCCTACTTGATCATGTTGGATGATTTTTTTTTTCTATGTGTTCTTGGATTTGGTTTGTCAGTATTTCATTATTTTTGAATCAATGTTCATGAGGGAGATTGATCTGTAATTTTCTTTCTTGCTTGCATCTTTGTGTGGTTTGGATATCAGGGTATCTGTAGCCTCATAAAAGGAGTTTGATAATGTTCCCTCTGTTTCTGTTGTGTGGAACAATTTGAGGAGTATTGGTATTAGCTCTTCTTTGAAATTTTTATAGAATTCTGTGGTGAAACCATCAGGCCCTGGGCTTTTGTTTTGGTTGGGGGTTTTATAATGATTGCTTCTATTTCCTTAGGGGTTATAAGCCTATTTAAATAGTTTATCTGGTATTGATTTAATTTTGGCATGTGGTACCTATCAAGAAAATTATCAATTTCTTTTAGATTTTCCAATTTCGTGAAGTTTTCAAAGTATGACCTAATGGTTCTCTGGATTTCCCCAGGGACTGTCATGTTTCCCTTTTCATTTTCATTTTGTTAATTTGGATTCTCTCTCTCTCTCTCTCTCTCTCTCTCTCTCTCTCTCTCTCTCTCTCTCTCTCTCTCTCTCTTTCTCTCTCTGCCTTTTAGTTAGTTTGGGTAAGGGTTTGTCTATCTTCTTTATTTTGTCTAAGAACCAACTTTCATTGATCCTTTGCCCTCTTTGTTTCCATTGTGATGATTTCCACCCTGAGTTTGGTTATTTCCTGCCGTCTACTCCCACGGTGTGAGTTTGCTTCTTTGTTCTAGAGCCTTGAGCTATGCTCTTAAGTTTCTAGTGTGAGATTTCTCTAGGTTTTTTTTTTTTTATGTAGACATTTAGTGCCGTGCATGTTCTTAGCACTACTTTCATCGTGTCCCAAAGGTTTGGATGTGTTGTGCCTTCATTTTTATTGAATTCTAGGAAGTCTTTAATGTCTTTATCTTTTCCTTGACCCAGAAGTAATTCAGTTGAGAATTGTTTAGTTTCCATGAATTTGTAGGCTTTCTGTAGTTTGTGTTGTTGAACTTGAACTTTAAGCCATGATGATTTGATAAGATACAGGGGGTTATTTCAATTTTTTAAAATATCTTTTGAAATTTGCTTTGTGACCAAATATGTGTTCATTTTAGAGAAGGTTCCATAAGGTGCTGAGAAGTTATATTCTTGTGTGTTTGTTTGAAATGAAATGTTTTGTAGATATCTATTATGTCCATTTGAGCCATAACATCTGTTAGTTTTCTTATTTCTCTGTTAAGTTTCTGTCTGGAAGGCCTGCCCATTGGTGAGAGTGGGGTGTTGCAGTCTCCCACTATTAATGTGTGTAGTTTGATGTGAGGTTTAAGTTTTAGTAGTGTTTTGTGGTTTTTTTTTTTTTTTTTTTTTACATATGTATGTGCCCTTATGTTGGGGGCCTAAATGTTCAGACTGAGAGTTCATCTTGGTGGACTTTTCTTGAGATGAATATGAAATGTCCTTTTTAAAATCTCTTTTGATTAATTTTAGGTTCAAGTCTATTTTGTTAGATATTAAGATAGCTACACCAGCTTGTTTCTTAGGTCCATTTGATTGGAAAAATCTTTTCCCAACCCTTTACTCTGAGACAATGCCTCTCTTTAAAGTTGAGGCATGTTTCTTGTATGCAGCAGAAGGATGGATCCCATTTTTGTATCTATTCCATTAACCTGTGTCTTTTATAGGCAAATCAAGTCCATTGAAAATAAAGGGATATTAATAACCAGTAATTGTTAATTCCTGTTATATTTTGGTTTGGGTGGTGGTGGTGGAGCCATTGTCTATTTGGCTCCTCAATAGAAACTCATGTGTTCTAGTCGGATGATACTTTTTTGCTTTGATAATTTTTTGTTTTTAACATTCAAATTTTATTTAAACTAACATTATTATTATCATCGAGATAGTACAGCTTAGGAAGAAATCATCTTCATAATATTCCAAAAATGCGTAGTAGAACAGGATGTTTCCATGAGATAAACATATTACATTACAGACAGTGGGGATCTCCTCACACCCATTCATACCATGCCATATACCAGAGAAAGATGGCAGTGGCAAACATGTAAAGGCATAGCAGAAGCAAAAGACATTCTAGGATCCTTGATCTTGGGGGTTTTCCTGTATAAAATCCATCAGAGTGTTGTTTCCTGGTGAGCTGGCACCCTGAAGTCAATTGCCACCTGCTGCTCCTCTGACATGGCCACCAGCACATGTATGTGTATTTCCTTGGGTTTTTCACTGGTGTGAAAATATCTATTACCTGTGTTTTCATGGGTGCAGCTAATTTCCTTGGGTTGGAGTTTTCCTTATAGTACTTTCTGTAAGGCTGGATTTGTGCATAGGTATTATTTAAATCTGGTTTTGTCATGGAATATCTTGTTTTCTCTGTCTATGGCAATTGAAAGTTTTGCTGGGTACAGTAGTCTGGAATCCATGGTCTCTTAGGATCTGCAGAATACCTGTATAGGACCTTTTCCATTGAGAAGTTGGGTGCAATTCTGATAGGTCTGCCTTTATATGTTACTTGACCCCTTTCTTTTGCAGCTCTTAATATTCTTTTCTTATTCTGTATGTTTAGTGTTTTGATCATTATGTGTGGTGGGGGGGGGGCTTTTTCCCCCCTGGTCCAGTCTATGTTGTTTTGTAAGCTTCTTGCACTTCATAGATAGGTCCTTCCTTTAGGATGGGAAAGTTTTCTTCTATGATTTTACTGAATATATTTTCTGTGCCTTTGAGCTGGAATTCTTTTCCTTTTTCTATCCATATTATTTTTAGATTTGGTCTTTTCATTGTGTCCCAGATTTCCTGAATGTTTCGTGTTAAGAATTTTTTCGGTTTAACATTTCCTTAGACTGATGAGTCTATTTTCTTTATTATATTTTAAACACCCGAGTTTCTTCCTTCTGTTTCTTGTATTGTGCTGGAGCTGGAGGTGCTTGTGTCTGTAGTTCCTGTTTGCTTGCCCAGATTTTCCATTTCCAGCATTCCCTCGGTTTACTGCCTCTATTTTAACCTTCAAATCTTGAACTCTCCCTTCACCTGTTGGTTGTTTTTTCCTTGGCTTTCTTTTGGGGATTTGTTGATTTGTTTCCATTTTTTGTTTGTCTTTTCCTAGATTTCCCCAGGAGAATTGTTTATTTCCTCTTCAAGGGACCTTATCATCTTCATAAAGCTATTTTTAAGGTTATTATTATTATTATTTTGCTTCACCTGCATTGCAATGTTCAGGTCTCGCTCTTGGAGAACCACTGGATTCTGGTGGTACCACATTGCCCTTTATGTTGCTGAATGTATTCTTACACTGGCATTTATCCAGTGGAGGTAGTACTGGAGCCCATGGGGTCTGCTGTTCTCCTAATTAATATGAGTGGCATTTGTGTCTTCTCTAAGGTCTGCTGATATTGCCAGAGAGGGCTGTCTGTGAGGACAATGCTGGGGTAGGTGTGGTTGTGCATCAGAGTTGGTCTTTGGGGAACAGAGTCCAGTGGGTGGCAGTGGTGGTGTGTAGCCTGCCCACAGGTTTCCCACCTAACGGCCAGCTGCTGGGGCCTGCACCAGAGCCTGGGCAAAGGATTTAACTTGGCAGTAACACATAGTTTTAAAATGTCTCTTAATGAAGTTTATGTTTGAAAAAAGGAGAAAATGCAAATAGTTACTTTTGTCCTTGCTACAAAAATATTACCATTTTAACAGCATGCTTGACATATTTTACCCTCTAAGTACACGTTAGATGATGTGATATATAGTAGAAAATAGCGTGGGATTGTCTTATTTTAATCTATACCAAAACCCATATAACTACATTTTTCTTCTCCTCCAAGCAGTCATATTTGGAAGGGTGTGCTTACAGCAGTGATCATGCTAATATGTGTAACATTCAATATTACTATTATTAATAATATTAAATACACAGGCAGTACTTTATATATATTGTGAATTGTTTACATTTTTTAAAAAAAATTTTATTTTTATTCTTTAAAATTATATGTATTTATGTTTTGTGTGATTGTGTGCATGGAAGTGTCCTGAAAAGGCCAACTGACCCCTACAGCTGGGGTTAGAGGTGTTTGTGAGTACAGTGTGGGTCCTGGGAACTGGACTCAAGTGCTCTGGAAGAGCATTACATGCTCATAAAAGCTGATCCATCTCTCTAGCCTCCTACTAACATACCTGTATGAGTTAGATCTTCCATCTTGTTGATAGGGAACCAGAGGAACAAAGACAGTAAATAATTTCTCTAATCTCAGCCAAACAGGAAACAGAGCAGCCAGAATTCAAATGCAAATACCTGGCAGAAGAGTTCCCCAAGTCATCTTGAGGCAGATAAACTTGGTTCTAAACCTGTGGTTGCTACCCCAAAAACCATCCAAAGCACATTTTTACTTTATGATTACTAACAGTAGCATATTTACAGCTAGGAAGTAATAACAAATATAATTTTATGTTTGTGGGGTCACCACAACATGAGGAACTGTATTAAAGGGTCACGCTTAGGAAGGTTGAGAACCAGTAGGCTAGGGACTGGTTTATTTGTTTTTAAAGCGAGATGTTTGTAGAGAAACAAAGCTGATGTTCTCCTGGGTTTTATACAATGTTTCTGAATATGTTTCCCAACGAGGCATTCCAGATATCATTTCAGGAGGGGCTGCATCTTTGAAATACTTAGTGTAGTTTGAACTCAGAGCCTTGTGCATATTAAACATGAGCCACAGCACCAACCCCAGCCCCAGACCTATGTTTAACATCATTTTTAGTAGTTCATTGGTAGGTATCATTATGCATTTGGTATTATTTTCTGCCATCCTTTGAAGTGTCTTTTTTTTTTCTGGTTTTTAGGACCTTTTGGCTGTTGGATATGGGAACTTTGGATTTAAAGAGCAAAAGAGAGGAATGGCTTGCTGCTGGTCAATAAAGAACCCCATGGTAACCCAGATAGGAATAAGAATATTTTTATCTCATTAAATGTTGACAGGATTTTTGTACACTTTATGATTGTGTGCGGTAATTCAGCAAAGTCCACACTATTTTTGCAGTAAAGACTTTCCACTTTCTTATGTATATTCACATGTGTAAGCACCCATGTGTGCAGGTGTGCATGCACTTGTGTGTATATGAGAAAGAGAGAGAAAATGTGTGTGTGTGTTTATATAGTTCAGAGTTCACAGCCCTAGGAACTGTTACCTCAGTGCCATCTCATCTACCTTCTGTTTTTGAGTCAGGGTTTCTCACTGGCTTGGATCTCATCAAGTAAATGAGACATGCTAGCCAGCTAGCCTGAGAGCCCCTTGTCTCTGCCTACCAACACTGGAATTAAAAGCAACACGCTACCAGAACCCAGTTTCTCCATGGCTTCTGGGACTTAACTGAGGTCTTCATACTTGTAAAGGCAAAGACTTTCCAAATAGAGTCATCTCATTGGTCTCTTTGGCTTAAATTCATAATAATTACAGTTTGCTCTTACTTTCCATGGGTGTTAGGAAACCATTTATGACTTCACAAAATACATTCTGAGCATCTTTTATTTACTGTGTTATCACAGCTAAGTATAAAGGAGCCTATAACTGAAGACCCTTTGAAAACAACACATGTAATCAAGGCAATCAGTAATAGGAACAGAGCACTTTATCTAGCTAGTAGCAAAAGAGTAATCTGAGGAAAAAATCATACTTTTTCAGAAAAATATATTAAATCTCAGAATCAAGTGAGTGGGTAATTCTATCAATCAATTTAGATATCTGGCTACCCAAATTTCTGGCTTAATGATAGTATGAATTTTATCAGGAGAAATAAAAAGAATGGCAATAGGCTTTTAGCTAAATGGTTCTGCTCTGTCTATTGCTATACGGCTTTACATTTAAATTACTCAGAAGTAAAATGCAAAGCCAAAATCATGGAGGGCCAAAGGGCATTTGCAGTGATGAGCAGCCACAGCCCATCAGGATGCTGGGTTAACACACACAGAGGACTACCAAAATGTGACAACTTATACAGAAGGCCATGATATACTTATAAAGCCGCTGAGGACTAAGGGTTTATATTAAGTAAAGAAAGTGACTATTTGAAGATTTGTTTTCATGTGTGCTAGAAGCTGTGGACGGGAGTAACAGAAGGCAGACTAACGTCTCACGTTCCCAGCAGCACAAAACAACTTCGGCTGTCATCCATCATACACTGCCTTACTGTGATCTGTAAAAACGTTTAAAATGTAATAGATCATTCCTCCCCCTTACCCCACAGTGGCCAGAGCGTATTTATCAGAGTCCACATGGAGTTACCGCTGTGGACTTTTCTATCGGTGCACCAAATCTGCTAGCAGTTGGCTACCACAATGGTACGGTTGCAGTTTATAACGTACGGAGCAGCAATAACAGTCCAGTTCTGGACAGTAGGTGAGAATCCACCAAGTGGATGGGCAAATAGGCAATGCGTGCTTCTTTTTTCCGGGAACATTTATAAGACTGAATGTTTTTACTTTTAAGTAAAAACTTAAACTTGTAATTCTGTTCTTACCGAGAATATAATACCATTGATTTCAAAATGTTTAATGCTCCTTCAAGTTGTCTCCAGCTGGAGTATTTCAACTCATTACCTCCTTCATCCTCTGCTCTTCCTACTTTGCCAACAAACTTATCTTGGCTTAGTGGTTCATGGATATTCTTTTGCACACCCCACATACCTTAATCTTCATGTCTCTAACTACACAGATTCCCAGTGAGTAGATAGAAGCACAGATTTTCCTGAGCTCCTGTATAATCTCAGTGGGAGAAAAGGGAGACTTTCTTCTATATTCTTATTATGTCATAAAATATTTAGCATATAACAGCAGTGCATGTTTGAGAAGGAATGAATGAGTTAATAAGTAAGTCATCAGGAGAATATGGGCAGATGAAAAGAAAAGACAGTTAAAGAGTTTGGTGGTTGTTGTTTAGTTGGTTTTTAGACCAGATTTCAGAGTGTCTAAGATGTGGTGGTATATTTGTAGCAGTGTTAGAATAAGCTTAGTTGAGACTGGGTATAGCCATTTAAACAGATGTTCTTAGTACTGAATTTTTTATATAGATTTGCCAGCATAGGCCCTGATGCTTATTCCTAGGTGTTTTTTAAACCAGATATTCAAAGCTATCCTTTAACTATAAGTTCAAAACTAGTTATTGTATGGAAAGTTGATATAAAATAATCAAGGGGATGAGTAATAGGAATAGTGCATTCCATTCATCAGATAGAAGTCAGTACTCAGAGAGATAATCTTAATTTTGAAAAAAAGTTAAATCTCAGAAGCAAGCTAGTGGGTAATCCTAAAAGTATAGGGAAAAGAATGAAATGTACCAAGGATTATTTATTTGAATAACTGTTCAAAGAGTAATTGATTTGAACAATGTAAAAGAAACAATAAAAATAAAGTTATGTATTCAACATGTCTAAAGAGTAGATAAAGCAAAAAAATAGAGATTCTAAGAAGAAAATGTTTTCTTTTATATTCCTTTTTTAAGACAATAGAATTATAGGTCAGTAAAATTTTTGTTTTGAAGGTAATAAAAAGTACCATATTAAATTTTAAAGTGATTAACCATTTAGAAACTTGATTCTTGAGCACACAAATAAATAAAGAAATAACCAAATAATTTAAAAAAAAAAAAAAAAGGAGCCACTGAGATGGCTCAGTTGTTTAAAAAAAAAAAAAAAAAATTGAACTGAGCATGATGACCTGAGATGGATTTCATCCCTGAGACTGTCATCATGAAAGAGAAGATGGGCTCTGGAACTATTGTCTGACACATACACACCCCCATCCCACATGTGCATGTGCCCTAGGATACATGCAACATCCCCCAGCCCCACCCCAGACACATGGGATAAATACAAATGCAAAAAAAAAAAATTGTCAATTCAAACAATAAAGCATCATTATATGAGTAGATAAGCGATCCTCTAGGGAGTTGTTCTTATCACATATACTCCAAGGTGCCCCAAATTTAAGTGATTTTTACTGAGCATTTCTGTCTGTTTTAGTGAGTCCCCACAAAAACATTTGGGACCTGTTTGGCAAGTGCAGTGGATACAGCAGGACAGAGGAACCACAGGGGATGACAAAAGAGAAATCTTGGTGTCTATATCAGCTGATGGAAGGATCTCCAAGTGGATCATTCGCAAAGGACTGGATTGTCATGGTAAAACCAGAGGAAAAGCCCATGTCATCAGATGTTGAACTAAATATTCTGTACGAAAACTGATAGTTTTTTGACTTGGTCAGTAGGTAAAAAGTTTGGAGTTGGTCATTGCTATCTCAGCCTCTAGATTTGTTTTGTCCCTATTTTAATCTAATGATTTGCATACAGCTGATTTGCAAAAGAGGCAAATGCGATGCTAAGTGTACTTTTTCATGCAGCTAAGAACAAGCTGTGCATATAGTCACACATCTACACACATGCAGCTAAGAACAAGCTGTGCACATAGTCACACATATACACACATGCAGCTAAAAAACAAGCTGTGCACATAGTCACACATATACACACATGCAGCTAAGAACAAGCTGTGCACATAGTCACACATATACACACATGCAGCTAAAAAACAAGCTGTGCACATAGTCACACATATACACACATGCAGCTAAGAACAAGCTGTGCATATAGTCACACATATACACACATGCAGCTAAGAACAAGCTGTGCATATAGTCACACATATACACACATGCAGCTAAGAACAAGTTGTGCATATAGTCACACATATACACATGGGTGTATACAAAGCACACACATATGTACATACACATTTCTCTCCACAAAGATTTGATGAGACTGAGACGAACTGCTGCTACAAGCAACAGAAAGGGTGGGGAGAAGGAAAAGAAGGGCGAGGCCTTGATATCTCGACAGGCTCCTGGAATGTGCTTCGCTTTTCACCCCAAGGTAAGTTTACTTGAACCGTTTTCTGTTAGTATCGGTTATAGTTTATAGAAATGGAAGTGCACACACACACACACACACACACACACACACACACACCTCAACATAGATATAGCTTTGGATAAGGAGCTGAGTAGAAAAGAGCTGTGGAGAATCGATACACTACATGCCTAATATGCATGCGTTATACGCCCCCCCCCCGCCCCCAACCCCTGCCACTGTGCTACTCTATTGTACTTCCGTAAGTTAACTATAGTGCACTGCTCAACATTTAATGTGAGAGTTAACTATTAGCGTTGGGATTATGAAGATCATTTGAGTTCAGATTTCTTGACATCAGAGTAGTTAATGAGATTTGGCTCTACTAGAGGAACTTGGGAATCAGAAGACTCAGACGCTATGGCAGACCTTTAACAAAGCAGGCTCCATACATTCATCGTCTTTTTAGTGACACTGCCACCCGCCTCATTCGAATGAATCCTCAGATGGTTCAGGAGGTAGAAGCACTTAACCCGCACCCCCTTCTCGGAGCCCTGTAAGAAGTTGTATACAGTGGCATGCATCTCATGCAGTAAAATGGGAAGTCGAGACAGAAGAACTAAACAGACGCTCGTGGGCCAGCCGGCTTAGAGCACACTGTACATCAGTTAGAAGTGACCTTACCATGGAATTTATCGTAGTACCATTTTTCTCTTTTCTTTTCCACTTTGATCTTAGTAATTTCCCTTCTTCCATTTATATTGGTTTTAAATTGCTCTTGTCTTACTGACTTGTCAAAATGTAAACTGCAGTAATTGATTTGTGAGCGTTCTTCTTTGCCATATACAGACTTTTAAATTAGCTTTTTCAATGATCATAAAATAAACTTTGGTTCGACATTTTCAGACATACATGTTTTTCTCATATCCATCCCTACTGCACCCCCATGCCCTTCTCCTGCCATTGGTGTGCTTCCTTCCCAGATCATCACACTTATATTTTCCTGATGTACACATTTTTATAGTTGGGGAGGAAGGGTGAAGACAGAGTCTCAGGTAGCTCAGGCTGGTCTTCTTCAATTTCTTGCAGGTTTTATAGTTTGGGGAGGAATATGTCTTCTATTATCTGATAATCCTCTGGATTTCATTGGAATCTGCTCTATGGTCTCCAATTTTATTAACTTCTCTGTTTTACTTTTGGTTAATTTATGTGGGATTTGTCAATTTTTTTTTCAAAGAAGCAACCCCTTGAGTGACATTGTTCTCCCAGCTTCTTCCCAAGCATCTTTGTTACTGCTGTGTAGGAAGGCTGCTGAGTTTTTTATGTCACCTTTCTAGACTTCTGCCTCCTGAAGGTGATTATAAGATCTAAGTGCTTTTGGTAGTGTCTTTATACATATAAAATCATATGATCAGCAAATAGGGCTACTTTGACTTTTTCATTTCCAATTTTTATCACTTTTATTTTTGTCTCTTATTGCCAGAGCTAAGAAAATGTGGGCACCATTGCTTTGTTCCTGATTTGGGTAGAAATGCGTTCTGGTTTTCCATTTAGTATTATATTGACTGTAGGTCTGTGATATGTACCCTTAGTTATGATGACATATTCCTTCTATTCCTGCTTTCTTTAGGGCTTTCAGCATAAAGGGATGGTGGATTCTGTCTAAAGCCCTTTCTATATCTATGGAAATAATAATGTGATTTCTGTTTTGAAGTTCATTTATGTGATATATTTCATTTGTTGAACCATATTTGCATCTCTGAAATGCAGCCAATTCGATCATAATAAATGGTTTTTTGATGTGTTTAGTTCAATTTGCAAATATCCTACTAAGAATTTTGTATCTGTGTTCATAAGGAACACTGGTCTGTAATTTTCTTTTTCTGTTCTGTCTGCTTTGGTGTCAAGGTAATACAGGCTTCATAAAAGAGTTTGTACTCACTATTTCAGTTCCCATTTTACCAAATAACGTGAGAAGTGTTGACTGTCCTTTAAAAATATGGTAGAATTCAGCAGTGAATCCATCTGAATCTGGTCTTTTTATAGTTAGGAGATTTTTTTTTAACTACTGCTTCAGTTTTGTTACTTGTTACAGATTGGTCTAAATTGTTAGTCACATCTTGGTTGTTATATGCATATAAAAAATCCATTAATTTTTTCAGATACTGCAATTTAGTGAAACATAAGCTTTTAAGGTATGCCATGTTGGTTTTCTGAATTTCCCTGGTACATGTTGTAATGTCTCCTATAGTGAGACTATGTTCTGATACATTGTGACTATCTGTCCCTCTCACTGATTTAATAAAAGCTGATTGGCCAAAAGGCAGACAAAAAGTCTGGCTAGGGCTACTAGACTACGATTTAAAATTTAGAATGATAATATATAAGGTTTCTCTTGTAATTAAGCTCTGTGGTCAAAGGGAGTTCTTTTGTTCATAGTGCAGGAAAGATACCTGTGTCCTGGAGTACAGGCATGTTTTCCCGTACCTGGCTTCAATGTTTTTCAAGTTGATGTCATCATTGTAAAATTATAAAATAAGGACCAAAATTATATCTGAGATAGTATTTCTTTTGGTTATTGAATGTGTTTACTATATGTTAAGTTGCCTGATCTTGCATTTAATGTCTGTCATACCTTGTGTTATAGGACACCAATATCTATCTGGCTGGCACAGAAGAAGGCCTTATTCACAAATGTTCTTGTTCATACAATGAGCAATACCTAGAGACCTATAGAGGACACAAGGTCAGTTTAATTCCTGTAGATTTGGAAACTGTATTTTATGGTATTTTTTAAAGGCATATATAATGCGTTTGACAGATGCGATACATTTACAACTGAGTTAGTTGCCCCTTGAATAAGTGTGTGTGTGCTGATCGTAAAGAAACATTTTCTCCTGCTCATATTGATTCTTTATTTCTTTATGATCATCTCTTCAAAGTTTCTTTGTTTTTTTGTAACATCTGATACCATTTAAGGAGGCTGTAATATGTGGTAATAGTTATTCACCCTTTTTTCGAGTCTATTTTTATATAGAATAATTAAAGGAAGACCCTATTTACAGTCTTGCTCTCAGCTAAAGCAGTCCCCATGTAATGCTCAGTGGTGTGTGTGTAGCTTCTAGAAATCTTAGTAACTTTTAATGTATTGGTCAAGTTTAAAATATTAAATGTTCTTTACCTTTCCATGGCATCTTTGCATCCCCAGGGTCCAGTGTACAAAGTCACGTGGAACCCATTTTGTCCTGATGTCTTCTTGAGCTGCTCTGCAGATTGGGGTGTCATGATCTGGCATCAGGAGACTCTCAAGCCATTTTTGAATTTTTACCCAACTACTTACGTTGTTTATGATGTTGCCTGGTCTCCAAAATCTGCCTATATTTTTGCTGCTGCGAATGAGAGCAGAGTAGAGATTTGGGACCTTCATATCAGCACGTAAGTATTGAAAGGCCGTGTTTTGAATGATGTCTCCAGCATTAACAGTTTAAATCAAAATAGCACTTTTATAGCTTTGTCGTCAGGTGCAGAGTGCTGTGGTTCTGTGGCTCAAATGGTGCCAGCCACAACTCAAGTATGACATTATAGGAAGATTTGCTTTTGAATAAATGACATATGTAATAGAGTGGCTATTTAAATAATCCACCCATTGGTTTTAATTTTCCTGGCAAAACTGTAGTTTCCAGAGCAATGCTTCTCTGGAAACAGAAGAATGAAGTTGTCTTTCCTTTTTAAAGAGCAGAGGTGGTTGTTTTCTCGACCAAGACTAAGCATGGTCCCAATTGAAGTCAGGCTCATGTTCAGAAGTTCATGTAGATCCAAATATTCTTCTGTGAAGATAAAATTATGGTGGCCTATGGTAGGGTCTTGCCTGCTATACACAAGGGCATTTCACAGGAAGAATTTTATTCTAATTCATTGTCTTTTCTCATCAAGGCCTTCAACTAATTTGATACTCATTCTGTGGAAGGAAGAGAGCTTTGTTTAAATTCTAATTGTAATAAGGTTCATCACAACTAAGAGCACACACACAGAGATAGAGAGAGACAGAGAGATAGACAGAGACAGAAACAGAGAGAGAGAGAGATAACAAAATCTTTTAGTGATGGCAGATGAGTGTTTGACCAAAGAACTGTATATGGTCCATAGTATAACCAAGTTGACCCACAAAATTAATGAACGCAAAAACTTAAGTTTATGTGTTCACATTTAAGTTAGGAATTAAATTTATCTGGCAGCAATTATCTTGTTGAAGAAATGAAGTTTTTGATTAGGAGAAAAAGTTATTCTGAATTTGGAAATACTTTAGGAGATTTTTGGTTTATTACATCAAAAATTTTAAAAATCAAATGTTTTCCAGTTTGTATCTTTTAAAAAACCATCTTAATATGACACCTAAATTTACAGATAAACTATTTTATTGCAGTTTGGACCCTCTGATTGTGAATGTTGCTAACCCTGGAATCAAGTTCACGACCATTCTTTTTGCCAAACAGACAGATTGCCTTCTAGTGGGAGACAGCGATGGGCAGGTGGCAGTCTATGAATTGCGAAATATGCCTACTGTTTTGGAAAGTGGCCGGGTAAGACTCAGATGCAAAAATTTTAGGTCCTTTTGTGAATCTGTTGGATTGTAACTTCGAAGCATGTCATGGATGTATATTTAGTAAGTGGCAATCGATATGAGGTGTGTGGTAATGGGGGACTTCTTAGAATCACTGCTTGTACTACGCATGATGTCCACCAGCCTTGTCGTAAGCAGACTCAGTCCCTTAGTTATAGAAGATAAATACTGATAATATGATGGTGCCACATAAGGACCTTTCTGGAGGAACTCAGTGTTACGCTTACTGTGTAACCAAGGCTTGGGCAATAGGTGTAGTTCAAATAAAAGTCTTCAGATATTGTCCACTGGTTTTGAAGTTCTCATCAGTTTCTGGTGCTTTACCCTATTCAAATATGAGCATCATGTTGCTGATCTTTGACAAGAAGCTCAGTATCATCAATGCACATTATTTTGATGATAGAGTTTCAGTTTTTCTTTGTTTTTATTGATATTGCAAATAATAATCTGGTAATATCCTAATATGAAAAATATTGAAATAGTAAAACCACATCATAATTTTAAAAAACACTGAGTCTTATAAAGAATGCACGCATGTCAAGAGCAGCCATTCACAAAAAATGTGGTGCTTTAGTATACTTTTAAAAGTTTCTAAAACTAAAATGTGATATATTTCACAATTGAATTGACAGACTTATTTAGAATGTGTATGGACTGACTAAGCACTGGACATCTGCTAAGCTAAGTCCTTAAATATTGAGGTCAGGCTAGAAACTGGTGTACTGTCTTTGGAAACAATTTGACAGTGTTAAATTAGCACTTAGAAGTGTTCATGGGTATGTGGATTGCCAGGAACTAGTACTTCCATTCTTGGAACTTTTTACTTATCTTCTTTATGCCTAAACTCCTCAGGGCTTATTCCCTCACCTTCTTCAGATCTTTGCTGAAATATCACTTTTCATTAAAGATTTCATTGATCAACATCTCATTTAAAATGGTAATCTCCATTCTCTCCATGCTCCCTGCTCATCTCTCCCCATCACTTATCCTTCTTGATAGCACTGACCTTTAATGTTCTATGCTTATTTATGTATTTAAAAAGTTATTTTATATGCCCCCAAATTAGAAGAGAAGGTAAACTCCGTGAAAACAATGATTTTTTTTTTTTTTGCTTATTTTATGCTGGACTATATTTCTATCACTTAGTTCAGCAACAGGGGTATACAGTAAGTGTTTACTGAATAAATATGCTCTGGAAAGCTATAAAAATCAAAATATATTATAAATATCATTTCTTAAAGGAAAGATCATGAGTGAATTTTAGTTTTTCACTTTTAATTGTTTCATAGTATATATAAAGAACTCTAGAAATCAGAAAAAAGCCCAATATTTTTAAATGAGTAAATATATAAAGTACTAATTCAAAGAAGATGAATCTATAGTATCAAAGAAATCTTCATCCTCACTAGTAGAAAATATACAGCAGAAATTATGTAAAGTAATAGCTAACATTGATTGGATGGTTATAATCTAACCAATATCAAATGTTAGCAAGGGTCATGAGACCATATATATACATATATAGTATATAGTATATACATATATATTAGCCTCTTTGGAGAGCATTTCAATAAAATAGAAAACTAACATGTCATATAAATCATGATAACTAGGTGATAATTTCTCATTCCTGTTAACTAGCCAACAAGGATAACAGTGTGAAGCTATTTTTCTTTCATAGGTGTTCTTGAATCACCCTTTATATGTAGAAGTATGACTTATTCTACCCTTAGTTAAAAGAGGTTCAAGTACTGCATTACATGGAAATCCCAGTAGACTGTACACTTTCACTTGATTATATATTGTTTTTCAGCATATGATTGTCAGTCTAGATTGCCAGTTACACATTTACATAACAAATGTCAAGAAGCCTAATATGTAAAATTCTTTTACGTATAAATGAATATTAAAATACCAAGTATTTAAAGATTTATTTATACAGAAAATATCAGTTATATTTGATTTTATACACAATGCTTCTATTTATCAGAATAAAAAGAATACTTTTATAAGTATATTTAAGACATTATTTCTTAGGCTATAGAGATAGCTCAGAGGCTAAGAGTACCAGCAGCAATTCTAGAGGTCCTGAGTTCAATTCCCAGCAACCACATGATGGCTTACAATCACCTTTAATGAAATCTTGTGTCCTCTTCTGGTGTGCAGAAATATATACAGACAGAACACTATACATAATAAATAAATAAATCTTTTTAAAAAGAAGGAATATGTTGCCATTCCTTTAAAAAAAAGATATTTTTTTCTCATTTGGCTGAGGTATGCATCAAATAGTATTGGTTAGGGAATGATGAGAGAGCTTCTCACAGATGTGTGACTCTGCCCACTTTGGTGCCTCACTTGGAAAGGTTCAGTTTATTTATTTATCATGATATTTTTACTATCTAGTCAAGCTCTAACACTCAGATGTTTATTTGCTATCTTCTTAGATTCTGACTGTCCTCCAATGTTTTATCTCATTGGTAATGATGTGAAATGTACACTAACAAGGGCTGAAAAAATGTCTCAATGGTTAAGAATACACGCTGCTCTTACAGAGGATCCACATTCACTTCTCAGCACCCAACTCACAACCACCAGCTTCAAGACATAGGATCCATCTGCCCTCTCTGGCATCCAATGGCACCCACATGCACATATGCATTTACACAGAGAGAGATATGAGACTAAAAATATAAAGAAACCTTTGAAGACACTGGAATGACAAAGCAGTGAATTTGTGTATAGCAGTCATGTGTCTACATTGTTAGATCAGAAGTAATTCTAGATGGTTACTAGTAGAGGACTGGATGATCAAAATACATCACCTTACTACCTTCCTATATATCGCCACAAACACAGACATTTAAACAATATGGGTATTACCATGATAATATGACAGATTTTGAGTAAGTACAGAAAAAGAACATTTTAGGAAGGTGAGTACAATATGCTAAAGTTTATATAAAAGCTAGATGTAACACAGCCAGGTGTGGTGGTGTACGCTTAAATTTAACCCCAGAACTCAGGAGGCAGAGGCAGGCAGATCTGAGTTTGAGGCCAGCCTACATTACTGAGAGAGTTCCAGGACAGACAGGACCACACAGAGAAATTCTATCTCAAAAAACAAATGAACCAGCCAAATACAATAATAAAAATGCTAGATGTGGTGGCTCATACCTGTAATCTCAATGCTGAGAGGACCCAGAGAGGAGGATTGCAGGTTTACACCAGAGTGGACTACATGGTGAGCTTCAGTCTAGTTGGCTCTGTAGAGCTGAGACCTTGTTTCAGCAAACAGCAAACACACACACACACACACACACACACACACACACACACACACACACACACACACACGAGACAAACAAAAGAGCCCTATTCTCAGTGAACAGAATTATAGAAATGTTTGGATCTTGGTAGGTAGAGCCATCTTTTCATTTGAACAGTATGCTCTGCACACAGAAATTTAAATTATAGAGTTTTAAATAAATTCATATGTGCATGCTCCAGTGATTTCATGGCTGGTGAGCATGTTTTTCTTTTAATGAATGTGTCTCATACATTATTGAGTGAGTATATTTTTGTGACTGTGGTCAGTGTCATTTGTAGTATGAAGTTTCTGTGTCTCTCCTGGTTGGTCCTGCAGCTATTAAATCCCAAATAAACACACAGAGGCTTATTTTAATTACAAACTTTTTGGCCTATGGCTCAGGCACATTACTTGCTAACTCTTACTCTTAAACAATGCATGATTCTTATCTTCTTTAGCCACATGGCTTGATACCCTTTACTTTTATAGGAAAGTTCTAGTTTTTTTTTGTTGTTGTTGTTTTTTTTTTTTTTATTAAAACATAGATAGTCAAAGTGGCCTTTGTTGATTTGGGGTATGTGTGTGTGTGTGTGTGTGTGTGTGTGTGTGTGTGTGTGTGTGTGTGTGTGTGTGTGTGTGTGTGAGTGACTGCATGTGTCAGCATTCATGCCTGTATGTTTGTTCAGACACAGACCCTAGGGGAGGACACCAGTTGTTTTGCTCTGTCATTATGCCATTTACCTGACACGGACTCACTGTCACTGAAGCTGTAGATAGATTGACAGTTAGCAGCTCTCACTGATCCTGTCTCCACCAACCCACAGTGCTGGGGCTGCAGGTACTTACAGGACTACACCCAGCTTTTTATGTAGATTCTGGGGATTTGAACTCGGGTCCCCATACTTGGACATTAAGTGCTCCTCCCCTCTGAGGTGCCATCTTCTAGTCTGTATTTGTTGATTTGGATGGATATATATTTTGTAAACAAAGAAGAATATCATGAAGCCCTTGTGCCTGGTGTACTAGAGTAATGCCCAGTGGATTGGAACGAGTTTTTGGACCACATGTCCTGACAGTCACTGTCTGTGGCCTTCCAGAAGAAGGATTTTGATTCTTGGGTTCTGAGAGCTTTAAGTGGAATGATTTCTGAGATTTTGGTGTTTCTTAAAGGAGACCAAGGGCCATGTAAGAAGTCATGAGATAATAACATGGCAGAAGGTTGGCTCCAGCTCTGGGCCATCGAAAGGACTCTGGTTAGGGTAATGTAAGCAAATGCCATGGCTCACAACCTGAGAATTGAAAACACTAAAGTATAACCAGGATGTAAAAGAACAGAGAAAGATTAATTAGTTACAGTAAGCAAGGAGAACTCAGGAATTATCACCAAAGCAATGTCTGTCTTGCTTATTGGCTAACAGTAACACCAGGTCCTGTGTGACATGAACATGGGTGACATGAACATGGGACTGGATCCAGGGCTTGCTATTGCAGCTTAGTGGTTGATAGGATGCACCACCTCTTATCTTTCATGATGGTGGAAGCACCAGCCCTTATCTTGATATGATGAAGGTTGATGGCTAGGCATGTAAGTTTTGCTTTAAAGAGTTATAGCTCAGGAATTTAGTGGAAGTAAATTTGGTAGGCCTTTTAGGAAGAAACCTTTTCCATAATTAGTCTGTAGAGATGGCTTTTGTATACTTCATTGACTACTGTGGCTGGATGTACAGATATTTGCCATATTTTTATCTCTTTGGTGTGTGTGTGTATGTGTGTGTGTGTGTGTGTGTGTGTGTACACATTAACTAAAGGAGAATATTTAAAGGGTGGGGAATTTAAAATGGGGTTTAAAACATAGACATATAATATAACAGAGTACTGTTGAAAGATAATGAAAGCATTCTTTGATCAGATATTTGCTGAGCATGTTCAGCATGGCAGGGTCTGTCTTAGATACTAAGGATACAAGGCTGAGCAAACTGCAAGACTGATCCATTTCATTAGCCCAAGTGAGAGACAGAAGCAGAAAGGGGTGACTTTGAAAAGCACATTAAGGTTAGAAATGGCTGGGCATTACATTGTCACATTGGACGCTGTAGGCTGAGAAAGCACCAAAGGCAGCCAATACAGTGCAGGCCAGAAGATGGGAACTGATTTCTGAAACACAGGGGCTCTTTGTTCCTTAGAGTTTAGGGACGGTAGGCATTTCCATCTTCTATAACCTTCTGATGCTGATTTTCTCAGGATCTGTTTTTGCCTTGTAGTGGATAGAACTCGGCTCTTCGGTCTTCCCATATTTTCCTATAACCTTGCAATCTTTCTCCTCGTTTTGGTTTTCATCCTCTTGCCATTTTTACTACAATTTCACATGAAAATCAAGAAGTCTGTTTCTAAGTTAACCATTGACAGGTCAGGAAAGTACTCAAAGTGCAGGCAAGCTATCTCAGGATTGGGCATGAAGGTAAACAGGCACAGAAACCGCCCTTCCATCAAATCCTTGTAAAGTTGTTTGTCAGGTTTCATCACAAGAGGCTTTCCTAGAAAAGCCGCTATATGCCAGGAAGGAAGTGTCATTATTTAAACCATCTCCTGTTTGTTCCCTGTTTTACAACCTCACTGGATGCTCGTTAAATGTGTATATCTAACTTACAAATTTCAAATGGCATTTTAAAGACAGCTTCACTGTTCAGATTGAATTTTATTATATTATAATTGTAGTTTTTTTTTCTTTTTTTCAGGGAGATGTAATAAACGCTCTGCTTGAGCCCAAGACACACCAACCAGGATAATCCATCATTCTTGTTACATTTTGTTCTTGTTTAAGGGAAAGGGAATAACATTATATACTTACTGTATGCTAAGATTTTAGTTTTAGGGGAACAATATGTGGTCTATACCTTCCATTTGAATGAAATTAGCTTTTATTTCAGAAACGTGATTAGTTTATAATCTAAAATATTTGAAGATTTTTGTTGGTATTGATTTTCTTACTTTTCTGAAGATATTTCTGCCCTACTTCTTGGTTATATTTGAAGTATCTACTAGCAAATACATATACCTATAAAATGTCCAAGTAGCTTAGAAATTTCTTTAAAACTTAGCTATTTTTAGAATTGCTTAATCTACAGTTGTTAGAAAATAAAATTTTAAGCACCTATCAAATCTGCTTCCCAAGCTCTGCTTTTGGGATTTATAATCACACAATGAGTTCATACACCCCACTTGGAACATCAGTGCTGTCCTCCTAAATCCAAGTCCCCAAACTGGAGAGTTTTGTCAGACCACTCAGCAAGCCCTAGGATGCAACAGCAATAGCAGCATCACATTGGCCAGCTAGCTAGCTTCTCATTCCCTCCTCAGAGGGGACACTAATCTGAAATACATTGTTAATTTCCTCTGAAAGCCCAGAATTATTTACAGTGAAGTTAGCAAGAAAACAGAAGGTCCCTGACCTATATATACTGAGTCAGGAAGTTTTCTAAAGAGGCCTAGAGAGAGATTGGGCAAGAAGGGTGGAGTATCCCCTCCCCACTGACACAGACTGCTCAGAGGTGGTCCATATGGATACTAACATGCCATAGGGCATGGCAGAGGCTGGGTATATGAAGTTCAAAGAGACTCTGGAGGTCGTTTAGGTCTATGCTGATAAGAGTTCATGACAGTGAGAACTACAGAAGACAAGTAATCATTGCCTTACATCTCCACTTTTAGAGATCTATCCATTAAACAAAAGAAAGACAATTTTTAGGTGGCTTTGGGTTTAGGTTGGGTAATAAAGATTAGATGTTTTCTGCTGGTCTAAGTCATTGTGGTTGTCTTTCTGAAGGGTTGCATTAATTGTATTACTTTGAGTAAGGAAACAATAAAAACTTGATCTAGTTGCAAAGCTGTATTCCTTTTAATGTTTTTCTAAAAATTTATATTTTTTTCTCTTGTTTTCATCAAGCCTGGCTGACAAATAAAGGCATCATTTTGGACACTGGACAGTTGATCTAAGGAGTTGAACTTACTCTACTTTATTTCTCCTCTAGATCATGCAGATTTAAACAATGCTCTCACAGGTATAGATTAGGGATGAATTTGTACTTTACTTTGTATTAGAGAATTTTAGAGGGAATTTCTTTGTCTGTTTTCCTTATAATAGATTCGGTTCCTTATTGTAGATTCCAAGAGAATTCTACCTATCCACTGTGTTAGCTTTGTACATGAGAAGTAGACACACACACTCTGCCAGATGCCACATGAGAGTTTATTTAGGGGAGTTGCCAAGAGAGGAAGGGGGAGAAAGAGAGAACTTTCATATGGTGGCTCCTTTTAAGAGAGCCGGTGGGCACAGATTTATGTAGCCACGTCTATGGGCATGCCCTCTGTATACTGTATTCTGCCCATGCCATGTTGGGTTTACCATAAGGGGGCTACCATGTGGCAGGAATCATTACACACTGGTCATCTCATCTTTAATGCACACATGTGTAGAGTTGGGAACATAGAGGGTGATGGCCGTGCTAAGCTTAGCACTAGGCATCACTTAGGTTGGTCATTTTCCACAATGCAGCTCTCATACACAACTTTAACTCCTGTTAAACTAGCCATTCTTACTGCTGATTTAGGAAAGGACAAGTTGTATTCCCAGCTGTGTAATTTTGCATCATATTTAATGTTCATTTGGTTCACTTCTAAGCAGTTATTTAGAGTTGCACATGAGAAATTAGAACACTTAACACTTGCCTTTTGTCTCAAGAGTTTAAAAGAAAACCTTGAACTTTACTGTAAATCAGTTATCAATATACTAGTAATAATGTATATTGAAGTTCCTTACAGTTTACAAAACTCATTCACACCCACGGTCTCAGTTTACTTATCTTAACAGTTTTGAAGCAAGTAGAGAAAATTGTTTGAGGCTTAAAGGAGACAATACCCCGGACTATTCACTGGCAGCTTGAAATGATTGAGCTCAAACAGGTTTGCTTTGCTTTGGTTTAATTTTTGGTTCTGGGCAGCCATGTGGTGGGCAAATATATGGTGGAGTATGAGAGAGAGAAAGGCAGAGTAGTTCATGTCCTGTGGAAAGAGGCAGATCTGAAGAGGTGAAGGCAGTGAGTCATCGGCTGATGTAGGAGGCCTGCTTGCAACCCAAGGCCATGATAAAATCTGGTTGTGGGCTGCTGACGATGGTCATGACTGGACCTATGACCCTATCGTAGCCAGGGTCTTCGTCAATGTCCAATGTGCAGGCTTCAATTACCAACGAAGGCAGTGCAGATGCCTGGCGTCTGGCCCAACACCTGAGGCCATGTTGGTGCCTGAAAGTCATGCTGCCGCTAGAGCCATCCAGATCTGATGGCCTCACTGTCCCTTGGGGATGGGGGCAAGTCTGGGTCCATGGCTCCACCAAATCCAGGGTCTGTGTTGAGGTCTGTGTTCCTGTTATCATTGAAGGCCATGTCACTGCATGGGGTCTAGGAGGCCACCTAGGGCCACGTTGGAGTCCCAGAATCACTCTGCAACTTTAATCATGCTGACCTGAGAGGCCCACCCATCCTGTACTGCTACCTGGGGCCATGGTGACACCAGGACTACAGCTGCTGCTGCTGGCCATGTCTGTTTCGGTAGTCAAGTGTGGGAGAGCTGGCTCTGCCCCTTACTGAGGAAGATGGTCCCAGCAGCCCGGTCAGACCAACCCGGCTACCACTCAGACAGACATCCAAGGCTTTGAGTTGGCGCTCCCCAACATTTACCTGCTGGAGCGTGTGAAGGAACTGGTCCTGTGGAACCATAGCCACAGGACATCCGTGACTTGGAAAACAGCAAGATATCCAAGAGGAGATTCAGTGACAGACCAATATTGATGATGTACCAAAGCCAGAGGCCTTGAACTTGACCAACAACACAAAACAACGAACATTTGCAAGTAGAACTGCTTGAACAAAAGGGTCTATCTACTGCGTGATGCACAGCAGCTCCCAGTGCCATCAGGTTGAATGAAGAGGTGATGGAGAGGCGGGAATGATGGAGTAGAAAAGTGGGCTCTGCTTACTTTTTTGTTAATTTCTTCATTTTTGTCTTGGTTTTTGTTTGTTTTTAAAGTAATATTGCTATCTGTATTTTTATCTTATTTTTTAATTTTTAGTTTTCCTTTGGGGGATACAAGGGAAATGAGTGGGATTAGGGTGCATGATGTGAAATTCCCAAAGAATCAGTTAAAAAATTATATTAATAAAAGAGAGAAAAGAAAACCATTCCCCGTTTGACCACTGATATTCAGAAGCATCCAGAGCCATTGAAGCTGAGGAGCCCTATACTGACTGACAGTAGAAGGATCTTGATAAATAGACATGGCAGCCTTGTCCAGAGAAAAGCAAGCAATTTGTGCTGGCATCAACTTGTTTCATATATGTTTAATGTGATCTGGAGTCAGAAAATATTTGAGATTATTGAATGAATTCTACTTGTCTTATAATAAAAACCTGGAGCCAGATATTGGGGGGGGGGCTGAAATGCCAGGTATCAGACAGACAGACAAGCCCCAGCCACTTCTCAGGAATCCTCGGCCTCATGCCTCTGAGTCACCCGCAGAAAGGGAAGGGGGTCGCAGGTGAAGGGCTGAACTCCTCCCTCCTCCCGCCTTGTTTGTTTCTTCATCCAGCAATATCACTTCCTGGTTTAACGTTCCTAGTGCTGGTATTAAAAGTGTGGGTTCCTAAATGCTAGGATTAAAGGTGCCACCACTGTTAGGATTTTGTGCGTATTTTGGTATGGTTCACATTTACCCAGTTATATGGTGGTGGATTTCTATGGATGCACATGGAAATGTAGCTAAAGGCAGCGGTAGATAGCAGGAGACACCGAACGCTGTTTCTATGTAGAAAAGAGCTTTATTGTCAGATGAGTACGGTTATGATTAATAGGTTAGGATTGCAATAGCAGAGAGGGGAAGGAGTGTTCCGCGCCTATCTCTCGCCCGCGAGGAAAGACACGGCACACACTTAGGATCCTTCTGCAGTATAACTTTAATGTATCTTGGGGGAGAGCATTCAGCTTACGGAAAATGGAGAGGGAAGGGGAAAGAGAGAGAGCCGGCAGAGAGGCCGGCAGAGAGGCAGGGGCCGCTGCGGCGGGCCCCCAGCGGGGAAAAGGAAAGCCAGAGAGCTAGGCTAGGCCCCAGCGTGGTCTGGGCCGGGCCATCCACCACGTGGCCTAGAGCCCGCGCCCCAGGAGCCGGGCCGGCATCCGTGCGCACGGCGGGGCGGAGAGGGAGAGAGGAAGAGAAGAGACTACGAGGCAGGAAACATCCGGTTTTAAGACGACCAAACGGCTCTTGCTTTAGACGAAACATCTTTCTATAGGTTGTAGTTCAGAATCTCATATGACGCCACGGGAAAGGCGGAGAAACCAGACCAGTCTCGCGAGATTACCAAGCGCATGCGCTCTCTAACGACTCAGGCGGGTTGGCCAGCACCAGATAATAGCGCCACCTAGAGGGGCTGGGGCCAGTGGCCTCCAACAAAGGAGAAAGGAAAAAGGAGAGTGGACTAGGAACACTCCCAGAGAAGAGAGAGAGAGAGAGAGAGAGAGAGAGAGAGAGAGAGAGAGAGAGAGAGAGAGAGAGAGAGAGAGGCGTGGGAACCTTGCTTTAAATGGGGCTTGACATCAGAGCTCAGAGGAGGGCATGGCTTTATAGGCTAACAACCACCACGTGGCTCTGTTTGGCCTTGAAGTCACAGAGATCCAGACAGATCTCAGTCTCTGCCTCCTGAGTGCTAGGATTGGAGGTGTGTGCCACCACTCCCTGACCTTTATGGCTAACTCTGTGGCTGGCTCTGCCCTCTGATCATCAGGTAAACATCATTAGATATGTAATATATCACCACAAGGTATTGTTGTAGAATGCTATTTCAGCTACATAAAGATACGTTCCATTTGCTTACGCTGCATTTGTTAAATGACATAAGGATGTGTGCTTAATTATGTGAAGATGCGTTGCATCTCTGTCACCTTGTCTGCCTAAGACACCTAATTGGTCTAATAAAAAGCTGGATAGCCAGTATCTAGGCAGACGAAAGATAGGTAGGGATACCAGGCAGAGAAAATAAATAGGAGGAGAAATCTGGAGAAGGAAGAATGGAAGAACAATAAAAGAAAGAGGAAAAAATGAGAAACACGCCCGGGGCCAGAAGCCAAGCAGCCGCTAGCCAGACACAGAGAAGCAGTGGAAGTTAAATATATATGGGAAAAGTAAAAAGCACTGAAGCAGAATATAGATGGAGAAAAACATATTAAGTTCAAAGACCAGAGAAAATATAAGCTAAGGCTGAGCACTCAAAACTAATAAGTCTCTGTGTCACAACTGGAACTGGTTGGTGACCCAAAAGAAAAAGGTATAGAAAAAGAGTCTTTTTTTTTTTTTTAAAGATAATTAAGATTCTTCTTTAAAAAAACAAAACAAAACAAAACTTTTTTTTGTTCTGTGGTGTGGGGTAGGTAGGATAGACTAGTGTCTGTGTGAAGACTATAGGAAAGCTTGCCAAAATTATTTCCATATATAGCTATTTCTAAACTGGTTCATACCTGCTATGGTAGAAGTTGGTGAGATCAGTTGTTCAGTGTCTCTCTCCCTCCTGCACTGTAAGCTTTTTGAAGAAAGGGACTATATGCTGGGCTCACCACACTACCCCACCAATTGGGAATGCAAGATGGAGGAAATGATAGTTTCCTTCTTGGAGATCCTTATCACAATATGGTCCAATATCTTGAATCTCTTCTGATCCCTAATAAAATATGTTAGCATCAGAGTGAGTAAAACATTTGAGCTGGAGAATTTGTAGAGAACACAAAATTAGCCTGGAAAGTTCATGAGCATAGCCGCAGCTTTCATCCATTTTATTGCAATAAAATCCATCCATTTCCCCCTAAATATAAAAAGTAATAACAAACCCAGGCTCACTTTTTTTGTTTTTGGTGAAGATTGCTGTTGTTGCTTTGTGTGATTGTGTTCTCACCAACAGTTTTGGAAACAAGGATATCTAATGTGAGACATCCAAGGAAAAGAGTACACAGCGAATTCTGATCACCCAGAGCCCTGTCCCCAGAGCCTGGTCTCCTGAAAACATCTTTACCCTTTGAGTTCTGCTGTGCCTACTCCCTTCTTGCAGGGATGCATGCTGTCCTGGTGACCTCATTGACTTCTCCCTGTAATGTTTAGGCTTTGTCATATATTTTTTTCAGGTCTTTGTTTGAAATTTCCTCAAAACATGTAGACCATTTGCTAGCATATTAGTTTTTATGTGGCAAACTCATTTGGTAATAAAAATAAAAGGTTGACTTTTCATGAGACCAATTCCTAGTATGAATAGAAATGCAGTATGTCTACTAAGTCTGATATATAAAATATTGTTATGAATCTTGAAAAATGAGGATTTCTTTTTTAAACTACCAAAAATTTATGCAACACCAAAAACAACTTAAGAAAACCTGTATTTTTTACCAATATTTATTGTTTGTGGGTACATTTAACTATAAGAAGTTATGGTATTATTACCTCTAAGAAGAAGAATTTAAGCAAATCTTTGGGAGACCTACATCTGAACTCTGGTGGTAGATAGAGGAATAGAGACAAAAATAAATAAGTGGGTCTGGGGGATTTGTTGTTTTCTTGTTATTGTTTATTTGTGTGGTGGGAATGGAAACCAATAAAGCCAGGTAAGCACACTATTAATGAGCTATTTCTTGGTTATTACTTTTTTTAAATATTAAAACAGAATCTCATTAGGTATCCAGCTGGCCTTGAACTCACTCTGTAGCCCAGATTTAATATTGACTATAAATGATTGGCCAATAGCTTAAGCTTGTTACTAGCTAACTCTTACATTTTAAATTAACCCATATTTCTTATCAATGTTTTGGTACATGGATTTGTACCATTTCTCAGTACAGCATGTCCATCTTGCTTTGTTTTGCTTCTGTTCACAACTTTCAAACTCTGCCCTTTTCCCCAGTGTCCTTTTAGTTTGGCTCTCCTGCCTAAACTATACATGTCCAGATATTGGCCTTCTTTATTAAACCAATCATAGTGACTATATTCACACAGTGTAAAGGGATATTCCACATTTACACCTTTTTTTTAATTAAGAAAGGATTTGACTTAGTAAAATTATATGCAACAAAAATGTTACCAAGTTAAGAATTACAGGTTAGAATATCCAGTCCATTTGGCCAATTTAGAGAAAGTACTATCTATCTTATCCTTGTGCATTAATGTTTTATACTTAAATTTACCTTTTTATCATCAAGGATAACTAATTATTTAGCCCTTATGTAATGACAGGGACATCTGGCTGCCTGGATAACCACTTAAAGTATCCAACTTTGGTCTATAAGCCTAGAATATCTGACAGACATTTTTGAGAAGCAGAGAATTTTGAAGGACTGTCCTATCTTGTCTTGGAAAAGTTTGGCAGTCTCTTTCTTTTGTGTCCTGTTGGCCCAGTTTGGACACTATAATATTAGCAATTGAGGCAGGAGCAGTTTCTTGCCCAGTGGCTAACTTTTGCCACAAAGAAATCAAACTACATAAGAAGTTTGTTTGATGCTCATTATCTTTTTTATTTATTTTATTTTATTTTTTAGCAAGTTGGTGCTGTCAGGAGTAGACATGTCTCAGGGTCATGAAAAGTCTTAGGTTATTAAATATATTAAACACCACATTTTGTAGGTCTTTGAAGTGTTTGAAGACCATCATATATCTATCTAAATATATCTGTGATTGACCTTAAAAACATAACCAAAATGACTATAAGTCTGATTATTATAGATGACTGCCTACTAATTTGTATTTCTTAATTATACATTACCTCTTTAAATGAGCTGCATAAACACAATATCCCAAACAAGAGTATAACTATATATTCAGTATAACAAAAATATCTTTAAATTTGTATTAATATACCTAAATCCATGATAATGTAAAATATTTAAGACTAGCAGTTACTTTTTAGGTTAAAATTGCTTCAATAATCTACTCTTTCATTCTATAATTTCTATATCTCCCTTTTTATTTTCAGAATAAGATCCTTGAATCTAATCTCCTTTGTTTAGCTTTTTTTAAAAACCATTACTAATAACAGCTTGTAAGAGCACCCCCTTAAAAGATAGCAATCATTCATAAGCTGTCTTTTGGGGATGTGGGTGTTTTCTTCTCTAGACTGCTTCCTGTTATCTAGTGGTATTGGCATCTTTGGGGGAACTTGAGGAAATCAAGATAATTGTTAAGTCTTGGCTGGAGTATTTTGTGAGGCTGAATCATCTCATCCAGCAGTCTTAAAGTTGTTTTGAATTCTGAATAACCTAGGGCATTTGTTTTTATTGGTGTCTGGTCCCCTCATTTATAAAATGCATATGTTTTTAAAGGTAACAAACATATCTGCATTGCTTCAAGTATAGACTGAACATTGTACATAAGTCATCCAAAGATGATTTTTGTTTTATGTTTGAGCAGGTAAAAGGCATTAGTTAACTTTATAAGTCCATTTTTACCATAAAATCAAACCGTAATATAAGTCTCTGTTCGTGTCATATGAAATGATGGCATGTAATAATAAGTCACGAGGACCTCATAGCCCATAAGATTTCTTATGTTTTATTTAATCCCACATCAAAGGTTCAATTTACATGTCACCTGTCCTAAAGTCTTTTTTGGCTCCTCCCCTCATGTCTGTTGCCAAGGAGGTCTTCCTAGTCAAATATGATCTTTATTAACCTGGAATGAATCCATATCCTCTCATTTTTTGTGCAAACAAAACATAAGCTCTCCCCGAATGTAGCATCTCTTTTGACTTCCATTTTGAAGACAAGACATTTTAAAGAATCTATAGGTTGGCTTAATGCTGCAATTTCTATAATCCAATGTGTCTTCGCAGCTATAGCTCATTCATGAGCAATCAAAAAATTTAAATACAACCCAATAACATACAGGATCCAGACCCTCTGTATATTTTCCATCTTTATGTGGTTCATTATTTTTATTTTCCTTTACTTGTCAAAGGACTTTATTATTTTAAACTATGTTTTAATCTATGGCTGCGTTTATCCCTTTTCCTTTTCCTCCCAAGCCTATGTATATTTTAAAACACACTGTAGCCCACTTAGAGGTTTCTTTCATTTGGATCTGTCCTTACATCTGTATTGTTTTTTATTGTATGCATAGAATCTTGATCTGGATTAAATGACTGCAGCATTCAGAAGGTTGAGAACTACTGTAATAGAACATTTAAAAACCACTAAATGAGGTGTAAGGAAGTTTATAACACTGTGCAAAATGTTATCTATATAAACTTGTTTCTGCAGATTTTGTACAGGAGAAAAAGTGAATCACATTTGAAGGAGGAAAAAAGCTTCAACATAAGGAAAGTCTGGGAAGGAAAGGAAACAGTTTGCAGTCTGCTGTGGGATAATGCACATGTATACTGTAAAGATTTGTCACTAATATTGTTTTAATAAAATGTTGGTTGGCCTGTAGCCAGGCAGGAAGTAGAGGTGGAGCAATAGGACTAGGAGAATTCTGGGAAAAAGGAAGGCAAACAAGCAGTTACTAGTCAGACTAAGAGGAAGAAGATGAGAATACCAGACTGAGAAAAGGTAGCAAGCCACTTAACTAAACATGAATAAGAATTATGAGTTAATTTAAGTGTAAGAGCTACTTAGTAATATGCTTGAGCTACTGACCCAGCATTTTCTTTAGTATTAAGCCTCTGAGTCATTTATATGGGAAGTGGCTGCTGGGTAGTTGTGAGTTGTTGGTGGGACAGAAACTGCTGACTACAACAGTCTGAAGTGTTTGCTTTATCTGAGACAACTGGACCTGACCTCCTAGTAGACAGAGGACAGGTCATGAAGTTCTCTCTCTCTCTCTCTCTCTCTCTCTCTCTCTCTCTCTCTCTCTCTCTCTCTCTCTCTCTCTCTCTCTCTCTCTCTCTCTCTCTCTCTCTGTGTGTGTGTGTGTAGATATGCACATAGCACAGCATACACTCAGAGGTCAGAAAAAAAAGGGACTGTCAGTCCATGCCTTCCACCTGTTTGACATAAGGCCTCTTGTCTGAATTGATGGCAGGACCAATACAGAGGCCACTGTAGTGATTCAAATAAAACTTGGAGTCAAGATGCAAATGTTAGAAAACAATGAATGATGGGGAAATTCAGAAAATAAAAATAAACCAAGTAAAGACTTTGAGATGTTTCATGGATGTTTGAGTACAAAAAATATCTCAGTCAATGGATACTAGGAACTGGGAGCTTTAAATGACTCCCAGGTGTCATTAGCTTTGCTATGAGAGTTCTTATGAGAATTCACCTGGTAGTATTAGAGGCTGGAGAGATGATAGAGTAGTTAACAGCACTTTCTGCTTTTACTAAGGAGTTTGTTTCCCAGTATCTACATGAAGCTGCTTACACATAACTTTAGTTACAGGGGAATTTGACATCTGCAGGTGTGACACAGACATGCACACATAAATAAAAATAAATATTTTTAAAATTTTAATTTAACTTCATGATTCAAAACATAAAATAATTATATATGATCTAACCCATACCTTATCAGAGCTGTAATTAATGACCTTACTTTGATCCCGTGATATTTTCAATTTGACAAGTTATAAAATAAAATTGCAGATTTAATACCAATAAGTGGTATTCTACCTAGAACTATAATATCAATATCAAAATATATCAATCCAATACTGACATTGTGGGACTGTGGTGGCATCATCATCATTAAAACTGCCATCAATCTATGCAAAGTTCTCTTTGTGTTGGGCTCTGGTCAGCATTCTTTGCATTTAATCTTCACAACCCCCCTCATGAAGTTTGTGGTATAAGCACTTTACTATTACAATATGGTTTCCTGACCCGGTATGGCAGAGGTCCAGACCCACAGACCTGCAGTCCCAGACCATTAGCTGTCCACTGCTGCTTAGGCCCCCCCAAATGACTCAGATACTTATATTAATTTCATGCTGTTTGCCTATGGCTCAGGACATTGCTAGCTGGCTAATTCATCTTAATTTAACCCATCTCATTAATCTGTCTTGCTACATGTCCCATGGCTCACCTGTGTTCTTAGATGCTTGTTCTTTGTGCATCTGACTCAATCTGTCTCTGATTATGCCCTTCTTTTCCTACCTATTATGATTCCCCCCACCTACTTCTTCTATGGTTCCTGTCATGGACCAAAACAGCTCCTTTATTTAAAAATTGATATTCACAGCCTACAGAAAGACATTCCCACATCATATCCCCATTTCTGTCTAATCAAAAGGAAGGTTTCAATTTTAACATAACAAAATAGCTATCAAGCAAGAATTACAGTTACAATATCTAGTCTATTTGTATTAAGCAAAATTAAAGAAAATACTCTATCATCTACCTTATCCTTATGAATCTAAAGTTTCATATCCAATATACCTTTTAAAATAGCTAAGAAAAACTATACCTATAACTATCTAATCTTCAACTACATCAAAGACCACAGAAGGATATAATATTCACCCAAGTAAAGTGGAAGTACAAGCAACTTCCAAAGTCTAGAAATGACAGAGATGGCACCTATCTTCCTGGACAGTCACCCAAAGTTCCTTTACAAATTTGGGGCATCCATCTTAAGCCTACAGGCCCAGAGTCTCTTTTCATTTCAGTGAAGCAGGAAATCTGCTCTGGCCATTATGGTATAGTTCATCAGATGCTTTTCCTTGAGTCCTGAAGAATGTCTGACAGTTTTCTCTGCAAAGCAGGAGTCTGAATGACTATCTCAGCTTGTTCTGCCAAAGTTCAGAGATCATTTTCCTATGGAACCTGCATGTCCAGTTTAAACAGCATACTGTCAAGCAGTCAATACAAGAACAGGTTCTTGTCCAGTGGCTAACCATTGCCACAAACTCCATATGGAGTTTCTTCTATGCTCATTTTTCTCTTGAAGTAGATTGATGCCACCAGGAGCAGATCTGTCTCCCTGTACAGAAAAGCCTAAGTTCTTAAATTATTTTAAATGCCATATTCAGCAGGTCTTAGAAGTATTTGAAGATTACTTACCTAATTGAAATATATATTTGTATATCTGAAAAAATCTAGCTAACATAACTATAAGTTTGGTTATCACAGATAACTAGTAATCTGCATTTCTTAATTATACATTGCAATTTTAAATGAAATTACATAAATATCATACCTTAAACAAGAGTAGAAAAATACATACAGCATAACAAAATTGACCTTAAGTTTGTATCAATAAACCAAAATCCATACCACTGTAAAATATTTTGAGATTAACAGCTGATTTTTAAAGTAAATTCAACAATCTTTTTAAAAATCACTCATATACCATATCCCCTTTTTCTTCTTAGAAAGAGATTAATTATGACCATTAACCATTTATAATGAAAACAAACATTTATAAGCAGTATTTTGGGAATTTGGGTGTAGTTTTCCATTACTACTTCCTGCTGATGAAGGGGCATTGACAATCTCACAGGTTCTTGAGACAGGATCATAGTCTGCGGCCCTGAAGCTGATACGATCATCTCTTCCCATCAGAGGTTTTTTTCAGGGTGTCTTGGTTGATGAAACCATATTTGCCTGGAAGCAATCCACAGGTTCTCATCTTCTGTGGAAACAAAAGCAGAACTCTTCCAAAGCAGTAAATCCTTAGACACAAATTTCAAAATCAAGATACCTTTAAAATGCATATTCTTGTTTAACTTAGCAGCTTTTGCAATCCATTGTCTTTCTGCAGTTAGCTCATTAATAGTTAAAAAATTAAAAGAAAACACAACAATAACCATAATCCAGATTCTGTGTCTATTTTCCATCTTTACGTGGCTTATTACATTTTTAATTACTCTATTTCTCTTTTTTATGGACTTTATCTTTTTTCTTTTCTCTCTGAAGCCTATGTACCTTTCACACACATTGTAACCCATTTACAGGTTTTTTTTTCTCCATCTGAATCTGTTTTATTGTGAATCCTTAATCATTTTCTAACCAGAAGAGCCTTTAAAATAATAACACTCTCTTAGAGAGTCACACAGTTGTTGCAGATAAAGCTGAATCAGTAAGTTCTCTTAAAGGGGCTGCATCACTGTTTGCCACCAGCAAACAGAGTAGACCTAAGAAATGCTTCTACTAAGAAACTGTCTTTGGCTCTGTTACCCTTTTGTTCAATATAAACCGAAACCTTAAATCAGTCACATGTTACCGAGACTTCTGTGAGACTTCAGGAACTGGTCTGGTTGTGGCTTGTATTGCCTGCTGCAAGTCCACTGGCGCCATTTTGAATGTGGTCCGGAGGCCCTGCTATCTCTGTATAATGACCGGATTCAGATACACAATTTGAAATCTGCTACTGTCTCTGTTTCTACTCTAGAACCATTTTTAAGCTTTCTCAGGCGTGTTGTGGGTATTTGGCCCATACTGAGATGCCATGTTATGTGTTACAATATGGTTTCCTAACCCTAGCTGGCCAGAGGTTCCAGACCCACAGACTGGCAGTCCCAGACTCCTTAGCTGCCCACTGCTTCTTAGTGCCCCCCAAAATGATTCAGATGCTTATATTAGCTTCATGCTGTTTGGCCTACAGCTTAGGCACCTTGCTAACTAGCTCTTACAGCTTAACCTGATTCCATTAATCTGTCCTGCCACGTGGTCCATGGCTCACCTGTGTTCCTTACACGTTTCTTCTTTGGGTGTCTGGCATGATCTGTCTCTAACTTGGCCCCTCCTTTCCTACCTTCATACCAGCCATACTGTCATAGGCTTTGCCAGTCTGTATGTGGCCAGGATGATTATCTTGTATCCATTTAGTCAAAGACAGAGTTCAGATCTGGTACCTCTCATCCACACTCCAAATTAGGGTGACACCTGGAGAGGCCATAAGAACTGCAGAAAAGAATATTTAGAATCTAGTGCAACAGCTGGGAGTAACTGCCATTTTTATTAGTTCCCAGAGTTTATTTATATTTGGGTATGTAAACTGCTCTAACTTGTTTTTCTGTTGCTGTGATATAATATTCTAACTAAAGGCAAATTGGGGAAAATGGGTGTTATTTCAGCTCATTTAGACATCACAGTCCACCACTGAGGAAAGTAGGGGCAGAGACTCAAAGCAGGAAGCCAGAGAAGAAGCTGTGGAGGGGACACTGGCTCGTTCTCTGGCTCCTTCCAGGCTCGTGATTACATGTGTAGGGATGGGAACGCTCACAATGGGTTGACCCTTTTACCTCAACAGTCAAGTCATTAATTCAAGTAATGTCCAAAGGAAATAGGGCCAGTGAGATGGCTCAGTGGGTAAGGTATTTATAGCCCAACAAAGAAATTCTGGACCCCCAGAATCCACAGAAAGTTGGAAGGAGAGAAGTGATTTCACAAAGTTGTGCTATGACTTTGTGAAATGCATTGTAGCATATGTACCTGTACACAAACATCACACACACACAGACACACCCACACAGACACACACAATCACACAATACTAGAAGATAAAATCTAAAAAGGCGAAATTTATAAAACACTCATTCTACTACTCTGTATATTTCAAAGCTACTTCAAAGCATTTTTTTTACTATATCTTGATGTGCTGTTTCAAAAATCAGAGACAACTGTTTATCTTTAAAGCTTAAAATCACGTATTTCTGATAAGGCCTGTATAAACCTTGGTATTAGAGTGGGAAGAACAAGTTTATCATATCTCAAAGCATCATCTCACTAAAATATGTACATTTGTGGTCCTTCATTAAAAGTCTTTCTTTTTGCAGAGTCTTCACAGACATGGCTGCAGGCCAGTAAGATGGATAAAGGTTGGAACTAAGATGTTCTCACTCTCAGAAGGGTCTGGGCAAACTCTTAGCTTAGATAAGGGCTTCATCTAGCTTACAAAAAGAAGCATTTCATCACTTAGCTGTATGGGAATACAAATTTGGCTTTATGGTAATAGAAATGTATGATGAGATAGGCATACCCAACCTAAAGGTTAAGGACATCGAGGAACATTCTAGTCACAGAAATTCTGAATTCTTAAGAGAAATTATCTTTCCTGGTCCATTCTGATGCTGAGATAAAATGGCAGCCAAGAAATGAGCCACTGTTAATATATAAAGTGTGGCACACATTATCTTATCTCTGTGATGTAGTACTATTGCCAGAATTTTTTAAAAGGTACTTAAATAGTTTGTTTTAAATTTTAGATCTGATGAGAGGAAAGCCAGGAATCAAACCCAGGACACAACAGATTGTATCACAGACACATTCCCCACTGCATTGACATAGAAGCCACATCCACTCTCTGGAAGCCTTCATCAGATGGGATGGGTCCCCCATGCTAGAGAGATACCACTTTCTGAGTTTAAAGCTTGCTCTTTGTCAGTCAGTAAGAAGTGAAATGTGGGCACTGAAACTTATACCTTCCTGCTTCCATTTTCATTACAACTCCCAGTAAGATACAGCGATACAAAGTGAGGTGTGTGGATGACTGAATAACCAGCAATAATCATAAAAGCACATTGCTAGCTCTCCACACTGTCACCTATGTGCTTAGTAAATACTATTAAAATAATGTCTGACCAATAAAGTATCAGGGTATTAGTATAAAAGGCCCAAGAGGGTATGGTAACTTTAAAAATTCACTGAGGACTGCCAACTGCATTGATTCTTATTTGCCCTCTGGCAACATTAAGGGCCCCACCCTTACTCTGTCCTGTTGGCTGTCATACAAGTCACGAACCAGGAAGACTGTGAAGCTCTGTGGCCTTGACTACTTGAGAACAGTTGTCTACATCTGCACCAGCTCACAATGGAGGAGACACCTGGAATGGGAAGGTGTTCACCAAGCCCAACGAGGCAACTGAATACATGCACCTCACCCCCCCCCCCCGCCCGCCCAGATCTATCTTTTAACTCCCCAGCCGCACCCCAATTACTTTAGTAGCTATTTCTCTAAGAAATATTGATCTATTTGTATATTAATGTAGAGGCTTAATCGTCAACATACATTCCTGAATTTGGCCTGGAAAAGGGGCGAACACACTACAGTTTAAAAAGTAATGCCCTGCTATTCCTCAGTCTTCTGCTTGAGATCATTTCATTGTGTGGGACTTCAGCAAGCTTAGCATCCCTGGGAGGAAGAGAGAAGGCAATACAGATATCAGCATACAAATAATTACAGAGTGTACTAAGTTAGAATTCAAGTAAGGGGCAAACAAGGGTGAGAGGAAGGACCTGACTCAACAGACCACTTACAGAGTGCCCCGACCAGTGGGATCTACAACAAGAGCACGAACCCTGGCGGAGAGGAATGAAGACATGAGATATGGACGGCATGACAGGATTTCTGATCAAGCTGACAGAGTTTATTTTCTCAGGCAGGGTTTATAAAACAAGTAAGGCGGGAAGCTGGCTGAGTGGGGAAAATGGGGAAGAGGGGTTGCTAAGCAACTATATCTGTGGGATATCTGTCTCAGGAAGGTTGTCATGCAGGTGTTCTTATCTGACAGGAAGATAGGGCTGAACTTTAGGGCTGCATTCCTAAAGAGCTAAAGGTCAAACCTGAGCCTGGTCTTAATTGGCAGGAAGATTGCACTTACTCATTCCTGGAGAGCTGGGGTATGTCACGTAGGCTCTGTAAACTTAGCTTATAAACTAGGTGAAAGGTGAAAATGGCTTTTACTGCAGCCAGCACAGGCCTTGGCTCCCAACAATAAAGTACCAGGAAATTTCAGATGCAACCTTCCATTCAGCTTTCCAGTGAAGATCATGTGAAGTAATACTTTATCATTTTTATCATTTATCAACAAGAAAACTGTTTACCTAACCACTTAGCAGTGAGGCCAGGAAACAAGTCAGGTCTATGTGCTTCAAGAGCAGAAGTCATTGACATTACATATTCTAACCCAAGTAAAGAGAAGGCTTCAGTAGATACTTACATCATGGGGAAGGTGGAATTTGACAGAGGTCCTGAAGGGCCTGTCAAATTTGAGAAGCTGGTGTGTGTGTGTGGGGGGGGGGGTTGGGGGGGGTGTAGAGTTGAGTGCATCATGAGCAATAGGAAATGTGTTGTCAGAATTCCAAAGAGTGCCCGTCAATCTGCAATCACAGCAGTGATGTGGGGACTTCACTAAAATTTTGTTTTCAATTCAAGTAACATAGAAGACTGACTGGAAGGGATTCTATCTGCTAATCTTGTAATGGATTAGGAGGTAAAGGGTTGGAGGATGACTCAGTGGCTCATATCAGGCACCTCATAACTGCCTGTGACTCTAGCTCCAGGGAATTTGACTACTTGGCCCCACCAGGCACTTGTA
Source organism: Phyllotis vaccarum (assembly GCA_033318265.1). Lineage (NCBI taxonomy): Eukaryota > Metazoa > Chordata > Mammalia > Rodentia > Cricetidae > Phyllotis > Phyllotis vaccarum. Next base: position 69,476,263 of record JARWLC010000002.1, read on the forward strand.
CTGATGTACACACACACACACACACACACACACACACACACACAGACACACACACCCACACACACACACACACAGTTGTGTTATTTTATTTACTCTTTGCCACTCAGCTCCCAAATAAATCACACAGAGTCTTTTTTCTTTTGAATGCTCAGCCTTAGCTTGCCTTGTTTATAGTCAGCTTTTATTTATTTATTTATTTTTTTATGTGCTTTTATGTGCATTGGTGTGAGCATGCCAGAGCACCTGATGTTGGAATTACAGACAGCTGTGAGCTGCCATGTGGGGACTGGGAATTGAACCCAGGTCTTCTGGAAGGGCAGCCAGTGCTCTTAAGCACTGAGCCATCTCTCTAGCTAGCCAGCCTTTTCTTAAATAAATTATCCCATCTACCTTTTGCCTTTGGCTTTTACACCTTTTTTTCTTTTTTTCTTTTTCTAAACTTCCGTGCCTGGCTGTGTAACTGGAGACTGCCCCCTTAAGTCCTCTCCTTTCCTTTTGCTCCTCTCCAATCCTCTCCGCCCATCTTTCTCCTCCTATTTATTCTCTCTGCCTGCAGTCCCACCTATGCTTTCTCCTGCCTTGCTATTGGCCGGCCATTCAGCTCCTCATTAGACCAATCAGGTGTTTTAGGCAGGCAAAGCGAAAGAGCTTAAGAGTTAAACCAATGCTACATAAAAGAATGTAACACATCTTTGCATCATTAAACAAATGTTCCACAGCATAAATGAATGTAACACATATCCAGCTAATATTCCACAACATGCACAGACACACACCTTCACATATATACACATAATTCAAAATAATAAAAATGATAAATTTTAACCATGAAGCAAATTTACAAAAAATGGATTTATCATATATATATATCATCTATATATGTGTACATATATTTATATATGTATACACAATGGCTAAATCATGCTAATTCACATACATATTACCTATACACCTGTTTTCTTGGGGTGAGGATAGTGAAAATGTATGCTCTTAGTAACTTCAGGAATGTACCTGATGTTCTTAATTGCAGCTGCCAGATTGTAAGTCACTCTCTTGAACTTATTTCTCCTGGATACTCGAAACTGTACTTGACCCCTCTCTCCATCCCTGGATACCTAAGTCATTCTCAGACAGCCACCACTGCCCTTTTGTTCCTATGGGCTTGGATTTCCAGATTTCTCTTATGAGACCACGCAAAACTGCTCTTTCTGTGCTGTCCTCATGACACTGTTTGAATAGTAGGTTAGTAATAATAATAATTGTTTTTATTTTCTAATAAAGGCTTAGAAAATGAATGATGGTAAATGCTGAAGTCATATGTATGATGCTAGAAGTTTGTTTGTCTGAAAATGACTTTGCTAAATGAAAGACTTTAGTAAAGAACCAACAATATTCATATTTTAGTGGAATGATGCCTTGAAATGTGATAAACTTGTTCTTACCACTTAATATCAAGGTTCATACAGGCCTTATCAGAAATACGTGTTTTTAAGCTTTAAAGAGAAACAGTTGTCACTGATTTTTAGAACAGCACATCAAGATATTAGTAGAAAAATGCTTTGAAGTAGCTCTAAAATATACAGAGCAGTAGAATGAATGTTTTATGAATTCTTTGGATTTTGTTTGTTTTTAATTGTGGTTGTGAGTGTGTGTGTGATGTTTGTGTACAGGTACATATGCCACTGTATGTATGAGGCATTCACAGCACAGCTTTGTGGAGTCAGTTCTCTTTCCATCAAATTCAGGTTCAGGCTTTTGTCCGGGCAGCAAACACCCTAACCCACTTCTCACTGGCCCCATCTCCTTTGAAATCATAACACTCAACCTTCTACAGGTCTCCAGTCCTGTTTTCCTTTACATTGTTTATCTGAAAATCACTAATTGGCCAGCTAGCAGTCACTCATGTGGTTTTTGTTTAATGCTTGCCAGTGTTAATACATGAGTCTCAACTAAATTAAAAGCCAGAGGGACTTGAATACAGACCTTGGGACAACATGTAGATTAAACAATGTAGCCCATGTTTACTTTCAGATATGGAAGGGAAATCCCATTTTTCAGCTCTGCAAGGTCTACCCAGGGTTTTTGTTACTGTTGTTCTTGAGCTAATTAATTATATCTCTTACAGCTAATTGTATAGCTTTACCCTAGTCATAACTGAAATCTTTGGAAACTGCTGGTCATGGAGGAAAGGTGGCTGGTAGCAGTTGCTGCTAGCCGACTAACACTGATGTCTTTCAACCTCCATAAAATGAAAAGCACGCACAAGCCAGCTCTTCCCCAAGTGCAGGTCTTCTGTGCTTCCTTTATCAGGGTTCTTTAAGGCAGTATGGTGCCTCTCCTCTCTTACAGCTCGACCAAGGAACTACTTCCAGCTCCCAAAAAGACAGGAAACATCTGAGGAAACTCTTGAGCGTAACCATTCCAAGATGGGTGTCTCAGGACTAGAGCTTGCTGAAGATCCACAGGCTCCCACCGAAAGGCTTTGGCAGTCCAGGAAGTACTCACAGGTATCCAAATGAGACCATCGAGCTATGTGCTGCAGGGGAAGGCTGCTCCATGACAGCACTCTGTACACTCTGTTAGGAAGCGCCCACACCCACAGGTGAGCTTCAGCATGTATCTAATTGGCTCTCTAGCTCCAAGTCCCATGCCCAGCTTCTATCACTGCCCATGGTTTGGGGGTAGACAATCTTTTTCCAAAAGGTCTGTCTATTATGGCTTAAAGCCAAGAGAAATCTCTCTTCTTTCTTTGCCAAGTCAATCCACTCTGCTTTCTGAATTCTAACTATTGCTTTGAAATTTCAAGTGCTGTGCAAAAAACAAACAAACAAAAACCAAACTTGCAATGAAATGCCTGAGTCCAAGTTCACTGTGATTCTTTCCCCTTAAAAAATTGTTATAGCTACTCACCTGCCCTCATCAACGCCTGAGGCAGGTGGAAGAGCTAGCCCCAAGATCATAAGGACAGGAGAGCTGCCCCTGCCCGCCTCTAGCAGAAACACTTGGGAGAACAGATCCCGCACCTCACCTGGACAGCACAATAGTGCCAACCCCATTGATGGAGGTGTGGGTGAGCAGGCCTTGAAGCTGTGAGCATGGGAGAGCTGTCCCTACTACCCAAGTGCCATGCATACCATGGGTGGGGAAGAGATGCTCCCGTTACCCTTCCCATCAAAGCCTGAGACAGGAGGGAGAAGGGACCCTAAGATCATAAGAGCAGAAGAGCTGGCTGCCCCTCATTAGCTGCAGAACTCAGGAGAGTGGCCTCTAGGCCACACCAGGGCAACACAGTAGAGCTGACCCTGAAGGTGTAGGTGTGGGGGATCTGACCCTGAGACATGGAAGCAGGCAAACTGGTCCTGTGCCTTGCTTCATTGCTGTAAGGGCATAAAGCTGGAGCGCCCCCCTGGTGGTGAGGACAGGGAAGAGTTGGAAGCTACCTGAGACCGGAACCAAGGTCATGTGTTGGCCCACCCCAACATCCACACCATCTGTGCAGGAGCACTTAAAGGCACCAGTCCTGTGGACCAAAGCTACAGGATCCCCACAGCCCACGACAACAACAGGACATCCAAGGGGAGTCCAGTGAGAGCCCAGTATGATAGTGTGGTAGAAACCAGAGGTCTTGACAAGACCAATGACTCTTTGTAATGAACATTTGGAAGTAAAGATATATGAATAGAAGGGCTTACTGCACGACGTCACTGTGTCACGCTACAGATTCCATGACGGGATTGATTTTTCCCTTTTCTCTCCCCCCCCCCTTTTTCTCTTAAATTTTATTTTATTTTATGGGGGGTGGGTAGTTGCAAGGGCATGGGGTGGATATGAAGGGACAGGGAAATGAATGGGATGGAGATGCATGACCTAAAAGACACAAAGAATTAAAAAAGAAGAAAAATATTTAATAATAAAAATGTTATAGAGACTGGAAAGATTTCCCAGTGGCTAAGGCACTCTTGTAGAGGTTATGGGTTTAATTCCCAGCAACCACACAATTGTCACACTGTCTGTAGCTCCAGTTCTAAGCTATCTGATACTCTCAGGTCTCCACTGGTACTGAATGTGCTGCACAGGCACATATGCAGGCAAAACACTCATCATGTAAAATAATATGTATGTGTAAATCTAAAAAAAAAAAAAGTTACAGTCAATGATTAAGGAGGCTCCAGCAAAAACTGTAAAGCAGGGACTGGAGAGATGGACCAGCAGTTAAGAGGACACTAGCTCACATAACAGCTTACACATACCTGTAACTGCAGCTTCAGGGGATTTCTTGCCCTTTTCTGCCCTCCTCAGCCACCAGGCAAACATATATTGCACAGGCATACACACAGGGAGAACTCTATACGCACAAACAAGTCTTTTTAAAAAGCAAAAATAAAAATCATGTACCACTAAAAATAATGGACATGCCCCCTTGCAATCTGACGTTCTGTAGCATATGATCGGTGAAGGACCTGGAAATGGAAATACAGATGGTTGTGAGCTACCATGTGGGTTCTGGGAAACAGACTGATGAGCCATCTGTCCCGCCCCAATCTAGCCAGCTCTTACTACAGGGGATCCAAAGCCTTCCGGTCCAGTGATGGGTACAGTGGGAAAGACGTGCTGTCTCCTAGGCAGGAACTATGCCTTATGCTTCTCCTAAGCATGTATGAAGTCTTGGGAGACTGACCATCATCCTGTAGCTCCTTCCAGAGTTTTCTGGGACCGCAGCTCCTAGTGACATCTGTGTCCAGAAAGCAGGACAAAGAGAGGGACGTGAAGATTATCACAAAAACGAGGTGAATGATGGGGGTATGTTTGAGTAATGCTCTTCTTGTAGCCTAGGCTATCTTTATTTTGCCTGTCTTACAGAGATAAAAGACTTCCCATTCTTATCCTAGCACTTGAGAAGCCATGCCCTAGCCAGCCAAGCCATTGTTACATAATTGGCTGTCTTCCTAGATTAAAGGAGAAAGTAGGGCTATTACAAAACATTTTCATTTCTTACACTGGTTGCCATCTTTAGTGGATTGTAATAATATGGGTGCAGACTTGTTCTGCTCTTATTGATTCTGTTTGTGAATGCCATCAACTACATGTTGGATGTTCATTGTGTGTGGTCTTTAAAAACCTTCCTACATCAGTTGCAGGTAACTTGTAAGGAGCAGATGGTACTTCATCATCTTTCACATGAGAAATGTGTCTAAATCTGCACAGCTGAGTGGATACGCAGTGAACTTCTTAGTGTGAATCAAGGCATTCTCACCAAACTTGCTAATATTCAAATTTCTTATTACCATTAGGCATTCCTGATTTTTTTAAAACTTAGTTTTATTAGGTAGCAAGTTAGATATCATCAGGGAAGGAAGTCTTTGGAGATGGAGACTTTTCCTCTTAACCAACAGCTTATAAAACCAAAATGAAATTTCAATGCTGTTTATTGATCAAAAGAATGGGATCTGATTCATAGTCCCCATCCTTGATGGGGGTGTCATTCTGAACTCTCTGGAAGACCCCATTCATTGAGACCCTTCTAAATTTTATAAACATATGTCCTAGGGGCTGCAGAAATGGGTCAGTGGTTAAGAGTACTGGCTTCCCTTCCAGAGGTCCTAGGTTCAATTTGTAGCATGCACACGGCAGCTAGAAATCATCTGTAATTCTAGTTATTGGGGATCCTATGCTCCCTTCTGACTTCTGTGGGCACCGGGCATGCACCTGGAGCACAGACATACATGCAGCCAGACACTTATGCACATAAAATTAAAATAGATCTCAAAAATATAATCTATAGAGGGCTTCTTACAGAATATGAATACAGTTGTCCTTTTAAAAGAAAGCCAATCCGAAAGACCCTGTCAATCACCTGGATAGGTATAACTCCCTCAGGAAATGCTGCCTTGACTAGAGGCTTTATAAGCAGTCTAATGCCTTCCTGAAATATAAATCAGATTGATTTACTGTACCAGGCCTAAATTTCTTACTGTGAAGTGGGTCTGAAATTGAGTCAGAAAACTGTTAGTCACCCCCATTACACAACTTACCAGTCAGTCACTGTTATAGCCCCCCAGAAGTCTTAGATGGATAGACTATTGATTAGTCGTCCCCCCCACACACACTCAGCATCCTGCAGAGCACCTTCTGGTTCAGTGAAAGCTGTGACCAAAGTGTGTGCTGTCTTTAGCAATAGAGCCTTACTATTTGGTTGTGGTGGGCAAGTCTATTAGTTACTTTTGTTGTGATAAAAACACCGTGACCAGAACAACATAACAATGAGAGCATTTACTTGGGCTTATGTTTCCAGAGATATGGGAGTCCATAGGCATAAATCATGGCAGTAGATGGCAGTCATGGTGGCAGGAACAGCTCTGAGTTCACATCTAAAACCACAAATAGAAAGCTGAGAATGAACTGGAAATGATGTCAGGCTTTTGAAACCTCAAAGCCCATTCCTAGTAACCTCCTCTAGTAATGCCATTCCTTCCAAACAGCGCCACCAACTGGGGATCAAGTGTTCAAATACCCAAGACTATGGGAGACATCTCATTCAAATCCCCATAGCAACTAAGATCAATGTCAATAGCCTGTATTGGTTTTTTTTGGGGGGGGGGATCCTCTGGGAACCCCCAGCCAACAACTCAAAGGGACTAGCCCATACCTGACACTGTTTTTTTTTTGTTTTTGTTTTTTTTTTTTTTTTAAATTTGGAACCTATGGCTTCTGAGAGGAACATTATCCCCTGTATAGGGTAAATCCAATTTAATATACATTTAAATTACATACACACACATGTATTCGGGAAGCTTACAAAATAGTGTAGGTTTTCATATATCCTTTTCAAATCTACTCAGTGTTAGTTATTCCTCTCTCCACCCATTCTTCTACCTGGACAAGAACTGGTGTCAAGGGAACTCATAGGCTGCAGGGGTGAACCTACTACCATTACTTTGCTAAATGAACATAATGCCAAGCAATCATGTGTATTTATGTATCTAGATTAGCGCAGCTCTCAATCCTCACCAGAGGGCCATCTTTGTACACTGGGTGGCGGTTGCTTCGGACCTAAAGCTGAGCAAAATGCAGAGAGTAAGTCTTCAGACCGCTCAGCTATCTAAATCTTATACCTTGCTTCAAGGCTCCAAAGTACTGTGGAAGACTGTAAGCACTAAAGGTTGCGCTTTGTGAGCAAAACAGTGTTTTCTGGACATGACAGAACCACTGCATTCACTGAAACTTGCACCAAATCAAGCCAGTCAGCATTCCAGCATGGACGGGAAAAGGGACTTGGGAGGCTCCAGCCCTAGTGACACACGCCTGTAAGCAGCACATGGGGAGGGACAATCGGTTTTCTTTATGAATGTGGCCTCTGAAAGGTTGACTGGCTCTAGTGGAGGCCCTCATACCCATGTGCCTATGGATAGCACATGAGAGTCAGTGAGTTTTTTGGTTTTTGTTTTTTTTAAAGGAGCAAGGATGTGAAGTTTGGGTGCACATGAAGAGAGGGGCAGAGTCCAAGAAGAGGGCGAATGGGATCAAAGTACATTGCATGTGTGTATGAAGTTCTCAGTGAATAAATAGAAATATTGTACTTTTAAATGAAAATGAAATATAGGTGTTGTGGAATATTTAACTATGCAAAGCTGTGTTGTATTTGTTTAACTGCTGTTTTGCCCTGCCTGTCTAGGGCACCTGATTGTTCTACTAAAAAGCTGAATTACCAATAGTGAGGGAAGAGGTGTAGAAGGACTTCTGGGAGGGAGAGTAAGTGGGAGGAAGAATTTAGGTTCAAGGAAGAAGAAAGGAAGAAAGACTTGGAGTCACCAGGGGGCCTGACAGACAGAGGAGGCAGGAAAGTATAACGTATGAAATGAAAGAAAGATAAAAGCCCCCAGGAAAGTGTGGATGAATAGAAACAGGCAAAAGAGTTACAAGAGCTGGCAGGACAAGCCTAAGCTAAGTTTTAATAAGTCTGTGTGTCTTTATTTTGGAGCTGGTTCACAGCCCAAGAGAAACTTCCAACTACATGTAGATCATGTAGTCTTACCATGGCTGAGAGAGGATATTTTAATTTTTTAGTAGTTTTATGTATTTTAATAGCAAACTTACAGGAACAGCACAGAAGACAGACAATGTTAAAAACATATACTTACATGCAGGACAACTCAGAAAAGTATAGTGAATGGATAGAATCTACTGTATGATAAAAATGTTTCAAACACCATTTAGTTGCCATCAATAAGAAATTTACTTATTTTGAACAAAATCCAAAAGCTGGCATTGTCCAGAAAACTTTAACAGGTTTATTTATAATTGTTACAGAGTCAAACTGTTGAAATGGGTTCACTGAAACATTTTGCCTGCGTTTATGCTTTACACGTTGCGTTTATATTAAAAATTCACACACAACTGAAAATGGAAAAATTTCTAATACCTGATTTCTACCTCCTATTTTCCCACTACCGACCATATACTTGGGTACTTTTTAACCCCATGGAAAAAAATATCTAACATTCAGAACTACTAATAACAGGAAGAATGAATGATTCCCTTCCTAGTGGACTCCTAAGCACGTTCCCCCGCATGTAGCGTGATAGTGGGTTATCTTTTGGCATAATTGTTAGCCATTTAGTTTGAATGTATACAGCTTGGTGTCTTCAAAAAGTCAACCAGAAGGCCCCACTTGCCTCCTGCAAAATGCCGACAGCTGCACTCTGGAAGTGCACATCTGTTTTCAAGTCTTGAGCAATTTCTTGAACCAGACGCTGGAAGGGGAGCCTGCGAGTCAGAAGTTCAGTGGATATCTGATAGTGTCTGATTTCACGGAGTGCCACAGTACCAGGCCAGTAACGTTGAGGTTTCTCCACCCCTCTAGTAGAGGGCGCACTCCTGCGAGCGGCTTTGTAGCCAGTTGCTTCATGGGTGCTTTACCACCGTGGATTTGCTGGCAGCCTGCCTTGTAGGAACCATGGTATTGGCGTCTGCTTCCTTACCTCACCCCCTCTCTTTCGGCTGGAGTTCAGCAAGAGAGAGGTGGTATGTGACAGCTGTGAACATAATTGATAAATGAGACATTTTAAAGAGAAGTTCTTGCTCCTCCCATTGGCTATTAGAGTCTTGAAACACTGGGTCCCAAAGAATTACCATATCCCCAGGAAGGGTTCACTGAAGGGAGGGATTGTCCGAAGCCCTGCTGTTAGAGAAGACACTGTCCTCCAAGGATGGTTTTACAGTTTTGACAGTAGATCAGGTATCAGATGATTAACACGATCATAGATTGGCCAGGCTGCTTCATATTCATCCCTCTAGCCCTGCCATTTAAAAATAAACCTCAAGTACCCCAAGATGTACTTGGGGGTCCCTTGACTCCTCTATTCTCCCTCTGCTTTCACAGTTACTTGTCTCTTTTGTTGACATATTGGGACTAGAGGGGGAGGTTGAGGCTAGCTCATGGGGGCTGCCCGAGCACATTTTTTTTTACCCCAACAGCTCTTGTAACACAGTGGTCCCTCTGGCCTTGTCCACCTTCACCCCTTGAGACTGTACTTTCATCTCTAGTAAACTGTATTTTCTACATGATGCTCAGTGTACATTGTTTGAACATCCTTTTTTTTTTAAGTTAAGAATTTTGCATCATGTATTTTGATCATATTTACATACCTCCCCTATTTTTCCCAGATCTACCCTTTGTCCACTCAACTTTATGTTCTCTTAAATATATATTTAGATATATTAAATATATTGTCAATTAATATATAATTCAATAATATATACTATATTATATATATATATATATCAAATACAGTTTTGCTGCCCACATATCCTACTTATTCTTGAATGTGTGACTTCTACTTGTGTGTAGTCAACCCACTAGAGGTCAGATCTTTACAAAGAATAAATCTCCCTCTCTTAAAAACTATTAATTGCCAATACTCCCTTAGTTAAGGGTAGGAATTCCTGCCCACATACCATGCCCATGCTGGCATTTGGTTAGGTATGAGCCTTTGAAGGCCTTTTTCAGGCTATGTAAACTGCTGTGTGTTCATACATGCAACTGCCCTCTGTGTCCTGAGAGCACTGTTTCCTTAGAGTCATCTAGCTCCTCTGCCTTGGACACACTTTCCAGCCCTTATTCTCCAGTGACCCCCGAGCCTCAGGCAGAGGAGAGATGATATAGATGTCCCATCAACAGCTGAACACTCCAAAGTCTCCCATTCTTCACACCTTGACCGGATATGGGTGTCTATAATAATTGCCATCTACTAAAAAAACGAAAGCTCCAGAGACACACTGATCTATGCACAGGTAAAATGATAGGTCATTAGGAGTCACACACACACACACACACACACACACACACACACACACAGTCTTTTTTTTTTAAAGATCACCAAAGTTATCTTAAAAGGTAATTAAAATAATTTTTTTTCACTTGATACTAATGAAAAGCTGACGTTTATAAGTCAACCAGTGAAACACACAGCAACAGAATGCCAGGTTTGAAATGAGCTGCATCCTATTGTGCCAGACATGGTGAGGGCACAGTTGGTCGCTTGGGATTGAAATGTCCCCTGATGGGAGGGAGGGAGGAGATACAGAAAAGTCATAAGTAAGTGACAGAAGTTCATGAGGTTCATGATGCCCTTCCTGAAGGCACAGCAATAAATAAATGCAGCTGCAGTGGGTGGGGAGGTGTGTATGGAACACCAATAACTCAGCTATGGTGGGTTGTCATGGTGACGTAGGTAGCTGTTTGTAGGTAACCCCCCACTCATGCTGTTGTAGCCAGCAATAATGAACTCTTGGGTTCACCAGCTGGATTTTGATGAAGTGTTTTTGGGTTTTTTATTTTCCTATTGTTAGTTCTCTATTTGGGCTTGAATAGATACTTGTTCAGTCTTCCAGGAAGTCATACAACACCTGTAAAAATACAAAGCAACACTACTCTGCCTACTAATTTTCTTATTATGTAAAAATAGTTTTTATAAAATACGTTATTTGTGATAACGTGTAGAGGCCTTATTCTTTATTTAATTTAATTTTTGACTTTTTTATTTAATTGTTTTTACATACCAACCATAGTCCCCCTTCTGTCTCCTCCTCCCGCTCAGCCCCTGCTTCCCCCTACCCACCTCGTCCATTCCTCAAAGAGGATAAGGCCTCCCATGGGGAATCGACAATGTCTGGGATATCAAGTTCAGGCAGGACCAAGCCCCTCCCAACCTATATCAAGGCTGAGCAAGGTGTCCCTCTACAGGGAATGGGCTCCAAAAAGCCAGTTCATGAACTAGAGATAAATCCTGATCCTGTTGCCAGAGGCCCCACAAACTGCCTAAGCCGTACAATTGTCATCCACATTCAGAGGGCCTAGATTGGTCCCATGCAGGTTCCCCAGCTGTCAGTCCAGAGTCAGTGAGATCCCAGTAGCTCAGATCAGCTGTCTCTGAGAGTGTCCCCATCATGTTCTCGAGCTCTTTGCTCATTTAATCCCTCCTCCCTCTCTGACTGCATTGGGAGATTGGCCCAGTGCTTATCTGTGAATCTCTGCATCTGCTTCCATAAGCTGCTGGATGAAGGTTTTGTGATAACAATTAGGATGCTCATCAATTTGATTACAGGGGAAGGCCGGTTTAGGCACCTTCTCCACTACTGCTTGGAGTCCTAGCTGAGGTCACTCTTGTGTATTCCTGGGAGGTTTCTCTCTAACTCCAAAATGGTTTCCTCTGTCAAGATACCTATTTTGTTCTTTCTCTTCAAGCCTTCCCCAACTAAACCATCCTATTCCCTCATGATCTCTTCCCACCTCCACTTACTGCCCCCATGCTCCCAATTTACTCAGGAGATCTTATCTATTTCCTCTTCCCAAGGGATTCATGGATGTCTCTCTCAGGGTCTTCCTTGTTACCTACCTTCTCTGAGGTTGTGAACTGTAGCCTGGTTATCCCTTGCTTTCTGTCTAATATCCACTTACGAGTGAGTACATACCATGTTTGTCTTTCTGGGATTATCTCACTCAGGATGATTTTTTTCTAGTTTTTTGTCTATCTGGGTTATCTCACTCAGGATGATTTTTTTCTAGTTCCATCCATTTGCCTGAAATTTTCAATATGCTAATTTTTTTCTGCTGGATAATACTCCATTGTGTAAATGTACCACATTTAAAAAAAAAAATCTGTTCTTCAGTTGAGTGGCATAAGGTTGTTTCCAGGGTCTGGCTATTACAAATAATGCTGCCATGACCATAGTTGAGCAAATGTCCTTGTGGTACGAATGTGCATCCTTTGGGTATATTTCTAAGAGTGTGGTATTGCTGGATCATGAGGTAGATTGATTCCCAGTTTTCTAAGAAACTGCCATACTGATTTCCAAGGTGGCTGTACAAGTTTACACTCCCACCTTCAGTGGAGGAGCATCCCCTCTAACATAGGCTGTCGTCAGTGTTTTTGGTCTTAGCCATTCTGATAGGCGTGCAGCGGCATCTCAGAGCTGTTTTGATTTTCATTTCCCTGATGGCTAAGGATACTGAGCACTTCTTTAAGTGTCTTTCAGCCATTTGAGATTCTTCTGTTGAGAATTTTCTGTTTAGATCTGTACTCCAATTTTTAATTGGGTTATGTGGTATTTTTATATCTAATTTCTTTTTTTTTTTTTTTTTTTGTATTTTTAGAGATCAGCCCTTGGTCAGATGTAGGGTTGGTGAAGATCTTTTCCCATTCTGTAGGTTGTTGTGGTTTATTTTTGTCTTATTGGCCATGTCTTTGGCCTTACAAGAAGCTCTTCAGTTCAGGACGTCCCATTTATTAATTGTTGCTCTCACTGTCTGTGCTGCTGATGTTATATTGGTCTCCTGTGCTGATGTGCTCAAGGTTATTTCTCACTCTTCTTTCAGGTGCATTGTGGTTGGGTTTATGTTGAGGTCTTTGACCCACTAGGAATTGAGTTTTGTGCAGGGTGATAGATATGAATCTATTTGTCTTCTTATACATACTACCATCCAGTTATGCCAGTACCACTTGTTGAAAATGCTTTCTTTTTTCCATTGTACAGTTTTGGCTCCTTTGTAAAAAATTAGGTGTTCAGAAGTGTGTGAATTAATGTGAGGGTCTTCAGTTTTATTCCATTGATCCAATTGTCTGTTTTTATGTCAATACCAAGTTGTTTTCATTGCTACAGCTCTTTAGTAGAGCTTGGTCAGGGATAGTGATGCCTCCAGAATCTCTTTTATTGAAGAGGATTGTTTTGGCAATCCTGGGTTTTTTGTTTTTCCATGTAAAATTGAGTATTGTTCTTTTGAGGTTTCTGAATAATTTTGTTTGGATTTTGATAGAAATTGCATTGAATCTGTAGACTGCTTTTGGTAAGATTGTCATTTTTACTATGTTGCTTCTACTAGCCCAAGATCATGGGAAATGTTTTCATTTTCTTATATCTTCTTCAGTTTCTTCCTTCAGTGACTTAATGTTCTGTCATACAGGTCTGTCACTTCTTTGGCTAGAGTTATCCCAAGAGTTATGTTATTTGTGGTTATTGTAAAAGGTGATCTTTCCCCGATTTCTTTTTCAACTCATTTATCTTTTATATATAAGATGACTATTGACTTCTTCCTTCCTTCCTTCCTTCCTTCCTTCCTTCTTTCCTTCCTTCCTTCCTTCTTTCTCTCTCTCTCTTTCTTTCTTTCTTTCTTTCTTTCTTTTTTTCTTTCTTTCTTTCTTTCTTTCTTTTTTTCTTTCTTTCTTTCTTTCTTTCTTTCTTTCTTTCTTTCTTTCTTTCTTTCTTTCTTTCTTTCTTTCTTTCTTTCTTTCTTTCTTTCTTTCTTTCTTTCTTTCTTTCTTTCTTTCTTTCTTTCTTTCTTTCTTTCTTTCTTTCTTTCTTTCTTTCTTTCTTTCTTTCTTCAGTTAATCTTGCATCCTGCCTTATTGCTGAAGGTGTTTATCAGTCTTAGGAATTCCCTGGTAGAATTTTGGGGGTCACTTATTGTAGTATGTGGTTTCTGGCCCTGACTTTTGGGCCTAGCCTTAAGGTTTAGGCCGGCAGACCCACAGACCCGCAGACCTGCAGACTCTCAGACTCCCAGAGACACACAGATGCTTTCATTAATTTGAGGCTGATCAGCCTAAAGCCCAGGCATATAACTTGCTAGCTCTCTACCCTTAATATAACCCATGACTCTTAACCTATTCAGCCATGGGGCTCGGTACCTTTTCTCACAGCAGCATGGTTGTCCTCTGCTTCTTCTGGCTTCTCTTTGGTGTTCTCTCTGGCATTCTGCTCTGTGCTTCCTGTTCTCAGAATTTTTCTTAGTCTGGTAGCCCCACCCACACTTCCTGCCTGCCTTTGGCCAATTAGCGCTTTTTATTAAACCAGTGGGTGGGACAATTATTTACAATGAAGTAACACAATACCCCTATAGCTTTGTATCCTATCATATCATCTGCAAATAGCTTAAGTTTGACTTCTTCCTTTCCAATTTGTATCCCCTTGATCTCCTTTAGTTGTCTTACTGCTCTAGCTGGGACTTCAAGTATTATATTGAGTAGGTATGGAGAGAGTGGACAGGCTTTTCTTGTTCCAGATTTTAGAGGTGTGGCTTAGACTTTCTCTCCACTTACTTTGATGTTGGTTGTCTGCTTCCTTTATTATGTTTAGTATGTTTCTTGTATCTCTGATCTCTCCAAGATTTTTTTTTTTTTTATCATGAAGGGATGTTGGATTTTGTCGAAGGCTTTTTCAGCATCTAATGAGATAATCATATACTTTTTTTTTTTCAGTTTGTTTATATGGTGGATGACATTGACAGATTTTTGTATTTTGAACTATCCCTGGCTTTATTATTCTTAAATCTTACTATCTTAAAATTTCTGTTTTAAATATCAATAGTTTCGCCATATAAACAAAAGCTCTTTGAAATTCTTTGAAATTTCTAAACATTCAAAGAACACAAGTTGCCAAGAATAAGCTAGTTCAGACTGTTTGCAGTGTTTGTAATTAAAAGGATTCAATAGACAACCTTATATATCCTAGTGAACTATTCATTTCTATAGGCTACTTTGCTTTCCTCTAGAGGACAGCATATCAATACTTTTTTAGAAATTTAAATTGCATTATTTACTTATTGTATGTGTGTCTGTGTGAATGAGTGTGTGTGTGCATGCGCCTGTATGTGTGCGTGTGTGTTTGTGTGTATGCATGCATATATGTATATGAATGTGTATGTGTGTGTGTGCATGCATATGTATATGGATGCGTCTATGTGCATGTGTGTGTGTTGTGTGTGTGTGCATATGTATATGGATGTGTGTCTGCCGTGGCACACACAGGGGTGAGAAGACAACTTGCAGGAGTTAGTTCTCTCTCTTCACCCCGTATGTCTCAGGAATTAAACTCGTGTTGCTAGGATGACCTTTGCACACTCAGTCATCTTGATGGCTCATATGTATATTTTTCCAGTATATTACATTACCATTTATCATATAATAAATATTATCATAAATATGTCTAACTTAGTTATTCTAAATACGTATTATTTAAGAATATAGAAACAAAAGGAAGAAAATTGGGACCTAGTCTTCTTTCTTAAATCTTGTTAGATGTTATTTTTAGGGGAAAAAAAAGATAACGAGTAACAATGAGGTTTGTTGCTCCGACTAGTTCCTCAGTTTGTTCCTGCCCGCCGCCACTCATCTAGATCACCAATATCAAAGTCCCAAAGAAGCACACAGATGCTTATATTAACTTCATGCTGTTTGGCCTAT
The DNA here is from genome assembly GCA_033318265.1 of Phyllotis vaccarum. NCBI lineage: Eukaryota > Metazoa > Chordata > Mammalia > Rodentia > Cricetidae > Phyllotis > Phyllotis vaccarum. The sequence continues at coordinate 69,492,000 of JARWLC010000002.1, forward strand.
GGCACAGGCACATTGCTAGCTAGCTCTTTCATCTTAATTCAACCCATTTCCGTGTCTGCTACAAAGCTATGTCTGCCACATAGCTCGTGGCTCCCTGTGTTCCCTACATGTTTCTTCTTTGGGCGTCTGGCTTGATCTGTGTCTGACTCTACTCTGCTTCTCCTACCTATGCTGTCTCTGGCTCTGGTGTTCGTCAAGGGCCAAAACAGCTCCTTTATTTAAAGATTGATATTCACAGCATACAGAAAGACATTCCCACATCAAACGTGTGTATAAGGTTAGGAAATGTAAATAGTTCAAAGAAGTATAAAAACAACACACCTAGCTTTCCTCCATTTGCTTCTGAAGTAACAAGACATCCATGACTGAAAGCTGCAGGTTGGCTGGGGTTTAGCTTGGTCGGTCTGGGGCAGGACCTTGGAAATCTGCCAGGTGACAGTCCCTTCCTGTCTCCTGTCCCTCCCTCTGTGCCCTTAGTCTTGAAGGAGGGTGAAACAGGCACACAAAGGCCATTCTCCTGGAGGTGCTCCTTATACGGTTAACACACCTAGGTGAAGAATGGGAATGAATCTGACCCCAAATTTTAAACAAAAGAAATGGTTTTCTCCATTTTATTAGCCACTGGGCATCAGTAGGTCCAACTAAAGAGTTGGTGCTTTTGGAAGATAAAATTTCTAGTACCTGTTACCAATTATATATAAATATATATATATATATATATATAACACTTGTCATTATTTCCCAATAATACCCTTGGATGAGTCTGATCTCAGACTGAGTTCATCTCATCATAAGGATTATGAAATGTTTCATCTTAAATCCCCAACTCTCCTTCCTGAATGAATGGATCCTTTTGTGTCTTTCACTATGTTTGTAAAAAGATGCAAGTAAGCACTTTAGCTATGCGTTGATACAATTGTATATCGATACTATCGAAGTAAAGTGAACTAAAAGGAATATACTTATACAATTAACAAATATACCATATTTTTCCTTAGTTTCCAAAATGATTTATCTGATATAAATTTATAAAGTGATTTCCAAGCGTCTACTAAGCAAAGTCAGACTGAGTATGTGGTGTGTTTGGTAGGTGGATGATCCACCATCATCATTTGTTGGAAATATCATCTGCGGGTTACTCTCTTAAGTGCAAAGGGAAGCCAGAATCTCCACATACTGGTTATACTGGTTTCTTGCCTTGGTAGATAGGGAAATGGGTTCCTAGTAGACGGAGCATCACAGATTTCAAGTTGGAGCCTGCATTTAAAGGGAAAAAAGTACAGCACAGAAAGAAAGAAGCAGAAAGCTCCTGCAGATGTGAGATTTTCAGCATACTCAGGTCTCAGTTCAGCTTCTCAGGGCTTGTGCTCATTTATGAATTAACTCATAATCCGAATGGGATTGAAGGCAGCAAGGAACAGTCAGGCATATGCAACATCACTGGAGAACCAGGAAAAGTCCTGATGCAGGCGCCAGCCTTCTGTATGGCTCAAGGAGAGATAGTGGGAGGCAGAAGTTGGAACAGATAATGCCATGAACAATGTGGGTTGGAAAACAAACAAACAAACAAAATATCATTCAAAGATGGTAGCTTGAAAATTTGGGAAAAAATAACCACATATATTATGGTGATGAGAATTGCAAAAATATCTGCTCAATTCTACCTTTCTTTCGTTTTTTCTTTCTTCTTACTTCCCCCTTTTTACAGCACTAGGTATCAAACCCAGGGCCTCAGGCCTGCTAAGCAAGTGCTCTACAGCGATGGAGCTATATCCCCAGCCCTAGATGTTTTGAAACTCTGTCTAATTATGTAGCTAAAGCTGGAATTCCAGATTCTCCAGCCTCAGCCTCCTAAGTGTTAGGACTAGAGGCTTGCTCCAGCACAACTGGGTCTGCCTTAGCAAACACATACTGTGAAAATTAGAGATTGAGAGGAAGTTTCTTTAATAAGGTAGATTTTTATTTGCTTATTATTACTATATCATCATCATCATCATCATCATCATCATCGAGACAGGATGGTTGGCTTCTAATTCCAGTATATCTGAGGCTGGTCTTGAACTCCCAATCCTTCTGCCTCTAGTTCCCAAGTGTGGGATTACAGATGTGCCCTACCACATCCTGCTTGGCTCAGCTATCTTTTTTTCCCCCAAATTAAAAAACCCTGTTTTTATGTGTATTGGTGCTTTGCCTGCATGTGTTTCTGTGCACCGTGGGTGCCTGGTACCCAAGGATGTCAGAAGGCGGCACTGGATCCCTGCAAACTGATTATAGACAACTGTTATCTGCCACGTGGGTGCCAGGAAGCAAAGTTGGGTCATCTGTAGTGTAAAGTAGGTAGTGCTCCTAACCACTGAGCTATCTCTTCAGCTCTGGTTTGGTGACTTTATATACACTGTCTGTCCACGTCTTCGTGAGAACACAACTATGGCCTATTTTACTTTTCAGGAAACAGACTGAAGGTATCAAGTGCTTGTCAAAATTATACAACTGTTAAGGGTTAGAAGCTATTGAAGTGGTTTGTCTTCAAACCTATGCAAGAAAAGAAGAGAAAGAGAGAGGGGGAGGGAGGGATGGAGGGAGGAAGGGAGAGAGAGAGAGAGAGAGAGAGAGAGAGAGAGAGAGAGAGAGAGAGAGAGAGAGAGGAGCCCCAGTCCTATTCCTTCCCCTAAACCACATCTATGGTTCTTCAGAAGAAGAGACTTTTAAAAGAGCTGAGATGCTGTAGGGTGAGGTGGTTGCACCTCTGGCCTGTGAGACTCTTTCAGGGTTCCCGAAAGCCCCAGACTGTTGGGTGAGAACCAGATTGCTGGCTGTGAGAGCATCAGAGAGACTGGGGGCGGGGGGGGGGGACGATGACAAATAACTGTTCAATGTGGAGTTTTCTTCTCTATTTTTTATAGAACCCAGAAAGACAGATTAAATGAAGCCCCTAAGTAGGAAGGTGCTTTTTTTTTTTTTTTTTTTTTGGATTTTTAAGTTATGTCTAACTTATTGACATAAAAAAAAAAAACCCCAATTCTCAGACTTAAAAAATTAATTCATTGATTCCATTTTTCATGACCAGGAAAGATTTTAATTAATCGCTTTATGTTGAAACCCATGATCTGCTGGGCTCCGCCTCCTCCTCCTTCTTGCTCTTTGAAGTCACCCAGTTGACAATGACTGCAGTTGACAACATGCACTGGGAAGCTAGCTTATTTTTTGAGAGAAACATCATATTTCCTCTGGTGTCTGACAACAGAAAGGGATAGTATAGGCGTTTTAATGAAAGAAAGAAAAAGGCAGAGTATAACCAACAGAGCCCTATTCATTTGGGGAGGTGGTTTCTGGCAGTTTCCAGAGCTGGTTATTGGCTGTTTTGTTCTGGTTATACTTGCTGGCTGATGTATATTTTATAAGGCAGAAGGGCGAAGTGAGATCTCATTTTGGATGACTGCCAAGTCTAAATCTCTTCCCTTAATGTTCTGGCTCAGCTCTCAGCAGCTTGTGGCTGAAATGTCCCAAGATCAACTTAACCTAGGGTTCAGACTCAAACTCAGTGTTTTATTTCTCAAACTCTTTCCGGTGGGTGATGTCTTATACCTGTGAACAGGGCGGAGTGCATTTTGCTCCAGGCGCTCGGGCTTTGAGCTGTGACCACAAGCACCATTAAGCTGTGAAGGATTCAGCAAGCATGCAGTTAATCCTACAAAACCCTGGGCAGTAGCACCAGCATTGCCATGACCACATCAAGGAAATGCTTCTGCTTTGTAAAACCGGTAATGTATTTAAGGTGCTTAAGGTGCCTGGGACGACGGGATGATGGGGTTCAGACTTAAGTCATCTAGGCACCCAGGACTTGAAACTCCAACCACTCTATGCATTGATTTAGCCTAATCATGTAAACCTGTTCCTGCACTGTCCCATATGACACAGCTTCTTAGAGTCACTTCACTTAATGCTGTCCACTTAGTGAAACGCTGTTGGACAGCTCCTCTTGGTCTGAGTGCACTTCCTTACCAGATAGCTACCAGGAACCCTTCAATCTTTGTGTTACCTCTTATCCCTTGTAAGTTTCTTACTCCAGATGTTCACCTTTTAAAATTCTCCTAATCTCCATCACAGTCTGGAGGAAGTTGTAATTTCCTTTCACAAGATTCTTCTACAAAGCCTTCTACAATATCCTTCACTGGATAAGGACATTCTGGGATTGTTTTGTGATAACATGTTCCAATCTGTATTGGAATCCCATGGTAATCTTTCTGTCTCTACTTCTGGAGGTCTGAGGTTACAAATTCATCCTGTTATCACTTTGACAAGACTAGGATACTAGTCCATAAAGGGTTGAGAAGTGTATTGCTATTTTCTGCGCAGCTGGGAATTAGGTTCAGAACACAAGAGTCTTGCTTATCAGTAAAGAATTGGATTTCACTGTTAGGTGTTCTGTGCACTCAGTATCTTCAAGCGGGTAAGGAGAGGGAGGGGGAAAAAGCTAGACAATAGTCAAGAGATTAACTGAGAGGGATCCAGGAGGGGACTGGGAGGGAGGAGATGGATGGAGAAGACCCAAGTTTGCTGAACAGGGTGTTCTACAGCAGAGCGAGTAGGAAGATTGACATTCAGGGAGGGGAAGCCCAGCTATTTCAAACTACAGTCTTCTTCAAACTTAGGTGGTGTTCCTTTGAACATTTCCTATCTCAAGGCTTTGTGTGGTTACTAACACTCTCCTGAAAACTAGTTATTCTGAGTGAGTTCCAACCTTTATTCCTGTGCTTCTGTGCTTACTAAAGGTCATCACTGAACAAATCTCAATTACAGCACACGTCAGTAAGCCTGCAAACTACCTTTTCTGTTTTTTAACGGCCTTTGTATTTTAAGATTTCTATTGCTAACACAACATGGAATGGAGAGTAAAAATTAGAACTCTGAAAGGAAGTCATCTTGGCAGCAGGCTTTCTATATGGCAAGGCTATTTCTTCATCTGACTCGTTTCTGTCAAGCTGCTGTGTGATTTTTATGGCCTTCATCTCAGAAAGAAAGAGTTGACCAAAGTGTACTGTGACACTCACTGCTTCCTCTGATAATCAAATCCAGATTCCAAACTTGTGTTTACAGACAGGCAAGTCCTGGGGGTCATTATTCAGCATAGGCCCCCTGAAACCTTACCAGAAAAGGCTAGACATCCATTTTAAAACTACATTTTGTTTTAGGGAAAAGTGAGACATCCAAACGTTTAACATGGTGGAGCATTGTGTGTTTTTTCCCATTTGTTAAAATCTTTCTGATACGAGTTACATGGAATTTCTCCCTTCAGGGTGCAACACTGCTAATTCTCTCCATATGTGAGCAATTTGTGTTTGACCTTTAAGGAATGTCCTCTGGGCAGATGACTTACCATCCTCCAGCAATGCCACAACATCATTTCACATGCACACAAAGACTTGAAAGCTCTATAAAAATCAACGATCCATGCTACAAGAGGCATTAGCCAGCAGAAGAGCTATTTCAACCCTGTAAACTTCAATGCCCATACATTCAGAAACCTCACTGGGTCCCTTTAGTGCTAAATTCATAGGAACAAAAATGGCAAACATATGGCTTATTTGTTAAGCTGCCAGCTTTGAATTCTAGGTAAAGGTTAGGCCAGGCAAGCCTACTCAAAGTCACATGGGCAGTGTGTATTTAAAGGTAGTGTCTCTTTTCGATGCATGATCTTAGGTGCTACAGACACATTTACTATTAAGCATCATGTATATTTAATAGCATAATGTCTACTTTAGCGTCCTTAAAAGCTTGCATTCACTTTATAGTTTCCATTATTGAAGAGCCAATGTTCAGTTCTCCTATAATTTTGTAAAGTGCAGGCAACCCACAAGAGCGTCTAGATTTAGTTTGTGGCCCCATGGGCCTATGGTAATTATTATGAAATCATTAATTCTACCTCAGTACTTTCAACTGTCAGGAACATGTAACAGTAATTGCAGTTAATGAATGCTGCTCAATTTATTAAATGCAAAATGAAAACCAGTATTATTTTATATGCAGTACTGAAGTATATTAACATTCATCATTTTTGTGTGCCATGTTGAATTTTCCGGTCATGTATGATATATATCGAGAATATTTTACGATGTATTTCTAGGAATTTATGAAAAAGCAGTCCAGAGAATTCTATCTCATCAACTAAAAGAGAAATGAAAATTATTAGTACCCAGAGTAATATTTAGTCAGCGTTTATCTTATGTGAACCACACTCAAATTTGGTTTTGGAGAAACAAAGTTCTTTCTCATCCCTTCCAACCAGTCGTCACAAGAGTGATGGAATCTTCCAGTTGTTTGGAGTGCTCATCTTGTGTTTTTCCTCACAGGTTTTGCCAGTAGAACTTTTGTGGATAGAGAGACACACAGCCTGTTTCAAACACCTGCTCTGTACTCATTTTCAGTCACTCAAAGTAAACCGCATAGACGTTAGCAAGTGCGAAGAGAGTAGAATTTTGGAGTGCATAGGATGAAACGGTATCACTTTTAGGATCCCAGAGGCATCTGCTGCCAATAAGTATGCTTTGACCATCTTGTTGTCCAATGTAAACGGTCACAATTAGTTTATACCGGGGAATCATTAATTCTTTGACCTGGGCTTTAATAACCTAGAAATTGTAACAAATAAATAAGTAAGTGGAGGTTAGTCACACTAAGTCTCATAATTGTTAAACATGAAAGGATATGTTCAGAAGGATGAAGGAAGAGAAGGAAGGCGGGGAGGATGGGGAGCACAGTGTGAGAGGGGAGTATAATGACGTATGTGTGTGCAAATACACATAATGAAGCTCATCCCTGTAAGATAACTTTAAAAAATAGAAAAGAAAAAATTTTAAGGAAAATAGCATTGATGTACTGTTGATAATTTAGTAGCCCGCGGAACCACAAGTGAACTTTCTTTCAAATACTGTCTTTATGGAACAGAAATCCAGGAACAAAATGACAACGTTAACAATAAACTGATATGTTCTAATAAATACATAAAGACTGTCATCTGCAGAACAAAATTCAAGGGACTATTGTAGCCTGTGAAAATCTACATTAAATGATGGGTCCTCCCTTTACAGAATGTTGTAACCAGCATTATTTTGTATTTCCATATCTAATGAGGAAATCATATTCTGAAATCTCCCAGAACATAATAGAATTACATATTTAATCCAGAGTTTGTTATAAAAACGAAAGCAGAAGAAACTATTACAAAATTAGTTAATGCACTGTAGCTAATCAAAATAGAAATGTATTTAAAGACCACGGTATGTATAATTGATAGCTCTCAAGGATTTTGCTGTAGCAAGGAAAAAGCAGTTGTTAAAGTATGTATTTTCCAAAAATAAGTTCTAAAAGTAAAACAGTTTTTGGTGAGGTGATGACTCATGGTTAAAGCACTTCTAAGTGTTGGGACCTGAGTTGAGTCCCCAAGACCCAAGTAAAGTTCAGGTATTGTAATAGGTGTTTAGGATTACAGCAAACCTATAGGGAGATGGGGGCAGAGACAGGATCATGCCAGCTGACTTGGCTTATGCGATGGTGAACCACAGAGACCCTTTCTCAAACAAGATGAAAAGTGAAGACTAATACCCAAGATTGTCCCCCGACCTCTGCATGGCCATGCTCAAAGTCACACACGAACACGCACAAATACCACACACATACATTATACAAATATAAAGAATGATTTTTTTTAAAAGAAGCATGAAACACGAAAGATAGCTCAGCAGTTAAGAGTACTTTCTGTTCTTACAGTTTGGTTCCCAGCATTCCCAGAGAGCAGTTTATAACTACCTATAATTTCAACTCTAGGAGATCTCTAGCCCTCTCCAGACCTTTTACAGTCACACAATACACACACAATACAGAAATAAAATCATAAATTTTTAAAATAATAAGTGGGAGTTTTTTAAAGCAATAAATGTGTTACAAATTACACACATAATGTTGGTTTTAGACAAAAGTGTATCATATACACATGTACCTATACATATATGTAGTGTATGATCTAATTCCTATTTTCATAAAATGTAAGTATACCATTTAATCGATCTCATAAATTAATTCCTTCATCACAAAGAAGAAAGTGGGCTGTCTTTCAGCAAATACTGTAATTATAGCTGACCCTGGACAAATGACACCATACCTCAGAAATTGTTTTAGTCATCTCTCGGCAGAACTCTGGGTCATATTTTGCTTCTTGTAGGTGGGCAGTTAATACATCTTTCAAAATACGATTGACTGTGGCCACAGGAAAAGGTTTTGTGGGACCTGCAAATAAACATGGAATTTCTTTAGAAGTCATTTCTAACTGCATCCACCGACCTTACAAGTTCATGAAAACAATACTGAATCATGAAGCCCTTTAGGAAATTAGGTGAACTCCAGCTAAAGAAGACAGAAGTCCGAATTCGTATCAGGCTTTTCTGAGAGAAGGGGGTGGGGGAGGGCTGCAAAAGCTCTGAATTTACATGAAGAGTGCAGTGAGTTCTGCTGAGGTTGGCATTGCAAGCTCCTCCTCATCAATTGCCAGGGCTGGTGGCTGCTTACTTCAAAGCTCAACACCTTTCTAACTGGCTTCTCTGTGTTCCAGCTCCCCCCTCCCCCCACTGTTCTGGTTCATCATACTGCGACCAGAGAATTTGCTTGGAAAAACCCAGATCTTAAAATGGCATTTTCCTTATGGGGTCTGTAGTTTGTACCTTGTTACAGCCACCATAGCTTCCCATGTGCATGCTATTCTAGTCCTGGGGGCTCCATCTGTCATGGAAAGATGTTATGTGTCTTCACCTTGTCCACTCTTTCACATGGAGCTCTATTCTCCATCTGCTTGGTTAAGAAATACCTACTCAAGTTTCAGTTCTAGCTCAAATATCTTTTGTAGGTGCTTTGGCCTTCTCTTACCACACTCCAGGCACAAAACCCGCCTCTCACCTCTCCTGGGTAAACTGGAGTGGTGGTGGAGGGATGGGGAGATAGAAACCTCAGGATATGGGAGGCAGGGTAGGGTGTCCATCTGGCGGAGAGTGATGAGAAAGACATTTTGATAGGGGTGGCCATTTGAGGGTTAGGAAAAAAACCTGATGCCAAGGAAACTCCCAGGTATCCACAAGAATGACCTCAGTGAAGACTCCTAGCAATAATGGAGAAGGTGCCTGAACAGGTCATCTCCAGTAATCAGATGGTGATCACCCCAATTGTCATTGGAGAGTCATTATCTAGTAACTAATGGAAGAAGATGCAGGTAACTAATAATCAAAAACAGCAAAAGAAAACACCTCTCACTTATGACGGACACATGCGCCGCCCGCCCCGCCCCCCAATCCTGGTCCACTTGAAAACAGATAAGGTATTCCTGCGATTCTCCCTAGTGAAACAGAAGCTAGGTCGAGGCCAGGAAGATGACTCAGAAGGTAATGGTGCTTGCTGACAAGCCCAAAGATTTCAGTTTAATCCCTGAGACCCACAAGGTGGAAAAGAAAAACCATTTTCTAAACTTCCACTGGCCTCCATGTGAGTGCTATGGCACCTTGGGTGCTTGTGTGCCCAGATGTATACACAGAAATCAATGTAATAAAAAAAACCCTAAACTGCTAAAAATTTCAAAGGAATGTAAGCAACACAGGGTTTTATCCCCGTGAGGGTCTAATTCAATGCTTAGGGATAATTTCTGGGGTTAGTGGACTTAAACATTTTACAGATAATAATCATCGCACAAACAATAGTTACTTTTTGATGACCTTATGCTATATGTCAGGGACTGTGGTAAACGTGTATTTTCTTTATTCTATCTTTCAGTAGCTATTTGAGGGGACCCTTACAGTTCTTTCTGTCCCACAGATGGAAGAATAGAAGTGGAAGCCAGATTCACACAGTAACAGAATTAGGAATAGATGCCCGGATTTATCTGGCTTTAAAATTTATATTCCCGACCACATTTCATTCATTTTCAGACTAAAGCTTCAGAAAAACGAGCTTCACCTTGGTATCCCTGAAGTTATCTGTATTATCCTCCTGTTACCTGCCCAGTCAACTACATGGCATAAACAAGGTGCCACTGGTTGGCATGTAGAGGCTGAATTATTGTTGAATTAATAGAGAGGAAGCGTTTGAATCAAGATTGCTATCCAACTCTCTTCTAATAGTTAACATTCCATATTAATGTTTATTCACACGCCTATGTCAGGTAGGCCTAAGGGCAGAAGGTACACTTAGAGTAGGACAATTCCAAGAGGATTTAATGACAGTCCCCTACTGGGATGTCTGACAGGGAAAGGGAAGTCACAAGGGATGGGGTTGTTCCCTTCCTCCAGCAGAAGCATGCCACCCTGGGCTTGAGCAATCCAGAAGGGAGCTCAGATTAGATCCCAGTAGGGCTGCAAGGACAGGACTCTCTTAAAATTGCTGTGTCCCTTGGCTCAGCAATGTAACCAGTATGGGATGAAGCCACAGCAGATGCCAGGGAGGTGAATCCCCAGCCTCACACCCCTCCATTCCTGCTGAGGTTTCATTTGCTTTATCTGAGAGAAGTTCACGGCCTATGACTGTAGTCCAGCAATGTCAGCCCCCTGAGGCTCATTAAAGAGAATTTTTATTTTGATGATTATAGTAATTGTTCAGTTCAATTTAAATCAGGGTAGGAAAGCCAGACATGGTGGTGCATGCCTTTCATCTAAGTTCTGGGGAGGTGGAGACAGGAGGATCAGGATTCCAAGGCCAGTCTTGGATATATAATGACTGTGAGGCCAGTCTGGGCTGTGTGAAACTGCCTAAAATTAAAAATAAATAAATAAATAAATAAATAAATGAATAAATAAATAAATAAATAAATAAAAAGGAAAAGAAGAAAGAAAAAGGAACCCAGGTGTGGGACGAGTAAAGGAAATGTGATATAATGGTTCAAACAGCTAAAGCATCTGCTCAGCGGAAATCTCAAGCAGCTACCAATATGCGGGTGACTGGTCCTGCTCCTGATCCCAAGGGCCAGATATTGACTATCAGAGACAAACTCCCCTATAGCAAGCTCCCAGGTGCCTACAGGTCACCTTCTGTGTCACCTTCCTGTAGATTTTGTGTAAGATTTCCATTGTGCTCCTGCCTTTAACTGAGGAGCTATGGATAGTTGACAACTCCTGGGGGAGGGGCGGTCTGTTTTCTTTAAGGGTAGTTCACAGGATGGTCCCCCACACAGGGATATATGGACAGCACATATGGGAACCAATGGGTTATTGGGGCTTGGGGTCGGGGTGGATCTAGGAGGATGTTAGGGGAAGGAGATGGGAGCTAAGCTTGTCAAAATACAATGATGGATGAAATTCTCGAAGAACTAATGAAATATCTTTTAAAAGATCTCCATCTCCATATCTGGAGTGAAGTCAAATTTGAAGGTGGCATTCCCTTTGTATTGAAAATATTTTTAATAATTGTGCCCAAAGTCTGGACTAAATCTAATGGATTATGTCATTCAGAGAGATAACGCATTCTTTTTCATTCCCATACTTCCCAGCATTCCACATCACATGACTTTCCTTGACTGGTATTATTTCCAGGGAACCCAGTCTGTCTTGCATTAACCAACCTGTTCTCGCTGTATTCAGAAGATAGATAATTCTTCTAGTGTAGATCTATAGCCAGCACAGTGCTCCCTGCCTCCTCCCATCCATGGGAGCAGCATCTCCCCCTCTAAACTGATCCTCTCTTGTACTCAGGGAACAGGAGACTCTATCACTGCCGTATATAACCCCAAGTGTGGAGCACAGGTGATTGGCTCAGGGGTGATGCAGCTCTAGGTCTGGCCGAAACAGCACTTGAAAGTTTCATTTCAAAGTAGATGGAGGTGTAAAAACAAACCAGCCTCTTGCCTGTAGCAGAAGTTATGACTTAGAACCTTTAGGAACTGTGAGAGGCCGGAAGAAAGGCAAGAGAGGGAGAATGAAGTGAGCACACACGAGCCAAAGAAGGAGCATCTGGGATGCTTGGTCCCCAGGGTCTGCTGTACCAAGTCCTTTCTGAATACTCTATATCCTTTTAGCTCACAAACATGATTCTAACTTTGAAACCATATTTCTATATAGTAAAACTATATATAGGAACCATTCTTTATACCCCAGTGGTCTTTTCCCTACACATCAGAATCATCTGTCATCGTGCTCAGATTGAGCTGCTGACATTCAAAGTGACAGAAAACAAGGCAAGACAAGTTCCAGAAGCTACTTTCAGTGACACCGAATGCAATCAACAAACCCTGTCCTCTTCATTTTGTGACATTTTCCCACCAATGTTTTAGATTTCAGAAGTTCTAAAAAATGAGAACAAAACTTAAAAAAAAAATAACTATATTAAAAAGAGAATAGAGAAAGCAATAAAATGTGCCACAACTTCCCCCAACTGGGATAACAACACTCTACATCTGGTGGCACCAGCCTGTCATCCCAGAGTTGGGAGGTGCAGGCTGAAGGGTCAAGGACTTCACGGTGTCCTTGGCATGTAGTGAGTTTGAGGCCATCTGGAGCTACGCGAGACTAAAACAAAACCAGGCACGAGCTACTTTACATTATTTTTTGCTAGGGTTTAAGGAGACAAAATGGATTTTAAATGGTTAGAACCCAGTGATAAAGCTCTCCTTAGTTTCTGAGGTTGTTGTCTCCTGAAGGAAGGGGAAGAAGAGGATTTTTCCAGAGTGGGAAAGTCTGCAGTGAGGCAGAGGATGGAAGCAGGACACTTGATGGTCCTGTACAGGAGGGACCCTGATCAACAAGCTTCAGCAAGGAAAGAAGCAGGGCTTGAAAACCATATAGAAACAGAGCCCAAGAGTCCTATCCCTCCTTCCTCCCTTCTTCCCTCCCTCTACCCCTCATTCTCAGCTCCTCCTCCTTCCCCTACCCATCAATATTTTTCAGCCCGTTGGCTCTGTTACTGTCTGTCTGTATGGTGGCACCGTTGACTCCTATGGTAGGTACTCCTCATTGCCAGCTTTCCCGGGTTTGGACTCCGCTGATAAGCGCATCTCTACAGGTCTTTGAAGGTGTTTTCCCAGAGAGGTGGAGTGAAAGAAAGAAGACTCAGTCTGAGTGGGTGACACCATGCTCTTGGCTACTGTCCCAGACTTAACAAAAGGGGGAAAGTCAGAAGCCACCAGATCACCTGTATTTATCTTCTTTTCTATCTGATCTGCCCAGATGTGAGCAAGCAGCCGCCTGCTGCTGAGCCTACCTCGTCATCAACCACCAGAACAAACTCTTTCTTCCTTATACTGCTTTTTGTCCAGTATATGAAAACAAACTAAAAACTCTTCACTGATGTGATGCTCATAGTCACCAGCTCTAAAAAATTTTCTACCTAATTTTAACCTGATCTCTAGAAAAAGCCCGGTGGGTGAAAAACCTAGTTTATAATTTGAGAGTCACATTGAGTAAAATAAGAGGCCTTTATGCTTGGTGATCCCTGGGAAGGTCTGAGCCTGTGCTTTTTAGCAGTGAATGGGAAGCAATGTACATACGGCACTGCCCTGGTTCACGCAGCATCCCTACTATCTGCAGACCTGCAGACTGCCATGTTATTTGCACACGAAGCAGCCAAGGTTCCAGGGTGCTTTGCTCAAATGTCACCTTCCTGAATACAATTGAAAGTAGCTTTCAAGCTCAGACTGGATATCACAGCCTACTACTGTCTTCCATTCTCTCCCCTCCGTGGTTAGTGAGAGAAGGTGAGTAGTGCTTTGTCTAAAAAGCACAGCTTCTCTTCTGTATTTTTTTTCTCCCTCATGAACTATATTCATGCTTCACTTTATTTATGGTATCTGAAATTGTTTTTATGAAAGGACAAACACATCATAACTTAAGATGTATTTAGGTGACATGGATATGATGGCAGTGGCAGTGGGCTCTTAGCCACTGCGCTATCCCTTCAGCCTCAGTGATAAAAGTCTTCTGTGCTAAAGTAAGTCTGCTTTCCAAAGCAGCCAGTCAGCTCTACTAAGACTAAATTGAGTGTCCAGTTCTACCTGCTCTTGGGTTTATTTTGACTGGAAAAGGTATTCATGGACCTTAAAGATTTTCTTATATCAACTTGATGTACTTCTGGCCAGGAGAATGGGGGGTGAGAGTGATGGTGACTTTTATCAGAAGGCAGCACTTCTGAATTTTTTTTCCTTGAAGAAATTGTAAAAACAAAACAAAACCTCCCAAATATATAAATAATAAATAAATAAATAAATAAACAAACAAAAAAACATAGGCATTTGCATTTAAACTGCTTTATCTTGTTGCAATGGGATTCCAGAACTTTCTTCAGCACACTTGACTCAAAGCCACAGGTTGTCAACAATTAAAAACCTTTGGTTAATAAGTCAAGCAGTGGTGGCCCACACCTTTAATCTCATCACTCAGGGAGCAAAGACATAGATTTCTGAGTTCGAGGCTAGTCTGGTCTATAGAACAAGTTTCAGGACAGCCTGGACTACACAGAGAAAAGCTGTCTTGGAAAACAAAACACAAACTACCAACCCCCAAACAAAACAAAAATTCTAGAGACTTTGGTTGCAAGTTGGAGAAAACTTGACCCAAACTCAGGATGCTGACCGAAGAGCTGAGGGCCAGCACCTGGACTTAGGTACACCAACCACTAAAGCAAACTGGATGCTAGGAACGTTTACTGTCCACCACAGGCAGTGTGAAATGCTACAAGACTAATTCCAGGACCTGGAGTATCGGAGTGGGGGTGTCAGTCAGTCACCACAATAATAGTCACATCATGTAAATGCATCTACAGTTACAGTGTTTGTCTTCCATTTACCTAAGTAATTATAGCTTCTCAAAATGAACTGACAGTGTGACCGAGAGAGGGAGGGAGGAAGGGAGGGAGGGAGAAGCTTGGCTTCCTACTCCAATAGTATTGAGATCACTGAAGAAAACTGGCTATAAGGCCTAGCAGGGTAAGGTGATGGGTTATAATTTTCTTGGGGCTAACAGGCCACAGATGGAATTACCCTGGCCCACAGAGTCCTTCTTTGCTCCTTGTTAAGTCTCTATGGAATTTATGTAGGGTGGCAATTATATATGAATTCAGATAATCATAGGCAGGCACACACTTAAAGAAAACAAATAGGGCCTGGAAGAAACTAGAATGAGAAAAGGTATTTGTCTGGACTCCACCTGGGAGCATAAGGGCAGGTGTGAAGGTCTTTGTTTTCAAAGACCCAAAACCTCAATGGCAGTAGATAAACATCTCTGCCAACAAGGGACTACAGTCATCTGCTCTGCACTGAAGTATATTTTTTTCCTCCATCAACAACAACACTGGTTGATTTTGAAGGATAAACATCAGTGTACATCTCTCTCACACACATGTGCATATTCTGTTCATAAATGTCCAGTGAACTTGAATTCAATCATACATTATTATATTGTACTCATCTGAGGCATTCAGAGACTCATTTGCGATTTAGAAAATGCTGGGTTTTTTTGTTTGTTTATTTTGGTGTTTTTTTTGGTACTTTGGTTTTTTTTTTTGTTTTCGTTTTTTGCTTTGTTTTGTTTTTGAGTTTTTAAAAAAGGAAATAAGTGTTTTGGTTTTGCAAAGCGAAACTGTACCTCTAAGTTACCACCAACTCTCTCAAATTAAGGTCACTTATCTAAGGCTGAAGACAGTACGAGAGGCTACAGTAAAATTAGCACAGGTCACTGACTTAGATGTTGAGCGTATGGGCAGCACACCTAACTGGTAGGTGTTTTCCATGCGAACCGTAAGGCGAGAGGCTTCATCGGGTTGGCTGGGCTCATCCGAGTGGACCACAGTGTTGACAGAACTGAAAGCAAAGCAGGAAACATTAGTCATTAGTATCGTCACAACTTAACAAACCAGAATGTTTCTTTAAGGGAGTCTGTTTACAACCTCAAAAGTCACCCAAGGGTAAACCCCATATAAATAGCCCAAGGACATATTTAAAGTCTGAAACACTTTAGAGATGGGAATATTGAGATGTAGAGAGGATCCTGGGATGGAGTCTCAGATCACGGTGGAAGACCAGAGCAGGAGCCCCTGGGCTGATCTACTATGGGGTAGTAGAGTGAGCTTTCTAAAAGCCATTGCCGATGGAGTCCCTAACAAAGACACAAAGGCATATCCCACAGTGAAAGCTCACAAATGGCTCTTGGGGGGTGTATACAGAAGCTTAAAGTGTTGGGAAACAAATCTCTACAGACAAAGGGTATTAGACAAAGCTCATTGTGATAGTTCCACTAAATCCCTTCAGAATAAAAAAGAAATGAGAAACTCATCCATGGTGAGAGAAACCACAAGTCACCCACACTGTAAGAGTCAATCCATGTCAGCTGCCTTTTCAGTGGGAAGCCTGCTCTCCCAGGCAATCTGAGCTGGTCCAGGTGCTGAATGAGAAACCCAAGCAACAAGGAGCCCCCAATGGGCCTCTGGCTCCCTGTAATTCAACCTAGCTCAGAGAAATTGAGTGAGACTAATGAACCTGCAGCACTCTACCCCAAATTCCCTCCACCTGTGGAGATGGAGGTTAAAACAGATGTCATTTCAAAGGCAACACTATAACAGCCCCCCCCCCATGTATGTGTGTGTGTGTGTCTGACCCTGGATATGAATGTATGTGTGTGTGAGTGTGTGCGCACCCGTGTATCCATGGATGTGAATGTGTATTCAGAGTGACTGTTTTTCTGAGTAAAGGCTAACCCTTTTTGCTCTAATTGAATAAGAAAGGGTTATTTGCGTTTGTTTGTTTGAGATAGGGTCTCACTAAGTAGCCCCGGGCGGGCCTCGAACTATATAGACTAAGCTGGCCTTGAACTCACAGAGCACTACCTGCTTCTGCCTTCTGAGTGCTAGGATTGAAAGCATGCAAACACCATGCCCAGCTTATTTGTTTCTAATTATTGGGTTTGTCTTTTCTGTCCGTGTGAAGTGAGAATCTATAAATTGACATTTCAAGAAAATCTCATTTAGCATATTTTGAAATGTACTTTTTAGTACAATACGGTTTATGGAACAAATTAAAGCTCATTCACAAAGTCCAAGAACATAATGACTTTCTGGCTGCCTTTGTTACAATATATCTTTGTGGTGGTAATTCCGAACTCCTCCTTCTAACATCTGCTTTTCTCAATTTTCTGCTGCCTTTGAAGTAGCAACCTGTTAGGCCATTGTGGGTACAGGTGTTGTGGGCAGGACCAAAGATGACAGGCGACTTCAGCCTATGAAACACAACCCAGCTGCATAAGATTGTGATTTGGTGATAACGTCATGGGCCCCGTATTATGCATACTGCTTTCAATCTGGTAAGACAAGCCCTATCAGCTTTCTATCTCGTTTCATCTTTTCAGCCTCATGTGATACTGTAAAGAGAAGTCATCATTCTGCCCATTTCAGAAAGCAAGGACTCACTGTCACACATGTAGGAAAGGCAGACTTTGATCTCAAACATTCCATTTATCCCTCAGTAGGAAAATTTAAGGTGCGATTACAGCAGGCAGAACGAGAGAAGGGTAAGGATTAGTTGAGCTAACCAGTGGCTGTGATTCAGATAATATGTGTGTGCCCAGCATGCAGGAGGCCTTGGCTGAGGCCACTTCTGTCTTCTACGGCTGCCACACCCCAAACTCCCAGAAAACAGAGCCGATTCGCAGCTCAAATAAGCTGGGTTTAAAATTCAAATGGAATCACTATTATTATTATTGTGTTGCTCAGTGTTACTAAAGGCTAGCAGTCAGTGCATCTTATGATATTATTGCTATGAAAATGGTATCTACTGGGCAGCTTACAAAATCCAAGGGTTGAAGTCTGATGTACAGATTGGAAGTTTTGCAGGCTGGTCTGTTTTTTAATTCTTGAAGATGGTTTCTCAGGGCCGTTTTTGTTTGGCTATGTATATGTGAAGGTGTGTGTATATATCCAAGTGCACACATGCACGGAGAAGCCTGAGGTTGATGTCTGGAGTCTTCCTTGACCCTGTCTACCTTACTTATTGAGGCAGGGTCTTCTTTATTCATCCAGTTCGGCCAGGCAGCTCACTGTGGGGGGCTCCTGTCTTTCCTACCAATTGCCTGGTATTACAAAACAGATCTCCTATCCACTCGGCTTCTATGGGTTCTGGGAATCCAAACCTCAGTCTCCACGCTTGCATGGCGAGGGCTTTACCTGCTGAGCCTCTCCGAAGCCCCCAGTGTCTTTTTCTTTATACAACCATCATGTAAATACTGTATGCTCATTGTAAAATATGCAAAACACATGGAAAAGTAGAGAGTAAAATTTCACATTACTAGCCCCAGTGCTTGGGTAAACACTGCTCATGTTAAAAAAAATGTTTTTGTATATGCGACCCCCCCCTTTTGTTTGTTTGAAATTGTATCCTAGAAAATTTCCATCTCACTAGAAAATACGCATCCATATCCATATATTAAATGTCAGTTTAAGGTACAAGCATTTTACATTTACTTAACCATTGCTTCTCCAGGTCATTTACCTTGCTCCCAATCTCCCACTGTTAAAAAGGAGCTTGTCATTACCATGTGGCAGGGACTGTCATTTTCTATTCAGTATCGTTCTTTTCCTTTCTTGCTAACGGAGCCCTAAACTATGGGAAGATTTCTGTCTAAACAAAAAGCAAATTCTCAGCCTCTTTTTGTGCCGCTGGGGTTTTGTGGCTTGTGAACCACTGTGAAGCAACGGTAATTGTCTGGGTAGAAATTTGAGAAAGATTTTAAAACAAAACAACAACAAAATCTGAAATCAACAAATTTTGAGTTAACCAGTAGATTCTTGTCTTCAGTTTCCTGTGTCACTGTATTGTGTGTGACGGTAAGGGTTCCAGCAGTTTCTTGACCTTGTGGATTGTGGATCAGAGTAAACGGGGGCCTATATCTCTAAACTTTCCTACTGGGCTTCTTATCTGTAGAAAACATGTTTCTATTTTGTTAGGGCACTGCTTTGTATTTGTTTAAAATGGATTACCAGAAAGATTAGATCTGATACAGACTCTTGCTGAAACAGAGTCCACTGGAAGCACACGCAGTAAGATGGGTGAAAGGGAACATGGAGTCAGTTTTGCTGGGGCCATGAGGCCTTGAGAGGATTGTAGGTATTTTAGCGGAAGCCTGACCACACGGAGAAAAATATTTGGAAAACCTTCTGCTTTCTGCGTCTTTAGGCTGACTATGTCTCCAGTAGATTGTAACTACATGAAACATTGTAAGAAGCATTATTTTAAAGTGTGGTGTGTATGTGTGTGTGTTCAGGTGCTCATGGAGGTCAGAGGCATTGGCTTTCACTGAAGCTGCAGTTAAAGGCGCTCGTGAACTGTTGGAGGTGCTGGGAACTGAACTTGGCTCTTCTGGCAGACTAGTACATGATCTTAACCACAGAACCACTTTTCCAGCCTGGATTTTTACTTTGGAACACTATGATTATGTTTGTTCATTTTCCAATATGAAGACTGCAGTGATTTGAATAAAAATGTCCCTCATATAGTTTGGGGCATTGGTTTCCAGTTGGTGACGCTATTTGGGGGAGGTTTAGGAGGTACAGCCTTGATGGAGAAAGTGTGTCACCGTGATGAACTTTTCAAGCTTAAGACCACACATACTCACACTTGGTTCTCTCTGCTTTGTCCTTGTGGTTGCCACTGTGAGCTCCCGGCTCTCTGCTCTAGCTGCCATGCCTGCTGCTTTCTGCTGTGCCTCTCTGCCATGATGGACACTTATCCCTCTGGAACCATAAGCTCAAAAAAACTCTTCCTTCTAGAAGATGCCTAGATCATGGTGTATTATCATGGCAATAGAAAGTAACTAACACCAGTGTAGGAGGCAGGGCCTCCGTGAAGCTAAGTCAGCACATTGCTCCACATACAGAATCAATATTTTGTACATTAGTGTATGATAGATTAGAAATAAAGAAAAAAAATGAGAATATCAAAATAATATATCCAGCACCCGAGTAAAGGCTTAAGGAAGACTTTAAGATACTCTAATGCCTGCAGTATGAGCGAACATCATTAAACTAGGAGCTGGAGAGAGAGCTTAGTGGTTAAAAGCACTGGCTGTTCTGCCAGAGGCCCTGGACTTAATTCCCAGCATCCACATGGTAGTAACAACTGTCTGTAATTCCAAGATCTGAGCCCCTCACACAGACACACATGTACACAAAATACCAATGCAAATACAATAAAAATAGATTATTTTTTAAAAAAGAAACATCAACATATGACCTAGGTATCTATTTTCTTTGTTATTTTAATTTTTTGTGGGCGAGTAGTTTGTCTGCATGTATGTCTGTGAGCCGTGTGCATTCTTATTGCTCACAGAGGCCAGAAGAGAGTGTTGGGCCACTTGGGATCGGCGTCACAAACTGCTGTGAGCCACAGTGCAGGTGCTGGGAATCAGACCAGGTTCTCTGAAAGAGCAGCCAGTGGTTCTTAATCACCGAATCATCCCTTCTGCCCTTTGATAAGTTTTTAGAAATCAAAGTGCTCCTGTGTTTTAAAAGTAAGGTGCTACCAGCGTCAGCCCCAAACCCCAGCTTACACAAAAGTGCATGTATTCTGTGCTGATCAGAACCTTCACTCAAGCTACTTGGATTGCTCAAGACAAGCATACAAGTTGTTCACTAAGTGCATTTAGACTTCCAACTGATGGTGTAAATACAATAAACAAACGGACTACATGTCCCAACACTACAAATGGATGAGGTCCAGCTCTGTGATCCAACTTGCCGATGATAATCCTTTCTGACATAGTCTCATTGCCAAGAGAATGTGCCAATCAATTTTATCTTAATAATTAATTAATTTCGACAGGGTTTAGCTGTGTAGTACTGATTGCCTTGGGATTTGCTAGGTAGACTGGCCTTCAGCTCCCTGTGATCCTCACATGTTTGTTTCTCAAGTGCTGACAATATGACCTAAAACCTGGGGCAAGCATGTTCAACAAACTAATTTCTGGCGGGAAATGAGAAAGAATGCTTACCTTTTCTAAAAAGGCATTTTTATCCAAAATGTATAAGTTTCATGTAAAAACTTACTCAGTGTTTGGAAGTGCATGTGCTACTTTTGAGGACAGAATTGTAATCGGGTTTCCTGAAGTAAGAATGACTGCTGAGAACAAGCATACATACGCTCCTGGTGGGAACCTTTCAACTGTGCCTTCAGTAAGGGTGGGATCGTGTCATTAAAGTCACGTGCTGCCTCCCAGTGGACAGACTTTACATTGCACAGAGAAAAGGGCTATGGGCTCTCTCTCTCTCTCTCTCTCTCTCTCTCTCTCTCTCTTTCTCTCTCTCTCTCTCTCTCTCTCTCTCTCTGTCTCTCTCTCTCTCTCTCTATGTATGTATATATATATATATATATAGTAAGCTTTTAAATAAGAATTTGTTGCTACAATGTGTCAGAAAGAGTAGAGAGTAATGATAACACAAAAGAAATTTAGACTTCCATGCTCTAGAAACGTGATAAATACATAGACCCTGCTTAACTAGGGCCTAAGCATATCTATGGATTTAGTTCCTGATTATGTTTAAGACCAAAGGCATGCCGGTTCTTGTTTGAAAGTGTTTCTTGTTTGAGAGCATGGATTTTGTGGAAATTATGCAGTTTTATAATATTTTATGCCATCTGGTCCATCTTTCTAGAAAGAGAAAGGTTACAGTGGAAGCAGCAGTTGAGAATTTTCACAAATTATAGAAATGCGAGAATAGCAGAAGGTGTATTCTCATAGAATGTATTTTTCAAGAAGTTGAGTGGTTCTCAAAAGACAAAGATTACACCTACCTCCTGTGAAAAGTCTAGCCCTGGCCTGACTGAAGGCAACCTAGAGCGGGGACTGAGAGAAAAAAATAACCATGGGTGTGGGCAAAGGGTTAGACCGGTTCTCGGAGCTGTAGGCTAGTGCTCATCTACAAGAAGGGAGGTGGTCAGGGCCAGATGATAGAATCCCCTGCCAGCCCTGGATGAAGCTCGGGCTCAAAGCCACACTGCAACCATGAGAGGTGGTTCTGGGAGCATCTGAGTCCTGGCTACCTCACGTCGCTGTGAAGTCATCAATGAAGGGTGTGGCCAGTCATAACATTTTTCTCCTCTTATTCTTTCCTCCCCTTTCCCTTTGCCTTTGGAATAGACGCAGATGAACTTTTAATGAGGCGTCTAAACTACAGCTTGCTTTGCACTAAGCACTAAGAGAAGCATTTTCTACAAGCTCTAAGTTCATTTTACAAGTCACCCCTGACTTAATATACACAGGGACTCTTGAGTTCAATTTGTTTGAAAGCAAACATCCTTGTTCAAGAATTTGTGTAACGCAATAAGAATGCTCACTCACTAATGAAAATATTTACTGAAGGACAGGTTTTTTTTGCCCAGATATTCTTCTGTCTTGGAGTTGTCATTATAAGAGATATAAAAGGCAATTAAGTTCCTTGCCTCATTAAAACGTATTTTATTATTTTTATTTTATGTATTATTATGGCCCATATGATATGTATGCTGAATAGCCAGCATATTTATTCATTTTTATACAATCATTTTCATTTTTATCCTCACTTGTCTTAGCAGTGTTTGCTAGTCTGTCTCTCAGCATTTTGCTATCAGGATGTATGCAGAAGGGCACCTTGTTCTAAGTTACACGTCTCTGCTTTCCAGTGTGCTTGGGCATCTCTTCGTCCTCTGCCTGTGCCCTTTGGGTTTCCTTTGGACACTGTCATATACTTTGACTCTGTTTAAAACTGGCTTCCTTTTTATTATTAATATACAACTATTTATATATATATTTAGCACTCTACTAACTGCATTATTACATACTTTGCTAAAATGCTGCATTTTGTTGAAGTTCGATTTATCAAAACCTTTTACTTTTCCTCTGGTTTAGGTTTCTGTGTTGGGATATCATTTAAGATAACTTTCCACTAGACATGGTGGTGGCTAACTATAATCTAAACACTCAGGAGGCTGAAGTGAACGATTATGGATTCAAAGAAGCATGGTGGTGGTGGTGGTGTTGGTGGTGGTAGTGGTGGTGGTGGTGTGTGTGGGGGGACCCTTACTTCTAGAGCAGACATGTTCTCCCATGATTTATTCTCTGTGCCTTATAGTTTTCCATTCTCCACCTTCCATCTGGAGTAAATCTGTAAAAGTGGTACCAGGTACCAGATCAGCATCATCTCCCTCCTTACAGTGAGAGAGTCTTCTTCTAAAACAAAGTCAGACCCCAGAACCAAAACCCTCAACTGTGCAAGGCCATGGTGATGCATGCCTCTTCTCTTAGAACTAAGAAAGCAGAAGTGTGAAGATCACTGCAAATGTGAGGCCAACCTTGACCACATAGTGAGTTACAGGCTAGCCTGTCTTTAAAAAATGATCATTTCTCCATTATAGAAATAAGTTGGCGTAAAATGAATCTCCTCTGTTTAATCCATAGTTTCCCAAAGAAGCACAGGGAGTCCATTATGTTTCACTTGAAAACACGACATTTCAGCTTCTCCAAGTCTCTCTCTCTGGGGCAATGCTGTTTCTCAGTTTGATGCAGACGGTACTAGAACATGTGCTTCTTCCTTGGTCTTCTATCTTCTAGCGTGTCTCCACAGGGGTCAAAAGAAAGGATAGCCTGACTGCACTTCTGATGTCAGGCTCGTGGGTTGGAATCCTGGAATAAATCCCTTCAATGTAAAATTACATGTCCACTGTCTGTCCAAGCATGTCCCTACAAAGTTCATGGGTGCAGCGCTTTCTAATTTGGTCACTCACTGACCTAGCTGGCTGTGAAGGAGTTCCCAAGTCATGCTCAGTTTTCTGGAACAACAAAGGTCTCTAAGCTTGATCCCTGTGGTACTTGTCTGTGCCTAATGTGTAACATAGTAGCTGACATTTGTGAGAGACTCACTGTATCCTGGGTAAATAACTGAAGGAAGTCAGTACAGTGTAGCTGATCTGCTATGCTAGATAACAATGCATTCTGGTGAAGAAGGGTGGGTGTACACAGTTTTTGTTCCACAAATCACAGGATTGTAGGTTTGAGGCAAAAGCCTCTGTTGTTGCACAAATAAAGGAAACTCAGGGATGTTTTATTATATTCCCACACTCTGTAGTCTCCAATATTCATACAAATCCACAGTAGATCTATTGGCTTCTGAACTAATATGCCTGGATGCCATGTCACATGAGCCATAGGAAGTAACGACCTCATGGCTTCTGTTTCCATTTAAAGGACAGGAGACAAGAACATCTGTTCAAATGCTGTCCAGTGTCTACCAGAGGGTGAGTTTCCAGCAAGCAAAATTATTGTGAATACCTGCCTGGACTCATGAGTAAGAAACACAAGGTTCTGGTGAATAAAGGGGACAGGGACATTCATAAAAATTACACACAATTTGCCACTGTATGTGCAAGGAAAATATTTGGCTAATTAAAGTCTTTTTTTTTTATTTGCTAAATGTGGTTTTAAAGTCTTGATCTACCATTTCTTTATCTAAAAGTTGGGGTGATGACCACACCTGTTAAGTAGAGGAAACATTGACAAATGTTTCCGGAAGAGATCCAGTAGTGGGAACCTTGAGGCTTCCAGGCCTTCTGTTGCTGTGACTCCTCTCCGCTGCTTGGTCCCAAAGCTACTAGGGACACTGCATTGAGCAGGCAAGCCGTAATCTAAAACAATATTTATGGACTAAATACTAAATCTAAAACTGTATGTCTACCAATATTTGCACACTACAAAACTTGCTCCTTTAAATTTTGATTTCAGCTATGGAATAAGCACTCCTAGCTGGGAAACCATACCCAGGCTTGTTTCAGACTGTAGTTGGTCCTTGGCCATCGCTTGCCAGCTCCTGGTACAAAGCTTCCTGGAAGCAGAACTGGGGCTGATAATAATGGTCCAATAAGTGTTTCCTGCTATCACATCCCTTCTTAGAAATTGTCTATATGAAAAGCCAACTTCAGATTTCCCAGTGGGGTGGATGACAGCTGTCATGGAAAGTCATGTGCTAATGCGTGTTTTAGGTGGGTAAGGTGAGGGATCCCAGTGTAAGAAGCTTAGTTGCTGTAGCATATAGTGGGGTCCTTCTTGATCCAAGCTACTCACATGATTAATAAATTTATGAGCAGTCTGGGCAGCAAAGACATCATCTTATAAAATAATGCTTCTTTTTTCTTTAATGAAACATAAGAAGATATTATAAAGCATAACCTGAACAAAAAAGATTCAATCTTAAAGACAGATGACAATGATTACATTGAATATACACTCAATCTTTCTTTTACAACACAGGAAGCACTTCAAATGTTTTTTTATGCCGAGGATGACAGTTAAGCATCAGTCACAATGTAAAGGATCGAAGGCTTAAAAATTCAAGATGAAAGGGTGAATTCATGCTGAACTCATATCACATCTCCAACAGATCTACCTTCATTATTTTTTCTTTGAGTTCCTTATTAACATGTCAACTGATACAACTGATACATGAATTAATAGTGTATTGAAGGAGCAAGATTTTTTTAAAATCACCACATATAGGTCCATGAAGAAAAGGAAAAACGGCAGGAGAGACAGAAAGAGTTTTGACTTAGTTTGAAGGATGGGTTTGACCAACTTTGGGTGAGCTTCCTGAAGAGAAAGAAAAAGAAAGCAGAAAAAGAGAAGGAGCATTTCAGACAAGGAGCAGAGTTCTAGCCATCGGTGGCTGGAGCCAGATAGAGCACTGAGGGACAGGGAGGTGTGGCCAGAGGACAGCATGTCAGCGGGGGTGGGGTGGACGCTGTTGTGGGAACCTTTGAGTGAAACTCTGAAGGTGGGACTGTGCCCTTGCCATTGTAACAAGTTATTTGACCTGAAAGTCTTGGCTATTTCACAAAGCAAGAATGCGGTTGAGCAAGCAAGGTCAATGTCAGAGATTAAAAGATTACGCTCAGGTCCTGAATGCCTTCCAGGAGATGATTTATAATACTGACATTTAGATTTTGAAAAAATTATTTTGAAATAATTTTCAAGAAAAAGATGCATCATTTTCAGACACATTGTTAATGTCAAATAATGTCTACATGTGATAGTCCCTAAGATTTTATAACCTTCCTATCCTATCAGTTGAAGACTCACATAAAGTAGAGTCACCAATATCATAAGAATTGTGATTTGCAAAAAGCAAACCAGGGCTGTGACATGGGTCAGTGGCTGAAGGCCCCTAATGTAGTGGATTTATGATGTTACATTGTAAATAATTGTCCTGCCTATGGGTTTGATAAAAGCGCTGATTGGCCAAAGGCAGACAGGAAGTGTGGGTGGGGCTGCCAGACTAAGAAAACTCTAGGAACAGGAGTAACAGAGCAGAATGCCAGAGAGAAAGCAGAAGAAGCAAAGGACAACTATGCTGTTCTGAGAAAGGTACGGAGCCCGCAGGGATGAACAGGATAAGAATCATGGGTTAGTTTAAGAGCAAGAGCTAGCAAGTTACATGCCTGGGTCCCAGGTCAATCAGTGTACAATTAATACAAGTGTCTGTGTGTTTCAGTGGGTCTATGGGACTATGGGTTTGAAAGTCTGGGCCATCATGCTAGGCTGGGAAGTCCAGGCCAGAAACCAAATACAACACCCTAGTGACAAGTTTGATGACCTGAGTGTAATCCCCAAACATTCATGGTGGGACAAGAGAACCACATTCTGAATGTTGTCCCTTGACTGCCACATACATACCATGGTATGTCAGTTCCTTGCCCCGAAGTAAATAAATATAAACATGTCTTTTTAGGTGACTTTCTACTTTGTTTTAGAGAAGGTCAGTGAAGTAAGAAGGCTACTCGGTCTTTGAATGAGGGTACATTTTTTAAGCCATGGGACATCCTATTAAATTCTTCAATGGTTGATAAACAAGCAAGCTGCATTTAGGTGGACATTTATTATTATTTTTTAAAAGATATTTTAAAAAGAACGTGTGACTGACTTGGTGACTCAGGCCTGTATCACCAACCAGCAACTTGGGTGACAGGGTCAGAAATGGAAAGTTTAAAGCCTACTGTTGGGACAGAGAGAAACCAAGGCCATGCTGGGCAACTTAGCAACCCTGTCTTAAACGGAAGCATAAAAGGAGGGCTGAGGTGTAGCTCAGTGGTAGAATGCTCACCTAGTGTGCAAGAGGTTCTGGGCTTAATCTCCAGTGTCCTAACCTCAAAATATAGAGAAGGTTAAGGAGAAAGTTCACGAGAGAACACTTGAATTAGAGCAGAACTAGCAGCCAACACAGCTGAGGGTCTGAAGCGGGAATTAATTGCTGTAGTGTCCTTCGTTCTGACTCTGGGTGGAGTTGCTCTTCTGTTATACTCAGCTTTCCATAGGTAAAAAGGGAGATTATGCTGGCAGCCTACAGGCATGTAGGCCTGACAGTGGAATTGTAAGTAGGAGTGTAAATTGCATCACTCTGATTCACAAAGAGTCAGTTTCCACAACCCTGATTAATTATGGTCTATTCTACGAAGCACAGGAGCTCCTGCTTCCCAACCATGGCATCAGCATGGGGCGTCCCCATCCCTGTCTAGTGTATATGCTGACTGACCCCTATGTCAAGTAATTCATTTCCTCTCCTTGCCATTAGTGGTCAAAATGGAATGTGTGAGGATATTAAAGATGGATTTATCTTTTTAGGAGTGCAAATACCACAAAGAGCCAAAGAAGTATTTATGACCTTTGGCTCACTCACTGTTGAGAACCAAGTAGAGAATTACTTATACAAAGAAAAAAAAAAGAAAGAAAAAAAAACAAATTGAAAATATCCAATCATTGAGAATGATGAATTGATCCTGGTTACAGATTTATAAAATATTATATAGCCATTTGAGAGGACAGGAACAAGGACTGAAATCATAGTACAAAATTTGTATTAAATAGTTGCTATGTATATGTACATACTGATTACAAAATGTGAAAACTCCGAAGTTTTATAATATTGAGGACTTGTAAAGGCAGCTGGTCTGCAGTGAGGTGGTTTTGTTTCTTGTTTGTTAGTTTTGCAGGGTGAGAGGTAGTTTTCAAAGCAGTACACATGCTGCTAGGATCAATGTAAGCCTTCTCTCCCATCTTAAATACCGCACCAAAGGCCAAGGAGCACTGTGCTTGTCTATCTCCCCCCCCCTCCCCCTTCCATATCTAAGAAAGTGTTTTGGCTCTTGGTAAACATCACTCCTAGTTGGAGGCACTAGACATCCCGGTACTCACTGTTTGCAGCGCCAATGACCTTCCTTCTGTGAGAATTCTTGACGGCCTGGGGAGCATACACTTCCTCTTTCCTTCAGTGCTGGAAACAGTTTATCTTTAGCCAAAGCTGACATCACGACACACTGTAGGGAAAAATAATGTCTAAAAAAGAAAAGAAAGATATGAACATCTTTCAGTTTTTGTGGCTAAACTTTATTCCAAGTGGAGGATGCAGCTGCCTGTGTGACCCCACCTTTGAAGAGGGTCTGGGGTTTCCTGAGTGCAGTAGTATGTAATGTAAGTTAATGTAAGCCATTATTTTGTTTTGCCAATTTAACTGGGAATAGGACTTTTTAGGCAAAAATGTATCTGATTTTCTGTGGAATAATCCTGTATACTGTGTAAATGATGCTGTGATTGATTAATAAAGAATCTGGCTGGTCCATAGCTGGACAGGATCAGGTTAGGTGGGAGAACCAGACCAAGGATATTGAGAAGAAGGGCAGAGTCAGAGGAGTCACCAGCGAAATACTGGGAGAAAACAGGAGGTGCAAGATGAGAGGTAACACCATGTAACAGAATGTAGGTTAGTAGAAATGGGTTGGGCTAGTTAGTAATAAGCCTGAGCTATTGGCTGAGCATCTATAATTAATAAGTCTCCATGTCTGGTATTTGGGAATTGGCGGGCAGGAAAGAAAAATCCATTTGTATTAATTCACACAAACAGACATTATATGTAGCCAAAATGTTTAACTGATGGATATTTAGAAAGTCACAGTGAAAAGATGAATCTGTAGAAAGATACTGTCCTGCACCACAAGTCAATATTTTTATTATTGCTCTGTATCTAATCTTGATGTAGGTTTTTGAGTTTATTTTTGCTGTTGTGGCTGTGAAAGGCACGTGGGCAAGAGTGTGTGTTTGGATGAAGTAAACAGACTGGAGAGGTGTCACTGGGAAAATCCAGCTCTACAGAGAACTGAGTCCTATTTCCCATTTGTTTGGGCTACCAGTCTGCTGTGAAACCAGGACCCATCCTTCAATGTGAAACCTTAGTTAAACCAGGTGGGTGCCTTTAATCCCTGCCCTCTGGAGGCAGTGGCAGCCTGATCTCCAAAATGTGTTCCAGGACAGGCTCCAAAGCTACATATAAAACTCTTGTCTCAAAAAAACAACAAAATCTGTTCTTGTTTGTTTGTTTGTTTTTAAGTGTTAACAAACAGAGCTAGAGATCAATCACAGGCCTAAAGCAGTCTCAAAAAGGCACCAGGGGTGAGTTAACATTGCATTTTGATAGCTGAATGTCCTGATGGTCAGAATTCTCCTTATTTTTCCATCAAAAAGCCAAAGCACCAAGGTTCTTCCTACACATGAGTATTAATAAAGGCATACATACAGGACCCTGGCCTTGTTCTGTGGTTTTGACACTCTGGGAGCTTTTCTAGAAATCATAGGAAGAAATTTGCTTTAAAAAAGATCAGGTTTACTATAATTTTGGAGAGAATAAAAGGATCACCTTACGCCATGAATATTCCTAAACTTTAAATTTCACTTGGCTGAGCACCTTGAACAGCCTGTGTCTCTCTGTGGAGTATTTGCTTTGCTCTGCTCAATAGCCGTCTGTTTCGTGACTTCACTGATCCTTCCCTTCCAGAAGAACTAAGGACTGCACGCCTAATGTGAGGGTGCCTCCTACACTTGTTAGTTTTGGAGAATTAACTAGTTCCAACTGGGCTTACAGGCATGCCTTCCCCAGAGAGACCCCAGATGGAACTGAGAAGTCCCAGAGGTACAGCAAGTAGGGAAGAAAAAACACTGACGACCGCTTGCTAGATGAGTCAGGCATCATCCTTTAAAGGCCACACGTGGGACCACTTTTTCTGATTTTGTTGAGCTGGGTGCAAAGATCGCCATTTTCCCACATCGGCCCCTCCCTTCCCAGCCTCCTTTCCTGGACCCTCTGTCCCCAAGAGCCTTTACTGACCTGCTGTGCGCAGGGCGGCAGTACTGATCACCTGGACTTGGAATCGTCCCCCCGTGGAGCTGCAGAAGATGGGCTACTGCCTCCAGCTTCACTTGGTCTGGTAGTTCCCGTGGGCACCCAGGCGGTCTCCAGGGTGACCTCTTCAAACACTGCTCAGGCCGCCCCTCCCCAGCTCGGTGCGCCTTTGAGCAGCTCTAGACTTAGGTATTTCACCATCACTATCTCCCCGAGCCTTCCCAGCCCAGCTGCCTTGTGGGATTGCCACATTTTGACTGTGAAGATGTCTCCAAAGATCCCTATTGTGTTTCTCTCCCTGAGGATCTCAGGGGCACTAGCAGGAAACACGGAAGTTTTCCAGGACATCACATCCAGACAGGAAGACACAGAAGCTACTCATCCTCTCCCTCCCTCCCCCAATGCTGACAGTTCAATTTTATTTCGTTGCCCCAACAACTATGCTCTATCTTTACAGAAGCAGTGAACTGGAAACCGAAGTTAAGGAACGCACTTGGGGCGCAAGGGAGCACCGGTACTTTGAACCTTGCTGCTACAGGAGCAGGCTGCACGCCTTCACTTATGACTCTTCTGACATTACCGAAGCTTAAGAAGTTTGGAATGCAGGCTATGTGGGGTCAAGAGTCCAACTTCTTTCCTTCCTGCCCTAGTGGACACCCACTGAATGAAGAGACCAGACCACACACAACACACAGCCTACAGCAGGATCCCTGAGAAGTGCTTTCCTGGTTCGCAGAAGACTGGAATGGTAATTGAGCATCAGGATTCCAAGTGTTCAAAGAGACCTTAGTCCATTCCAATCCCTGTTTACACAAAGAAGAGAGCAGGAAAGAATTGCTCTTGACTACTACCAGCCAATTAGGTAGATCTATTCAGTGACCAATAGCTAATATATCATCTAATCTGCTTAAAGATCAGACGATGTAGAGACTCCAATATTCTGTTTTATATTTTTATGAGGATATAAGAACACTGATATCATCTGCTCAGGTCTCTAGTCAAATAATAGAATTATATTCCTCTGACCAGAAAGCCCTTGACTTTGCCAGACAGTGGGTCTACCATCTTCTCCCTTAATTATATAATTATGTTTTCCAAAAATGTAGCTAAAGATTTAAAATGCAATAAATAAAATGTTCAAAGGTCAGTTTAGTCTTATATTTTTTATTTATTTTCAAGGAAAAAAAATCACATTTCAATAACAACTTACATTAAACTGTATTTTGAAATGGGAACCCTATTTGCAGTAATGCATCATAATGAGTAATTGCATATTCAAGGTTTTGTGAGGTGGGTGACTCAAAGAATTATGGAGGAAAGAACATTTATAAAAATCACCAGTTACAAAAAGTGATATCCACATCTTCACTATTATCTCATAAGGCGAGCGATGTGAACATGGTCTCAGGATGATTTTGAATCTGTCCAGCTACAGTTCTGTCACCCTTGCCCAGTAAAGAGCTCACAGGGCTTCTCACAGCTCTGCTGCTGTGCTGGGTTGAGCACACAGGAAGCCTTTAAGCTGTACTGTAGATTAGGCAGTAAGGGCCCAGGAACACTATTGACATGAACAGGTAGGGAAAAAGATGAGACATTGACTTGTGGACTAAATTCAAAATAAACCTTGAGTGTTTGAATGCACAGTTTCTTCTGTAAATATTTTATGCCCAAGATGTTTTGTGTGATGTTATACTCAGTACAGGATCACAAAGAGAGTCATCGTACTTTTGCTACATGGATCAGATCATTTAAAATAAAGGCCACTACCAGGTCATAGTACACATTGATAAGCATCTTCTTCACTGACTGGATGGGTTGCATTATAGTTCGAAACACAGCAGTCTCTGACATGCTTCTCCTCATTTCTTATTGGTAAAGACCAGTAAAACAGTGATGTCTTACACTGCCACTTAGTGGGGATGGGGATTCAAACTGACAATTCCCATAGGTTTTGCCCAATACAAGTGAAAAACTAGTAAGAAATCTTTTCACTTGGAACACGAGAGTGTTCAGGCAGCCTGAAGTCAGCCTGGCATGAAAGGTAGCTCCTGCTAGAAGGTTAGGTCACTGTCATGGCTCCTGCTGGTTCTCACAAGAAGCACTCAATATCAGTTTCCCTGTTCCCTGGGATAAAGGGCAGGGTGGGGTGGGTGGGGAGAAGGATTCAGGGAAATGCTAGTAGAGAGGGAGAGGGAAGGGGAGAGGGAGGGGGAGGGGGAGGGGGAGGGGGAGGGGGAGAGGGAGGGGGAGAAAGGAGGGGGAGAGGGAGAGAGAGGGGAGAGGAAGAGAGAGGGGAGAGGAAGAGAGAGGGGAAGGGGGAGTGGGAGAGAGAGGGGAGAGGGAGGGGGAGAGGGGGAGAGGGAGGGGGAGAGGGAGAGGGAAGGGGAGGGGGAGAGGGAGGGGGAGGGGGAGAGGGAGGGGGAGAGGGAGGGGGAGAGGGGGAGAAAGGGGGAGAGGGAGGGGAGGGGTAGGGGGAGGCACCAATCTCTTTCATGCATATTCATTTAAAAGAGCAGTAATTCAACACCATCCCTTAGAGTTAATGCAGCTTTAAGAACTGTCACCCTAGGAACTCCTAAGAAAAATACCACTTTTGGGATCTGAGATAGTCATTTGGTATATTATTTTAAATAGCTTAAGGTGATGACCAATATATGACAGTCAACATTCATTTTTTCCAGAAAAGATGTCAGTAAGGTAATGGAAGTTCAATGAGTCAGATGGCATTAATACATTCATGATATATCCAGTCTAAAAAATAGAAAACTTAGGGAAAGCTACGTCTATCAGTTAATAATTCACAGAATCTGAATGCACTAAAGACTGAATTACATTCTGAAAATGTAAATGTAATTTCTGCCTGGTACAAACAATTTTAAATAATAGAACATTTTGTATTTGACTTCATGTAAGAAAGTGATTTTCAAAAAAAGCAAAAGACAAGATAAAAACTCAATACTCAGGGTTAGCCCTCTGACTCTGCACTGCCTTGACTGTAACCGGAATGTTTTCATAGACTTTCAAAATTTATATAAAAATACTATCAGCATCACTCAAACATGGTTTAGTGTCTTGGAGTTGTTTAGTTATATATAACTGAAGTTTCTTCACTAGTGTTAATTACTTTAAGAATCTGATATCTCTTCAACAAAGAGAGACTTGAAGTTTTTAGGTCTTAAAAAAATTTAAAAATATTTCCATGTTGGGTTAAGAGTTCTTTAGACAATAGACCTAAAATCCACTAGAAAGATACTAGTGAGCACAGATTCACTTCCAAAGGCCAAAATTCCCTTAAAGCTACAATATTCATCTTCCACTCCTTCTTATGTTATTTGCTTTACACAACCTTCAATTGAGCTGTGAATTATAATAAAAAAGAAAGTTTTCTAGAGTTTTTCAAGGCATCCTTATAAAAAAAACCAAACAAACAAAAAAACAAAACTACCCCGTTCCCAGTCCAGTGACATTTTAAGTTTCATGACTGTGACCTGTGACCGTTATTGCCCATATCTGAAGAGTGATGACTGAGGGACAGAACTGTGTGTTTCAGAACACAATGAACACAGGCTTGTGCCAGCAAACCACACATGGTTTGGAAAACACTGGTGAATGCAGTTCAAACCTACTGTACTTCTCTTTCTGTAAAACAGCATTAAGGCTCATGTTAATCTGTACTCAATTTGCACTGAAACAACTTCTTCTTCTTTTTTTTTTTTTTTTTTTTTTTTTTAAAATGAGGCTAAAGATGTATTTAGCACAGGCAATGTACTCCAGGAATAAAGAAAGGAAGTCAGAATCTGGAGGATAAATTATACCCGTTGACACATGTTAACAAGCTGTCTTTTTCAGGTACCACCTGCCCCTTAGGATAGAAAGCCGAGGGTAAACATGGACCAACCCCAAGCGCTAGCCTTACTTCTCACCCCAACTGATCCCCAAACCCGACAGTCTCTCAAGAAGAACTTTTATTTCAACTGAATCCTAACAGCGCAATTCTTCCTTGCTGAAGCTGACATAGCCCCAGAGCAGTGACAGCCAAGAGTGGCCAGTACTTTGTTTGCTTCTCTTTAATATTTGAAAGTGTAATGGGTTCTTCTGCCTCACTTCTCCTCATTGACCTATGGAGTAACATGAAACATGAGGTGAGAAGATGGCTTTCTCCATCATTTGCCAAATGAGCAAAGGAAATCAAGACAACACAGGAGGTTAAGGGAGTAGGGAAGTCCAAGCAGGCTCAAGGCAACACAGGAGGTTAAGGGAGTAGGGAAGTCCAAGCAGGCTCAAGGCAACACAGGAGGTTAAGGGAGTAGGGAAGTCCAAGCAGGCTCAGAGGGAAACGAGTACGGTGAGCATGGGAAAGAGGTGTATCCGTATCAGAACAGTCTCCTTAATCCATGTCACTTGGCCTGATTTATTTATTTATACCAACAATTGGCCTCATTGACAGGTGAGAACATCCTGGGGGCTTTGTTAACACAATTTTTTATGTTGGGTTTCTGAGCCCACTTTGCTATTACTAAAAGTCTTGCTTTCGGTGTTTAGAAGGTGCAGAACAGAAAAGGTCACAGGACCAAGTGTTTACATTTTGACTATCATGAATTTGCAAAATACATTCTCTTTGGGGGAAGAGAAGACTGTAGCTGCATCCTCTTTGTGGGAAGAGAGGAGGCTGTAACACACACACACACACACACACACACACACACACACACACACACACACGCACACGCGCGCGCGCGCGCGCGCGCGCGCGCACACACACACACCTACCTATCTAGTGGATATTTGCGTATTTTCCTATCATTCAATATTCATTTACAACCTGTGATTGCTCTGAGAAAAGGCAAAACATAGCAAAAATTGGTAAAAATTCTTTTTGGAATGAGGCTAATCTATGCTTATAAAGCCACGAGTCTATGAAATAAAGTCGTTTTCCAGGCCAGCAGTCTGAATGCCCTTTGCAGCTATTATTAGACTGAACTGGGGGAAAACATTAGAAAAATGGCATTTACCTTTGAAATTAATACTTAAGTCTGCTGTAATCTGAGCAGTCAAATGAGCCCTAGAAATCTGTCAGGGTCATGATGCTCATGTTTTGGATAATTGTCAATAAAAACATACTCCTAAGTTCCATTCCTAGAGATTTATAAAAACTTGCTGGTATCCTTTTGTAGTCTGTTTTGGTTCTGAGACTATATTAGGGCTCCGATTTAAATCACTACTCTACTACTGTTTGGAAACAAGGGATCCCACATGTCATCCTTTGAGAGACATCAGTTCTTTTAAAATCACCTTATCAGGGCCATTGGTAACCTTTTCAATTTGAACTTTTCACAGTGCCTTTTATCATAACATTCAACATGATTATTTTCCCAAAAGGAACCAAATAAAACAGCAAGGTACTTGTTCTGTTGTTGGGATAACTGGAGTCCTTTCAGTCATGTGGTGTCACTTTGGAGAAATTAATTGACCTAAGCATTAATATCATAATTGAGAAAACAAGGACTGAAAAGCATTTTTACTATTTTTTTTAAAAATAGAGATGGAATGAAGTGGCAGTGACCCCAGCCTCGATGTACAGCTATTTTTTGTGTGCGTGGCAACTAACCACTGTGAATACACATGTTCTTACAGTCTTAAGATGTGGTTTATCTGGGTAAAATAAAACGGTCAGTCTCCAGAGTTGGAAGGTACTTTGGAGTCCTTTACACATGATGACGCTGTGTTTTGGCATCTGGAGGACCCCCTTAGTGCTTGCCAACATTCTGCTTTATAGGATTCCAGGCACAATTTTATTAGAAAAGTAGAAGTCCCATTAAGAAAATATTGAAAACTATGGAAAATTTACTTGTATCCTAAAAATGAGACAAGGGCGTGGGGAAGGGGGTAGGGCTCATCTGAGTTTGTCCAGCAGGCAGCACTGACAGAGCAAAGGTACCTCTGCTTTCTCCAGAAGAAGAATTAAAAGTGGAAATGTGCATAACTATAACTCTGACAGGGACTGAGAAGTTTATAAAACAGTAAGGAAGCATTAATATCTGCCTGCTGACTTTCCAGTTGCTCAAAATCCTTTGGACATGGACAGTTCCTTTAGAGGTAAACTGTGTCCCAAACATCATACAGAGAATTGCCACTTTAGTGGTAGATGTATCACATAGAGTTTTCAATTAGCAATTGCAAGGTCCAATTATAATAAAATTCAGACTAATTTAAACAAGAATTTATTTTTTTAATTTTATAAAAATATGGGATTTATTTGAATAGGAAGACATACTTTCCATATCGCCAAAAATAAAACATTTACACTTTCTATCTGCTTTAAAAATCAGAGTGGTTAGAAAACAGCTCTCTGGCTAACCAGAACCTTGTCTTAATTTAGCTGACTGTCCTGCAAACCATCTGGCTATGAGCTAACCCACTTTGTTTGGACAAAAGGGAATCTGACTCAGTAGACTTTGGTAACTGAAACCTTGCCTTGATTAGGATCACGTCTTAGAACATGAATTCTTATCCCTCAGTGCTGAAGATACAGCTCTAACAGCAGATGAGAGCCCGTGGAACCAAAGCAAACCTGAACACTGATATTTCCATCTCTGATATGGACATTTGCTATTTGATCCAGTTTCTGAACCAGAAGGAACCACTCATTTCCCACTGAAACGCTCATTATTCAGGTCTTAATTTTGAGATCACCAACTGCCATTCCGTTTCACAAAAGTCAATTAAGGGATTACAGGATTTTTTTTTTCATAGTTTTGAATTTGATTCCTGGGAACATTTGAATAGTGTTAGAGACTATAAAATCTCTATCTTTAATTACATTTTTACAATTTTCTTTGGAAAGAAACACCTTGTATTTAATGACCAATTAATTCTGAAGCTATATAGAATAAGATATAAAGAGAAAGACGTGAGAAACAGTAATATTTACACATTTTAATGTTTTGTGTTAATATTCAATATTTTCCATGGATTGACTACTTAAAAACATTTTATAATCACATTCTCGATAAGTTTCATTTTTTTTTGCTTCTTACTCTCCATTGGCTTAAGTTCTCATTTCCCCATGGTTCCATTAGAATAAAGTTTTAAACTTTATTTCCCTATTTTGGTTTCAAAAGCAAATGTATTTTGAACAAATTAGTTTGTTTAAAAGAACCTTCCAAGCCAGGCTGCTTTGGGGAACTAGGCAAGAGCCTGTTTTAAATAGTATGAATTCTTCCCAGGTAAAATGGATCACCTTGGACATTCTTTTGGTAGCAAGCATTGACTGAGGGGAACACAGATTCATCTACAAAGCTCACCAGAAACAGCTGCCGACTGAATTCCCATTGTTGAAATAAGTCTTAAAAAGATTTAATTGTATTTTAGAATTGAAAGGAGCTGAAGATGTTCGTCAAATCTGAGTGATACAAAATGAAATTCAGAGCAAATGCTATACACCCCAACTCATTGCAGTTATCCAATAGAATAGCCGTGAACAGGAACTGTTCTCTGTTGAAAATAACTCGGGGCATACTGGAAGACTAAATCTTTAGAACCTCACCTGATTTCCATCCTGTTGGGCACCCCCGCCCCGCCCACCCCCAGGACTGTGGCTTTCACTGAGCTCGGGGACTCTGCTTTCCATTCCCCAACAACAGCACAGATTCATAGTTTTATACAATGAATCTTAAAATCATTCAAAAATATTCATAGAACAACAAGTTGAATAGAGTTTCATCTATAAAGCTTATTTCTTCCTTCCCCAAAGTTGTAAATAATAAATTTAAAATTCTCCTTTTGGATTGAAACAGGGCACGATTTTTTTTTTCCCTCTAAGCTC
Organism: Phyllotis vaccarum; assembly: GCA_033318265.1. NCBI lineage: Eukaryota > Metazoa > Chordata > Mammalia > Rodentia > Cricetidae > Phyllotis > Phyllotis vaccarum. Next base: position 69,530,017 of record JARWLC010000002.1, read on the forward strand.
CTTCCCCTTTGTGTGGGGATTCTTGTGTGTAAAGACGAAATGAGGTCCTCCTGGCTGCTAGGTGAGACAGACCCCTCTGCTCTGAGCAGTTGTGCACGAGTATTAACCAGTTCAGCTACAGAAAGTCTTGAAATTTTAAAAATCACGTTGGCTTTAATCTGATGATTTAGCAGTCTCCACATTTGCTAAACTGCAGAAAGAGGGCTTGGGGTCAGGTACAGTTTCAATATCCTCTGCACTCTTGGATATAATTTAATATACTTAAACTTTAAATATGAATTGCTTTTCCCTTTTTACACAAGTTATAAAAATAAGAGGCCCTGTTTACACAGTTTGCATTTTTATGAAATTTGCAATTTGAAAAAAAAGCTTTTTAAAAAGTGGTAATTAATGCTTCTCTTTGAATATGCTGTAACTTTAGAATTTTTTTTTTTTTCTGAAACAGTTTCTGAATTTAACCCACTAAACTGAAGCTGGAAGTTTTCTTCAGCACTAGAGGAACACATATTAAGGAGTGAAGAAAGAAAGTTTTTTTTTTTTTTTCTGGTTCCATTTAAGGTTCTTGATGTGTGGCACCCCCTTTACAATGACTATCAACATTATATTTAAATTTTTATATATTGACAAAATGCACTCTATCTCTGTAAGCATTGTGCCATTCAACAGTACTACTATTAAATTTACATACCACAGTTTAAATTACATCCGTTTCAGGAATGGAAAATACTAAAACTCAAGTGTCTAAGGTACAGTTTACAAATACAATAATTACATTTTAAAACCATTAACAATATTACACCTAGAAGTAAATACTGTAGAACTGATCATCATAGTACTGTGTGTGTGGGAAAATCACTGCTGACAGCCAGGGCCTTCTAGTTTGGTAGACCCCAAGTTATAGGTATCAGTTTGTTTTCACCAAACCAGATTAAACCCGTCTCTCGTACAACAGTTCTCCAGGACATAGATCTTCCAAATCCTTGCATGAGATTTTATTAGTTGTCTGCCAAGTATTTTCCTGCAAAAACAAAATCACAGATCAAAGCATTATCCTTTTGTAAGCTCAGTGGTATGATGACCTATTCCTCCTGCTCTACCCCTCAGAACCAAGCACTGCGTGTCTGGAGCGCTGTACTCCTACGAAGTGATGAGGATTTTCAGAGTTCTTAGTCCCCCCATCCATAGTCACCACATGTCCTTCTGTAGATAGTTGGCTGAGCATTCTGGATCCTGCCCAGGTGGGTCAGACATTTGTCCCTGAATACAGGAAGCTATTCCTATTTATTTCTAACTTAGGTTTTTTTTTGTTTTTTTTTTTTTTGAGAATGAAAGGGAAATAATTAATAATTACACGAGAACAGCAGCTATAAAAACCAGGACTCAGAGGAAGAGGAAGGGATGAGTGATAATGTACTTGCTTCATATGTGTAAGGCTCTGGGTTTACCCCAGCAGGCCACTGACGAGGGCAATGAGCAGGAAGGTTTGGCTTTCCATAAAAACTCTATTCAATTCCTGGGCAAACAGTTTTATCTGTGGACTAGGTCTCTTTTATCTTCTTCTTTTCTCTTTCTCTCTCTCTTTATTCTTTCTTTCTTCCTTCCTTCCTTTCTTTCTCTCTTTCTTCTTCCTCCTCCTCTTCCTCTCTCTCTTCATCTTGAGAGAGTGAGTACATATGTGAGCATCGTTACCTTGGCAGGTGTGTGAGAGAGACCCTGTAAGGGTTGTTTTCTTCTTCCACAATCTGGTGCTGAGAGTCAAATCCAGGTTACCAGGCTTGGTGCCAAATACCTTTATTCATTGATCCACCTCACCAGCTCAAAACTACACATATTCTTATTTTTAAGAATAGCATCGTATGTGTGACATGGTGTGTGTGAGAGAGTACATGAGGTAGCACGTGTGCGGAGGTCAGAGGACAACTCTTCCAAGCTGGTGCTCTCCTTCCACCTTGAGGTGGATTTTAGGGACCTAATCCAGGTTGCCAGGCTCGTGTGGCAAGTGCTTTCAAGCTGCCGAGCCACTGGGAATGATGGCTCAGCCCACTTGGGATGCCAGTTCATTTGTACATCATTCAAATATTGGTTTGCTTTCTAATGGGATGTGGGGACAGGGATGAGGAAGCAGATGAGAAATCACACTTCCTGCTTGAGGAGAGGTAGAACCATTCTTTCTGCCAATGAAACGGAAGCTATTCATTTACCTGCAGCAAACCTCTTCTTGATGAGTGAAAACCGGTATCCTGCTCCAACAAGCTCGATGTCGCAGCCAGATAGTGTGCTTCCTTCACTCGTAAACTGCACAACTAACGGGGAAGGTTTGCTTGGGCCTTCGGATAACTGAAATCTTGCCAGTAAAGAACCTACACCTTAAAAAAAAAAAAAAGAGCATTATTGCAAAATAGCAGTGGGCAGTGTCACTTTGCATGTAACTTTGAAATTGCATTTGAGAGTAACTATAAAACTAGACAGCCTAGGAAGCAATGTATTCTTCAGTTACAAAATGATGGTGAATAAAAGCATCCTTAAATACTATGAATGACTGATTGAAATATGTCAGAAGAATGGTACTTTAAAATGTGCAGCATGCCCCAAGAACAGCTGCATCCTTTTCAACTCTAATAGCAGAGGAAAAAAGGCGTCTACATGGGCTCTGACACAGGATGGACACGTGCCTCTCAAAGGGCTCTTCTCTGTCACAAAGAAGGTCTATGTAAGGTGCGGTCTTGATGGAAAACCAAAGAGGAAGCTTCATTAAAAGCCACTTGCTTTTATGAATGTTAATAACTAAACAAATGTTCTGCTTGTTTCTAGGGCTAAATGGATTAGGTTCATAGCTGGCCAATACCTGTAGGTTATCTCAGATTTAAGTCTGTGATTACATTACCTCCATTTTCTGACTTCTGGGAGATATCAGGAATTTTCCATAATATTCTTTGTTGGTCAGCATTCCTAAAAATAAAACAAAGGACTTTTCTTTTTTTTTGCATGCAGAGGATTTGTTTAATAGATGCCACGTTTCCAGATAGTGTTAATTAAATTAAAATGGGTCTCAAAACATTTCGCTCCGCCTAGCGACATATGCATCCTCCCCGCATAAATGTTCTTCCTTTTCCCTTTCTAACCATAGATATGTGAAATAAACAGTTAGAGGGTGGTACAATGCTCAGAACACATCTACACAGAGGATAGATGCGAAGTATTTGTTAATCATTTAGTTTAGGTAATTTTCTCTGTAGCCACTGGCTAGCTCACATTAGATTTAAAAAAAATTTCTTTATCTTACTGTTACTAGTGGAAAAATTGACACCCCCCCCCCCGCTTGCTGAGTCTCTTCTTCCCCACAGTAAACTCTAGTGCTAAGACACTGCAGTCCCTTAACCAGAAGAAGCCCATTTTATAGAGCAGAGAGGAAGAAAGCTTTATTTTATTTTATTTTATTATTATTATTATTTTTTACCAGACTGCTGGAGGAAGCACAGCTTGGAGCTTGGTCACTCCTCCATCTATGGGGACCAGGAATTGCACGTTGTTAAGGGCCACTGCGGTGGTCATGGCGTCCGTGTTGTATTTATAATCTATGCGTAGGTCAGTGCTCGCAGGCTCACATCTCCAGTTTACTGCCAAGTTCAGAGGTGTGCACTGAATGCCCTGGGCAGACACCTTGCCAAAGGACAGAAGAGAGAAGGTGTAAGTCTCATCTGTTAATCTAAAACCAAACCAGATGCTGTGATTGGCTCCCGATGGGCTTTCAAATCCAAATGTATATGGTGTGTGCTGCTCACAAACTGGATTCCAGGGTACACCGGTGAAGTTCAGGCACCAGGTGGGAGTGCTGTGTTCTTGAGGTTATGATGGAATATACAAAGTCTGCTGTGGAAATCTCTACAGCACTTTAGAGGTCACAGTGCATTTTTTTGTGCTTAGGGAGGTGAGGTAGTATATTGGTTAGAAGCTGAGGCCATGAAACTAGACACTCTCGAGTATGAGTTCAGGTTCTGTTATTTATCAAACTTATTGATCATAGACAAGTTAAGTGTAACCTCACTCAGCCTCAGTTCCTTTCTCATCTGTTATAATGGGAATTATAACAAATAATGTAACTCATAGACTGTCAGGAAGGTTAGATGGGAAGCAGCACAATGGGTGGCATATCGCAAGGAAGTGACTTCTTAGCACTGCTTAACTATTAATATTATGCCGTGTTTGTCTTCCCAAGAAATCCATGAGGCAGACAGCGCTGGGCACTCTCATTATTCCTTTTGAAATTTGTCAGAATAAAGACCTGAATTCAAATGCTCTGCTTGGAAAAACTATAATGTATACAGTCTGGTTAGAACCAATAATGAGGGGTCAGAACAAGAAAAACCCAGGTTTGACTAACAAGCAAGATATTGTCTTAAGACAGTGATATCTGTTTGAATTCCTGGTCTGTACTGCAGAATTCACCTCCTCAGCACCCATCAGTAGCTAATAGTTCTTTGGCTAGGGGTTGAACCTTATAGGTTCATCACTGAATTATTTCTTAGTGAAAGTCTCCTTAGAATAATCATTGACTTACTTCTTAGCAAAAGATTCATTAGAACTATATCATAAAGATATCACACTAGAAAATAAAATCTAGATTATTTATACCCAATCATTTAAATTAAAAATATTAGAATACTTGTGATCTTACAATAATTATGCTAATCTAACTTATCAATACTGTATACTATTTAAAAATAAATGTATTTATTCTTTGTATATGTATGTGTATGTTCCTGTGAAAATTTATGTATACCACATGTATGCAGGAGCCAGAAGATGGCCCAAGGGTTCTCTGGAACTGGAGTTATGGGCCACCGTGGAGTCGTAATTCACAATGTGGGGCTGGGAACTGAAGTCACATCTTCTGCAAGATCAATAAGTGTTTTCAATAGCTTTTAACCTCTGACGTATTTTTCCAGCCCCAACATTTATAATTTTAATTGTGTTTCCAACATCATTTTTGAGGCACGTTTCTATAATTATAAACAAAACACCTCACTTTGTATTTATGGCTATATGATTAATATTCTCCTCACTATTTCCCACATGGTTTTTTTTAAAGCTTTCAATAAAGTGGTTTTTTTTATATAATCATAGCACATTAATGATATTAAAAGAAATGTTGTGTGATAGAAGGCAATAGAAGGCACTTTAGAATATAAATTTGTAATGTGAAACAAGGTAACTCTGACCATATGGTAAGCTTACCTGATATTTGAGCATGTCCACATTATAATATGTAGCCTGGGGTTTTTGTTCAGAGACTTTCTTTAGATGAGTCATCAAATTTGGCATGTTTACCCAGAATTCCTTGGTATTGGCATCATTTTGTGTATTATCACTATTAAGATCAAAAGAAAATCAGTGGTTGAGCAGCATCTCATTGGCACCACCATCTGCACAAGAAGTGTCTTAGCAGATGGTCTCTGAGTTCTCCATATCCTTTGACAATTCAAACATGAGGGCATCCAGGGGTGGTGTCCCATAAACTGCCCAGTTCCCCCAAGGAGCCTCTGCTCTGCTGCAGAAGATTCCTGTGAGCTCCTGTCCATTTACCCAGCAGAGTGACAACTGGGTGCTTTGAAGCAATAACTATCTCCAAATCCACACTCTAACACTCACCCTACATTATCTTAGTTCTACCTAAACTAATCAGATAGTGCAAGTAAGGGAGAGTAAATTGTTTTTCCTTTGAACTGACTTGTAGCACTTTTCAGAAATTAACAAGTTAAAAGACTTGGAGATGCACACTTGTAATCCTAGCTTTGAGTAGGTTGAGGTAAGAGGCTTAAGGCCAGCCTCAGGTCCACAGTGAGAGCTTATGCTGAAATCAAGACAAAACAAAATAGAGCAAAACAAAAATTTAAAGGTTTGGATTAACTAACTGAGAAGGATGTAATAGACATCACCATGTTCCTTTGTCAGCACTCAGAATTTTAAAAAACTCGATTTACAAACAAAATGGCCTTGGAGTTTATGGTGATAGTCACAGTTACTTACAGTAATATAGTAGAGTCTTGGCTCTCTAAAAAGCTTAGCATCCCTGACAGCTGGTGTTCAGCACCCTATTTTAGTAACCACTTATCTGATCTACACTGTAGCTGCATCTTCATCCATGATGAAGGACCAGCTGGGTCCCATGCTCTCTGGATGGTGCTATCTGATGGGGACAGGATGGTGAATGAATAACAGACAGGAAATTTTTAATTAAAAGGATGGGAACATTCCAGGAGAACAGCAAGGGGACATATTTACTCTAGTGATGGTCGGTGGGGGCGAGGGGGATGAACAGGGGAAGCAGAGGAGCTGAGACGAAGTAGGAGCCAGAGAAAGGAGGGAAGGGTAGCCTTAGAGATGAGGGAGTTAATGCACAATCCCTGATGTGGGCAGAACTTCACTCACTTTTGATAGGTAGGGACTAATGAAGAGAACAGACTCGTAGATTTGGGTAGATGCTCAAAGCTAATGGCAACAGGTCTAGATTCTGAGACATGTGTCATACGAAGCCACTGATAAGCTATGAGCAAAGAGCATGCTCATAAAGGACATTGGGTGTAAAATATATTGGAGCATGGCCATACTGGAGTCAGGGAGAGAAGCAGTTGCTATTGCCACAGCAACTGGGACATGATGTTGGTACTAACTCAAGGAAACATGTGAAAAGGAAGAGTGTGGAGAGAAACTTCTGAGAGAAACTTCTAGGTAGAATATCCACACTTTATGATGGAGAGGAAGCTGTCAAGAATGCGTCCTTTTGTCACATCTACCACAAACCAGTATACACATGCCTAATAGAGACATCGTTTCAGGATTGAGACGAGAAAGTGTACATTTAGAGGAACAAATCCACATGACCTTTCCTGGTGTGATACATATCAATAACAACCATTACAGTAAAATCATGTTTCACAAGAAAGGTTTACAAATTTACATGGAAAAATAGCCCACAGTTCCAATATTATTTCATTTAAAAGTAGTTTATACAATAAAAATTTTTTCTATTATTGGATCCATCACCTACTGTTCTTATCAACTGTTATTAGTAACAAGTGATACAGGTATGTATATATTGTTAGCAATATGGAGTTTCCTTAAATGCCTCTTTAACCTCTTTAGAAGTTGGTCACTAAAACATACAAATGCATACACAGCTATGCATTCACACAGCACCACACACATGCAACTTGAGAGCCCACTCCCACCAGTGTCTGGGTGTCGAATCTACATGCACATCTACATAGTGGTGAATCAGCATTCTTGCAACAGAGTACTCCTTATCCAGACATAGGGTGCCAAGCCAATCACGTCTTTAAGATTGTATTTAGAATCATATTTACCAGCAGAGAAGTTGGGGGTTCGGCAGGACATGTTCTAACCTGCTGGAATTTATCACCCGAAAAGTTAGAGCAGCTGGGGATGGGTTGTTGGCAAAGTGTCTGGTGATGCCAGCTGGGAAGGACAACACCATTTCTCCTGTAATCTTAACAATGCATCTGAAATACCAAACACATGAGAGAGAAGAGCAGAAGCAGGATCAGGATGCTGGGATGCAGAACAGAAAAGGTCTGCCTGACAACAGAACCCACCCAGAGTTAAAGACAGAGGTTACAACTACGCTCCCAGCTACCAAGTCCTTCCAGCTTACCAGGGAATTTGAGAACGGATATATATTTTTTTTAAAGAGCTTTAGTTGTAAGAAAATATAAAATATGTTTATACAATGGGTGGCAATTGCAAGAATTGGAATTTTGAACTTATCTTTTTGACTATCTGTTTGGGGAAGTGACATATACCTATCTAATCATAAAGAAAATCATAAAGAAAAAATGGCCTCAAAACATATTTATCATGTGTGGGGGTGTGTGCAGGCATCTGTGGCAGTCAGAGGATGACTTGGGTAAGTAGATTCTTTCCTGCCACTGTGTGGGTTCTAGGGATGGAGCTCAGGTCATCAGCTTTGTGGGCAAGAGCCTTTATCACTTAAGCCATCTTGCTGCCCCCGAAGTGGTTGGCTCTTTTGTCAAATGTGTTTTGGAGTGTATAGGACCAACACAAAGACTATTTATTGGTTGGCCTCACCAATTTCATCATTTAGTCTTGTGATTTTTGCTGATTTGGACCTAATAAATTACTCATTCTCATCAGACCTCACTGGGACTTGCTTGAGGTCTTTGAGTGGTATGATCAGTGAGTGTCCTTTATGTACTTCAAGGTCAAGTTCTTATGTTATACTGTATCATTTCTTCAGTCCATTATTTTGCCTATTTTGCTACAATTAAATTAGCCATAGAAATTAAAATATGGTAAGATAATAGTTTGGAAGAACAATCATTTCTAAAGGCTTCATGGAGGTATGAAGATGATAAGGTGCAGTTACTTATAATGTAAAAATTTATGCATTTATATAGTATAAAATCCATACATAACAAAGACCCATGTTTCCATTTGTCCCCCCAAATGTCTTACCACCTTTCTGTCATCCCTTTGGCCCAGATTTACAGTCCTTGATCCTAGGTACCTGCTATGTGCTTTCATGTCTCTACATTGTTTGCACTTTCTATAATGTAATCCAAGAGATACGTGCTGGGGGTGAGGTGAGGTCAGACTTCATTCCCAGAAGAATTGTCTACAGATTTGTCCTTGTAGTTCTGTGCATGAGTAGCATATTTGTTTTTATTTTGTTGAAAAATATTTTTTTTAAAAAAATAATCTGTTCACCCATTGAGGGATATTAGAGTTCTTTTCGGTCTTTATTGCAAATGTGTGGTCAATGTATGCAAGGTCTTTGAGTGAGCGTGGCTCTAATTTTTCTTGCTAGGTGTGAGGGATCACTGGGTTGTGTGTGTTGGGGATGTCTTTCACTTTTAATGAAATCGCCCTGCTGTCTTTGTTTCTTTCTTTGCCATGCCCCCTCTCTGCGTGGTTTGTTTTTTCTTTCTCTCCCTCCTTCCTCCTCTCTTCTTTTCCCACCAAGTGTTTTCTAAAATGGAAAATACAGCTGTGTGTGAGTATCTCAGAATTTCCACATCCTCACCAGCACTGTGCAGAATCTGCCTTAACATCAAAGGAGTGAGATCTCATTTTAACTTGACTTCAAAGAATGTCTCAGAATCTTAAAGATCTTTTAAAAAGATTTAATCAATTAGTGTGTGTGTGTGTGTGTGTGTGTGTGTGTGTGTGTGTGCGCGTGCGCTCATTCCTGAACCCTTGAGTGCTCTTACTATGGAGCATACGTGGAGGTCAGAGGACACCTTGCAGTAACTGGGTCTCTCCCTTCCAGCACAGGATTTTCTGGGAGAGAGAGCACAGATGACTAGGATTGGCAAAGGTGCCTTTACTACAGAAAGTCATCTCTCCAGCCCCCAACTTCGCTCATCTTCAAATTGTTTCAGGAATGGTTCCAAACAGAATACAGAATCACAGCATCAATTTCAGCATAAACTCAATTTACAAACTTTCAGTTCTGCGACCTACACTGGGAGGCTTAGACTTAGATGCCTCCAGCGTCAGGTACAGTTTTGTCAGTAGAGGGCGCTAAAGAGGCAGTGTAAGGCGTTTGCCTAATAGTCTCCATAGTTAATAAATGAAAAATTTTAATTATTGTAATTATAGATTACTAAGTTTCATGTTTGTTTGATGTGGTTTTCTTTCTTTAGGAAAATATTTTTGGCCTTAATCACCGTTCCTATCATCATTTGATGTGAATGTCAATGTGTTATCTAATTCTGGATTACGAGAACTTAAAATGATGGGAAATGGAATTAGCAATCAGTTTTTGAATAAAGCCTCGAGCCACGTACATCCTCACAAATGAAGCATTTACAAAGCATGGAGAAATTTCCAAGCCTAGTGGCATGTGACCTACAAATTGTTTTCCCCTCTTACCACAGGTAGCCATGGATTCTCCAGCTAGGCTAGAGAATTTACAGCCAGTTCTAGTCAGGAGCTGTGAACCTGAATTATGGGAGGGCATGAGAAGAGCGTCTCTCTCATTCCACTGCGCCGTATTGTTGACACTGGTGCATAGCTGTTTTCATGAGTGTGCTGCGTACAGGAGCTAGATCTGCTTATCAACCTCCTTGGGCTTATATACTTTGAAAAATCCTTTCCTCATTACATCATTCAGTTCAAAGGCCCTGTTCAGAAGCCTTCATTACTACCCTTATCAGACTCCTTACTGCTCCTTTTTCTAGGCTGGACATATGAGTTTGTTTGTTTGTTTGGGTTCTTTTTTGTTGTTGTTTTTTGTTTTGTTTTTAGAAAATCATGTGGTTAAAACATTAAGGACTTCCTGTCTTCCACTGCATTGTATTCACAACTCTTCCAACAGATTTTGGATTATTTTCCCATACAAGTATTATTTCCCACCCTAGACTTCTTTACCTGTGTGCCTCCCGTCTAGCACGATGTCAGTGCAGAGTCACCACTCTGTAGAACTTAGATGAGGGAGTCAACCAGACTCACTTAGCAACAACAGCTTGAGCCTTTGAGCTTTGTTTTGGTGCTGAAGACACCATGGGGGAAAGATTCAAAACCCAGCTGTTGGAGCCTCTATTCCCGTGGACAGGGAGAGATAGACAATGGATGACAAGAAAAAAAAAAGTGGGCGTGAGTGGTGTTACAGAAGGCTATGGAGGAGGAGGGAGTGAGGGAGGGAGACTGGGGGAGGGGGTGCAACTTTCTACCTGCTTGAGGCAAAGTTCTGTTTTGTTGAAGAATCAAAAAGACAAGCTGCTTAAAAACCTGCATGAAAATGTCATTAGAGAGAGAGACCAACTGGGAGACAGAATGGGTCATATAAGAGAAGCTAATATGGCAGGGGGCTGAAGAGGTAGGTACATAGACAAGGGAGGAGGGAGGGAGGAAGCCACGTCAGATCAGAGAGGGGGCAACTGGGTGTGCCTGGGGGCTTTCCATGGACAGAGCACTGAGCCCCTGGGACCTCACAGATCCCTGGGGAGGGTTTTTCCTGTGAACGGATACGACTCTGGAACACGGGGTCATATGCTATGGTGGGGGTGGACTTCTGAGGTGCCAAGTGGAAGCTGGGAAGATCAATTACATCTCTAAATGCATTAATGAGCGGATGACTTGAAAGCCAGTTAGAAAGCAAGGAGAAAGAGGACCCACTATGCGATTTTTCCCTGATTGTTCCGCCATAATGTGTGTTCTTTCCACATTCCTATTCATTTTTATGTAAATACACTTCTGTTTTTCTCAGTTATTGGTCCCAGTGTTCAAGGAATTGATCAGTGACAGTGGTGAGCGGTTCTTCTAACTCACAGAATAGTCGTACACATTCTTCATCCTAACAAGTCTACAGGACTGACCTGTATACAGTGTCTGTCGGCTTAAGCTGACGGTGTTTATGTGTTTCATAGGAGCCCCCCCTCCCTCTCTTTCTCTCATGTCCTGCCTCTCTAGATCAATACCAGTCTCATTGTGTTTGTCTCTGTCTTATTATGGGCCTGGACTAAAACCTAGTTGTTGAAAGAGTTCTGATATCAGGGAAGAATGAAGGCCCGGTGACTGGGTAGGATGCTCTGGGGCGGGAGCTACTAGTTCTATTGGTTTTCTAAAATAGTAGTAGAATTAGACTTTTTGAGACAGTGTTTCTGAAGAGGACAGAGGGGGCATACTTTGTTATGCAAATTTCTGCCTAAATTGTGTTGCTCTAATTATATTTAACTCTCAGTGCTTAATAAGATCTGAAATGCATTCTGTAGGCACGTCTGTTACTTCTCATTCCTAGGCTGTAAGATTTTCTAAGCCCTGTTCTCACGCGTGAAAAGGAACTAAGAGTAGGTCATCCATCACTCACTTAGGTTTCCTTTTGTTTTGTGATGGGGCTCAGGCCTACAATTACACCAATGATACACTTAGCAGTAGTGTGGTGCGGGTATTTGGTGTGCAGGGTGGATTAATAGTTCCTGTCAGTGGTTTGGAGTCAAAATTACCCTTTGTTACTGAGTGTTAAAAGCAGTATATCTCTCTGTGAGAAAAAAAATGCACATATTAGATGTGGTCGGATCTTTAAAGCCAGCACATGGGAGATAGAGAAAGGCAGATCTCTATTAGTTCAAAGCCTGCTCTATATAGCCTGCTTCAGACCATCCAGGGCTACATAGTAAGACTGTCTTAGAAAAGAGAATAAAAAGAAAAATGTGCAATATAATTTCAGAGAATTTATAGAATTTATGAATCTGATCTTCAGGAAGATCCTTCTGAGAAGTTAGAGTATCCTCCACTCCCACCCACAAGATAGAAAGGTTCCAAGAGGACCGAGATCCTCATCCCAGGCTTACTTGCTTGGGTCTGCTCCTTTGAAGTAGGCATTGACGGTCTCTGTGAATGCTGCCGCTACTGGGAGAGTGTCCTGGGCCCCCATCGTTAGAGGACTGGGTCCCCGGGAAGAACCTGTAGGAGATGAAATGCTTCCATTTATTTGGGGCTTTATGTAAAAGGCACCAGTACATGGACAGAGCTTACTAAAGGATTAGGGGGAAGGCCTTTTACCAAAAAAAAAAAAAAAAAAAAAAAAAAAAAGTGACTATACAGTTGCTATGTGTTCAACACAAGCACAAGTATTTAAAAGGAAATATTTGGCTGGCTTATAGACAAACACATTTGACAATGATTTAGTTACTTGATGACTATGGAGGAAAATCCAAGCAAAGAACAAAGCCACAGAGGTGTATAACCGTTCTGCATGAAGCATGAGGCAGTATTTGCATGACAGTTTGTATGGCAGGTGGTTGAAAGAAGTGTTACTTTTCTATTTCCCATTAGAGCATTCTACCCAGTCAAGCGCTCAGACTGAAAGCCTGTATTCCTCCATTCGGAAGAGAACGCTATGGGGCCTGACGTAGGTAGCTCATGGCCCCCTTGTGTATCATTTCCGCTTTCAAAAGTGTGTTTGCCCTCTCTTCAACAAGGTCAAGCTCCTTGCCTAAAACAAACGCTACCAAAATATAAAATATATATGTTGACTTGGCACAGACAAAAGAATGCAGCATTCACACCATTGCCTCCGTCGGGGTATCTTTGTGTTCATTGAACACCTACTGTGGGCTAGGAGAGGCAAGGCATGCCTCCTGAAGGTGCTTCACCTCACCTTCCCCCTTAGCCCATAGGATAGGCAGGGAGAGTCACAGTTTACAGAAGATACTGAAGTTTAAAGGGCCTCGTCCAAGATAATACAGGTCATCCACGCAGGTGAAACTAGAGTCCAAATCTAGACTTGCTTTTCTGTAAAGCTTGTATTTTTATCATCACACGGCATGGTTGGTCTACAAGAAATATTTAACTACAAAGATTTGCTTCAACATGTAACTTCAAAAGCATAAAGTTTGGCTTGCTGCCTTGGTTATTAGTTTCTAGGCATGGCACTGAGCATGGTATCTATGGCACATGCTTGCTGCTTCACCTATCAAACAGAGATGCTTATTCCTCTTTTATACTGGCACATGCTATATGCATTGCTGTAAATCTTTCTCTTCAGCATAATCTTTCCTACTGATTCTAGTTTGTGACCCTCCCCTAACCCCAGTATTCTATCTTTATTCAATTCTTAATATCTTGTACTTGGTAATAGGTCATTAATTTTTTTAGCTTTATTTGCATTTTATGTATGAGTGCTCTGCGTGTATGCCAGAAGAGGACATCAGAGCCTATTATATGTATCTGTCAGCCACCATGTGGGTGCTGGGAATTGAACTCAGGACCTCTGGAAGAGCAGCCAGTGCTTTGAACTGCAGATGTATCTCTCCAGTCCCTGTAGACCATCAATTTAATAAGTATTTGTTAGTATCATGTATCATGCCCTAGTGTAGATGTTAAGGATGCTCAAAATGCTAAAAAAAACAAAAATGAAAACAACAACAAAAAAACCCCATGGTCTTTGTTTCCTGGAGTCCAGTGTGCAGTTCCCACGATTCTCATACTCGACAGCATCACCACTATCACCATTATCATTCACACCAGCACAGACCTTTGTTACCATTATTTACTTCCCATTTCCTGTGTGCCTTATGTAAGCAATAAGCATGATATTCTGTGTTACAGGCCTGGTTTCCAGCCAGCAGTGCTGCCAGGAGATGACAGAACATCTAATGAACATGGAAGGAATTTCAGTCCTTGGCAGTATGTTCTTGAAGGAGATATTAAGACTCCAACCCTTTCCTGTTTAAGTGTTCACTGGTCACCATGAGGTAAACATGCCTCCTCTATACATTTCTGATCATAGGCCTAGGGCACAGGGCCAAAGAACTGTGACTCCAAATGAACCTTTTTCCTTTGAAGCTGATTTTTTTTAAATTTATTTTTCTTCATGTGCACTGATGTTTTGCCTGCATGTATGTCTGTGTGAGGGTGTCTGATCCCCTGGAACTGAAGTTACAGACATTTGTGAGTTGTCATGTGCACTGTAGGAATTGAACCTGGGTCTTCTCAAAGAGCAATTGCTACTCTTAACCACTGAGCCATCTCTCTGGCTCCTAAGTTGAATATCCTAAACATTTGTCATGACAACAGTAAACCAATCAACCCAGGATTAATATTCAAAGAGTTTTTACAGCTTCCCCAGTCTTGGCTAGCTAATATGCACAGTTTTTTAAAGACTGATACTGAAGTAGGTATGAAATCAAAATTTAGGTTCTGAGGACTATACTCTACTGTTTCCTTAGTGGGTAATCACAGGGCCATTGGGGGCAAGAAAACAACCAATGTCAATTAGAGTGTGCGCACCTTTGACCATGCAGTTACTGACTTTTAAAGAAAGGAATTAGGGATGAGCTACTTGTACAGCCTCATACTTTCTCAAGCAGAACCAAGAAAAATATACTAACCTTTCCTGGAATGTGTGCCACCACCCACTGTTAGGACCAAGAAAGGTGATGTTTACACATATTTATAAATAACAAAATAAGGATGAACAGAAGGAACAATTTTATAATAGTGCTGCTCAGTTTTCTGTTTCTTCACTAGTTCAGACATTTATAGAATGACTTATAGATCCTGGAGGACAAATGGCTTCCCTAGCTGATGGTAACAAGTGGGCCAGAGTGGAGAGCGGGATAGGTTGTTACCATTACAGCTAGGTCATGGTTTGCATGTGATTGAGACCTGGGAGTTTGGAGGGGTAGTAAGAAAAAAAAAAATCTACAACCAAACAGAATAATTAAACAAATGTTTTAAAAGGTTGGTGTGAGGAAAAAAAAATAAAGCAAAGCAGAATGATGGTTAGGAATTAAATGATGGAGCATTTAACACAAATATTTTGGAAAATTTTATGTGTGAAAAAGATACATTTGAGAGTCAAATGCACATATATCCAATATTCATATAATCTGAGGTAGGAGTATCGATTTCTGGAGGTTCGGGGGATTTCTGGAACTGTGATTAAAACAGTTTGTTAGAAAATGAGGGACCCATGAGCCATTTGATATAGGTTGGGGGAGAAGGTTCTACATATGGATCTGTTAGCTATAGCATAGTGTATAATTTAATGAGGGAGTCAATAATAAGTAGGAGGAAACTTGTCTTAAACATGTGTATGTGTGTGTATTTGTGCATGCGTGTGTGTGTGTGTGTGTGTGTGTGTGTGTGTGTGTGTGTGTATGTGTGTGTGCATGTGTGCTTGTGTGTGTGTATGGATGGATGCATGTGGGCGTGTGTACTTGTCATGTCTGTGCATGTGGAGACTGGAGGTTGACATTGGTGTCTTTTTTTCTGTGACTTTTATGCCTCATTTTCTGAGACAGGGTTTCTTCACCAAACCTGGAGCTGTTTTGACTACATTATCTGGGCACAAAGCCCCTGGGATCCACCTGCCTCCACCATCTGTATTGGAATTACAGAGGCATTCAGAACCATGCCTGGCTTTTACCTGGGCACTAAGAACCAAAGTCAGGTTCATAAGCATATGTAGCCAAGTACTTTACCCAAAGACACCCCCTAAAAAAAAATTGATGAAAAAATTCAGATGGTAGCAGGTAAATATTATTGATGCTTTATTTTTTAAAACCTGCTAAACATTTTAATAGACATTTTTTGTGTGTGCAAAAAAGTGATGTGATTTAAGTAGTTATCAAAGTGAACTGGCAGTTTCATGAGTCACACTGTACATGAACACTAGTCAGTTAACGTTTACTGGGAAAGAACTGGGTGGTCCAGAGCTCTCTCTGCAGACTAGGCTTTGATTATCAGAATTATTAGGGGTGGTCGTGGTGATGAATGTGCCAGCAGTGCAGAGGTTAGAACAGACAGTCAATGACGCCACTGGGTAGTGGCTGGGAGAATAGGGGTTGGCACTGGGTGAGTGGGTTGTGTGAAATTGCTGCTTTCTCTGATACTTATCTAAACTATTTTTGACAATAACTATACAATCATATCCATTTTATAGGCCTACATTGAGGGTTAAAAAAAAAGTACAGAATTTAGAGTATTGCTTGGTCTGTAATGGCGGTGTCAAATCAGCTGTTTTTATGATGATTATTGCAATTAAGACAATATGGAAGTAATCTGCATAAGAGGCTTTTTGATGCACTCAAGAATTTTTTCCTTTTTCTTTTTTTTTCCTTTTTTTATTTTTTTAGTTTGGGATACTGAACTGAAACTGCTGAGAAAAACAGCAAAAGTAAATATGAAATTCCTATGTAATAAGATTTGAAAATTGCCAAACAATCTGAGCCTGGGGTTCATGTCTATAACACCAGCATCCAGGAGGCTGAAAGTAGAGGATTACAAACTGTACACAACCTGGTTACCTACAGAGCCTGTCTCAAAATCCAAAGCAAAACAAAACATTGAAATAAATCTGTCAAACAATTGTGATTTTGGAAAGGAAAAAAGCTAGCTCAATAGATATGTATAAAAATAAAATCAAGTGGGGGTTAGTTGTTTGCTTTCTGTGGTTGGGTTCTGAGGATCTCAGGTAGTTTGGGCTGGATCACTGCATGCCGTTAGAAATGATGGCTTTGCTGCCTTTTGTATAGTGTCTGCTTTGAGGCACAGCTCATGAGAGCGTGCACCCTTCAGCAGTTAGACCAAACTCCAGAATGTGCTGACAGAAGGCTCCAGCTTAGCTCTCCTGTCACCTGACTCCTGCCACTGGGACACTTTCCTGTCCTTGCAATGTCCATATCTTGGGTGATGCAATCATCTCTATGGAGTTGAACAATAAGGCCACAAAAGCAGAAACACATGAGTAAATGTTTACCGATTACTCTTTTACCTTATAAAGTCTGCAGTTTAAAGTTCTAATTCCTTCACAGGCTTAAACTTTGCAATGAATAGAGCATTTTGTATTTTACATTATATTTTACATATTTTTGTCATACAATCTGGTCCATATGTCATTTCTAATAGCTATTTACTACCCCACAAACCTATTCCAAGCATTAGGTCATTTCTAGGTGGTAACCTAAATTTATCTGTATATTAATTGAACCCTTCCCTTTGTACTATCTTCTGAAGATAAAAAAATATATTCTTATAGAGTTGTACAGACGAATTAACTAAATGAGGGTCATTTTTAATTGTAAAGAGTGCCAGGGTATATCACATGGAAGCTGAACTCAGTGTGGTTGGTCACAAGTGAATGCTTCTCAGCATCTCTGTTTAGAAAGGCAGCTAACTAAAAGCAGTACAATGTCAATCGTGGCGAGAGAGTCAAAGCATGGCCTGAGAGAATGAAGAGCTTTAAAATTTTAAAAATATCTGAAATGGTACTGTTCTATGACTCAAGGGATTAGACTTTTTAAGGCCAAAAATCTGCAAGAAAATATTGTTGTGAGCATAAAGAAGTCATCTAACTACTTCTTTTAGGAGTGGGACAGGCAGTGCACCCTCGGCTCCCTGTCTATTAGATGGTTTGTAGATATTTAAGGCTGTTACCTTGGGAATAACTTTCTAACAGAGTACAGATACGCTGAAGATTGTGTCCTTACTAAGGGGCTGAGTGTCTCTGTTGTATATACAGAGACTCTGCTGTGTGCAAGATAGAGGTGGGAGCACAAATATATAGATATAAGAAAACAAAAAAGAAAATACCAATGAGCTCAGGAGGCGTATATATCCTCAGTCCATTGCAAATGCTTAGTTGCCCAAAAGATGAGCTGCCAAGTGATCCCAAGATTAACATACGAAGCCTGGGCTTCACAGTCATATCCACCTGGGTATGAAGTCTTGGTTTCCACTAGGGACACGGTATTTAATTTCTCTGTGACTCAGTTTCCTCATCTTCAAAGCAGCATCAATAAAAATAGTATACTAGCAACTTGCACTAACCATGAGAGGCAGCATTTTTGAAGTTCTTAATGTGGTATATATACACTTGAGTGCTTTTGCTGATACATGGTTTGTCATTGTGAATACTGGTTAAGATTCTAGATCTACAGGTTCAGTCTTTGAATTAGAATAGACTTTTAGGCAGAAAATGAAGGGTGGTTTGGAGTTTCAGCACAAAGGAAATTTGCAGATTCCTTTCATCCCTCTGATGGTTTTATTTTGACAGTTTCTATGCGTACATGTATAATTTGGCATATATCAGTAGGTGCCCAGTGTATTGGTTTAAGTTGCTTGGTGTAGTTTTCTATTACAATAGGCTACAGAAGTTGTTTGAATGCACACTTGTTTTATTAAAATGAACAGACAAATAATTTGAATAATCAAGATCTTTCATTCAAATGTGGGTGTCTGAAATGATTAAGCATTGTGTTAGGGACTGAGAGATAGTCAGGAATGCATGAGGCATGGTCCTTCCTTTGTGGAACTTACAGTAGAGGGAAATGTAATATTAACGACAATTGTAATGAAGTAATGCATGAAATCAGAGAAGCATTTATACTAAACAATTAAATTGCTGTTAGCTCACAGGGTAGGTGTAACATTTGTTATTGTAGCTCTTACATCTGCCATACAATAACTTCTAATTCCAAATGCCAACATAAATTTATGCTTTTTATGTTTTGAATGGGTAAACAGGCTTAGCATAGTGACTGACCCTGAGATGGGGTAAAATTTAGCCTATGTGGACCGTAAGGTGGATGTGGAGGATGCATGTGGATTAATAATCCTTCAAGATTGTCTGGGATTACAGGTCTATGTGCCACAGCCCCGACTCTAGTATAGGCAGTACAGGGGATCAAAACCAGAGCTCTGGTATGTTAGGATGGCTTTCTACTCTTGAATGATATTGCTAGCTAATGATCTACTCTTATTCCTGACAACACATTTAAGTACCACTTTTTAATAGATGATAAAACAGATTCCATGTCATTCAGTGGTGTGAGGATAGTCATCCAGCAAGGGAAAAGGGTGGAGCTGGGAGGCAGAACTGCCTGGGTACAAACCATACTGCAATGCCCCCTTTGAAGAAAAAGCTAATTTAAACTCTGTCATTAAATATGAATTTTTTTTAAAAAAATTAAGTATCAAAGAAAAGTTAAAAATCAAAAAATTTTATTAAGTTATTTAATGACATTTCTTGCCTCCATTTGGAAGTGGTAAACCACCACCACAGTGGACAGTGAACAGCCACACCAAGGTCTTTATAGGAGAAGCCACATCTCTATTCTGATGTGAGTTACATTTTCTCCTACTTTGGCCTAATTCTTTGTGTTTAATTTCAGAATTGATGTTCCCCTATACTGGGAATATTCAGTTTTTTGTATTGAAATGTTATCATTTGTGGGAAAAAAGATTAGATTTATATGTTTGCCTACACGTATACAAAGTCAAGATTATCACGAAACATGGCCAGTTTAAAGGATACTGCGGGGTTTACGGAGCCATTGTATATCCTACTTGTTTAAAATCATTTCTCTCTGTATCAAAAACATACTCCTAGAAACATTTTAACAAGATACACTTTGTAATTGATATCAAAAGAAAAGTGGGACACTTATCTTCACTATTTTTGCCTCTAAGTAGGGATATAACGACAGATGGAAGTTACCAGCTTCTCTCTGTTTCTTGAGTTACTAAAATTAATTTCCCTTCATGTGTCTGACTGAATTTTACTACATAAGAACTTTATTTCCCTCAAAAATTATTATACAAGAAAAAAATGTTATGCTTTGATGTAGTAAAAATGTAAAAAATTAATTTGCACAGAAGAATAACTCATATATGTGGCTATGCACCTTCTTTGGAAATTAAATCCCATAGTTTTGAAAGCTGGGACCAATAGACTCATATGATTATGGACTAACACTCAGGTATTAAAATACTAACTTTAAGATTTTTTGACTGGTTTCCAGAGAAACTGTTTGCTTTGCAGCAACTTAGAAATAAACTTGGAAAAATAAATTCAGACAAAACCCTGGAAATTTTACATATATCAAGATTAAGTTATTGCAAAAAGCATATGAAGTCAAGATTGTGAATACATTTAGCAAAACCAAATCAGTATGTTAAGTAGTCAAATTGCTGATGCCAGTCATGATGTGATTTTGATGGGCATGTGGAAGACAGTGGCTTGAATATTGTCTGCCATCTTTGGTTAGTAAACATATACTTGTCTATATTTAAGCTTATTTCACATCTCAAAATCCAATAAACCAGTGGAGTGTGTTCCATTAGATGGCTTAGGATCAAGTAAATGCACACTGGTGTGTGTGTGTGTGTGTGTGTGTGTGTGTGTGTGTGTGTGTGTGTGTGTGTGTGTGTGTGTATGTGTGTGTGTGTGTGTACAGAAAGGCATTTCTTCAAGATTTTTCAATAATGTTTTTAAAATGTTATCAGTATCAATCTATAAGATGTGTAGTTAAGGATAAAATTTTTAGTTTTTGCTTCCTGACATCTTTTAATCTTTACAAGTAAAGTGTTTAATTGAATATAATGATCACAAGAAAGCCAATTGTGGGCTATAATCAAGTTCTCTGTAATGGCCCAGAGGATATGCTGAAGGAGGAGGGCACAGAGTTTTTCAGCATTTGATAACATAACAAGCCACGGACGCAGAGTCACAGTCACATGGGCAGTCTCCCAACTGAAGTAGAGCAAAATGGAAATGGTGACTGTGTTTATCAGATTACAGATTATTTTACTTTTTTATGTGTTTGTTTCTCCATTTTTTCCTATAACGTCTACAAAAAATAGTATAAACACAATGGGAATTATTGGGGAATTTTACAGAAGTTTCTACATCTCTAATTTTTATTTTTTTGCATGGTTCCTTACAATTAAAAGATGGATGCTTGCAATTGCTTGAAAACTATTTTCCCAACACAGCTGATGCTTATGAAGGGAGAAAGAGGCAGAGAGCTGTCTGGAACTGATGGACTTCCTGAAAGTCTACAAGTCTACTGTTTGATCAGCCAGTTTCATCGGCAATAAGTGGTAAATTAGTTCAAAATAAGCAAAGCCTATGGATAGAAGGAACCATTACTATTAGCCATTCTTCCTGGCCTCTCAACAACACAGCTTCACCAAAACATCCTTCAAAGGTGACCCCTGCCCTGCTCCCTGACAGACTTACCCAGAGTAATCTTTGTGCATTATCAGAGGCATTTTTCAAGCTTCTCCCTCAGAACTTAGAGGAAACTTGGACTTATTATCCCCATGCTGAACATCAGACAAAGGAGCATAACTGTGAAGACACACAGTACCTGTGTGACTAACGGCTGCCCACAAGGAAAGCAGCCCTGTTCCTTCTATGTTCCAGAATAGCAGGAGAGTAAGACAATTCTATCCCATGTCCCATTCGCTGACAGTCTATGAAGAAATGACTGCCACATGCACGATGGAAAATTGCTGATGAAATGCTGACAGTGACGACTTAAAACGCCATATGCTGAGGATGCCAAAGAAATCTTGGACTTAATGAAGCAATTAGTGAACAAGTGTTAGTGCACACCTGGAAGTTTGATTATCTTGCCCATATTTTTAAATGTTAGTGTTAATAATTATTATAAGGAATCATTACATTTGTGTTTTACTTTCTGTAAGGACCTTTCATACCTAACAGTCTGAAGTTAGTCTGGAGGTGATGCTAATGAAATATATCTGAAACCCAGGTACATGAAGGTATTTGAAAGGGCAGATTCTCCCAAGTGTCCATATCTCTTTATATCACTAGTTATATCCACTTATGTATGTCACTTCTTTCTAGGGCAACTAGAGGTTCCTAAGGAAGGGGCTTCTTCCTTTGACTTTTGCAGTGCCGTGCCTCACACATGCCAGGCATGCAGTCAACTGCTGCGGCGGACCCCCAACCCTTAAAAGACTATTTTGTTATGGAAATATGCAACCTAAAACTGTGACTGGTCCTTCCTCAAAGACTCAAGGCAAAAATAAAAGCTATTATTGGCCAGCCACTGTCTGAAGCAGGCTCAGGTCTATTGAAGAGTGATGTGGCTTCCTCCGATTTCTTACCTTCCATTTTCTTTTGGGGATGTTTTTGATTACTTATCAAATCTGCTACAAGCCATGACTTAGCAATTATCAAGATGAAGCAGTTTTCTTGCACATCTCCAAAGTGGCTTTAAAACAGGAGCGCACCATCAGCTAGACGGTTAGTCTCAAGTCATCTTTAAGAACTGGTTCTGGTGGAGGTGGATGCAGAGGGAGGTTAGGGAGGTGCAAGAAAAAAATGCTTGTGGTCCATGGGAAAGGAAGCCAGGTAGCAACTCAGAGCAGATCGTGTTGTGGGATGATTTATGTAAAAGACTAAAATGCTAGAAACTTCTTGAGAGCAAGCAAGGTTGACACAGAGACACCCATGTCACAAGCCAGGGGACATGTGAGGTTGGACCATGATAGTAAAAGGCAGTATTTATCAAATGCTTTGCATTTACAAAGACATGGTGGCTGGGCTTTCATCCTGACTACAGTGTCTTAAGAAAGGTGCCATTATTATTCAGTTTTCAGAGAAGAGACACAAGGCATTATGCTGAGGTGGTAGCTCCAACCCTAAAGGGGTTTTACAGAGCCTAAACAGAACACACACACACACACACACACACACACACACACACACACACACACACACACACACACCTCTTTCAGATATGAAATACATCTATTCCACTTCTTCCTTACATATGTAATTGTATATATACATATGTAAATATGTATTACTGAATACACTGATATAAATTAATGGGGTATTCCTTTCTAATATCGAGGATAAAGTCAACTTATAGTTACAGTAACATTTACATATGGCATAGGGCTACATGTCAGAATGCAAACACAGCAATAATTAATAATGTTCAAAAATGATGAGCTAGGTTTCAATCTCTTCTATTTTTTTGCCTTCTCAGGTTAGTGGAGGTGATGGGCCAGGACACTGATGGATGCCTGCCTTAAAATCACTTTATCTCCTTAATAATAATATTCTTGACAAGTTAGTGCCACTGTCCACTTACTGTCTGACTTTTGTGCACTGGAAAGGCAGGGACATGCTTTTTTTACTGACTGCTGTGCCCAGTTAGAACTGTGGATAAGCACAGTTCTAACCATGCTGATAACACATGCAAAGAATAAAAGCCAAGTTCTACAAATTTGATTATTTTCTCTACCAGATGCCTCCCTATTACAGTTATAAAATATAATAAATCTTAGCACATTCACATCCATTATAATTAATTTTGAGAACCTACACCAAACATGTAAGAGGATCCTAAATCCTTTCACAGATAAAATCAGGAACAAGTTAGAGGCATTTACATGCTGAATCTATCTCAAGGAGTATGTTAGTTAAACTCTGTAATATTGATAATCTATTTGGACAGCCAATTCCTTCAACATGACTTATATATTTCTAAAATTATTACGGGGTATGTAGTGAACTTAATTTTCCTTTTTTGCTCAAGAGTTCCTGCTACATGGAAAATAAGAATAAAGTATCATATAAAAATAACTCTTTAAAATAAAAAAGAAATACACAGTTTAATACTCAATTATATTTACAGTTTTGGTGGGTCATTTTATCTTTATTTGATGTGGGCAAACAAAGAGAAACATTCCTTCAGTCTCATGCAAAACTTGGCAGTTTTTATATGAGTGTCAGAAGGGAGAAAAAGCAGAAATAATGTAAGATTATATAACAGAAAAGGATACACACTCAAGAGAGCACTGAAGGCACCGATGGACAGAAGGTAGGAAGAGACACAGCCCACAATTCCCGTGTTAACTTGTATTAGTGGGAGCCGTCATGGAGAAGCTGGTGTTTACCTTCTGCGGTTTCCCTTTCTAGAGAGCAGGTTGTTGCACTTAGAATGTCACTGGGTTTATCCGTCAAACATTGTCACAGGTATGCACAACATCAGAGAAGACAAGAAGACATCTAGGCTATTGAATAGTTTCTACAAAAACACAGTTGTTGAATGGCCCGTTCAGAATTAATAACTGATTAAAAAATAATTAAACTGAAAGGGAGCAAGTTCCATTGTGGCTGCTGAGTGCAGGCACACTCTATGAATGCAGAGCCCTTCACTCTGAGCAGACTTCTCTGGGTTTATTTGGGAGGGGAGGGGTTTGAGACAGGGTTTCTTTGTGTAGCTTTGGAGCTTATCCTGGAACTCTACTGTAGACCAGGCTAGCCTCAAGCTCACAGGGCTGGAAATAAAAGTGTGTTGCCACTACTGCCCGGCTTGTGCCCAGTTTTATATCCCATTTCCTCTTGGATATAATCTTGATGGATGCTGCACAGGAGAAACCTTAGTCCTTCTTCTTAATCATATCACCATTGGAGATTTCATCCTTCTGATTATCAACAGACTTCTCCCTAGATCTCTCATCCAAGTACTAAGCAGGCCAGACCTTGCTTAGCTTCTGAGAACAAAAGAGATTGTGCAGGGCCTGGGTATGGCTCATAATAGCTCCTTAGACGGCTCCTTACGTTTGAAAGGCGGAGTCAGCTTTCTCTCTTTGCCCCATTCTGTTAGGTACAGAATATTGCTGCTTAAATGGTGCTTTTGAGATCTTGACAGTGGCATCAAGTCAGTCCGTTCCTGTTTCCTAGACTGTCTACCTAACTACTCCCTGATACTAAGTCTAATTATCAAAGATGTTCAGACCACTTCTCCCCTCATAAAGTGCTTAAAACTTACTTTGCACAGGGATTGCATTTCTAACTCCCCCTCCAAGCTCATGAAGCACTTTAGAATATGGTCTTGATTTATTTATTTGGTGTATCTCCTCAAACATTCTTCACTTGCCCAGGGTTTATCATGGATGAGTACAAGCAAGGTGGTCCTCAGCCTGCTTCTCCACAAGTTACTCTTTCAAATGAGAACACTGAGCTTTCTGAATTCTGGTCCTTCAATGTCAGCTGAGGAAAGCTCCCTTTTCCTCCAAGAAGATGCCCCAGATGCTTCTCAGTTAGTCTCTGTGCTTTTCTGGAGTTTTGCAACTCTCTTGTGCATTTGCTGTAGTATGCCTTACGGGAGGTGCAGCATTCCTGTTGTCTGTGCATTTCTAGAAGGCAGATGCCATTTTGTTTAATTGTCCTAATTCCAACCCAGGGCGTTATATCCACAAAGAGCTATGGAAGAATTACCCAGGAAGGAAAGAACTGAGTTAGTGAATCCTGAGCTTTTTTGCTCTGTTAATCATGGGCTTTTTCCTTCTTCCTGCCCTAGGCAAGTGTTTAATTCAAGCTTCAAGTTTCAAACTTGTCTCCGAGAAGTAACCCTTCATCAAGGGCTTAC
This sequence comes from Phyllotis vaccarum, assembly GCA_033318265.1. NCBI lineage: Eukaryota > Metazoa > Chordata > Mammalia > Rodentia > Cricetidae > Phyllotis > Phyllotis vaccarum. The sequence goes on from JARWLC010000002.1 coordinate 69,555,702, forward strand.
GGATTTGTGCTCTCACTGTTCTGTAATTTACTTCTGCACCCAGGCAAGTATGATGCACACTTGGGGTTCATTTCCTCTCTGAGGGATAAAAGTTATAATCTTAAACAGAAGGCTTCCTTTGCTTTTAGCATATTTCCAAACTGCAAGATTGTGCTCAGTTTTGAGCATGACAGAGTTTAAGAACCTGTACTTAGGATCGTCATGCTCTAAGAGAAGGAAAATAGACCATGGGACTGAAACTGATGGAGACACAAGAGGATCCTGGCTTAGCTAACACCAAAGAGCTAACAGATCACATTAGAGAGAAGAAAAATACTAGAACTTGGTCAGTTCTCTTAATTCTTACCCAGTTTGAATGTTATCTCAAAGTTTATATAATTAGTAGTTTTTCAGGTTTCATAGTATTTTAAAAAACAAAAGAGTTGATTTTAAATTTGGTTTTCTTAATTATCCTGCCATTCTTTGCATTTTGAAGTTCATAAAACAAAGACTAAGTGACTTTAAATCCTCAAGATTGGGAGGTCTTGCAGGGCACAACAAACGGCAGACTTGAACACTACAGTGATTGAAAATATCACTTTCATGACTGCACAATAATTCCCTACGAAAGGATTTAACTTCTGACTTTGTGTTGTCTTGAGTAAGTTACCTGAATTCCTGCACCTCTGAACACTGTTGGAGATGTGAATGGTAAGATGCCATTATAGGTGGCATCGTGAATAACCTGAGCTGTGGTACTGGAGTGTTAATTAGCTCAGAAATGAGCTGAGATATGGAGTAATCCATGAAATCTTGCAGCCTCATTACTGGCAAAGATATGATGTACCTAGATATGATGATGATGATGATGAAAATAATAATAATTCACTATTATACCCTGTCTGGCACAGAAGCTACCACTCATTAAGCTATTCCACAGCTCTTTCATCAGAGAGATTCTGACGTGAGTTCTGAACATTCATGGAGCACTCACACACATTTGGCCTAGACATTTTGTTCTAACAAGATGACTAGGAAACACTCTGTGGACACTCTGTCTGCAGTGTCTGTGCCCCAGTAAACAAGAGTGAAGTGAGACAGCCTTCAAAGAGCAGGAAACCAAGCAAATATCCACACCCGCATTCTCAGCCATTTCCAGAGCCAGGCAACTAGTTTACTGAAGAGGAAATGAGAACCAAATCCTGGGCAGATTTCCCTGGTAGCACATTCTGCAGATTTCAAATGCACTTTGATTTTTTAAAAAAAGACTTAGTATGCTAGAACTAAGCAAGAAACACTTGTGAGCTTCCATCATTAACTGAAAGGATTGTACCATCCATATGCACATCACAGGCAACACAACCTCGGAAGGGCCAGGATCACGCTTTTGAATGAAGACTGACTTGAATTGCTAGTTTTTATGTTCCTGCATTGTTTCCCATCCATCTAGCTCAATACTGTGAATTTTTCAGAGTAAGTACTCATTAATCTGAATGTGTTATGATGGAAAAGGACCAGAGTTAAATGGCACAATCAGAGGGCCTCTCCCACCCAACGAGCAATAGGAATTTAGCAAAGCAATTGCTTCCCAGAAAATACTGTCTACACCTTTCAATTTTCCCTTCTTTAATGATTTCCAAGCGAGTTAATTAGCCTTTCCAAACTCTTACAAGTTTGTGGGGTTTTTAAAGAAAATTACAAATCAGAGCAAATAAACGTGAGTGGGGTTGGGGTGTAGCTCAGTGACAGAGTACTTACCTAATTGGTGTGAAGCTAATTCTCAGAATCAAGAATTTTCCTATGTGACTTATTGGTAATCAATTAGAGACATTAAAAGCCTTATACTGGCCAGACGTTTAGATTGACTGTCACAGAGTCAACATAAGTCCAGAGAGAAAAAAAAAAAAACAGTCTTTTATTCCAGAGATGGTCCTTCCAGAAACATATCTTTACTATCTGGGGTATAATCAGGATAATGAAAAAAACCTGAATGGACAGTTGAGCTGGTGGGTGGAGCCAGAGTGGGAAGGATGGGAGAGGAGGGTTTCAGTGAGGCAGAGACAAGATGTGATTGACAGAGCTGGAGGCTGGGGTGAGAGAAAATTCCGCCCTGAAGATGAGACTGTGTGTACAGGAGACTGGGAGAGTGGGTCCGGGTGTCTTCCACAGGGTTCAAGCCCCTACTCTGCCTGTTTGTGAGGCTCTGGAAAGCTGTTACTCAACTCTCATTTTCTTCAGCAATGATGTGTGTACTTGAAAAGAGAACACAGACCGAAGGGCTTTACACGCAGTGAGTGCTCAGATGTTACTGTATTCACTATTTATTGCCTCACTTATCCCAATACGCTCTGGCTTTCACCATATTTTATTTTTCTTACAGAACTCATCACTACCTCCATACTATATATAGTACTTAATTTCCTATTTTTTCAGTCCTACATGCTAGAATGTAAGTCCTGTGGCAACAGGGATATTTTTGTTTTCTTTGCTAGTGTGGAGTATTCAGAACTGTGTTTGTATACAGGAAATATTCAATATATATTGCTGAATGAGAAGATTATAGTCTGACAGTTTCTAGTATATAAGATGCATGCCAAGATTTAGTTAAAAAATGCCTAAACTAAACCTTGTCTGTAGGCACTGTTTCCAAGGTACTGGTGCTGAGTAGAGTGGAGAAAACATGTTAGGTAGCCCTGGAGACCATATGTTGGATGGGTCATCCCCACAGAACCTCTGAGGGATGATGCTTGAAAATGAACTTGATTAAAAAGGAAGTTACCAGTTTCCAGTACCTCAAGCCTACAGATAAACGCAGAGGGAGGGTGGGAGGGCTGGAGGTCAGTGGTCAATGCAATAAGAAATCCAGTGAAGCAATTAGAGATGATCAATGATTGCTGTCTATAGTTAGGAGGTTTTGACAAGCGAAGCAGAGCTGTGAGAATTTAAAACTGACTCACATTTGCATAGCAAAGTGGAGAATGTTCTGTGGAGATGGCTTCTGAGAAGTATCTGTCCTTACTAAGAGCTGGGGTTCAGTTAGGGAAATGAGCGTGAGTTCAGTAGAGAGGCTGAAAATGTAGGAAAGGGGTGCTAAAGATGCCATGTCAACAGGAGGAAGTGCAGCGTGCAAGGTCACAGAGGATAGTGTGACACAGGTGACCAAATGATCTGAGACACAAGGTAACTCTCGGTAACCAGAGTTTTGTTTGATTTTTACCACCAGATGCAAGATGACTTTACAGTTTACAAAGCCACCCAACAAAGGAGGCAATATATGTTTGGAAACATCATATATTTCAGCTATTCTGAGTTTTAAAACACACCCTCAAATTCCTGTTGTCATGAAACACAAAGTTCATTGCTGACATTTAGTTCTAGGGAGAAAAAAATATATATCTCCAGCCTTTGTCCCTGAAATAAATTTCACTATTTAAAATTACACAGTGTAGGACTTTATATGATAAATATCTATGCATAAAATAGCTGATTAATTAGGTAAAGTTCTTAACACCCCCCACACACTAATAGTGGAAGTTACCATTTTATGAAATGTGCAGCCTGTGAAGATGAATTAGAAGTTAAACACACAACAGAAAAGTGCTAACTTTTAGAGGACAGAACAACAAATGGTCAAACACTGAACTTAGAAAGTTGATATTTTTATGTTTCTCTTAGCCTTCTGGAATGGCAAGTTCAATACTGGTTGCCAGATTTTCTGTCATCATCTCAGTTACAGTGTTGGGGGAGGCAGACCAAACCCTTGCCCTCACTCACTGTCTCTTCCCGTTTCCATCCCCCAGTGGAGCACTCACTTGCACAGGCACACATGTGCACAGGATTGGACTCTATCGGGAGTGTCAGGTTGTCTAAATCAGGCGAAATGTATTCGATCCCCAGATGCGCTCAACTTTGCCACACACACTTGCAGAAGGATTAGGCAAGAGCCTGGTTGACAGAGTCAAGTTCCTTAGCCAAAGAAGGTTCCATTTTGTTCTGCTTTTAATTGGCCATCATCAATTAAATAACTAATGTTAAGTGCAAATGCGCTTTAGTTTGTTCAAAATAGGAAACGTGGAAAAACACATACAAACCAAATTACGAAATGCTTTCTTTAGTACTTGATGCTTTCCAAGTAGCCATAGCATTTTGAATGGAGAAAGCAAGACCAGAAATTTTGAGGAAAACTGGGAATTTTTCAATGAGAATTAAAAACAACAAAGGAGAGGAGACTAGAAATTAGAACCTGGTATGCTATGCACTACTTACCTTCAAAAGTCAAATAAAACTTTCCTCTGTCAAACCAAACGAGGGAAGGCTGTTCATTCTCTGTTTGGCCGGGAGTTGAAGCGGGATGGGGAAGGTTAAGGAGAGGGAGAGAGAAGGAGATGATGTGAGTTACAGAGCAGGTAATTAATCTCACTATGGGGAAGGGTGGAGGCACTGCATGCCATTAGCGTGCTGGAAGATGGGAAGGCTGGTAGTCTAGAGCTTTTCATTTTGTTTTATTTGAGCAAACAAGGCAAAATCAAAGCTGTGGAGACTGAAGGGATGGACACGCATGTAGGTAGCTTGAGGCTAGGCACTTGTATGCACAGAACAGATGTCTTCCTGGTCATGCAGGGGGTGTTAGCATACTTTAACTGCATTAATTTGGGCAAAGTTGTCATTCAGCAATTGCTGGAATCTTTTTGTCTTCAATGTCATCTCCTTTTTTTGTTGGCACAACTTGGGGTTGAGGCTTATAGGCAACATCTGCTTAGCTTTTCAATGGCAATGGCACTGCATATCAATTTAAAGTTCACAGACATCATAGATCTCCCATTCCTGGGCTGGAATCGCCTTAGGCATCCAGTCACAACACACCCTTTTTACTTCTGGACCAAAGAAAGATTTCCAGTGGTGCTTCAACAAGTTTTAAATTAGAAAGCAGTGAACAGATCCTGAGCACTTCTTATTTATTCTTCTGAAATTCACACAGCAATGACATCTCACCTGCTTTGAACCTTTTCTCTGAGAAACTGTCATGCTGCATTATAGTACATCCACTTAAAATCGGTTCAGTGGCATGAGTTCCAGGATGGAATGTACATGTACAGGGTGCATCTGAAAGGCACCGGGACTCATGAGGTGAGGAGCATGTCCATGAAGCTTCTAGCATTCAAATGGAAAATGGCTTGGATTTGAAAAATCTAAGTATCTAGGTATCGCTCGGCTAGCACCATACCTGCAGGCATGTCCCAGCGCCTTTCAAACGAGGGCAGTTTGTCATAAAAAACATCATCTTCTGACACTACAAACCAAAGAAACATAAACGAATGGAAAACAAAAACACAAATACACATTCCAAAATGAAACCAAGACGCACAGTTTACCGACTGAGGCATGAATGATTTTCATGGAAACAGGAAAGAATTTACGACATTGGTATTACAGTGAAGGTATGGAAAGTGATGAGTTTATTTGAGATGATTCAGTGAAGAGAAACTGAACCAGAAAAAAAAAAAAAAAAAAAAGGCCAGCATTTAGCATCAGCATTTATCAATGTGATGTGATTCAGCTTCAGGGGAGGAGGCAGACCCCACCTTCTCAGGGGGCGTGGAAGGCACAGCTTTTCTTATGTGAGAATTATTCCCTCCAATGTAGTTCTTACCAGGCTAGACCTATCCATCAACAAGAACCTCAGCACAGCCCTAACAACTCAACAAGATCACCTGGCACATACATTCCCCCAGAAAGAGAGGAGTTAGCTTGTAACCTGTCCACAAACAGCAGCATAAATCTAGGGTTCCTGCATGCATTGTGCCGTTTTAATTGACTAGTGCCTGCCCTCCATAGTTAGAGATCAGTGATTCTGAAGTGGTATCTCACAGCTATCTCAGACCGAGGTTCCAACCACGGCTAGATGTTTATCTTTGGAAACTGGCCACAGCTTTATGAACTGAGAAACTGAACCTCAACTATTTCAGATCTTTACACAGTTTCCTCACCAAAGAACAAATACTAGGAACTGTTTTTTTTTTCCCTATGTGATTAAAAAAATAATGCTACAGGTTTTAAAGGTGTTATTACAACATTAAAATATAATCAATAAAACAAATAATGGAGAACGTATACTCGTTGCAGAGAAGTTAAGAACAGAAATTAGGATCCAACAAATGTTTTGTGAACAGTGATGCTTTGGGTAGTCAATAACCTGATGTCTAGATTTAGGGTATATGACAGGGAAGCTTTACGTGTGTGTGTGTGTGTGTGTGTGTGTGTGTGTGTGTGTGTGTGTGAGAGAGAGAGAGAGAGAGAGAGAGAGAGAGAGAGAGAGAGAGAGAGAGAGAGAGAGACTATGTTTGTGTGTGACTGTGTGTGTGGTGGGGTGGGGGATGTGGGGTGCATGTCTGTGCCCAAGGAGGCCAGAAGAGGGCACTGGGTTCTCTGGAACTAAATTTACAGATGTTAATGAGCTACCTTGAAGATACTGAGATTCACACCCAGCCAGTGCTCTTAACCACTTAGCCATCTCTCCAGCCCCAGTTCCCAGGATGTTATTTGTCAGTATTTAACTATACTTACAGCTACCTTGGAGGTAGAATGATTTAGTGTTCCATTGTATGGGTAGACACAGATGTTTCACAAAACATAGCATCTTTTGTTTCTTTGCAGAATAACTTGGTATAAATATAATTTCTCCCCAAAACGTTTATAGATTCTAGAATTGCTACACGCATTGGAGGAAATATTTTACGTTGCATTGCTTAGAATAAGTCACTTTTACTCAAGTTATGGACCAAAGCGAATACCAGAATCCATCTGACACTTACTTTGTAACTCATAGATAGTTACTTTTCATTTGTTACAGGTCCCAGACACATCAAAGATGCAAATCAAAATGCATAATTACCCGTGAAGGACTGTAATCATAGAGAAGCAAACCTGTTTGTCTTGTCATCACCTAAACAAACACAAGGACTTCTCAGTCACTGAAATAAGAAGCGAGTAATAAAGCGGGGATTTGAAAGGAGAGATAAAGCTCCGTTATCTCTTCCGCTGCCTCTCACCTGATTCTTAGAATCTCAAACACTTTCCTTAGACCATTAATATCAATAGATTTCTCCCTCCCCTGAATTACAAAATGCAGGTCCCATGGGCAGTCTCTAGCACAAAGGTGGTCACTGTGTTCCGTTCATCCCAGATGTGCATCTTTTCACATGCTTTCTAGAATTGGAGTGTATGCTATAATAATAATAATAATAATAATAATAATAATAATAATAATAATAAAGTTGTATCCTGACATATTTGAAAGTCCTTTTTCTTTATTATATATAAAATGGTCTTTTAAACATTTTATTAATGAAAACAAATATATATAATGAAAAAAATAATGGTGTTTTTTAAAAATTGAGAAATTCTTAAGTTAAAAAAATATGTAGCTATGTAAGAATTCTTTATTATTTGAGGGTAAAGATACATAGAAACTCCTGTCTCCTTATGCGGTATTGGGTTTTCTACTTTATAATCACAACTCATAAAAATATTCACACTTAAAATTCTTTATGAGTGTTTTCTTATTTGAATTATTGTGTGGAGAATTTTGGTTTGCTGTTATTTTATTTTTGGAGATAGGGTCTATATAGCTCAAAAGCTGTGTTCATCTTGCCTCAGCCTCCCAAGGTGCACTACCAAATGAGGCACAGGCTTGCTTTCAACATTTCAGCTCATGTATGACTTTGACATTGGCTCATCAGTTCCCATGAAATTGCTCCAAGAACAATCCAAAGGGTACAGGGAGTGTCGGGCAAAGTCCTGTGGAGGTGGAAGGAACTGCTCGGCCATCTTCAATCTACTTGTCTGCAGTGAGTTACCGTGTTAGGCAAAGCAGAGCCTTTGGGAGGAAAAAAAAAAAAAACAAAAAAACCAGAGACAACACCACACAAGGTTGGCTGGTCATTTAGAAACAGAATTACTTCAAGAAAAATAGCTGTCATGTGACCAAAAGCAGAATGAATAAAGACCTAGTGGTGAGGACATTTCTGGGTAGATGAAAGCAAATCAAAACAATGGAACCTAATGGAGCACATGAGGACGCCCCTTTTTAGGAGGCACTGTGACCAGCTTCCTATGCAGCCCATTTCTCAGCTCTCCATGTTTCATCTTGAAAGGCACACACTAGGAAGGATGAGAATCGATCAATGTTGCTGGTTGTAATTGAAGATTTCTGCAGCAGGAAGTATAGAAAAAACATTGTCCAAAAGCCTGGACACAGTTCAGATTCTCTATGTGTTCAGTTTTCTCTGTGAATCACAGCGAGCTGAAAGAACACCATGGGTGGCCCATCTGAGGTAGAGTGTAGTCACTTTTTGAGTGACAGCTCACCCTTCCTTCTTTGGCCAACAAAGCAAACGAAATGGAGTGTGCAGAATGAGTGATCTTGAGAAAGCCCAACAATGGGATAGGATTTGGGCAACAGAGGGGGAAAGGGGCCAACTATTACAAAACATGAATGGAAACAAAGAATCAGAGAGCAATGAGCCAATGCTAACATACACTGAATATCAGGAAGTCCCAAGTTATTCCAATTGATCCAGGAAAAGAACAGCTGTAGCTATATAAATAATGTTTAAAATCAGTTAAAAAATTACATGACCTGGAGGTACACGTCTGGAAAAACTAAAAAAAAAAAAGCACATGAAATTGGGAAAGTGACTATATTTTCTACTATTAATTTAACCCAATCTAGCTACTTCTTGAATGGGTGAGTCCGTGTGTGTTCCTCCTTAAGAAGTAGCAGGGATTGACTGAGCCCAAGCAGTACAGAATGGGCTGGTTTACAGCATGGAAAGGCTGGGAAGCAGTTCAGCAAATGTGGGAGTGAGATCACACAAGGAAAATGTGGTGGAGAGGCTGAAGGTCAGGCAGCATGCAGTAAAGGGGAGAGGTGGTGGGAGAGGATGGGAGGGGTGGGAGAGGATGGTAGGGGTAGGAGAGGATGGGAGAGGGTGGGAGAGGATGGGAGAGGGTGGGAGAGGATGGGAGAGGGTGGAAGAGGATGGGAGGGGTGGGAGAGGATGATAGGAGTGGGAGAGGATGGGAGGGGTGGGATAGGATGGGAGGGGGTGGGAGAGGATGGGAGGGGTGGGATAGGATAGGAGGGGGTGGGAGAGGATAGGAGGGGGTGGGAGAGGATGGGAAGGGTGGGGTTTACAGCATGGAAAGGCTGGGAAGCAGTTCAGCAAATGTGGGAGTGAGATCACACAAGGAAAATGTGGTGGAGAGGCTGAAGGTCAGGCAGCATGCAGTAAAGGGGAGAGGTGGTGGGAGAGGATGGGAGGGGTGGGAGAGGATGGTAGGGGTAGGAGAGGATGGGAGAGGGTGGGAGAGGATGGGAGAGGGTGGGAGAGGATGGGAGAGGGTGGAAGAGGATGGGAGGGGTGGGAGAGGATGATAGGAGTGGGAGAGGATGGGAGGGGTGGGATAGGATGGGAGGGGGTGGGAGAGGATGGGAGGGGTGGGATAGGATAGGGAGGGGGTGGGAGAGGATAGGAGGGGGTGGAGAGGATGGGAAGGGTGGGAGAGGATGGGAGAGGATGGGAGGGGGTGGGAGAGGATGGGAGGGGTGGGAGAGGATAGAAGAGGATGGGAGGGGGGTGAGAGGATAGGAGGGGTGGGAGAGGATGGGAGAGGATGGGAGGGGGTGGGAGAGGGGGTGGGGAGGAGAGATGGGAGAGGGTGGGAGAGGATGGGAGGGGGTGGGAGAGGATGGAGGGGGTGGGAGAGGATGGGGAGGGGTGGAGAGGATGGGGAGGGGGTGGGATAGGATGGGAGGGGTGTGGAGGTGGATGGTGAGAGGATGGGAGAGGGGTGGGAGAGGAGGTGGGAGAGGATGGGAGGGGGTTGGGAGGGTGGATGGAGGGGGGGTGGGAGAGGATGGGGTGAGGATGGGTGAGGGGGTGGGAGAGGATGGAGGGGTGGGAGGGATGGGTGGGGTGGATAGGATGGGAGGGGGTGAGGATGGAGGGGTGGATGGGAGGGGTGGGAGGGATGGTGGTGAGGGATGGGTGGGAGAGGATGGAGGGGTGGGAGAGGTGGGTGGAGTGGATGGGAGTGGGTGGGAGAGGATGGGAGAGGATTGGAGGGGGTTGGGAGAGGTTGGGGAGGTGGTGGGAGAAGATGGGATGGGAGGGGGTTGGGAGAGGTTGGGAGAGGATGGTGGGTGGGTGAGTGGATGGTGGGGGTGGAGAGGTGGGAGTTGGTGGGAGGTTGGGTGGGGTTGTGTTGTGGATGAGGGGAGGGAGGGGATGGGAGGGATGGGAGAGGATAAAAGAGGATGGGAGGGGTTGGGAGAAGATGGGAGAGGATGGGAGGGGTGGGAGAGGATGGGAGAGGGTGAGGGTGACAAGTCACCCTCTGAGCAGCCATTCTCATCAGAGTATACAGAAATGTACAGGGACATCTCCTGGAAATAATTGCTTTCCTTTCCCCAGGGAAAATGGACCACACATCACTGAGAAGCACTAGAAAGAAAATGTTGAAAACTTTCTCAAGTATCCCGATGGCAATTCCTGTATCTGTCAATCTCAGACAACCAATAATAATAAAAAAAGATGAAGAATTGAAAGTTTCATGACAATGAACATTCCAAGGATTAAAAAAAATATTTCTGATCTAAACATTTTCTCTTAAAGGAAAATGCTTTTTATTATGAGAAATATCCAAACAGCATCGTCCTTGGCAATTACCTTTGTGAGTCTCTCTGCATGGGACTATGTAAGAAAATCTCTACAAACACATGCATTTTCATGTCTGCAGATGCTAAAGCACCGGCCTCCTTGGCTGAGAAAGTGTTTTCAAGAGAACCAGGTGAGGGAAGCAAACACACAGCAAAGCAATCGTGCCTAGAAACAGGCCCCGCGGAGGGGATCGTAAGGGAGAGCCAGTCAAAGCCACAACACATGAAAAGAGAGAGATGGATTTACCAACGGTGGGAGTGGTAGCTGCGCTCAAGGAATTAGTCGACGATATTGAAGACGTGCTCTCAGCCCGTGCTAAGGGCGCTATCGGGGGAGGGCTGGCCGAGTGTATGGGCGGACTAAAAGGTCTGGACTGCAGGGAGAAGAGAGATGAACGTTAGACACAGCGCCATGCTTTGGCTCAGCATTTTAAAACATTTCTTATATTCTATTTATTTTGTGTTTGGGTGTGTGTGTACATGTCATGGAGTGCTCACGAGGGTCAAGTGACAGCTGTCTACTCTATGAGCCACGGAGACCGAAATCAGGTTTTGGCTGCAAATGCCTCCACGGCCGAGCCAGCATGTCAACCGGTTCTCAGGCCTGGATATGAAAACTCAGGTCCTTGGTGGCCATGGCGCCGATTTCACTGAACTGGACTGCACTTATACAAAGCCAGTAGGCTGGAGCAAGAGCAACCATAAACCACTGTTCATGAGCTCTGTAGGCATTCTGGCTTAGATAAGGCATTTCCATGTGCCCCAGGAACTACACAGGTGTCTTCCCACATAAAGAGGTTCCAAGACAGAATCTGAGTGTTATGATGCTATTTATTCAGTGGCTGTTGTACAGCGGCCAGTGAGATTTACTTCTGCTGCAAGCTTCTTAATCTGAGAAGACTAACTTCAGTCTTATGATAAAATTTAAGGAAGCCTTGGCAGTACATTTAGAGGCCACCACTCTATATTTCTATCATTGGATTTCTGCTGCTGATTTATCTGGCTCCTGGGGCCAGAAACCAGAATTTTTCTTCTTTCAGAGTTTTTCAGACACCAAGGCAAATATTGTCAAAAGATTACCCCCTCCCTTTTTTCTGAAGATTCTTATAATGGATCATCATCATTGGCATTTGCCTCCAGCCGCTGCCATAGAGCTAAAGGCGTAGGCACTGGATTCCCACCATCTTAGACCTCAGTTTGAAAAGTTGGAGAAATCTGAGGGGGGTTGAAAGGCATCCTCACATGGCAGGGACTTTTTTCAGCAACCCCCACCTCGGTGATCGGCATGGCTTCGACCTGAAGCCAAGATGTCCCGTGTTAGGGAACTTGGGGATCTTGCTCTGAGCATTCTAAGGCAAGGAGAAACATACCACATCTCCAACTCCAGGCTTTCCTGGAGGTAGCTTTGGCCGGGATGGAGGCCTGGGAGGAGGCGGAGGTGGGGTGGTGCCGCTACAAGGCACTAAGGGGGTAGCTGGCCTCGCAGGAGATGATGCACCTGGAAAACAGGCTGGTGTTAGAGACTGCAGGAAACACGGGTCGGGTGGCCAGAATGCGTCAGCGCAGAGCAATGCCCGGTACAGATGCATATTTCTTTATTCTTTGCAGTCACTATACTAAACCTTTTGCACAGCACATTTTTCTTTCAGTAAAGAAAAAAGGTATTCAGTTGAACTATGGTTGATGGCAGAAGCTGAAGCTTACTATCTTGCTGTCATGTGACATCCAATGAAAGATAAATCCTCGATGGAAGGAGAATTCATGTGACTCTTGGTTGGGCAGAGAGATGGTTCATTTTGACCACGCGCACGTGGGACTTACGATACCTTTTCTTGTTTTTTTTTTATTTTTTTGAATTTATGTTCGGAAATTATGTCCACGATGAAAATGAAAACTAAAATGTGAAGAAAGATGAATTTTTTCCCCACATTAGATTCTTTTTTAAACATAGGTAAGAGAATTATGCTGCTGATTGTATGTCAACCCACAAGAGCTAACTTCGTTACTATCTCAAATACATAGTGCGAGCAAAGGATAGGACACTACACACCATAAGTCCTTTGTGAGTTGAATCTTTATAACAGAAACACAGTAGGGTTTAGAAAGACATGTCCTTGGGAGCCCACTAAAGTAGGGCTTGTTACTGATCGTCTTGTTCGTGGTTTTGAAAAAAAGACTCTTGGATTTACTTTTTTGGCTGTCCATGACAAGCATATGAAACACAGATGGTACACAGCAAAGGCCGGCATGCACACTGAGCTTGGTGCTCAGGGACCTGTCTGTCTGCAGTCATAAGTCCGGGATGTATGGACAACTACCTGGCCCCAAACCTTAGGGGGTGGAATTGATGTTCAGTCTTTTTCAGAAACCTTGTCACTTGATTAGAAACAGCAGGTTGTACAATCATGCTTAGATAAATACTCCCCTGCCTCTACATTCCTCCCGCAGCCGCCTCCACATACACCCTACCCTACTATCTACACATGCCCCTGCTTTCACATTCCCTGTTCCACCAGTTGCCTTCACACCCTGCCACCTCCACACCCATCTTACCAACTACTTCTGTATCTACCCATCCTATATCCATATCTCCACCCTCCAGCTACTTTCTTCAAACAGCAAAACACAAAACCAAAACCACTAGAGTTCCAGACTAGCACCTCAATTTAGATTTTGAGATTCTCGAAGAGCTCTGAATCTGAGATGTAAAACCCACCTCAGAACCAATGTTCATCTTAATTGATTCTCTGAGGGTGAGCTTTGCTTGTCATGTTTAGAGTGAATTCTTGAGGGTGTCTCTGTACTGGGTATATATACCTCCTGAGTGTGGAGACACTGTTACTGCCCCTTCCTCTACCTCCAACTGTATTCTTTCCTCCATTCTCCACTTACTGTGCTTTACTGAGCCAGGATGCTAGTACTTTACACATGTGGTATCAGTATCATGCTTCATCTTGAGAGTAGACCCTGTTTGCATCTCAGTGAAGACTGCAGTTTAGTGGAGTGGTCATGATCACAAAGCACAAAATGTTTGTTAAGCCCCAAAGCATATACGTTTTCTGAAGCTTCAGACAGACATAATTTGTATACAATGTTCTTTTGAAGCTTCAGACAGACTGATACAATTTGTATACAATGTTTTTTTTTCTTCCCAACCTCGACAGCTTGCACACATCTTTTGTAATCTAAATGTCCTTAATATTTGGATAACATTTTTTTTTAAAAAAAAAAAACCAAAATATGATTTGCAGCCCCATTACAAAGTTTCTTTTGAGTATTAAGTACTATATTCTAAGAAGACAGATGTGACAGTATGGAGATAGGAGATAGAAAATATATTCTTAAACAGTGGAACTTTGTCAGGAAATTTTCATGGAATTTTTGGTGGAGGGGTACAGGGGTGTTTCATTCAGTTTTAGGACTATCTTGCTATAAGAGTTTTCCAAAATGTTTGCTCATGGGCCTACAGTCTTTTGAATTGAGCTCAGGCAAACACAGCTTCAGAAGAGAATTTCAAGACCCCCTTTCTGGGCTCAGGATTGTCTCCAGGGCAATAGGACTCAGTGAAAGGCTGTGTTTGGGCCCCAGTGATTGTATTCCAGTTGTGAGTGGGATCTTTACCTCTCAGAAACTCAGCTTTTATGTCTGAAAAATTAGAAATATTCTGCCTTGCAGGGTACTGAGAAAAGTCAACAGAAATCTGCTGTACTCTAAAATGCTGTACAACACAGGGCAACTGACAGCAAGAGGATGCTAACAGCTGCTTTTTGATGCGGTAATTAGCTAAAAGCAAAAGAAGAATGCTATTAGTTGAAAAGTTAATTTTCTTTGTGTTTATAGACTCCTTACTTATATCACATTATTCTTATCAAAGTAATAGAGTTGCTAGGTTATGCAGATGGATAGTGAAGGGATGGATGTACAAAAATTAAAAGATACATTGGTTAATCCCTGATGGGCAGAACCACAGGGTCTACCAGGGATGTACAGAACCTGGTAAATACCTGCAACTGAACCGATGCTCCACATGCTTTTCTGGCATTGCTCATGGGCACACGGTCATATCCATACACTTCTAGCCTCTCTGAGTTGTGGTGATATAGTTTATATTTAATAAAACCAGTCTGGAATATCAGAGAACAGATCTACCCACAGTCAATCAAGAAGGGTCAGAGATTGGTAACTCACACCTTTAATCCCAGCAGGGGAAAGACCTGGGGTGGTGACCTACACCGTTAATCCCATAACTCCAGAGACAGATCTTTCTGTGTCTCTGTGAGTTCAAGGCCTAACTACCAAACATTAGTAGCTCACACCTTTAATCTTAACTCTAGGACTATCATGCAGAGTTGAACTCGGAAGTAAAACAATTAAGTGAAGAAGGTATTTATTATTTAAGGAGGCTTAGGCAGACAGTGAGATTCTATAAAAATGATGAACCAGGCTAAAAACTCTAAAAACTAACTTTACCCTAAAAAGTTGACTAGGTGAAAATTAACTGTGGTCTGTTTCCTTTCTCTAATATCCCAGCCCAATTTTATTAAATATAAAAGATATCACCACACTGAGTTTTCGATCATCCTTTAATCCTCTTCAAGTAGGATTTACTTGATATAAAATACACTTGGCAGTCCATTGTTGAAAGGCTTAAACGTGAGCTACAAGCATTGACAACCTTGGCCTGTTCTTGGCCAGTTTGCTGCTCTTGACCTGCAGTCTCACCAGCTTTGGAAGACCACATGTGTATTGGTTATGTTCCTTCCTATGTGTCTGCGGTTGGGGGTGGGGACAAGTGGAAACAGCTGAGTGGAAATGGTAGAGGCACAGGGCGTGGAATCCAACAGATCTTCATCAGATCCAGGCTTTGCCACTCAAAAGGTTTGTGGCGAGGGACAAGTTATCTCTTTGTGCCTTGTATTTGGGTTTGTTAGGTGAAGTTAATCACCTGTTCCCTAAGACCAGCAATTAATTTTATCATTTTAACTTCTTCTGGCTGCTTTTATGCCAACTTGGCACAAGAGACAGTCATCTGAGAGGAGGGAGCCTCAAATGAGAAAATGTTTCTGTAAGATTGGCTGTATGGAGCTCTGTAGAGCATTTTCTTAATTTTTAAGCCATGTGGGATGGCTCAGCCTGTTGCACAAATAAATGAGATTCAAGGATAGTTCTCTGAGGAAGTCGGAGATATTAGAGAGATGTAAACATCTGTGTGTCTCTGCGGGTCTGTGGGCCTAAACCTTGAGACTAGGCCCCAAAGTCTGGGCCAGAAACCTCCTACTCCATCATCCTATTGTGGGTGGTACCACACTGGGCTGGTGGTCCTATGTCTACCAGCTGAGTAAGCCATGAGGAGCAAGCCAGTAAGCAGTACCTTTCATGGCCTCTGTATCAGCTCCTGCTTCCCTATTTGAGTTCTTGACTTGGCTTTCCTCAGGACATGCAAGTCAAATAAATCCTTTCCTCACCAAGTTGTTTTAATCATGGTGTTTCATCAGAGCAAGACACAACTCCAGGTTGGTCAAAGTCATTGTGTGTGTGTGCATGCACGTGATGTGGGAATGCGTTTATGTATGCTGTGAATCTCAATCTTTAAATAAAGGAGCTGTTTTGAGCCATGGCAGGCACCATAGAAAAAGTAGGAGGAGAAATCAGAGCTTAGGTAGGAGAAGCAGGGCGGAGTTAGACAGATCGAGCCAGCCGCCCAAGGAGCAACATGTAAGGAGCACGGGTGAGCTACGGGCCACGTGGCCAACAGATTAATAAAAATGGGTTGATTTAAGATATAAGAGCTAGCTAGCAATGTGCCTGAGCCATAGGCCAAACAGCATGAAGTTAATATAAGCGTCTGAGTCGTTTCTGGGGACCTGGGTGGCTGGGCGGCTAAGCGGTCCCGGGTGGCAGGTCTGTGGGTCTCCGGATCTCTGGCTGCCCGGGACCCAAGAAACCCCGCTACAACATGCATGTGTGTGTGTGTGTGTGTGTGTGTGTGAGTGATTTTGGAATAATATAGTTGAGCAGTGTGTCCTGAGCTGAAACATGTCACTTTGAACCTAACTTTTCTCTTCTCATGGCTGCCATACTTGCTGAAGGCCAGCAGCACCTTTCTCTGATGCCCAGGCACAGACTCTGCATGGATACCAAGAATCATCACCTACATTCCAGTGAAGTCACGCGCTAGCTGAGGCTTAGGTACTTTTTGCTTTAAAGAAGTTAAAGCCACTAATTCTTAGGTTCCAACTGCTTTAACAGCAAGCAGCTCTTCTGAGTCATGAGGTAGGCGAGGCCACTTGTCACAGCAGCAGTCAACTGTGCTGGGCATATAGTGGGTATGTTCACGTATACTTTGAGATGTTTAGGAAAATCTGGTCATTCTAGGCCAAGAGTCATGAAGAGCAGAATTCAAACATCCTATGGTTGAGATCCTAAAATTTCAATTGGGGCAGTTTGTCTAATCAATAAAAGATAAAGTCATACATTAACTGGGATTTAGTTAAGGAGATTTAGTTAAGGAGTTAATGGCACACCAGCCAAGTTCAGTCTTCCACTTATAAATAAATATAATGCCTTAATGCAAGAGCACAGAGCTTTCTCTAGCTCAATTAATAAGAATTAATGGTCTCTATTGGTAACATTCGAAAACCAAGGTCAAGTAAGGGCTCTCAAAGATTCCAGAACAGAGAAGAGCTGCTGTTTCTCACCACGTCAGTGGCCAGTTAAATATGCCAGGTGACAGGTATGGCAGGTGAGGGAGGGCACAGATGCAGAGCAAACTCATCCTGTCTTCCCTGACTGTATATATTTGCTTTAAGGAGGACATGACAGCCTGCCATGGGCTGTTGGTGACTATTTTTTTGGAATATCCTTCCATAACCCTAAGAACCCAGCCCAGGAAATGATGGAGCCGTACCCTTCTTTTAAACTAACAGCTAGCTTCTTCAGGATTGCTGATCAAGAAGTTTCCTCTCTTTATAGGTAAGCAATAGCTTTGTATCCCAGACAACACATTACAAGCTTCTCTAGCCTTCTAGGACTGTAGAGAGAGAGGCACAGAATCAGTCTTTACATTGTTACAGCCCTGACTGTCCTGGAACTCACCCTGTAGACCAGACTGGTCTTGAACTCAGAGATCCGACTCCCTCTGCCTCCCAGCACTGGGATTAAAGGTGAGTGCCACCATGGCCCAGTCAGAGTCGGGGTATTTTAAGAACACTCTGGAGAGCTCACAAAGCTGTGCTGGACAGGTAGGTAAGTTCAGCCTGTCTTGTGAGCAAATTTTTTCAGAAGTACCTGAAGAACACAGTGATCAGGAGTACAGTTCAGGCCTGGATGCAGTCTGAGGGTTTGATTGCCAAGTCTGAAAACGCCAGCTGTCTAAACAGCTTTTTTTTTTTTCCCCTCTGTAAAATGGGGACATTTTAGTACTGAAGACAGGTGGTTGTTACAAGGTTGAAGTAATGTATTTAGTGGTTCTTACTATTGGCAAATAAAAGCTCTTAAGGTTCTTATGGCAAAAATATTGGCTGGTTCTGTTTGCTTCTGTGTTACCCAAACTCAAGTATTGATACTTTTCCTTTGTAGGAGAGTTAACCTGAGCACACAGTTAATAGCCCACTCTCATATCCTCAGAATCTTTCACTTTGTAAAGCACAAGTACATTTTCTGACAAAGAGCAAACTTTGGAAGATACTGTGAAAAGAGGCCGCAGTGACAGGATTAGAGTGGAGGCAAATGCCTTTCCCCTCTGTGACTTTCTAGATCTAAGTCCCTCAAACTTGGTGGTCCCTTTCCATGAAAATATCAAAGCAGTACTCAGGGCCTCCTGGAAGATGTTGAGACTGAACCTGTACGCAGAGGACAAGGACACTGGAGCCTCTGATCAGGTGACTGAGCAACAGTGGAGTAAGTGGTGTGGAAAAACCTTGGTATTTTCTTGGTGTGCATGGCAAGTGTCCCTACCTTTTTTTATAATTAAAAAAGATTCAAAATGCAGCTTCAAATAGAGATGAAAAAAATTCAACAGGAGAGTCTGCATCCTAAGTCCCAATGCCTATCACTGTCCCTAGAGTTGGCACAGTGGCCTGACAAAGGTCCAACCCTGAGATGAGAGACCTGAACAAGTGACTCAGGTACAAGGGAAGCATAGCTCATCCAGAGGTTGTTATCAAGCATCTTTTTTCAAACCTCAGGATCCTCTCCCACACTTTGACTTATAAACTGTAGGGCCCTTGTGAGGTATCTTATGGAGCAGGAGAAAGAAAAAAGAAAAACAAAAGAATCAGGCATTTAACTTGTAATCTTCTTTCTGTGACATTTACCCTTCTAGAACTTTCTGGAATTTTAAACAATGGCATCACAGCTTTTCTATAAGAAACAAACAGCTCCCCGACCCCACTCCTTCTAACTGTAGGGTACAAGTTAGAGCACTCTTAGGGCCGAGAGTGCGGGACAAGACACATCCACAGACTTGGACTATGACTGGAGCATTCAGTGGACTAGAACATGCCACAGGGCCACAGGACACCAGACCAAAGGAGGAATGGCGGATGCCCTACAGCCAGTTGCCAGGCAGGAGGAGGGTGTTGCTCACATCGCAGCAGCCACAGCCATTCCCCAGCACACGAAGCACACTCAAACAGTAAGACATACCACTGGTGGTCCCCGTACCACTGCCCGAGCCAGGTCCGGGGGACGAAACCACAGTCCTGTAGGTGGGTGGTGGTGGGGGAGGTGGAGTTGCTCTCTGTCCCAACCCACTCTCTTTAGGAGAGGAGAGTGTTTCTAAGTAATCATCTTTAATGAAGGTCTGCTCAGCGACTTTCTTCTGGACTTCTTCTAAATTGAGCGGAGATGGTACATTTCGAGGACCAGGAGGTCCTGGGGGACCTGCAGAGCTTGGGGGACCAGGTGGGCCTGGAGATGGGGAGTCATCTGGGATGTCTGATGCAGCGGGTGGGGTCACCACCTTTTCCCTTGGAGTCACCTCTGGAGTAACATGTTCCGGGGATCCATCAGAGAAATGAACCCACTTCTCTTCAGTGTTAACAGCAACAGACTTGGGGGACAGCACTGGGCCAAAAATGCTGTCCAGGTCACTGATGGATGGTAGGTTCTCAATTTTGGCCTCTGTGGCTGCCTGGTCATTTCCTGTGGTTAAAGTAGTTGATTTTAAATTCTTATTAACTCTTACTATTACTTGTATAGGGCTAGCAGGAGGGTGGAGGCAAAACTTAGCAGGCGTATTGCATATATAAGGTGCCTCAGTGGGCATTCTTCATGATGTAGAAATCCATTTACTGAATTAAGCACCGAAGGGAGAGGGTAGGTGCTCACATCAATACATGTCTTATATTTCTATCCTAGCGTTTACTCTGATGTAAGGTGACTGAGATGGAGTGTCTCACCATTACTTAAAATGCTGAGCACAATACCGCTCTCAAGGGGAGCAGTGGTGATCATTTTGAAAAGATGGTATTGGGGTTACTCCACGCGCTGCAAGTGCAACCACCCAATGGGAGGGCATTTTTGAAAAGTTAGCCTGATGAATACACATAACACAGCACAAGATTTGAGCCCTGAAAAGCAGCCTTATCTTTACAGAGCTTCTTCAGTCTAGGACGTTTAGCAGAATGTTTGGTAAAACTAATGATAATCTCTGGGGATTGAAAAAATGGGGACATTACATTTAGCTCTAGGTTTACTTTAAATACACCAGAAACACAAAAAGATTATTAAGAAGATAACCCCACATAAATGTTTACAAACACAACACACTCTATACACAACACACACAGGAGACACAGCAAGGCATTTGCTACTGATGAAAAATGTTATATGGATACCTGCGTAACAGGGGGAAAATCATGAGACATTTTTAGAATTTCTTTTCTCACAAAGCAGAGCTTGTTAATAGACTAGTACTGGCTGCAATGTATTTCTTTCTGAACTATGATACAGAAAATTTCATTTTGTTTAAATATCGGCAGTGTATTTTCTCTACACACATCAATAAGAGGAAAAATTAAAGACTTAATCCTTCAGTGAAGAATAAAATATTTGATGATTACAAACTGGAAAAGTCTTCTTTTTCTTCAAAAACAATAATGAGGTTACTCAACTAGAAACTGCTGCCCAAATAGCTGGAAACCACACCTCACTTTACTTGTAAATGAGTCATGGACTGTAAAAAACTGGCTTCGTATTTCCATATTTCAGATTTGAAAATAGTTCATTTCCGAGGCATCTATAAATGGGGTAGCTTTTTGTCTGACTGGCAATAATTTATGATTTGGCTGCTTATAAATTTATTTGCAGCTTTACAAATTATGAAGACGCAGGGTCTCCAAACAACTGTAATGCTTTTGACCAACTCTCTATTGGTCTTGAGTCAGTATAAATTTCATAAATGACTGTGCCTAACTTTCTGATTTTCTGATAAATATCCTACTCTGTCTCTAACGACTCACTAGGCTGCAGGGACTGTAAAGCTGCTGGAGGATTCTAAAGGCGATAAAGAGCCACATCCTAGCGCTCAGGTAAATAAAATAACCATTGCCACTTTTGAATTACTTGTCCAATAAAACCTGGCAGATTAAAAATTGCATAAATTGATTATTGGACTATTGGTTAAAGGAAAAGCTGTATCTCAGAAATATGTCTACAATAGTTTACAGCAATTTCTGGCCATATTTTACAATTATTACCACAGCCTTTGCAGTGAAATGATTAAATATTTGAATGACCACTGGGGAAGATGATTCCCCAACATGTTACTGCTCATTATGGGTCCCACTTAAGCTTTTATAACCTAAGCAATCAGTCGCTATCTTACCAGACGGCCTATTGGCTCTTGAAAGATACAAATCGCGCTTTGAGACTATTCATTTCCAGGTCATTCACATGAGAGCCCACAAAATGAGAGACTGATCCAACGGTTGACTTTTCATCTTCTAACCAATGCAGCCCCCATCATATAAAATTACGCTTAAAAAAAAAACTATGTCTGAGAATCCTGGGAGTGTCCCTTACAGTAAATCAGCACAGTAAGCCCGAATGACATTGAAACGCAACACGAGCCCTGTGTGGTCAGCACAGCCTACGCTTCCCAATGCCTCAAGGGCATGTTGTCATCCAAGGCCACGGATCTGTTGGCCACATCATGTCAGGACTGTAAAAACCTAGTTTACCTGTTGCAACTGTTAATGGGGAGCCTGTTCGAGGTGGGGTGGCTGGTACAGTTTTTGGAGGCAGAGGTGGAGGTGCTGCAAAGAGAGAAGGAAATGTCAGTGATCACATTCTTTCCGAGTTACACAAGAAGCTAAGAGAAGCATGATTTAGAATTTTATTCACACATCTGGTCTTGGAAATGGCCTAGCCACGGTTGACAGTTTTAAAATTGCAACAGCAAGTTTGTTGGTTAATTTTATGTCACCCTGATTAGAATCACTGAAGAGGACGACACCTCAGTTGAGAATATGTTTCCGTAAGATAGGATGCAGGCAATTTTAAAAATTAGGGATTGATATATGAGGGCCTAGTCCATTATGAGTGTAGCCACCCGAGCTGGTAGTCCTGGGTACTATGCGAAAGCAGGCTGAACAAGCCTTGGGAATTGAGTCAGTTAGCAGTACTTCCTCATGGCCTCTGCACCAGCTCCTGCCTCCAGGTTCCTGCCCTACTTGAGTTCTTGCCTTGGCTTCCCTCAATGTGCTGTGCTATTTAAGCCTTTTTATTTCCAAGTTGTGTTCATCACGGCACGGATAATCCTAACTAGGACTCCAAGAGGCAGAAGCATTCTTATGACCATAGGAGTTTTGCAAAAGGTCAGATAACAATATCAACATTTTATTCACTCAACAAACATCAAGCCACAGCTAAGTTCAATTCCTTTACTAGGAGCAGAAGTCACTGTGTTGAATAAACACTGGCTGTGTTCTGGAGGACTAGTGGTGGATCATGAATCATGGTAATACATCGCCACAGTCCAGGGTGTGATCATGGGAATAGCAATGGTCCTGAGGAGGGGTCTTCATAGAGGGGCTTTTAATATAGTCTGAATGATGTTGCCTATATTGTGTCTGGGCAGATTTTGCAATAGTATACTTTTAATCTCTTAGCATGTGTGGTAGTTTAAGTGTAATTGCCCCCCCCCCCATAATCTCATAGAGAATTCCACTATTGGGAGGTATGTCTTTGTTGGAGTAGGTGTGGCCTTGTTAGGGGATGGGCTTTAAGGTCTCCTATGTTTAAGATATGACCAGTGTCTCTGTCCACTTCCTGTTGCTTTTGGATCAGGATGTAGAGTTCTTCAGCACTGTGTCTTCCTGCATGCTGCCATACTCCCTGCCATAGTGATAATAGAATAAATCCCTGAAACTCTAAGCTACCACCTCAATTAAATGTTTTTCTTTATAAGAGTTGCTGTGGTCAAGGTATTTAACAGCAATAGAAACCCTAAGACATGTCTTAGGAAATCAGAAGTGAAGTGATCTCAATAAACACTCCTAAGATAAAAAAGCACAGCATTTTGGCCCATATTGAAACAGTTGTCCTTATGGATAGGGTTTCTGATTTTGTAGGCAAAGAGAAATTATTCTTCCAACAGGTAAATTTATTTTTTCTTTAAATGTATGTTCTTTGTCACCTATCATGTTTGGTCATAATTGTCATAAACCCTCCCTGACTGTGAACCTGAGTGTGGGACCATATTTCATATCGTAAGATCAGAATGAGCCAGGTGGGTCCAAAGCTAGAGAGCCTTGACCAGTCTTCCTGGATGCCCCAGGAGAAGTGTCTTTCTGACATTCTTCTCCTCTCCATCCCCAGCACTGCTCCCCCCCCATTCTGTCTTTCTATCTTGAATCTCATGGATAACTAATTCTTTAAAGTAGTTTTATTTTATGTGTGTGTTAACCTGCATATATGTGCAGCCTGTGAGTAGCCATGGCATCCATAGGAGGGTATCTCCCAATCTTATGGAGTTGGAGTTATAGATGGCTGTGAGAGGCCATGTGGGTGCTTTAACCCAAGTCCTCTATAAGAGCATTAAGTGCTCTAAACTACTGAGTCACCTCTCCAACCTCATAAGTGGTTTTTAACCTTAGCTATGAGTTGTTGGTTCTCCAAGTGGATCTTTTTCCTTAGAAGTTAGGAGCCAGTTAGGTTTTGCTCCTAACTCATCCTGGCTATAAAAAGTCAAGATAATAATTACTAGATTTCATAAAATAAATAAAATACCATAAGGCCTAACACTAAAAAGAGGTGAATTTCCACTGCAACCACAAATCAGGTACAACTATAGGATGCCCACCAGTTAAATGGCAGCCTCAGCCATGCTAAGCGGACACACAGCATCTACAGTTTGCTTTGAAGTACCAATTCTCTATATATAAACATGACTTTTATTTATTTTCTTACTACTTAATAAGAAGAGTTTTCTAGGAATAATTTGGATAGCTTAGATCTGTAAATAAAGGTGTCTCCGCACCCAAAGGGCTTTCTCACTGGCTTTGTATCCCAGTCATGGGGCATGTAGAATCACATCTCCGAGGTTCAAACCATCTCTGATAACACCATTCAAAGTTCAGAGGTTTAAGAAAGACTATTGCTTTCTCCACCCTATTTTTGAGAAAAATATTTTTACAAAGGCCGGGTCACATGACCTTAGAGTGACAGTTCCAACAAATAATCTTTAGCCTTTAGTTCTGAATTCCTTTTCCTAATTACTATCGTCAGTTTTAGATACCAAAAGCAAAGCCTCAGAGATGCTGGGCTGGGGAAAGTATTTGCTGGTGAGTCTCAGTCCAGAAAAAAGACCCCTCAATGCTCTTCCACTTCCTAAAATCTGTTCCTCTCACGAGTATTCCAAGGGATGCCTTCTATACACATCCTGCTATACCCATACTGATTCTACTGCTAGAAACTTTGTAAATCCATGTGTGACTGACTTGACCTAGTGACTAATCCAGTCAAGCCAGCTAGTCCAACTCACCAGGGGTGAGGAATTTTCAAGGTCTTTCCAGACCCTGCCCAGTCACCTGGGCGGAAGCAGCAGCATTGCCATACATTTGTCATGGTTTCCTTCCAGTGTCTCCCTGCTAGAGAGCCCATTTGTCTTGCTTTCCAGGTCTACTTTCCTGTCTATGTGTTTTTCCCCCCTGGTAGCCTCAGTTGTTCACTGGGACTAGCAGAGCCCCCGTCGGACTTGCTTGGTGCTCTTGTGTGGCGTCGAGAGCCTTCAGCTCAGCTTCTTCCAGCTTGTACATAGCCATAGAGGAGGGATGGATGGACACTACCAGATCATGTACAATGTCAGAAGAGGGGCGGCCTCAAGGCTCCCAACACTACTTCATTTTGCCATTTACCCCAGCTTAGGGGGCCTGACCTAGCCTGTCAGACAAAAATGTTTCTCTTTAAATTTAAATATTAGCCACCCTAGCATTCTATAAGTCACCTATGATTTTACTATGCAGACAGAGAGTACAATGAGCCAGACACATAACTTACTTCCAGTAGGAAAAGGTCTTGCTAGCTTTGGTGACTCCGTGCTCGGGTTAACTGGTTGGCCTGACCCCCATATCTCAGGCTGATCTAAAAGAACTGGAAACATAAAAACAGAATTTCTCAGAGTAAGTTCCACCAAGGATTTAGAACTTCGATTAAAGTTGACCCTCACAACACAATCCATACACCTTTTGTTATTCTACAAGGTTAATTTAGGAGTGTGCTGATCTGCATACTCCTCAGGCAGAGAGCAGAACCTGAGGCATGATGTGTGGGGGGGCAAAAGGGTGTCTGTGTGTGCACAAGGAACTAAAAGGAGGATCCAATTCCAGCCCACGCTTTCTTCCTAAGGACATTCCAGATGCCACTATCCATACTGCCTGTTTCTGAACCATTCAAAAATTTTAGGAACTAATCCATACATTTTGTTGTTACTTGGTATATTTAAAGACTTCTATAAATATGCTTCAGTGTTGAAATGTCTGGATTCTGTGCAGCAGTTGCTATTTTTAAAGATTGTTGGGTCTCTTAACCCTTCACAGCATCATAAAGAGGAATGATTCCTCCAAAGATGCTTGTTGAACATTTTAAGAGAGCCAGAAAATTTTTAAAAAGTGATTTTATTTTATGTGTGGGGGTGCTTTGCCTTCATGTATGTCTGTGTATCATGTGCATGCAGTACCAGAGGAGGCCGGAAGAAGGGATTGGACACCCTGGAACTGGAGTTATAGATGACTGTGAGGTTGTGGCTGCTGGGAATTGAACCCAGGTCCTGTGGAAAAGCAGCCCGTGCTCAGAGCTATTGAGCTAGTTCACCAGCCCAGGAAACAGAAAATTAATGGTTCTTTAGATATACGAAGCAAATCAAGGCAATGAAGTATTGATCTAAGAGCACTTTATTTAACATTTTTTTAATGTTTTGATTGTTTTTTATGTGTAAATAGCCAGTCCTTTTCTCTAAGTACACTGCTATTTGTTATGCAGGCTGGGAAGTAAGCCAGATGTGGATTTCATTGTAGCTTCCAGCTTATAGGAGCTTCAGTGCAATCTCGGGCAAGTGATTAAACCTCTCTGAGCTTGCCTCCTATAGTAGAAAGGGGAGACAATAATACCCACAGGAGTAACTGAGCTGGATGGAGGTGGTGGTGGTGGGTGCGAATATGTGTATACACAAAGATGGATATCAAGCACTCATCCAAGGCCAATGTTGTTATTTTGTATTTTATCCTCACAGCGCCACCATGTGGTAAGAATCAGCCATTTGGGGAGTGTTTGAGAACACTTGTCCACAGAAAACGCAGAGGAGCTGAGACTGGATGCAGGGACAGCTCTTTTCTAGCCCTCAGGGGTCTTCTAAGCAACCAACCACAGAACAATCACCCCCAAAAAGTGAGAGTGAGCAGATGGGAAAGAAAGGCCTGGCCAGGGGTAGAAAGGGCTGATGTGGTTGGTGTAAATGTGAGAACTTGGCCAAACGTCATGGCTAAAGTCAGAAGGGACAGACAGACAGGACTCTTCAGTCAATGAGTTCAGATGTCTTCCATAGTTCTCCGTGGAGAACAGCATTGCTTCCATGGGTTCAATGTGGGGGGGATCACCTGGATTTAAAAGAAACAAAAACCATTTCTCTTCTCACGGGAGGTACTTCTGTATGCTTATGGGATTCCTTAAATGTGGTTCAGATGTGCCTAATCAGATCTCACCGCCAACCACCTCACAATTATGTCATAAAAGACAAACAGGATCACAGACGACTTAATGATTCAAATGACAGCCTTCCCCCCAAGGCTACAGTTTGAATAGTTCTAGGTTACAAGTGTAATGCCACTGAGAAGGAATTTAGGAATGGTTTCCTACAAATTTGCCTAACTAAATCGTTGAAAGCATCCACGGGTAGCTGGCTGCTACTGAACCATTTCTCACAGAAAATAAATTTTAGTCGGTGACATTACACTAAATTCCCGGCGGTGTGCTTTGATTAAAGGTGATGTGTGACTTTTAGAGTTTTCTCCTGTATCCGTGAGCTCTTCGGCTTTCCCACTGCTTTTCTTCTGGGAGAGATAAGAGCTGGAGCAAGCCCTTGGACTCTCAGATGAAGATAACCAGTGAGGACTAGAGAACAGCCCCCCCACCCCAACCCCAGGTTCACTTCTCAAAGTAGCTCTTGGGTTCATAGTTCACTTACCCTGCTCAGGATTGTTGTAGAGTGACTTTTGTTCTTTTGCTGGCCTGTTTTCAGGAGTGACCTTGTTAGCCATTCTGGGAATAAACTTTTAAATCCTAATATAATAGTTTTTTTTTAAAAAAGCTAAACTGACAGCATACTTCACACGGAGCATTTTTCCACCGTGAGGATCAGATAGTACATTCACAACACACAGTTCTATACATGGACTTGAGATAAGTAACTCCAGAGCAGTGCTATCGACACACGGGTCCCTACCTTCTGTCTTCTGTTCATCAAAAGCTGATTCTAATGGTGGACCAAAGAGAGGAGCAAGGGCCAGTGTATCATCTTGAGGCTTCTTGCTAAAACATATGCATTTAAGGCAAAATACACAGAAGGATTAAAAATTAGTGCTCAAAACAAGACACAAGCTTTTCAACACTCTTCTTGGTTAAACAAGTATGTGTCTGTATGTACTCAGGAAGCACACCTGTGTACAAAGCTTCTGTTGGGCTTAGAAAGTATCACATGAAGATGCCATGTGGGAAAAGGTCATGACAGGAGATAAGACCCCAAGGTCTAATAGAGGCCTAGGTGCAGTTTCAACAGAAACACAATAGTAAATCTCTACATATAGAAGTGACATATTAGAGGTATCAGTTTATTACAGGGCATCTTTCTGTCAATGAACTAAAAAAAAAAAACTACACGTATTTACCTTTATGGTTTTGAAACAGCTTCTTACAAAGCTCGAGCTGTCTTAAAGTTAACAATCCTTGTGTCTTTGCCACCTGTGTGGTGGGGCTACTACTTGTGTGTGTCAACATGACTGGCTGGCCTAAAAATCTATACCTTTTATTAGCTGTGGTGGCTGGTTTTTATGTCACTTTGACATAAGCTGGGATCATCTAGGAAGAAAGAATCTTAATTGAAAAAAAAAAGTCTCTGTAAGACTGGCCTTCTGAAGGCTAGTCTGTGAGAGCGTTTCTTGACTGATGGTTGATGTGAGGGCCCAACCTGTTCTACCCCAGGATGTAGTATGAGGTTTCTGTCCCCACTTTCAGGCCTAGCCTCAAGGTCTAGGCCCGCAGACCCGCAGACCTACAGTCCCACAGAGACACACAGATGCTTTCATTAATTTGAGGCTGATTGACATAAGGCTCTGGCATATAACCTGCTAGCTCTCTACCCTTCATCTAACCCATGTCTCTTGTTCAGCCATGTGGCTCGGTACCTTTTCTTAGAGCAGCATGGTTCTCCTCTGCTTCTTCCAGGCTTCTCTCTGGAATTCTCTCTGGCATTCTGCTCTGTGCTTCCTGTTCTCAGAGTTTTTAGTCTGGTAGCCCCGCCTACACTTCCTGTCTGCCTTTGGCCAATCGGCGCTTTTTATTAAACCAGTGGGTGGGACAATTATTTACCATGAAACAACACAATCCCCTACACCGGGATGGTGGTCTTGGGTCCCGGAAGAAAGCAGGCTGAGCAAGCCACAAGAAGCAAGCCGGTAAGCAGCGCTCTCCATGGCCTCTGGTTCAGTTCCTGCCTCTAGGGTCCTGCCTTTACTCCCTTTGATGATGGACCATGACCTGAAACTGAAAAACCCTTTCCTCCTTGAGCTGTGTTTGGTTTATCCCAGAAATAGAAACTCTAAGACATCACCTTACTTCTTGTTGTAGTTAATATAGTTTAATGAAAATCAAGCATGGAGCTATTTATGAGGTGCCCAGGAAGTTTGTTGGAATAATAATAATAATAATAATAATAATAATAATAATAATAATAATAAAAAAGTGGGACATTTAGTTTCTAATTTCATCTCCCCCCTCCTACTTAAGAAACGAGTGATGTCCCAACCTAGTATATCTTAAGAGTATTGAGATATCTTTCCTCCTGACTACTTATCTAGACAAATTATTAGTATTGTGTCCATTCCTTCTTCAGACATGATTCCCAACAGGGAGCCTAGTGATTTCTGTGTTCATGCTATACAGGTGAAGTGTAGAGAGAAAAGGGGAAGCAGGCAGAGGATGGGAAAACATAAAGAATCCAAATTTTAAAGAACATAAATACCACTTTGGGAAACAATAACTATTTACTTAATACTTCACTCAAAAAACCCACTGTGAAATACAATAATACGTGTGTGTGTATGTGTGTGTGCCCGTGTGCATATGTGTGCGCGTGTGCGTGTGTGTGCACGTGTGTGCGTGTGTGTAACAAAAGTAGAAGATTCTTTGGTAGGGAAGTTGGGATATATCATGAAAGTATATCTACCTATCTGACTTCTCTTTTTAAGGCAATATAATGTACTTCAGATGAACATTCTAGAAGTTAAAAAAAATCCCTCTTTTCCTAGAACTCTAGTCTTCCCATCAGTAAGTAGACCATACATTTTGCCATGGACAAATGCAGGCATTTACCCAATGGTTTGCCTTTGGCTCCATGTGTGAGAAATGAGAGCAAATTTGCCCCATGCTGTTCACACACATTAGACCCTTCATTCACTAAGGTCTGGAGGACATTTGCTGAACAGTAAAAGGTTCACAATGAGTAAAATGCAGCCAGTGCTCACCTTGTAAGTTCTGGAGTGGGGGTGGAACGCCTGGGCCGTGCGACTTCTTCACCTGACACACAGAACAAAAGACCTTTTTATGCCTATCTTTAGCAGCCCCTTCTGGTGTGTCATATGAGCTATGTTTGGAAACACTTAAGAGATTTAAGCCTCATCAATAAGCAACTCAAAAGAAAACTGCAAAGCAAAGCCTCTCTCCTGGCAATGCAGCAGCCATATAGCTGCCATATGTGGTAGGATTTCTCTGGCATTTGTAGAACCTCATTAACCAAAGAAAAACCATAAACAAGCCAACAAATGAAGATTTGTATACTGTAGAGCTCAGAGGAACAGCCTACCATTCTTTAAATGCCTGTTACCAGAATGAGTTCTGGTTCTCTGTTACCATGGGGGATAATAATCCAGTCACATGCCCATGATACACAGATCCAGTTGTCTGCCTGCTGTTTTTTTTTTTTTTTTTTTTTTAATGGCAAGAAAATGTTGCAACTTTAAGAATGCATTTAGATTTTCCTAGGATATACTGTATGTAGCAGGAAGGGATATCAGACCCTGTACACGATAACCTAAGCCATAACACTTTGGAGGACTGAGCATTTTATATACAATAATGTAAGAGTGGATAAGCTGCATCTTTAGTTCCTTCAGGTCATTCCTCCTTTATTCCCACCTCTACAGTGTGTCCAATCAAATATATTTGATTAACTTGTAATCTTAGAGATACAGCAAGAACTGGCAAGCATAGAGAGAAAGCATCAGTGTTTTCCCAAAAATATAGTTGTTTGGAAAATTTTAAGCATTAATTATTCAGAACCCAGATACCACCCATCATAACAAGAAATTTTTGCTGTAAATGTTTTGTTTTGAAAGCCTTAAAAATAAATCCCCCAAACTGTGCAATTCGAATGCAGATATGCTCCAAGATCCAAGGAACTGTTCCTTCCATCAAACTATACTCTATTTCTGGGAGCTAAAATATACTTACTGGATAAGTTCCTTTTAATTGCACCCTAGAATTAGAAATAAACACTATAAGGCTTAAGACCACAGATATGTTATGTACAATATGTATTATAATTTCTGTCATTTCAATTAAACTGAACTCAAAGATACCCTAGATTGGGAAAAGAAAATTTGACTCAGAACCACATTGAAGTTGGAACCTGTGGACACACACACACACACACACACACACACACACACACACACACACCACACACACAAGCTTTTCAGGTTACTCTAAAGCAGAAGAGAAGAAGGAAACAGAAACCTATAAGTCACCAGAGGGAGCAAGCCCCTTACCTGGGTGGATTTAGTAAGGGCACAGATTGGTCTCTTACAACTAGGACCTCCGTGAACTCTAGCACATAAGAATCCAAACTTCTTAAATGTTTAGTATTTGAAAATTCTAGAATGTATGAGTACTGCCTGTTCTTGTTTAGATGAGATCTTGAAGTGCTTAGCAGAAATAGTCATCAGAATGTATCGAACTTGAAGGGTAACAGTGGCGAATGCTGAAATCTACTCCCTATCCTACTGACTAGAGCATTTTACACAGGGAGCCCAGAAGCTCCATCCTCCTTGCCTATCTTCCCCTTTATATCCCCACGCCCACCCCCATGCACCTGAAACCAGTCTGCCACCCACCAGCCATCTCTTCAGTGCAAGGCCTTTAGCAGAATGCAAACAGCCCTGACAGGAATAATCCATGCTAGGCACCTCTAGGGCTGGAGTCCTGGCATAAACTTATTCAGATAATAGGAAAAGCAATCCAATGAAAGGTTCTGATTTAAAAAGTCAGAAGCTATACAAAGTTCTTAGCCTGGGCTCTTCTAGAAAAGTAAGAAACCAGGAGGGGTGGCATCATGAGGCAGGGCATGGACTGCCTTAGGAGAAAGCAGGGATGTGGGGAGGGTAGCTGTTGCATTCTCTCAGACAGTGTTAACAGCTAATGGGTTAACACTCTACAGTAGACTGATGGACTGCATCTCGTCTTTCCTAGAACTGGCAAGTCTGAATTTTTCTGTCTCAGTTTGAATCCATTTATGACAGAGGAACAGTTTGAGTCAGAACAGACCAATTAGATGTCTCTTGGTGGGTGGCTTAATCACAAAGATTGCATCTAGCTTGTTTTGCCTGAAAAAGGCAATTTGTTTGGTCTGTCTTACCCTGTGTGCCAGATAGGGAATGATCACATTATTAGTAATGGAATAAATACACTGATTCAATCTGCTTCACTCAGAATGGGCGTGTGGATACAAGAGATGGACAGACAGGTGACCAAAGAATGTATTGTTTAAGCGGAGTTGAAATGTTTTCCTGGGCTATGGACCTTCAGATATGAGAATTGTTTTAAGGTATGAAGGAATAGATCCAGTGGTTCAAGTACTGAATTCCAAGGTTAATGAGCTGATTGAGGGACCAGGGCCCCACTTGGGTACTGTGAGAAGTGCAGTCTAGCAGATAGAAGATACCAGAGCCTGAACTGAAACCCTTTAGATCCATCTACACTGCTCACTTTATTAAAATTGCAATACCCAAGGAAGCAAGGGCACCTCTTCAGTATTCACCGTGTGTGTTCCTTCCCTCCATACACATTTATCACTGGGTAGCAGCAAGGAAGCTCCAGAAAGATTATCACATAGACCTCAGGAATGAGTGAGTTAAGTGCAAGCCAGACATGGAAGAAATATACAGAAAAACTTGGTTTGTCTTGTTATGAGAATGAATAAAGTGATTACAAAGGAACATTCAAATGGCCCTTAGGAACAAGTCAGCCCAACAGGAGAGAGGGTCTCATTGTCAGCTGAGTGTGGAACACAGCCCTTGAGGACCTGAGGTGGCAGTGCTGTCACACAGAGGCCACACCCAGGAAAGAAGCCCAGACTAAAGCCTCCTCAAGTGACCATGTTTCCATTCCATTGACTATCGCTATATTTGTGTGTGTACATATATAGAGACATGTACATATATAAGATAGTGAATTACTTGTCATTTTGAATTAATGAATTCATTCCTTTATGAGTTGTCACAATCTGAGAAATCACCTAACAGCTGGGCTAATCATCATACTTTGGCTAGGTGTCTCTGGAGATACCATCTTATAGTTTAAATAGAAAACCAGCAGTTTGTCACTGGGTAGGGTGATATTTGCCTCAAATACTAATGATTATCGATTGGCACAAGCTTAGGAACATTTCAAAGAGCTCTGTTTTCTTTCTATCTCAATCTCTGTCTGTCTGTTTCTATTCTCTCTCCCTCCCTCTCTCCCTCCCTCCCTCGGAGATAGTATTTTGCTAAGTATTCCCAAGTGGACTTGCACTCAGTATGTAGCCCAGGATGGCTCTAAACTTAAAACGATGTTCCTGCCTTAGACTCTCCCCGAGTGTTGGGATTACAGGTGTACACCACCACAGCAGCCGTATCTTCTCTAAGGGACTGATTACCTAATAATCAGTGGTTATTTAAACAATAAAGTGTCTTCTGTATTGCTTTAAATTCTTCAGGTTCTTTGACCCGAGGAAAACTGATTTTCCTTTGAAAAATGTGGACCACCAGGATGAAATCTTGTCAAAGTTGTCTAACAGGATGGGATTTAGAATGATGTGACAGCCTAGAGGTATGCCCCCCTTTCTCAGGGCTAATTCTGAGTATGTCTTAGTGTGTACCAACCAATGTAAGTTGTGGTATAAGGGCATATTCTGAATTTGGGATTAAAAGTGATGTTTGAAAGTTCCTTCAGCTTTATTAATTTTTATAAGGTATTCTTATTATTTTAAAATTATGTATTTGTGTGTCTGTGTGGGTACGTATATGTGAGTGTAGGTACCTGTAGGATTAAGAAAAGGGAAATTCTCTGGGGCTGGAATTATAGGCAGCCATGAGCTTCCCACCGTGCATTTTGGTGACCTAATTCAAGTGCTTTATATGCTCTTAATCTTTGAGGCCTCTCGCTAGCCCCAGATTATTATTGCTAATTATTATTTCTGAAGAAATTTCTTCTATTCTTCTTCATCATCATCATAATCACCATCACTTTGCTATTAACTTTTGTGTTAACTGCACTTGGTCCTTGGACACATGAACACACACACATACTGATAACCCTCTATATTACACACCAGATACACACTATGCAACATTAATTCAGTTATAGAAAAATGCTTTGATAATTCTAAACTAGGCTTTCACATTTAGATAGCTGGAAGCTCCCAGCCACTGAACCCAGTTCATCTGCTTCTTGGATCCTGGGTGATCATAATGGTACCAGGAAGCCGAACTTGCCAGCTCCCTTTGGCAGCAACTTTCTCTACACATATTTAAGGTTTACAATGTTGAGAGTTCTTACCGGGCTGCGCCTCTGTGGTCAGCAAAAAAGAGAGAATAGACAATCTAGTCAGGGAAACGATGAATCAGTCAACAGGCCTGGGTAACAGAAGACTTCAAAACAGCTACTAACCATACACTCCAAATAGCCAGGTCAGAGCAAGACAGACAAGTATGTGATTAGGGTTCACCAAGGCACAGAAGGCTTGGGAGAACCCCAAAGAGAAACTTCTGGATACAACTTTTCTAATGTGGTGGAGTTTTAGGTCTCTGCCCATAAGAACAAAATAGGAATGCATAGAATTCTTATTGGTAATTTCTTATAATGTCTTGTTAAGGGCTATTTTTCTCCAGAATATTTGGGGAGGGGACTTAAAGGCTGTCTAGATAGTCTGGACAAGTCCATTTTCATAGACAAGAACATGCTTCAGCACCATTGGCGCAATGTATTACCATAAATAGAATCCAGCCTTTGGATTTCCTCATCATGGTTCTTTGACTGTACATTTAATGGGTTGTTGTTGTGTTGTTTAAAACTGACTTTGGTGACTTGGGCAACCTTGCTATAGATAATCCCTGATAAACACACATGAAAACTGTGAACACTGCCATAAACAGTGTGGATCAGATGATATTTGGGGACATGCCACACAGACAAGACTTCTCTCTTTGCTCCCCCAAATTCGATGACAGCTATCATCAGTGAGTTCCCACAGTTTCCTTTGGGATCTTTCAGCTGCACTGGGAAGGACATGGATGTGGGAGGTGAAGGACTCATGCCAGGTTTTGCTTTTAAGATTTATTAGAAGGTAGCAGCTTCCTCAGAAGTGGCCAGGAGCTCAACACCCGGACAAGCAGAGGCTCAAACAAAAAGAAATTGATCTGGGGAACAAAAGCTTGTACCTTTATACATGGGAGGCCGCCCTGGATATTTAGATTAAAGTGAGGTCTGGGACCCAGTCAGTGAGTCAGGTTTTTAGATCTCCCGTTCCGTGACTTCAGGATGACATTGGGGGAGGGTTCCTGAAGGGAATCTTGGCTGATGCTGAGGCATGGGCTGTCACCCAGGCATGGTCTTTTCTGGGACCATGCTTTGTCATTTCTGGTTTTTACAGGAGGCCTCTAGACATACACTAGCCAACATGACTCCTAGTAGTTTAGGGATTATTAATTGTGGGTACTGGCGCATCTTCCTCCTGCCTTTCTCATAAGCCTGTCTCTGCAGATGCAATTTAAGAAGTGTTAGAACAAGAGAACACTAATGAGCATGTATCGTTGGGCTGAGATTATCATATTGTTTTGAGGGGGGAAATCACTTATTTATGACTATCTGGGTTACATCATTGTTTAGTGACCAGATGAAAGTTCTTTAAAGAAATGTGGAAGTTGACAAAAATTAGGAATATTATAAATAAAGTATTACAAGTAATACACTTGCCTCATACGAGATTATAGTAAATTGTGCAAAATAAAATGCAGACTGCAGCCAGAGGCAGACCCTTAAAACTTAAGACTTTCTTCATTTAAAATCAAAACATTTTCAAAATGTTACCTAATGCTTTAAATCACTCAAATTAAGCCATATATTAATTTTTCTATGAATTAAAAAACTGTATTCTAGTAATTAGTTCATGCTTATATTTTTCTAGTAAAGGGTAAGCTCCTGTGATAACATTTTAGAAACTTCATTTGCAATTTTTTTTCATCAAGGACTAATCAAATCTATGCAGTCACAGGCTAATTAATAAGAACCCCAAAGACAGAAAACAGTGCCAAGTACAGATGCAGCCAGTTTCAAGGTCTGTAAGAGCTCCTGAAGCCTTTAAGAAGCAAAAGATTTCTAGAAGTCAAATGGGGAGCATTTATATACATCACCACCAATAGAGATATTTGCAGGACAGAAAAGTCATTATCAGGTGTGGTGGGGGTGGAATGGGGTATCTTTGCTAATTTTATGTGTAAGGCCCTCGGTTCAATCTGTGCACTGTAAAAGGAAAATATTTTACCACTTTCTCTGTCAATTCCCCCAAATTTCAAAAACCACTTTACATTCTGTTTCCATCAAAGATGGGTGAACATAAATTTAGGATTTGGAGCTGGTGTTTTCCAGAAGTGGGGACAACAGTCTAGATGCCGGCAGGGTTGGAAGAGGTCGGGGAAACTGTACATTGCAAAGTTCTGCTGCATTGGCCACTGGACCCACAGTGTGAAGAGACGGGGTCACTGCTGCTCCCTCTTTAGAGAGAAATGAGTAACTAGATTTTAAAAAGTGAACTGGTCTAGTTTTTAAGTGTGGGCTAAAATATAACTGTCTAACCACAAAACAAAACAAAACACCCATTCAGTTGTGCAGAGCCTGCAGGTGGCTAATGTGTCTCTGATTGCAGGCATTTCTATCACGCAGAGTGAGTGCTTGTAATATCGGTCACACCTGATTATACAGACGGAGGCCTTGTGATCCATCTGGGTGTGCTCTGGACACATTTTCTACTTTTGTAATTAACCATTAATTATTTAAATCCCTTGATAATCTGATGTTCCCTGGAGAAGGCTCTGAAGATCAATTTTCTTTTCTCTTTGAGATAATCCTTATTTTGTATTTTGAGGATTTTTTTTTGAGGTAAGCACTGATATTTGGGATACTCTTCTCTACCTCATCAGCACTGGGACCATGTGGGAATTCAGTCAGCCACTACCGGATTTTTACTTTTTTTTTTTTTTTTTTTTAAATGTAAGTTCTGGGAACCTAACTCAGGCCCTTGTTTTGGTAAGCAAGAGCTTTACCAACCTAGCCATCCCCCTGCCCTCGTGTGTTGCAGACTTTTCTAGGAAAGAGAACGCACCAACAGTAGGTTGTTGCTTTAATCATGGCCAGCAGACTGACTTGCCTTTTGATAAGTTATGGTCAGGATAAAGCATTTGGCAGGTGTCTTTCTTCTTCAGTATTGGGTGGGTCAATATTTAAACTTGTTCTTGGGAATATCAAGGTCAGGTACACCGGCTATCTATTACATCCAGTTAGATATCTTCTGTAAGCCACTTGGGAGATAAACCAAGATCCTGCTAGTAATATTTGATTGCAGGGGACCTGGTTAAGGGACTGGCATGATGGACCGTTCCAAAGATCAGTGAGTCACACAATGTCTTGAAAACACCATGAAAGGGGAAACACTTTGTTTATAAGCACATTTCCTCCTAGGAGAAAGACCAAGCAGAGTTTTGAAAATGTCACTGGAAAATTTTAATGAGAATTGGCTAACTTTGTTTAATTCAGAGGATGATCTGGGGTCAGAATATATGAAGTTGGTCACACATAAGGAAAGAATACTGTGAGCACCAGACATGTGTGGTGCACAGCCCACCTGGCCTCATGCACATTCAGCTTAGCTCCAAAGGAACACACAATTGCACTTTGGCTGATTTTGACTTTGGCAACATAAGAACCTGGGCCACATTTTGGCATATTTTATTATTTGGACTCATTTTTATTCTTTTGTGTCTCCCAGACCTCCTTCACAACACATGAATTTTGAGGACAGTTTCCCACTGAGGTATAAGATGGGGCCAGTATACAAGTTAAGCCTATGCTTCCAGCATCCCATTGAGCTCAGTGGAATAAACCAACCACCTCTTAGTGAGGGCTGAATGTGAAAAGATACAAACTAACAGTTTGTATTTTACACTGGCATTACCCACATCAGTCTTGGACACGCATGCTAGGAACATGTTCCTAGTATTTCAGGCAAACAAGAAAACAGACACTTTCTTTCTCTCTTCTTTTTCTTTTCTTTTTTTTTTAAAAAATCTTTTGTTTGACATCTATGTTGCTCTTAGATAAAGATGTCACATTGTATCAGATTTGTGCTGTCACTAAAAATCGCTCCCAGCATTCACAAGTGGCACTCAGGTGATTTATGATTTAGGATTACACTCATTTTGTGTGTCTGCATGCGTGTGTATGCACGCACGCAAACATGTAAGCCTGGCCTTCTCCTTCCACCATAGGGTTCCTAGGATTCAAACTCAGGTCCTCAGGCTTGGGAGCAAGCACTTGTGACCCTTTGAGCCATTCTGCTGCCTGTGATTTCTATTTTATAAAAAGATCCCTCTTTCCAGTCTCCAGAAATCCAAGGAGGGGGTATTTTGATTTTCTCAAACAAACAAAAATAAATCAAAACAGACTAATCCAAAATCCTCTACAGTTCCCTCCCCCAGGCAGGCTCTATGAACACTCAGGATTCTAGTAGGTTGTCTATTTTTTTAAAAAAAATGTGCATGCTATGTAGAGGTAGCTTGACCAGTTAAAGAGTAAATTGTAAAAAAAAATAAAATAAAAAAATGAAAGCTTGTGTGGAAAGTGTTGGGCTGTATGCCTGTGACCCTCTACAAAACTACCTTGTCGCCCATAATAATGGCCATGAAATCTCTTAGCAACTGACTTCCTTGTCCCCAGCAGCATAACTTTACCTTGTCCTAGTTCACCAAGTTTGATTCTAATACTGGAAACTTTGGTTTGACTTTAAACAGGCAATAGATATACAGACAGTGAGAATGAATGGGATACATAAAATTTTGTCCAAAACAAGAATATGTTCGTCTCTTACCGGACTTTTCCTCTAAAAGCGTAGGCATGGGAAGGAAAAATAAAGAGACAATGAGAGAGGTGACATACATCTTCAAGAAGACGCACTGGAGACAGGGGACCTCATTTAAAGCAGCCAACTAAGGCAACGTTTCTACAAATACTTTCCACTCATGTTGGACATGGTCATGCCTGGGTTATTGTCTTCAAGATTCTGAGGGCAGAGGCACGAACCTGTGGCTCCATCCAAACACGTTTTAAGCTTTCTTTTCAGTGGCTTCTAATGATCAAATAGATTTGTCTTGAGAAGAGGATGTTGGAAGTAACTGGAAAATGGCATTAATTCATTACAGTTAGGCATGGCCAACACATGACAACTGGAGAGTTTTCCAGGAACTGATCTATGGAATGTGATAGGCTTTTCTCAATTCATCTTGGATATAGCCAGCTTGCCTCTGATTCTGTCTTTTGTCTCCTTCTGCTCTCTGTGCACAGTGACATCTTCTCTCCCTAGTGAGTGACGCCTACTCCTCAGCACACTCATTCCCTCAGCTTTCCCCAGCATCCTAGCCAGGATCCAGCACCTCTCATGGACAGTAGTCCTTCCTGAACTCTCTAATGCTCTTCTAGCTCTTAATTCTACTGACAGCTGTGTCTCATCAACTCTTCATCACACTCTCTGCAAAACCACCTTTTCCAAGAAAAAAGTCCTTCAACAGCCCCCCAACTGTGTGCTTAGAGAACAGAATGTGAGTTCCACTCTAGCTTAATGCCTCCCTGATGCCCCTCCCCTACAAAGTCCCTTATCTTGTTAGATCAGAGCACATTCCTTTGTCAAAATACCAATCAACCATCTTTCTATTTGCTTGAAGTTTACTAGCCTCAGGTCAAAACAGAAGAAGATATGGAAGTAATCCTTGCCATTCCTGTTTTGTTCTGTATTATCTGCCATCTCTCCTCAGTGAATTCTATAGCAGTGGCTACAAGTGAACCTCCTCTAGCCCCAAACAAGCTGCTGTGTATAATTTTCTCTCATGTTTATGAATTTCACTTTGAGACCATTAAAACATTATGCAAATGTTTGAAGCACAGTGTCTTCTGCAATATGGAAATATGAATTGTTCTCTAAGTACGGCAGAACTGTGAATAGTCAAGATATGTGGCCTTATTTGAAATGGCATTTTTTTTCTTTAACCTGCTGTTATCAGTATTCCACTGAGCACCTCCTTGAAAGCTAATTTTTCTGCTGTTGGTGACCTTGGGTGCTGACACATGTTGTAGACTCCAGATGCCAAAGAGGTGGCATGGCTTTATACACATTAATGGAGAATTACAGGACTAAATATCCTGGGTGGGATTTCTCCTGTAGCAAAGACAAATGCTTCCTAATAGCCAAGGGCTGGGGATGAAGGGAGGCCCTCACTGGTGCCATTTCCAGATACAGATGGGTGGTGAGAAGTGTAAAGAGATGAAAATTATGAATGCAGGCTCTCAAACTGCAGCCAAACCAGCTTTAAGGTTAAAAGAGGCAGCTGGAGAAGAGTCACCACAGTGGAAACTTCATTCTAACTTTTCCTTTGCCTGATGCCTTCGGCAAGTCACTCTGGGCCTCACTCCTGTAACATGGCACAGGGAACTGCTTTCCTGGAAGGCTGTTGTACAAATTTGAAAGGCAAGCATGATATTGGCAGCCGACATTCCACAGAACCCACACTCAGCACACTTTGCCTTATGGGACTGGTACCACTACTCTAATTTATCTCAG
Source organism: Phyllotis vaccarum (assembly GCA_033318265.1). Classification (NCBI taxonomy): domain Eukaryota; kingdom Metazoa; phylum Chordata; class Mammalia; order Rodentia; family Cricetidae; genus Phyllotis; species Phyllotis vaccarum. The sequence goes on from JARWLC010000002.1 coordinate 69,596,312, forward strand.
GGTCAAAGGAAGGTGCGTGGAGTTCTAAGGCCACATGGTTACAGAAGATCTGGGGCTGGGTCCCAGATTATCCAACTCCAAAACACTTGGTCCAAGGTGGATCCAAGCCCATTGTTCAGGGCCAGATCAACATTGATACAGGGAACAACATAGTCAAATGCCCAAAAGGAAAGGATGATGGGAATCCTGCCCTTGCCCCTAAGCCTCACAGTGCAAAGTTATGCGAATAATCTTTCAGTTGGGGATTAAACTCTGATTTTTAGGCATATTTATCAGTCTATTCCAGAATCAAATGCATTTTGCTCAATTAAATCGAGAGGAAGAAACATGACACAGGTTCCTCCATCCTTCCTATGCCTCCCCATCCTAGGACATTTGATGGATTAAATCCCCTTCTGTCAACATGTTGATGTGTGATGTTAGCACCCATCAACGCCACATAGGGTCTCTTAAGAGTTTCATAAGTATGTTAAAAAGAAAGCTAAATTATAATAATTCTACTCAGGGTAAAACAAAGAAATTAAGACACTCTTGATTTAAAATAATAATATCAAAGTTGAGTTTTAATTATGGAAAATAGTAAATAAGAGTACCTAGAAAGAGATGTGGCTCACAGGAGGAGATATGCTCCACAGGCTTACATGTAAATAGATGTAGAATAAGATAAATTTTGAATTAAAGAAAAATCCAAAGAAATAGAAATTTTCTTTCCCATAGACCAGGAAAACCCAATTCTTGATTTGCAAACCTTTCTAACGGGAAGCTCATTCTTAAGATCAGGAACACTTCACAAAACACAAACCCTCCCACCCTCTACAGAGAATCTCTATCTACTGATACTATTCCAGATAAATTAATAATGCATATGTTCGTTCGTTCATTCATTCTTCAAGTTCAGTCTTATTTAATCCCATTTTAAAACCCTGGGGCTAAGCTCAGCAATGGCGTATGCAGAAAATGCACTCAGAGTTTCGCTGATACCCATTGGAAGTTTTGTGCTCTGGGTACATTCTTGACGCTTAACAAGGAACAGAGCTACCCCTGGGGATTTGGGGCATCAAACACCACAAGCAGGATTGAGACATCATAAAGCCAAGTCTAACTCACAGACATTTTAAGATTTTGAAAATGCTGAACCTTAAAAATAAGGTGGCAAAATTATGAACCATTTTATTATAATTAATGGGATTATACTTTAACCATCCTAGCCTTCTTTATTTTATTTTTCTTCCTTTATTTTTTGGTTTTTGAGACAGGGTTTCTCTGTGTAGCAGTCTTACCTGTCTGAGAACTCCCGTTGGACACCAGGTTGCCCTCAAACTCACAGAGATGCCCCTGCCTCCGCCTCCCAAATGTTGGGATTAAAGTCATGTACCCCCACTTTCCATCTTAAATCAACAATTTCTTATCATTTGTAATGAGTTGGATATCCATAAGGAGCAAAATGTTGTTTATTCATTCAGTTGGCCATTAGCAGACATTTAATGAGCTCGCAGTAAATGCCAGATACTAGAGCAGGCACATTAGTGAACAGCAGAAACAAGAAAGTTGTGATGAGCTCAATTAATAAGTAGATATTAATACTTAGAGGGGGTGATAAACATTTTTAAAAAATGGAGTTTGGGAATACCAAATTAGGGTGCTTTGTGATTTCAATAATGTGGTTGGAGTGACTTGGAGCTGACACCTGAAGACATAGTTCAGCTATCTGGGGAAGAGGTCACGGGGAAATAAGAAGTGGGCTGAGCAGAAAGAATGGCTGCTGGTATAGTGCGTGCGTGCATGCGTGCCTGCGTGTGTGTGTGTGTGTGTGTGTGTGTGTGTGTGTGTGTGTGTGTGTGTGTGTGTGTGGTGTGTGTGTGTGTGCACGCACGCGTGCGCACACTTAGGGGACAGGTGCTCTGGCTCCAAGGGTCACAAGGTTGTTGCTAAGACTATTCACTCTGTCCCAGTGTGACTTATAACTGTCACTTATAGACTCTCAAGTATTACTAACTATTGCCGTTGGCTTACGGAAGGCAGAGACCAACACAGGAAACAATGCCAGAAAACAGAACATGTAGATGTAATGCATGCTATGATTTGCTCTTGGAAAGCCTGGTTTGGCTCTTTGTGTTAGAAAATATAAAAGCAGGTTCTAAGTAGAATCAGAAGTGGGAAGAAACTTTAAATAGATGAAATAAAGAGGTAAGTGCATCTTGCCCTCCATCCATGCTGGGACATGTAGCTCAGGCTGACACACGTGGCCCCATTTTTTAAAATCTATTTTGAGTGAGTTACACTCATTTTTTTTTCCTAAAGCAATGGAAGATTACACTTCCTGCTGACTCTGATGGCACATGTCTATAATCCCAGCCCTCAGTGAATAAAGCAGGATTGTGGGTTTTGAGGTTATCTTGGGCTACACAGCTCCAGGTCAGTCTGGGCTACCCTGCATCAAAACAAACAAACAGAAACAACCCACCCATCACAGTTGATGTTTTCTGGTACTAAAATATAGCACCCAGAAAAAAGTGAATACTTATTTTTTTTTTTTACTATATGAATTTTTATTATATGAATCTTATACTTTTCATATGCTATTGAAACTTCTTAAGAATAAAACTGTTGTGGTTTAAGAAAGTAAATTCCAAAGCTGGGGGAAGTAGCACATGCCTTTAACTCCAGCACTTGGGAGGCAGAAACAGGCAAGATCTCTGTTAGCTTGATGCCAGCCTGGTCTACAAATTGAGTTCTAGGACAGACAGGGCTACAAAGAGAAACCCTGTCTTGAAAAACAAAAACAAACAAAAAAGCAGCTATTCCAGATGCTTGTGGTGCTTATCAGTGTTAAGGATCACAAACAGAAAACATGAGGCTTCAGAAGAGAAAACAGATTTCCTACTGTAGAGTGGAGCAGGAAAATCTAAAAGGGAGGTTTCAAGGAAGAACATACATACATAAGCTTTGATGAAAGAACCTAGGGCACCAGGAATGCTCTACTGACATCCCTGTCAGTGGAGAAGGGAGCGTGGCTGACATAGAACCGCCACAAAACTGGGAACTGCTGTAGAATTATGCTCTTGTACACTGTAAAGATCTGTCACTTTAATGGTTTAATAAAACACTGACTGGCCAATAGCCAGCAAGGCGGGAAGTATAGGCAGGGTGAAACTTTCAACTATAGGGAATCATAAATATTTTTTTAACAAAATAACAAAATAAATGTCACATGATTTCATGGCTAGATACTGAATTCTGCATAATGAAACTATCCATCTACCCATTCGGTCAATGAGTACTTTCTAAATGGCTAGTATGATTGACTGGATTAAATCTGGAATCAACAATGAAACATTCCTCTGAATGGGTCTGGCAGGGAATTTCTAGGCAGGGTAACTGGGGTGGGTGGGGATATTCTCTGTCCGAATGGGCTGAGTCGTTAAGAAGTCTGAGGGGAAAATGATTGTGTTTCTGCTTGCTTGGCTGCCTTTACTCCATACCGGTGAGTCTATCTAGCTCTTGCTGGTGTTTACTGACATAGAAACCCATTTTCTTTTGCCTGTGGCTGACCAGTGACTCTCCAGGAAGACCCCAGGCCTTCAGTGCCAGACTGGCCCTGATGGAGCATCTGAGTTTTGCCCTCTCCAGCGTGGAAAGAGCTATTTCTGGGCCTCTCCTCCCCTTCCCATAATGTAAGATAATATAACAAGTTGCCCTTTGTAATATATATCCATTCTATCACTTCTGTTTCTTGAGAGAACCCAGGACATGTACTGTCTATCAGTCAGTGCTGCATGCTCTGGAGGAAATGGCTCCTTGGGGGAGACTTAAACTCATGTCCTCTAAGTTCAGGGGACAGTTGCCAGAAGTGTTAGCAAATGATGCATCCCTCTAGAAGTTATTTTTGCAAATTGATTGCTTCTTTGGAGTTAACTGTGCTCTGATTATGGCCATTAGCTACTAAAAAGAACTCAGATTCCAGACTCCACCAAGGGAGAACTAACATAGCCAAGGAGAATTTGAGAGGTAGAAAATTCAGCCTTTTAAAAAATTTCAATTGGCATAATTAAAAGCATACAATTCAAGAATTTGTTAATCTTGGTGCGGCTAGTCTAAGATGCTTATATGTCAATATGTGTCCATGGTCATCTTCATTGTGGTTAAAGCCCTAAAACAGGTCAGCTTGCCTAAGTCAGTGGGATGAAGCGAAAGGATCTGGAATTATACAAGGAAAATCTGTCAGAACTCATGTAGGATAATAAGACCTTGTGCAGCTAGCAGGATTGGAGGGTGACTACCAAATACCGTGCTCATGTTTCAGACCAAAACATAAAATGAGAATTTCTTTTTAATGAAATAAGATAGGCATGGATGGTTTGGAAAATGATACTGGAATAACGTAGTGGAAGTGTGTTGTTCCATTGTAAATAACTATCCCAACTACTGGTTTAATAAAAACACTGACTGGCCAAAGGCAGACAGGAAGTGTGGGCAGGGCTACCAGACTAAGAAAACTCTGGGAACAGGAAGAACAGAACAGAGATGCCACAGAGACTCTAGAGTTGCCAGACAAGCCAGAAGATGCAGAGGACAGCTATGCTGCTCTGGGAAAAGGTACCGAGCCCCATGGCTGAACAGTAAGAATCATGGGTTAGTTTAAGGGTAAAGAGTTAGCAAGTTATATGCCTGGGCCTTAGGCCGATCAGCCTAAAATTAATGTAAGTATCTGTGTGTCTCTGCAGGTCTGTAGGTTTGCGGGCCTAAACCTAGAGGCTAGGCTCAAAAGTCCAGGCCAGAAACCTCTTACTACAGGATAAAGGTCTGGAAATGGAAGCAACAGATTTCTCCAGAAAAAAAAAAAAATGAAGGAAAGAACATAGACTTTTGATGACAGTAATTTATTCAAATGTGGAAAAGAGAGTGATGTATTTTGAAAGAAAAGTTTCTACTCATGATCTCTATCCTTCTCTTGAGCCCTGAAACAAAAAAAATGGAAACAGTACTATCTCAGGTATAACTTGGACTGATGGGTCAGGCTGCTCTCGGAGCCCCATCTGAAGGGAGATTCTCTAACTACTTCTGGGATCTACTTGCAATGTCTGCAGAGGTTAGGAAGGGAGGAGTGGAAGCGTTAGAAGCCCGTGTTTGCTAGCCCTAGTCTAAACAAATCCTAATGAAGTAGGCCTTAAGCTGACTTGATGAGCAAAATGCAAGCTGAGCATTCACATTCCAACTTCCTCTGCACAAGGTCTGTACAGCACTTAGAACCAGGTGCTATTTAGTCTGTCCTAGTGTGCAGGAGCCTGGAGATCCCCTCTCCAACTGATGACTCTGTGTTTCCTACTACACTCAGTGGGGTGCTGAACCTTCTGCCAGAGTGAGGACAGGAAAGGGGGTGGTGTTACCAAGCAGCAGAAAATTTGTGGAGTTCGCTCTCTAGCAGGGCAATTTGGGGGTGGAAGGTGGGTGGGCCACCTGGAATCAGCAATTAGCAACAGACTGTCTACAGTTCAAAGCTATTTCCCCCACCTCATAATTTTTGGATAAATAACTCCATTATGAATTGCACGTGTCCAAGAACAAGATGAAACTCAAAAAGCATATCATACTCCATAGTGCCTTAACTTCTCATGCCACTGAATTTGCAGGGTTGGGGGTGAGGAGCTACAAACCTATACTTAACCACCTCCTGTCTCCAACTATTCCATGAGCCATCTTTTTGACTTCACACAAATCCTTCCTTGCTATTTTTATTTCCTCCTGCCTCCCACAAGTCTCTCAACTAAAGAGAATGAAAAGTGCTGCTGAAGAGAACCAATTATCAAGGAGCCTAGGCTGGCTGCTCAGGCACACCCGGACAGTTCTCATCTTCTCCTGTCAACTCTGACGCCAACCCTAAGAAAGCCAATAAGTACTACTATTCCCATTTTACAGACTGGAGAACTGAGGCATAGAGTTAAGTAACTTGGACAGAACACACAGACTCATGGCCTGTACTCTCTCTACTTGCTCCTGGTCTTCAAAGGATGAGCTGTAGATGTAGTTTGGGAGCTATACATCCAGTCTGCTCCTGTAGCAGTGTGTGTTTCTCATAATGATGATGAGGTCAAGATTACATGGGCCTGTATGAGTGGGGCCTGTATGAGTCGGAATGTGAATCTAGCTTCGACTCGATCCAGAGAAAAACCCCTGAATGGCTGCAGAATGAAATGTGTATAGAAACAAATCTCTTCAGGGCAAGCCTGTGGCGAATGTTGGCTCTCTGAAAGATCAAAGGTACACGGAGCAACACATGCAAAAGGAAAAGCTTTTGTGTTCCGGGGAAGCTACGGGAGCCACAGGTCTCCCAGCGTCTACTGAGCATGGCTAACTCTGCTCCCTGTGTACTCCAGAAAGAAAGAGAATCTCACCAGAAACCATGGGAAGAGGGAGAGAGACAGACCAGAAAACCGAAGGGAGGAACGTGAGCTTGGCTAATAGGAGGATGTCAGTGTGTGTTTGCTATAAGCAACTATCGGGCTGTACTATCTGGGGTCTTAACTTGGAGGATAAGGAAGAGTTTATTTTCCAGGTAGGTTCTAGCCTTCAGTGCAGCCTCTTGATAAAGAACCACACTTGGAATGATTTAGTAAGGCTTCTAGAATTACTGTAAAGGAAAGCTATGAACATGTTTCCTCGGTTTGATGCTTAGGCTAATTAATTATTGATCTTGGGTTTAAATGACTTTTGAGTATTTGAGGCACCTAAATATCAGTACTAATGATATTCTTAAAAATGTGCTCTAGGCTCTGCAGATGGTTCTAATGATTTTGAGATTGTCTCTGAATCTCATGAGCAGTCTGAGTGTGTTCACTAGCCACCAATTCACGAATCTCTCCGAGCAGCCCCATGAGAATTGTCGGGGCTCACAGATGAAGAAACCAAAGACAGATTTTAGAACCTGCTGAGATCACTAGCTGAGAGGTGATTCATTGGAACTGCCATGATATTATTGCAGTAAGTGTGCATTCATTTTTCCTCTAGTTACTTTAAAGAAAACTGCATTCAGTAAAATTCTATTGTATATTGAATTCCATTTTTTTGCCATGGTTTGGGAAGGAATCTTAAAGTTCATTGTTACTTTACTGAGGACTGAGGTTCAATTCCCAGTACCCACGTGGCAGCTCATAGCTGTCTGTGATTCCAGGGGACCCAACACCCTCACACAGACAAACAAAAGCAAAACACCAATACACATAAACAAATCCTTAAAAGAAGAGAAGTAAGTTGTTTCCGTGTAATGTAGTATGATGGAGGTGTTCACCTGCTTTGAGTTTGCAAAGGGCAGAAATAAATATGACAGTGTAGCTGCTGTCCCACAATGCTATTCCCATCTCAGGACCTAAGGACTGGAGTCTCAGACAGGCTTGAACACCTTGTTTGAACAGCAGAGCTGGCAAACCGAGCTCAGGTGGTTCATCACCACACCACAGCTCCCTCATTGTTGACTGTGGTTTTTATATGTGTTGAAAGGAAAATCAATCTCATTTCTCCAGAACAGAGAAATTGAACTTGAAAGTTCCTCTTGATGTCAAATCAGATTTTTTGATAATGGAAAGTCCAAGGTAGGCAGGAGATGCTGAGCCCCTAACTCCAGGTTTGAGCTGTAAATGCCTTAGACACCCATCAGAGTATGAAGACAGCATGCTCTCAGGGCAGGACCGGGAATGTGGGAGCATAGCTCAGCTCTCAAAAGGGGGAAAAACAAAAAAATTACAGAATAGTGATGAGGAAACCATTGGCTGAGAAGCAGCAGGGACAGTTAGGTACTGCTCTCAGTATTCTGTGTGCCCCAACTCTTCAGCCACTATTAGGCAGCTCCCATCTCACAAAGACGGACAATAAAATGCCAAATGAGAGTTGTCCCTGACAGAGTCCTATGAAAGTCAGAATCTAAATCACCCCAGGGATGAATTAAGATCTTGACTTTACAGGTAAGGCGATTAGCTCTCCATAATAGTCCCAGGCCTTATCTAAAGAGACATAGGAAGAACACAGTGGCCAGCTCAAGTACATGCCACTGCAGTGGTCTGCCGGACACCCACATTCCCAAGCCAAGTATTTACACAGAAGAATTTACAGAAGCCACATGGAAATAAAGACAGAGGCCTCAGGTGCCATGGTAACCACTCCCATCTGTCTTTTCCTCTCAGGGCTTTTAGTCAGTTAACGTCTCCCAAATACAGCTCTGTATTTATTACTAACACTGTAACCAGTTTGAATACAAAGGAAGTATGTGAGGACCAGCACAAGGGCACAGTTGGGTGAATCATCATCCACTGAACAAGAGAAGATAAGGTAAGGATGAGTGTAGAAGTAGAGAGGATGGTCATCCCACACTGATCTATCCTTGGCCTGGTTCTGTTCACTTTTGTTGACTCACAAGTATTTATTGAATGGTAATGATTCATAAAGCTCTGTGTCAAATGCAGGAGATTTGGGGTAGACAACAAAATATGTCATGCATTCCTCTGAAGGAGAGTTGCTTATACCAAGGTCAAGGCAGTTAGTCTCCAACTGTGCATACCTCAACATTTGCCTCAGCTGAAGAGAGCTGGACTGTTGAAGGTCATGTCTTACCATGGCTCTCAAGAGTACCCATGATATTGTAGTACAGCAGTTTTCCCTTAGACAAACACATAACATGGAAGCACCATCCAATCTCCAGATTTCAGCACAGGTTGTTGTTGGATGCACAAAATCATTCATCTCTCTCTGTCCACAGCATCTCATAAGTGTTAAACTCAAGGTCAGTTGGCAAAAGGAAGGACATTATATTAGCACAACCACAATTAAGGATAAAAATCACAACACATGTTCAACACTGAACATGAGCTGAATGTTGTTTCTATTCCACTCGATGTAGGTAACATGTAGCATACCATTACTTGTCTTCAAAAAATGATTAAACATGTTTGAAAGAGAACTTACCATAGCCTTCACTTGGTTCCTAATGGATTCTCCCAAATAACCTGGGACCATTTATGATATAGTGCCCAAAGCTGCCAATATCCTTCTGACTGTCATTGTTAATCTATCTTGTAGCAACAGGACCAGCATTTTATACCTGGTACTATAAACAAGGTCAACACGGCTAGGGACATCATGGGTTCTAGAGGAGAGCCTAAGTGCAGTTTTGTTAAGTGGACATGGTGTCACACTGTCCTTCACATGTCTATGTTTATATCTATAGATGATTGCTGCCCTCTCATAGAGACTTCTGTTTGCAATAAATGGCAGTTAATGAACAGAACACTTGACTTTGGAGTGCTCAGTCCTAAGTTCTCAAAGGGACAGGGAGATCTTAAACCAGCATTGATTGGGGTAGTGGATGGAACTCATGTGTTATAAAGACAGTGGAGGGGGCTATTGGGAGAAAGAAATGAGACCACCAGGAGAGGGTCAGAAGAGCGAGGGAGAATGGGCAAGACAGTATGTAAAAATGCTGTGTCCAAAAATGCACAATGAAACCTGTCACTTTAATTTAAAAAATGTTTAGAAAAAAAAAAAAGAAACCTCCAATTTTATTTGTTACTGAAGCTTTGAGAAGAATCACTTTCAGAGAAATGTGCAATGGGTCTTCATGTGATAATATTTATTTTACTTATTTACTGAACTATTTGTCTAGTTAGTTTATAGAGAACTAAGTCGAATAAAACCAAATATCAACAAAAGAGATCAAACAGGAGCTACAATTACGGAACTCAAATTCAGAGATGAGTGAAAGTAAAATACAACTTTTAATTAAAAATATCAAAATTTGGTCTGGAGAGATGGCTCAGTGGTTAAGAGTACCAGCTGCTCTCCCAGAGAACCTGAGTTCGATTCCCAGCAACCTCATGATGGTAGACAACTGTGACTCCCGTCCCAATGGATCTGACACTCTCTTTTGGCTTTTGAGGGCACTGCATGCACATGGTGTAGTAACACATGCAGGCAAAACAACCATACACATATAATGACTAAATAAATAAAATACATAAAAATCTTAAAATGAATGGAAATCAGAAATCAACTAAAGAAAGGCCTTTTATGGCCCATTTGGAATCTCATCGGTTCCTACCAATGCCAAGTTTGATGCTTTTGTCACATACCAGACACATAATGGGAGATTCTGGCATAGCCCTGACTGATTCAGGCAGTCTTTCCTCCATGACACTGGGAGAAACTAGCAGTGTACAGATTTCTGACTGCTTAACCTGAAGCTGTAGCAGGCTCATTTGTCTTCCCGTCATGGCACTGTCTGGATCTTAAAAAGTTATTTTTATCCATCTGATTTTGATAAAAAACTGCATATGATCTATGACTACTTGAAGTATCTGGAAAAGGGCAAGAATTCTAAAACCATGTTCAGCTCCTATCTCTCTCTCTATTCACATTCAGAACTGTGTTGTGTGATATTTGTGTGAAGATATGTTGCCATGATGGGTGTAATAAAAAGCTGAATAGTCAACAGCTAGGCAGGAGAGAGAGGCAGGGTTTCTTGGAAAAAGAGAAACTCAGGATGGTTCTAGGTACATGACAGAGATGCCAATAAGGCTTGGGGGAGTCAGATATACAGAATGAAAGAAAGGTATAAAGCTACAAAGCAAAAGATAGATTAATATAAATGGGTTAATTTAAGTTATAAGAGCTAGTGGTATAAGCCTACAGCTAAAACTGGGAATTCATAACTCTCTCATAGGTCTCTGTGTTATTATTTGGGGCTATTAGTGGGGAAAAAAGTCTATGTATGGCATGTACTTCCACATAGGACTCAAGAAAGCTTTTTAAAATGTTCCAAACATGCAAACATTGAACCAGAAGTGGCTTCTTCGTCCTGCAGTCTCTCAGGCAGCTGGTGTTTGGTGTACAGAGGTACAGCTTGGCCTGAGGTATAGAGTCAGCTGCCAGTGCCATGTGCAAAGCTGAGCTGTGGGGTGGCTGACATGGCAGTTTAAGATTTGTCCCATGTGATCAGACAATGCTGCAGGCACTTAGTAAAGCCAGATCCAGACACAGAAAACCTTTAAAAAGGTACAGTATGCTAAAAATATGTTTAGATACTAAAAAACAAGAGAAAAAGGGTAGTGAATACTCATAGAAAATACCTAAATAGTTTAAAAATAATAAAGCAAAACCTTTAAACAAAGAGTAGTAATATAAAAGAAAAAAGCCATGTAAAGATGAGAAATACACAGGACATCTGGTATGGTACATTATTCACTTTAAATTTTTAAAAATGCTAATGTACAAAAATCAATAGCTTCTGAGATACATTGGATTATAGAAACTGTCAACCTGTATATTTTGAGAATGTCTTAACTTCAAAATGGAAGTAGAAAATATGTTGCGTTTGGGGAGAGGTTATACCTTTGTTTCCTCAGGAAAAAAGTTGTAGTTCTCTTCAAAATTAATGAAAATAAGTTTTAAGAAGACCTCCTTAGAAATCTTGGCTATAGACATGAAAACAGAAACCAAGAAAGACTACAGGGCAGATGATATATATGCTGATCTCTTTACTGTAGGAACAGTTCTGAGACCAGATGAGACATATTAAATCTTGTTGGTTACAGAGTCCTTATTATTACATGCCATTCTTTCATATGACATAAGTGGAGATTTATAATTTGGTTATACAATCCAAAAGGATTTATAAAGTTAACATGCCTTTTACCTACTCAAACATAAAATCATCTTTAGCTCATTTGTGCATATTCCATACTTGTATTAATTCAGATATGTATGTTACCATTAAAAGTTTGTGCATTTTTGGAAAAAAAAAAAAGGATCAAACACCAATACAAACAAATATCCCATAGCCCAGGTGATTCAGCTCTCAGAATGCCTCTGTTGTAGTTTCCTCAAAAATCTCTGTTCAGAACAATTTCAAAGCTGCTAGCTGAGATGGTCCAGACACACAGACAACTCTAGCCAGGGCTTCAGATAAGCCCTATATTTTACCATTATAAAAAGACTGGATAACAAATGTTTCAGCTAGTTTTCCCAGGACTTGATTATTATCTCAATTTTCTCAGAGTCACCTAAAGATGCTGTTGCTCCCAGACAACAGTAATTTTTAAGAACCCAATGCTTACACTCCCAGGAGGTAGGGTGGGTGGTTTTTGGTTGTTCAGTGAATTATGGATGTTTAATATTGTTTAGCAGGGCTGGTTCTAAATTATCACTAGACATGGTCAGAGTAAAAAAACTAAGCAAAGGAGATTGAATTCAAGGATCTTTTTCTGAAAAGAAAAAGGGGGACGTGGGAGTGATAGTATAAAAGGGTAGATTAGGAATCTACTTTTAGACTAAAGCAACTACTAGTTTCAAAAATAATATATTGGTATGGGTTTTTGTATATTAATACAAAATTAAAATTTTTGTTATAATGTTATGTTTCTGCTCTTGTTTATGGTATTGTACTTATGCAGCTCATTTTAAAATGTAATGACATGCTCTAGTTCTTGAAAGTTATTTAGGATAATAAGAAATGCAGGTTAGTAGTTAACATTTATAATAATCAAATTTGCAGTCATGTTAGGTATGTTTTCAGGGTCAATAGAGATATACTTTAAATTGATAGATGGTCTTCAAGTACTTTAGAGATCTATACAATATGGCATTTAAGATGCTTTAATAAAGCTTTTCATGACAGTGAGATACAGATGTTCCTAGCAGCACTAATCTACTTCAAAAATGACGATTATTGAAGAACCTCCATATTGAGTTTTTTTTCTTTGTGGCAAAAGTTAGCCACTGAGAAAGAAATAGTCCTTGCCTCTACTTCTGACAGTATGTTGTTTGAGTTAGACATGCAAGACACAATAGAAAGAGACTTTGAACTTTGCCAAGACAAGTTAGAACAGTCCTACAAAAATTCCTGCTTCACAGAAAAGTCTGCCAGATATTCTAGGTCTGTAGGCCAAAGATGGATGCCCCAACACTGTAGAGGAACCTTGGGGAGACTGTCCAGGCAGTCAGCTGTTTCTATCATTTCTATTGTTTTGGAAGTTGTTTGCTCTGCACTTCCTGTTTACTCAGGTAATAGTATATCTGTCTCAGGTCTCTGATGAGGTTGAAGACTAGATAGTTGCAGTTTTCCTGCTACCAAATTTAAAAACAAAAACTCACAAGAGGTGTAAAGTGTATAAGGTGGGAGACATGAACGTTTAAATTGTTTATTTAAGAAAATGGTTTGAGGTCTAGAAAGATACTTTTGGGTTGGGTTGGTAATACAAGTTAGGTTAGAAAGTGAATTAGGTACAAAACTTTGGACTTACCAAGATAGGAGATATTATTTTCTCCAAATATACCAAATACATATGGACTGGACATTGTAAATATAATTTTTACCTGATAATTGTTCTTATCATATATAGTTTTACTGTGTTAGAGTTAAACTCTTTCCTTTTTATTTAGATGAAAGGAGAAAATTTTGTGGTGTATTTGTACACTGTGCGAAAATGTGTTGCTTTGATTGGCGTAATGAAAAGCTCAATGGCCAACAGCCAGGCCGGAGAGATGATGGCACTTTTGGGAAAAAGAGAGGAACTTGGGATGCTCCTAGGAGCACAAGAGAGATTCCAATGAGACACGGAGGGAGTTGGACATACAGAATGAAAGGTAAAAAGCCACGAGGCAAAATGTAGATGAATGTAAATGGATTAAGTTATATGAGCTAGTATGACAAGCCTAAGCTATAGGCTGAGCTTTCATATTTCTCAACTGTATATGAGGATTCTAAATTCCCAGAGCATTTAAAACAACTTTATAGCTCACATAAGCCTCTGTGCCACTATTTGGGGCTGGTGGTGGAAAAGAAAGTCCAGAATTGTCCCTTAAAAGGGTGGCAAGGGCTCATTCCTAGTCTATATAGCAAAATTACAAACATGGGAGTGACTCTTGTGGGAGAACATTTCATGGCAAAGGGACCAAATTGGGCCATGGAATGGAGCCAGGAAAGCAGGCCTCTCACCCGCTCTGAGTGGCATCAGCCAGTTTCTAAACTGCAGTCTCAGTGTGCGTCCATCTACTTTTGCTCTGTTTCCATGAACTCTTTTTTTATCTGAACCTTAACTACCTGATGGCAATGGATTACCTCAAAGACAGCTTCTGAGGAAGCTTCTGGCTTCCAGCCATCAGGGTTATGAAGATACACCAAGTGACTTGGGCACACATTCATTTTGACACACTGGATCCTGCCTTGTCTAAATTCAATGAGCTTTTAGTTATGTTTCTAGGACCTGCTCAGAAAGCCTACTTTCCTATGGAGTCATGACTTTTAATCAAGTAGACTTGTCTCTTCATCTACTCATGCAATTTTCAGATTCCCACTCCATTTATTATGCTCTGTAGAGAAGGGGATATCAACTTGTTACTGACATTTAAGTAGATTTTCTTACAATTCAAAAATTAAAAAAAACCAGTGACTCAGTAAGAAAAGGTGATGAACAAGATGTCCTCTGAATAGTAAATATGAAGTGAAAAGGGGGAGTTTTACCTAATGCTTCTATGACTACACATCATAGGCCAGTATGTGAGTTTAAAATCTGTACCTTCTACTGAAGAGGAGAAAAAACAAACAAACAAACAAACCAGTATTTCATGTGTTTGTTAAGGTAGCAGGTGAATATATAATGAAAATTTCTGGAAAGTGGGTTACTTCTAGCAATTATTTTAATTGAACATATGGGATAAATCCTACTGTAGGCAGTAAGATTTGCTTTAAAAAAAATAAAACAAAAACAACCCCCCCAAACAATTATCCCAGGAAGGCAAATTTTTATTCTCAAATGAAAAATAATTACAATTGTTTTTTGAAAGTTTAGTTGAAATATTTCTAGAAGGCCCTAGAAAATTGTTCAGCATTTACTAACTACCCTGTTGGGGGGGATGATCCTTGGAGATGCCAAGAAAATCTCATTAACAGGCTTGCATCTGTGTTCACAGCTATTCTTAGAAGACAATGTTGGCATTTGCAAACTCTGGGGAGAAAACACTTGAAATATTAACACTCAGAACTCAGCAACTGAAGAAGTTCAGTAGTGCGCAATGGAGAATGGAAGTCTGGATTATGGGAGAAGATCCATTAGAATAACATAAATATGGCAGCAACTGTATGGATATAAGGAGTCTAAATTTTAAGAGCATTTAAAACAATTTGAGGATAAGATATAATGATGAATCTGAGTTTTAGAAATCTTGTGAGATTTTATTTATTTACTATGATTTTGGAGCATCACAAGGGGAAGTATTTTTAAAAGCAATTTTCTTGGCTTTGTCTATTTTCATGAAGATAGAACCTTGTGGTAAGATCCAGGTGTCAGCTAATAAAGTCCTAAGGTGTTTTTAAACACCACTAGTTAACCTGTGAAGTTCACATCCTTTTTAAATTACATCTACTTTAGAAGTAAGTCCAAAAGACCTTTTTCTTATTTTTTTTCCTGTGATGATTATTAGAAAATAAAACACAATTTCATACGCCTTTTACTAGTTTGGAAGGCACAGACTCTGAAGTAGAGAGGTAAGAGTGAATTCCTCAGGGTTGCTGAGCTCACCAGACTGAACACATGCAGCTTTTAGCACATGTGGCTGACCGTGGCTCTGCCCAACCTCACCAGAGCTTAGCATAAGGACTCTACTCACCACAGGTGATGGGGAAAGTGCAATGTTGCCTATGGAGGCTTTCAGTTCGTCTACTGTTGCAGCGGTCTTAAGGACATCCTTCGATTGCAATGGTTTAATCTTGATGTTGAACTTCTTATGTGATTCTTCTTCCTCTTCAGATTCACTTGAAGAATAAAAGTGCTTTCCTTTGGTAGGTAGAACACAGTTAAAGACACTTAGCTCTTTTTTTCTGCTGAGACGTATTGGTGAGGACAAGATGGCTACAGCTAAACATAGCAAAAGGAACTTCAGATGGCAGAAAACCAAAGCAAATAGAATCAGAGGAAATAGTTTGGGTTACTCATAAGCCTGACCAAGGGTCATGAACTCTGAGGAGCATGGGTCAAGATCCTACATTTTTTTCTTTTTCTTTTTTTTTTTTTTTTGTGACAGGTGAACTTTGTGTATCATACCCAGATCATAGACAAGAACTCATAAACTTACTTGTCTCCAGACACAGGGAGGCTACTTTAAGGGACACCTTTAAAGAGTCCAAAGAGCATCAGAATTGGCCAGAGTGAGGCAAGTTTGCTCGAGTCTTTTCAGGGGGAGATGATAGAGAGGACAGTAAAGCTCTTTGTCATTCACTGTAAAGGGTTCAGCAGACAAGCCAGGCTCACAAGTGTGAAGGCTGTTTCACTGCGCTACTTTGTTTCAATGAGATCGAGGCACACACATGCTCATTAGCTACCAGGCTGTCCCTCTGGGTTCCTTATTCACCTCTGAGGCTAAGAATAGCGGATTTCACTACCACTGTGAGACCTGAATTAGCTTCCTGGTTCTGAATTAGCTTCCTGGTTCCCAAGACAATATGAATTTTTAAAGAAAGGATATAGCCTGGTTCTTCAGGTCTGATGCTGTAACCCTCCTCATCCAGCTCAGGTGAGTTCTGTAAGACACAAATGCACATACATGTAAAGACACGCACACACATACATATATGTAACAGGAATACTTAAAGAGTAATTGAGCGGAGGTTCGGAGTACATGAGAAGCAGGAGGCTGGAGAGGGAAGGATGGGCATGATGTGTAAATATAGTACTCCTGTTTAAAATTCTCAAAAAAATATGAATGCATATTAAGTGGTTATTTTTCCAAAATGATGGAAACGTTGTCTTAAAAATGTAGACAAGCCTCTTAAGGGGCTGAGGATTTAGCTTTTGGAAGTGAATGTTAAGCAGTCAATGTTTACATCTTTGTTCAAGGATATGGGAAGGACCCCAGTGGGCTGTCCACAAAAGAAGAGAATGTATCAGGCCTTTCCTAAACCACAGACTGTGCCAAGAAACAGGAGCAACTGAAATGCAAACTATTTACCCTCAGGGAAATAAAAGCGTTCTCTGAAGCAAAAATTAGAAAGGAAAATAGTACAAGAGAGCAATGTCATGTTTTTAAAATGAAGGGATACCAGCTTAGTTTATAAGACTAAGGGGGAAGCTGCTGGGGCCTCTCAGTGTGGGTAGAGAGGGTTTGGTGGGGGTGGGGTCTCTTCACAGTGGTGGGAAGAGCCTGGGGTGAGATACCATGGCAGGAATAATCACTGTGTCTCTCAGGTGTTGAAGGCCAACGTAACAAAAATGATGGTTTTGGGGAATAAGGTGTACAGAGCGGGTGGGGGCTGGTGTCTGGTTCTGAGCACAGGTGACTGTGTGTTGGAGGGGGGGTTGTCCTGCTAGGGCTGTTGGAGTCTCTTACAGTGGAACCTGTTGGGGATGGAGGCAGGGAAAGAACAACTCATTTAAAACGTGTGTATCGACTCAGGCATGATCGCTAAGACTGTGTGGCTCCCGTTTTGGTGACGGGATGAGATGAACCTGGGACATTTGGAGGGACTGATGGTCAATTCTCAGGAGGAAAAAGTGGAGGAAAGTCTCAAGAAGAGTCTAGAGTTTCTACCCTCCAAAACTGGGAGACCCACTGCCAGATGCATCCAAGAGCAAAACGCTAACACTTTCAGGGGAAAGTTGGGGAAGATAAACAAGATGACTGTGCATATCGGGGTTCACATTTCACACCTTAGTTTCTATTATAAATGTGTGACACAGTCTCACCCAATGACATGTAAACCCCATTTAGCAATAATGAGCTCAAGAACTAAAGTGGAAACACTTAAGCAGGATGGGATACCATGTTAGCTACAGAGTGACTTGGTCCTTGATGCCATGTGCTTTGAGACTGTGTCCTCAGCCAAGATGAAGGACTGTGTGCACTGCCCTGCTGAAGCTGAGATTGGAGGAGCAGGTATGAGAGATCACTGATGCAAAACGATTTACATAGTCTATACGATGAGAAATGACGGTAGTCTAGGTTGGATGAACAGTGAAGTGGATGGTAATGGTGCTAAAAACTATGGGAGTTTAGATCTCAGGGGTCTATCTTCACTCACTTGACCTGGGAAAAGTTCACACCATTTAGTTGTTATCACATAATCCAGGCTCCGCAGCTAAAATGGTACCAGGTAAGTGCTGTACTGACAATTTAGGGGTCACATACAGCTAGTACTTGGAGGGGCCAGGTCTTGAAAGCAGGCTTGATGGACTCTAATGCTGTGAACTCCACTATATCCTAAACATGGCAGGCATTCCCAAACGAAACATAGTCTTATACTTATTTCTATGTTCTCTCATGTATCAATTAATTTGAAATTTGTACACACACAACCCCCCCCCCCCACACACACATACTTACATATCTTTCCCAGTCAATTTCTGCATAAAATCCATTTGGTGCCCCATTGCTTTTTTTCTGTAATAAATTTGAAAATAAATTTAGAAGGGAAACATTTGAATGAGAACACACACACACACTCACTCACACACACACACACACACACACACACACACACACACACACACACAAAATGGAACAAAATCAACTTAAGTCTTATTTGCATTTAGAATGAGCTATCAAAATCCAGTGCTGGAAGACATATTAGAGAGTCCTACAGTAAAAAGCACATTGGTGTAAGTGGGTAGAAAATGCAGCTGCTGTGGCCCAGATGAGAAGCTTAGGTCTGTATTTCACAAGACTGCAAACCAACGGGGGATTCATAGCTAGCTGTTCCAATTTTACTCAATTACTGATGAGCTTGTAGGGCTTACATTATGATTTAATTTTCTATATCTTGAGGATTAAAATGATACAGATTTTAAATGGAAGTCTTTGACCACTGCTGCTACTGACATACAAATAATCCCAACATTCCTGGAATATTCAGTACAGTCATTAGTCACTTAAATTATTTTTCCACAACGGATTCAATTGATAAAATATAAATAGAATCAGCTTTAGATTAGTTAATTTGGCTCCTAGTCACTAAAAATTATTTGCTATTCTTTCCGAGTGGCTCTTCTTATCAAATTATTAAAATAGGATTCCAATTCTGTGCCTCTAGTAACACACCATCAAGAAAGTAGGAAAACAGTGTGGATCGGGGGCCTGCTTATCTAAGTTTAATTTTGGTTCACAGAATTGTAACATATGAATACAAATACTTGACCAAGGATGTAGCACCTTCTGAGAGGAAATTAATAAGCTGCTCATTTTTTGGACAAAAGTGCAAGTCAGGTTAATGATAAAAGGTCCATTCAACAACATTCTTACATTTAGCACATAAAGTGATGCTCAGTCATTGAGCAACAGCATACTTGGGACAACACATATGGTGATACATGGGGTATGAGGACAGACAGGGCCTTTCACTTTGCAATCACAAGTAAGGCCACTTGCACTACAGTGTAGATGCAGCCATCCATGTCTACAAGCAGGAGGAAGATTTTGAATATGTACAGAGGATTTGTAGAAAACTCAGAGGAGCCATCATCACCTATTACCACTTCCTGAATGTTGCTTGGGATTCTGAGGACAAACAGTGGCTCAGTGAGGGCTACAGTTCACCGGGCATAAGCAATGTGCTCTTTCCCCATAGAAGACTACCAATGCATGAGAGTTCACCCAGGAACACTGGGCCTGTGATGATCACTCTCTTTTCCCCATTCCCTATAATGATTACTTATATGTAGACACCATTTCAGTCTTCCCATAGAACTGCCTTCATGAGGTTTGAGCTTCAGTTACAGTTTGCCCAATCGGTTAAAGGCCTTTAAAACCTGTCAAATTAGCTCTGTTTGTGTGCATTATAATGCTACTGTCAAAAACATGGTCAACTTAATGTGTCAATCTCTCCTGGAAACAGGCCTGCCTATTTTTATATGTCATTCCTGCTTTGCCAATCTGTCTGTATATGCTTTTACTGCAAGATGCTTCAACTCCTTAGAAAGCATATACAACAAGCAAGTTCAATGGAAAATTTGACTTATAATAATAGGGAATCAAATAAACAAAGCTGACTCCAGAGACACAAACCCCTCATATGTTATCAGTATAACACTGCCATCAATCTGCTCTCTAGTTTCTAAATGTTTCCGTTGTACAAAGGCTTCCTATTATAAACTCAATAAAATTAGGTAAACTAATAAATTCAGTTTGTCTAACTCTCTCTACTGTTTTCTTCTCTGCTAATACTCTGATTAAAATTCCTCAAATTTAAGATTATCTACATGTTCAGATAAATCATATATATGTGTGTATATATACATATGTGTGTGTTAGTATAAATATATTTTTCTTGACAACATATATCCAAACACGTGCATAAAGGAGTTACTAAATTTCTAGATTTGGGTCTAGTAAACATTTTCTTGTTTCTATGGAAACCAATGGAGACTGAAACAAAGGAAAAGAAAACCTTAAGGGATTTTTTGATTGTTTTATGACAAGCATTTAAAAAACAAATAATTGAAACAACAGATTCTAACAATACAGCCTTATCAGATATTTGGCACTAGATGCACACACAAACATACACACACAGAGACACACACACACTCACATAACACACAGAGACACACACACATAAACATGCACTCACACACACATAAACACACATTCACACATACACACTATTACACACATACACACACACATACACTCACAGACACACACACACACACACACACACACACACAGACGTGGGCACTTGCGTGTGTACCCATGCAGCTTTCTTAGAGGAACTGGCTTTTGCCCTCATTCATGCCCATTTACTTTACAAATTTTTGTTTCACAAGTGAAAATTATCAGGTTAAAGGTCAGCCACGTTTTAACTGGGATTCTTCTGGTTAAGCACAGGAAAAGTAGTTATTGCTTTTAAACACTGAACAACACACAGCTCATAGCTAGTGGCTGTATCAGTTTTCAATAGAAGACTTCAAAGCAGGGAGGGATGTGGTGAAGAAACATGGACAGTTGGACCTAAGGCTGAAGGAAACACCGGCTTTTGCTGTTTTGTTTTTTTTTTTTCTTCTTCTTGGAATTTGAGTCATATACTTTTGTTTTATGTGTTATTTCTCTTTTCTAAAATTTGACACCTATCTAGTATAACTTTTATGACCTGAGTATTTGTTTTTGGAGAGGAAAGACACTCATGGGGATATTCATCTTGTTTTATTAGGCATTTTACTTTGGTTATTCAAATGTGAGACGCTAGGTCAGGGGTTCTCAACTTCTGGGTCACGACCCAATTTCACAGGGGTCTCAAAGAAGATATCCCCCACATCAGATAATTACACAATGACTCATAACAGCAACAAATTGCAGTTGCAAAGCAGCATCAGAATAATTTTATGGTTGGGGTTGTTACTACAACATGAGGAAATGTGTTAAAGTGTTGCAGCATTAGGAAGGCTGAGAATCTCTAAGCTAGACCAGTGGGTAATGTTTCTTTCTCAATTGCACATTCAACAAAGTTATGTGTTTCCACCGTGAATGCCCCATTTTTGGCGAGGTCAGTTTACAGCTACATAATTTTTAAAAATATGCGATGTACTATCAGAATATTATCTTCTCTCCTAAGTAGATGTAAACCACTTGTAAACAATCTTATAAGACAGCACTGACCACTAGAACTCCCTGTAAAGATGAAAATTCCCTCATGCTGTTCTGCATGTAGCCTCTAAATACACTAAACAGGATTAGCTATACAGTATTTGAAACCAAATGCAACCAAGGGGCAGGATTCTAAATTGCCTTCTAGAACAACACGGCTGCAATAAATGCATAGTCTGACCCAACACCAGCATCTATGACTCTAGATTTCTTGGTCAAGATCATTGGTTTCTGAAAGTCAGGGTTCTGCCAAACTCTTGGTATTATTGCTATAGATGGTGTTTACCAAGAACAATTCAAATCAAATTTCATGTTGATATTTATATTATAGTCAAAGTCATCTCTGCAGACAGATTCTTAAAAAAAATAAAAACAACTGAAAAAATTGAAATCCTTGTCCTTTGTCTAAGACAAAAGACCATACAAGTCTTCAGCTTGATTATTCTTTCAAAGAACAGCTAGACAGCAACATGTGAAGTCTGTATGATTGAGCAGAAACCTGGACCTGGGTAGTGAAGAAGTAATTCGGAATTACCTTGTTGACTAAATAGTGCTATCATGCTTTCCAGATTTGAGGTGGGGATTTTACTCACTGTTTCTACAACCCCTCGGAAATTTTAAACTAAAATCTGTGTCCTTACCGACGCCTTCTTTCCTCCTTCACGTGCACACTCTGCTTTGCTATGGTAGGGTGGCTCGTGTGGGCTGGGCTGCTGGAATTGATTGTGTTCATGTAGAAAAAAGTTGTTAAAGGATCTGTTTGTTTTTCAAGACACATATAAAGAATCACATGGAGTCAGCAAACATATCACAGTAGAGAGAGACAACCTCTAGACCAAATTATACGACCTACCAATCGTGGCAGGGTTCGGTAAGCAAAGAGCGGACTTTGGGGCCCATAATGAGGCTCTATTCAGCAGGCCATTTTGGGTAAGCCAAGAGAGGAAAGGAGAAGGTAGGAGATGGGCTGGGGCACCAGGGGCCATTTGGATCCTTATTCACATGGTGCTTAGCCTAGGAATAGAGAACAGACTCCAAGACAATACAGAAAGGAACTGGGCAATTTGGGGTAGCATTTCTAACCTACAAATGAAACGCTTAGCTTCTCTCTCTTTTTTTTTCTCTTATTGAAGCCTTCCGAAAGGCCAACAGAGACCTACAGGGCATACAGAGGACAGATCCAGACCTGTGCCATTTCCTGTCTGCATGTTTAGAGACATCTCTCACAGACTGAGACTCTGACCCTGGTACCCCAGTGTGTTTGTGATTAATCAGAACCACTTTGGGAAAAGTTCAAGTCTACTGTGCACCAATTAGAGTTTGTCTCTGGGTTAGAATGCATTGTCACACACAGCTACCTGAGGCTAGACATTGTGACAAACAGCTCTGCCAATGATGAATGGGTTTACACTCAGCCAGAGAGCAGCAAGACATCCACCTTCACATCATGCAGCCTTGCCATGCCGCCCCATCAGTGGTGGGCTCCATCAGGCGCTGAGAAACTGATTGCTACAGTTGTAACTGACTTACAATTGCTACATTGAAGCTTCATCATGGACCCTTTGAGTACTGACTTCTTTGTAAGCACTAGCTGAGAACATCAGAAGCTGGTAGAATTATATTATATAAACCAATCCCAGGCTTTGAAACTGAAGCCAGTGGTTTAGAAGCTATCTCAACCATTTCAATATGCTCTCAGCCCAGAGATCTAAAGTCTTAAAAGACTCATTTGAGTTTAGAAGAAATTCAAGCTGGGATTTCTACAGATCAATAACAGAGATACTCACTCTAGCCCACAATGTTGGTTCTCAGAATTTGGTGGCCAAGTGTTTGGAAGAAATTTGAACATTTCCCAATAGAACTTGCAGCTGTAACTGATTTATAATTTCAAATTATCCATGAGGTTATAATTCTTTTTTAAAAAATAGAGAAAATGCACTTATTTATGGCATTTCTAACTAATAATAGAGTACACAACTGCTAAAAACTGATTTTATAGGACTTGGTATGGTACAAGGAAGGCTCACGGAGACCCAGATGGCATTGGGCCCACACCTGCAATACACGTTCTTAGTCATCCTCAACATCAGGTCTCATGGTACATAATCCAGCAGATGACTAAGCTGGGGCTCCTCAGAAGAGCAGAGACCAGAGAGGTAGCAACGGGGTCTCAGAGACAATGAGCAGGGGGTTGGAGGAAAAAAAAAAAAAAGACAAGACTGAGAGAGTAGGAGAATGAGAAAAGCCAGGAGTAGCAATCCAGGGAGGGCAGAGGAGATGGATGATAGAGCCTGGCAAAGGTGTGGACAGAAAGACAGAAAGACCCAGGGAGAGGACCAAGCCGGAAGCAAAGAGAAGACACAGAAGCATTAGAGTACCTGAGACAGAGTTAAGGAGAGAGCTCTGAGCCAGAAGCAAGAGGTGAGGAGAAGCTGAGTCTTCTGGACCTTTTGTTTTCCCTGCTGAATAGAGCCTTGATTACAGAGGTCCCCAAAGGCTGATCAATTTCATTCTATTCTTTTTTTTTTAAAACATTTCATAGCAAGAATCACATGAATGCAAAAGGTACCCCAAAGCTGAAAACTCTTAAGTCAAATGCAGGAGAAAAACTCCCACTATGGTTGCAATCAGCACCCCATTAGGTAGAGTATTTATTATAAGGAGTAGTTTATATATATATATATATACATATATATATATATATGTATATATATATATATATTTAAACCTCTAGCTTTATTTTAATTCTTGCTTTGATCCAGGGAGCTTAATGTGTGTCCATTTACTCCTCAATACAGCTGTTCTTTTGAACCTTTTGAATAGGCAACTGATTAGATGGGAAGGAAGTCACTTTAGAAGCCAGGGTAGACTCCGGCATGGATCAATCTAAGCTGGCATACCCCAGACTTCTTTAAAAGGCAAGAAATCTGGCAGCCAGCTACGAGTCACTTCCTGTTAAATGGAAACCCAGTGGATGTATTTTTCTCCTTCAGGCTGTAAATTCGGGCATAAGTAGTTTTAAGACCACTCCCTATTTCTGAATTTAATATAGAAAATATATTTGCAGCCCAGCTAGTCAAGGGGAAAATTTCCTCTAGCTTTATTGGGAAGTGGCTCCTTTATGACTGTGGTGCCGCTGGGGAAGAATATTCTCCCCTAATGAGTTTTACGTTACTGAACTGGAGATGAAATAGCAGTCGACAGAAGCAGCCCCTGTACAAACTGTCTGCTTTTTGATCTGCCATCTCTATGGTTAGTTTGCTTGTGTGCTCTGAGACTGGGTTTTAGGTAAGTGTAATATATAAAGTCTATCTTGATGAGGACCACATTTACATCTCACGCACATTTGCTACAGAGAATTAAAATAGTTGGGCTTTAAAAAGCTCTGCAAGGGAAATGGAAGAAGGGAGGAAGGAGGAGGAGAGAGAAACTGGCACTTAGGAAATTTAAGTAGATCATATTTTGAGGTGCAAACCCACTAAAAATGGTCATTTAAGTACTTACCATCCCATCTCGATCTGGTGAGCCTCTGTAACAGAAAGAAATGGATAACTGTTAGGGAAACAATCACCCCTGCTACAGTGACTTAAGAGCCACATTAAGAACTGTTAGCGTTGTCTTCAGCTGCCCTTGGTTCCCACTGCGGTAAACCCAGCCAAGGGAACAAAAACTACCAGCCTGAGCGACATCTGAGTGTGGAGTAGGCACATATGTGCCAGGCAGGCAAATTCTCACCAAGAGCTGAAGTCCAAAGGCACAAACTGTGCTGGACCATGATCTCCAAAGTTCATACAAGCGTAATCATTTTTAAAAGATTTAACTTTCTTTTAAATTATGTGTATATGTGCATGTCCGTGTGGGGGCATGTACAGGAAGTGTGAATACAGGATCCCATAGAGGCTCGAGAGTGTGCCAGATCCCCTGGAGCTGGAGTTACACATAGTCGTGAGACACATGACATTAGTGCTTGGAACTGAATTTGAGTCCTCTGCAAGAGCGAACTCACTCTTAGCTGCTGAGCCAGCTCTCCAGTCCCTGTGGTCCATTCTTGCTGGCTCCACTTAAAGGATCAATCATAAAGCATGTATGCAGATGATGTATGCTCCTTTAGCTCTCTCCTGTGAGTGATTCTGAACTGTCTTTTTCTAGGTAAAACTTTTTTCTTGTAGTTTTCAACCAGATTGAGAATCTGCACCTTTTTATTTTTTATTTTTTTTTATTTTAATTTTTTTTTAATTTCTGTGTTTACATCTCTTTACAGGTCAGGAGATGGAGTTTGGAATTGTGTCGAATGGTGCCTTGTGCCTCTGAATCCCAGGGTAGCGGTTCTGGGTGGTGCCATGAGGTTGGGCGCTGCCAGCCAGCGCTTCAGAGTACGATGCATCTGGAAGTTCAGACTTCACCATTTCTGTCACCATGAATCATTATCTAAACTGATAGCACAAAGAGTGAGCAGATACTAGCTCCTGACAGCTGTGAAGATTCAAAAGTGCTCTTTGTAATTTTTTTTCTCGTCCATTAACGTTTCTTCCCTGGGAACACCAACTGCCCACTTGGAGCTAAACTGTGTGGTAGAACAGTGTACACAATTCACTTTTGTTATAGCAGAAAACTGGACTAGGCAAGGGAAGGTGCAGTGTTTTGAATGAGATGTTCCCACATACTCTCAGCCTTTGAATACTTAATGGAGCTGCTGGGGTAGATTTAGGAAGTAATGGGCTTGCTGGAGGAAGTACGTCACTGAAGGTGGAGCTTTGAGGTTAACACTATCCCCAGTACCCTCTCTGTTTCATGCTTTTGGTTCAGTACGTAAAGCCACAATTTCCAGCTCCTGCCACCTTTGCTCTGCCATTGCAGACACTAACTCTGCAACCGTAAGATTTTTCATAAGTTGCCTTGGTCACAGCAATTCTTGCAATGTCACTAATACAGAAGGGGAAGAGCCAGAGGGTAGCTACTGTTTCTTGGGAAGTTTTAATTCATAGTAAGGAACGTAAAAGTTATATGATTAGCAAGGGCTAGAATGTGGGATCTTGTTATGTTTTGAATGATGCATTTATTTTTATTGTATGTGTATGGGCATTTTGGTTGCATGTATATCTATATACCATGTGCTTGGCTGGTGCCTGTGGAAGCCGGGTGAGGTTTTTAAATCTCTTGGAACTAAAGTTTCAGATGGTTGTGAATCTCCATGTGGGAGATTGGGAATTGAACCCAGGTACTCTGGAAAAACAACCAGTACCCTTAGCCTTTGAACCAGCTCTCCAGCACTGGCCAGCCAAATTGATGCCATTTATATTAAAGTCATTACTGAGAAATGTCCATAAATTCTGTAATGTTGTTGGTTATTTTTC
Source organism: Phyllotis vaccarum (assembly GCA_033318265.1). Taxonomy (NCBI): domain Eukaryota; kingdom Metazoa; phylum Chordata; class Mammalia; order Rodentia; family Cricetidae; genus Phyllotis; species Phyllotis vaccarum. Next base: position 69,623,278 of record JARWLC010000002.1, read on the forward strand.
TGGCCGGTTGGATTATTCAATGTTCTCCCCTGTTGGGATTAGGGTCTTGTTGGTTTACTGTGGTGGATTCCCTCTTCCCTCTCTTTTCTAGCATACCCCTTATTCTTTCCTGTCCTCCCCTTGGGCTATCTTCTCACCCTGTATCACAGTCCTTGGGGCTTCTTCTTGGGTGCTAGTGTGGATGACGTTAACTTCCTTAGTGCTGCCTGTCTGCAAATGTCCTTACTTCTCCATCAGTTTTAAAGAAATGCTTTGCTAGATATAGCAGTCTCATGGGCAGTTATTAACTATTGGGGGGGGGTTCAACTATCATTTCATGTTTCCTGGTGTTTAAAGGGTCACTGGTGAGAGATCCGGAATCAGTTTGTTGTGGTTGCTTGGTAGGAGTTGGTGGATTTTTGTTTGGTTGGTTTGGGGTTTTTTGTTTATCAGCATTTTGTGTGTGTGTGTGTGTGTGTGTGTGTGTGTGTGTGTGTGTGTGTGTGTGTGTGTGTGCGTGCAGGCTCTCTCACACATACTCTTTGTATTTTGAACTTCATGACAATATATATTCTGCAAAGTTTCTTTTCTGGTCACATCTTGATATTCTACATTTCTCATATCCAGATGAATTTTTTGCTATAACCCATTAATTATTTCTTGTTATTTATGGCCTCCCCCCATTAAGTGTCTTGAACATGGACCAGAGTTATTGGAAGTTTTGATCATACTTATTCATTCATGTGTGACCTCATCCTCCAGACTTGGTGACCTTTGTTCTATAGTTCTTGTTTGTTACTGACTCTTTTTTCCAACATTTTTTTTGTTTGTTTGTTTGTTTTCCAAAAATCTAATTTTTTCCTCTATGTTTCTGAACTTTTCCACTGAATATCATGGACTTGTCTAACTTTTTCCTGTAGGCCCTAAACTGACTTTCCTTCTTCACTCATTTGCTGTCTGAGGCCTCTCTGTGGCAGCTGCAGAAGCCTGAAGCCTTCTGGCCTTCCAGTTTTCCAGACCTTGTTATCTGTTTCTGAGGATTGTGTTAGAGTGGCTTGATTTCTCAAGTACGTTCTGTTTCTTTGATGTGTTTTGTAGGTTTGCTGGTATCTCTGTGTACTGATGCGGGGTATCTTTCTGTGTGCTGTGAATTATCATTGGATAATAAAGGAACTGTTTTAACCTATGGCAAGTCATCTTAGAAGTAGGCAGATGCTTAGATAAAGAGGAAGGAGGGCGGAGTCAGACAGAGATGCCAGAAGACCCAGAGGAAGGAAGATGAGAATGCGGATCTGAGAACAGGTACCAAGCCATGTGGCTAAACATAGATAGGAATGTATAGAATTAAGATGGAAGAGCAAGCTAGCAATATGCCTGAGCTATAGGCCAAGCAGTGTGTAATTAATATATGACTTAGTGTGATCATTTGGGACTGAGCAGTTGTGGGTAGTCTATTTGGGACAGCTGGTCCAGATCTTGGGGCTAGTTTGAGCCAGAAACTTCTTCCTACAGTTGCTCCAGGCTTTATTTTGTCTTTCTTTCTCTTTTGTTTGTTGAACTCTGAGAATCAGATAAGTATCTCTGCTTGGATTCACCCTCATTACTACTTTGGGGGATGCAAACTGCAGATACAGAAGTGTTGATTTACAGCACTCTTGGTATTCTTACAGAGTAAAAATAAAACAAACAAATAAAAACAAACAAACAAACAGAACATTTGTGTCCCTAATAAGGTTTTGAGACAGAGATATTAGACCACCTTCAGAAAAATTATAGTTTATAGAATTTTAGGGCTATAAGAGGTAAAAGGGGAGGTGTGTGGTGTGTTTGTGTGTGTGTGTGTGGTATGGTGTGTGTATGTGTGTGTGTGGTATGGTATATGTGAGTGTGTGTGGTGAGTGTGGTGTGTGTGAGTGTGTGGTATGTGTGTGTGGTATGTGTGTGAGTGTGTGTGGTGTGTGGTGAGTGTGGTGTGTGTGGTGTGTGTGAGTGTGTGGTATGTGTGTGTGTGTGGTATGTGTGTGAGCGTGTGTGAGTGTGTGTGGTGAGTGTGGTGTGTGTGATGTGTGTGAGTGTGTGGTATGTGTGTGAGTGTGTGTGGTGTGTGGTGAGTGTGGTGTGTGTGGTGTGTGTGAGTGTGTGGTATGTGTGTGAGTGTGTGTGTGGTATGTGTGTGAGTGTGTGTGGTATGTGTGTGTGTGGTGTGAGTATGTGGTGTGGTATGTGTATGTGTGGTATGTGTGTGAGTGTGTGTGAGTGTGTGTGGTGTGTGTGAGTGTGTGGTATGTGTGTGGTGTGGTGTGGTGTGTGTGTGTGTGTGTGTGTGTGTGTGTGTGTGTGTGTGTAGTGATGTATGTGGGAAGAGCAGCCATATGGGGAGAAGTAGAGGAACCATTACAGAAGAGCATCAAAACAGGAGAACAGACATCAAAGGCCCTTCAGGCAGGAAATAGACTTAAAGAAAGAATGGAGATAAATGTGAATTAAAATAAAATTGCAAAGAAAACTAAAGTGAAATGGGAAATCTATTACCAGCTTGTACTTCTTCCTGGGTGGGATGACCTGGCTATCCCAGCCCTCTGATAGTTCTTCCTGTAGCTGGCCCTGCAGTGGGGAGTGGGCTACTATTCTCAGAGATGCAAACAAGTTAGATGTTTCCTCTTGCTGAGGCAGCTTCTGTGTCGGATACAGCTTTCTGTTGGAATTTTTGAATGGCCGACACCAGCCATCCCATTACACCTCTTTTTGGTGTGTTAGAGGAGCCTACTTTCCATTCAGGGCATTGAGTGTTTAGGAGGAGGCATGGGGGGCATGGCCAGGCTGCTGGGCTTCTCTTCCCCTTGAGGATCCCATGCTGCTGCTCATCTTGGCAGAGGTGGGGGTGTTAATTCCACACGTTTGTTCTTCAGACCAGTCACTTGCGGTGCTTGTGGAAGATTTCAGCTTTAGGCTTCTGGTCCACACTTCTGCTAGTGTTCCCATAGCCAGCACTGTCCTGCACTCTCTTCAGCCACGGTGTATTTAGATTTTAGCCATGACTTTGCTTTTCATTTATTCTGTCTCCAACTTGCTGTTCCTAGGTGGCTGTGCCAAGCAGGGACCAGCACCCTTTGGTGTCTGCTATTGACCCCAGGTGAGCAGCAGTGGGTCTCTATAATTGGGTGCTAGTTGTTGGCTGCTCTACGCTGCATCTCCATGGGAGGATCCCGCGGATCATCCTGTCTTGCATTTTTCTATGCACTGCTTTGCTTTTCTTTAGTTCACAGTCTCCATCTGGCCTACCGGTCTCTCCCTGTGTTCTGATGCCCTCTGTTCTTTCTCTCTGAGGAATAGATGGACTCTTCACTATCAGGTACACAGAAGCAGTTTTTAACTCCCCACTTCTGCATAATGGCAAAGTTTTATAGCAGTCTGGAAGAGACCCAATGCTTTGGACCTGTACTTCGCTTAAGTTTTTCCTCTTTGAAGTGACAGATCCATTATATTAGATGAGTTCTATTTTGAACCTTGTCATTCAAAATGGATGTGTGACCTCTAGTTTAAAGGTTTGTTTCTTGTAATCATTTTTCTTGGACTCTTTGTCTGGGTTATAGCCTTTCCCAACCCTGCCTTTTCTAGAGCAGGGTTCCTAAGCCCCCCTGGCACTAATTTCTCATTTTTATAAGTGAAATATTGTTATTAACCATATTGAATTATGTGAAAATAAAGACGTGTCCAGGTTCAGTCAAATATTCTGCCACTTGGCACAGACTACCTCCCTCCCTCTATTAGCCACTGTAATGATCAAACCAGGAAGCGCTGGTCCTTAAACCCATTCTCTGAGGAGGTTCAATGAGCTGAAGCTGATGCTGGTTGCTACGCTAGCAGGTTGCTTAGCAACCCTTCACCAGTTTCAACAATCCTGGAAAAGGTTTGCATCAACAAGGTCTCAGTGATTGCAGGCTGACATAGGCACTAGCTAACACAAACTGCCGGAGTGCTCTGCACACCCCTTTGTGTTTAATGAATCCTTCTCCAACAATGATACATGATCCAAATGGAAAACAGAGGTTTATAAGAAACAACAGCTTTCCCAGGAGAATGTGTCCTTTAACCAACACTGTTGGGGGAACCAGTCTATACTTAATTTATTCTCCTGTAAGTAACTGGGCAATCAGATGAGAAGTTAAGAAGAGGCGCTTGGGATTCTATGAAGTAATGCTTCATAGAAGACCGCAGAGAGACACCGGGCATCTGAGGCAAAGCCATGAGGAATAACTTACTTTCGTACACTTGGCAATGGAAAAAGAAGTGCTTTGGCTACAGGAAAATTAGCCCAGCGAGCCCTGAGGCTCATTAGCCCCCCCCCTCATCCCTCCCTCCCTCCCTCCCTCCCTCCCTCCCTCCCTCCCTCCCTCCCTCCCTCCCTCCATCCCTCTCTTACTGCCCCCCCCTTTCTGTGTATGTGTGTGCAGGAAGAGAGTTTTTTTTTTTTTTTTTTTTTTTTTTTAAGTCTTTTTAGCCTATCTCATACATTCCAAATCCCGGGTACAGCTATGGGGAAAGCTTGACAGCAGCACACTTGGCTTCTGCTGTGATGTTCCTCTGAGATGCTTCCAACAATGTCCCACATAACACAAAAGTAGGTGTTGGCTGATGTGGCTGACAACTTCCCCAGTTCACTGTCTGGTCTTCTAGGGAAGGTGAATTTCACCTAGTAGAAAGCTCATTGTCACAGGCCATGGAACTGAGGCCAGTTATGGGCCTGCATAGTTTCCAAGGTCTGAAGACTCTTAGTTGCACTGGGGCAGGAACGCGAATATCCAAAACAGAGTAAGTCATTTATTTTGGTGGTTAATATTTAGAAAACAGCAAATTTATCAAGAAGCAATATAGATCATTTGATCCTCAGAAAAATATTCTTAACTTAATCAATAAGAAACCACTCCAGGGCCACAATAATATAATTTCCAGGAAATATTTACCGAAAGAAGAAAAACAAAATATGAAGAGACTTAACATCTTGTATCTAGACAAAAAGATAATCTTTCTCAATTCTTCCCATCTTGACTTACATTTCAGGGGTTCAAGATCATCCACTACCAAGGATAGAAGGCCCTCAGCTCACAGTTTAAGGCCCTTCCTGTCTCATGTCCTCTCAGCCTCTTATCACTACTTTTACCAGTCACTCACAGGTATACTCTGTCCCTTTGCTCTGTCCTAAATGCCTGCCGGATTTCTCACCTCTCTGCTTTTACTTTCATTATTCCATCTGTGTGAAAGACATTCCCTCATCCTCTAGAAGGCTGGACGCAAGGCCCTCCTGCCATGAAGCATCGGCCAGATGTGCACTTTCTTACCTTCAACTTCCTATGAAATTCGGTTATAATTGCTCATGAGGAACTCATTTCTATCAGTTTATAGTCAGAATAGAAACAGCTGGACACTTAATAAATGAAAAGGGCCCAGTAGGTGTTTTACATGTTGCCTCTTCAGTCGTAAGAAAATCTTTTTAATTTATATAATTCTTTATTGATTGAATTATATATTCTTGGATGGAAGGACGCAAGAAAATGCTGTGTCCTATGATAAAGCTTACATTTATCTAAAATGAAAATTAAAAGGCTGAAGATGAAAATAATTCATTATCTTCAGCTCTGCACACACAACTGTAATTTTCCTGATTGTTTTCTTTCAAGGCATGTTGGTGAAGAAGGATCCTATTGGATTCCATTCTGATACAGTACAGGTCACTGCATGCCTACACTGCCATCCCATCCCTTCATAGCCAGCTCTAGCTGCTCCCTGGTGCTGTCCTTACACTGAACTTCATGTATGATCTCAGTTGTACAGCTTGAAAATACATCTTCTCAGGGCCAGGGCCAGATTCTGAATTCAATCTGGCCAAATAAAAACACAGTGGAATGAACATGTTATGTTACTAACACTCTCCAGAGTTTACTAGAGCCCACAAGGAATTCATTTTCTTGGGTATAATCACTCAACTACATCAAAGTATGCCCATATTTGTTTTGGGCATTGTTTTCCTGAGGTTCTGGTCCATCTTATTGGCTTTACAGTTTTACCTGACTAATCTTGGGATTTCAAGTAAGAGCTTTAGGTGTCATCTAGGATATGCTTGTGGTTTGACGAGGGCGAATCTGCCTGCACAGGTATTATGTTATCCTCCTGGGTTGGGTCATGCAGATAACTTGAGAGGTGTAACTGAATGTTTGGAACATCGACAAATGTAATAATCACGTTTTCTGCCTCTCTTTGTGGAAGTAACAGATTAGATATGAGGCAGTAAAAAAGTCCATGATTGAAAAAAAAGGAACACTTCCTTTAAAAAGGACAAATCTAAGAAGTATTTGTGGGAACAATGACAGTTGACCTAGAAATAGAAAAAGCACAGAAAAGCAAAAATGTTGTAAAAAGTCTGTGTCATTCTAAATGTCAACCACAGCAGTGTCTTAGACCGAAGCTCGCCCGAAGCTCATTCAGAGAGGCAAGTCCTAAAGTACGTACGTAGAGTCAGAGTCTTTTTCTTTCTTCCGTATTCCAAAGGCCTTCCTTGTACGTTTTTTCAGTCCTGTAGGAAAAACGGCAAAGGGTCAGGAAACAATCAGCAGCACAGGTGAATGTTCCCTGGAAGGTACAGCCAGACCTAAAGAACTGTACCGTGCATGCACGCTACTCCAGAGACAGGCTGGGGAACTTCAAATCCAGTTCCCCTTCTTTGCTACTGGGTGAAGTCAAGATAAGTTTGTGCAACTTTGTGACACCCTGTCTCAAAGATTGTTTTTTTTTTTTTTTTTTTTTTTTTTTTTTTTTTTTTTAAGATAGAAAAAGAAAAAATACTAGAGATATTAGGGATATGGTTCAATGGTCGAATACTTGCCTAGCACAGACCAGGCCCTAGAACAGTGCTTCTCAACCTTCCTAATGCTGTGACCCTTTAGTACAGTTCCTCATGTTGTGGTGACTCTCGACCATAAATTTATTTTCATTGCTTCTTTATGAGTGTCATTTTGTTACTGCTATGAATCATAATGCAAATAACGTTTCTCTGATAGTCTCAGGTGACTCCCATGAAAGGGTCATTTGACCCCTCCAAGGGGTCTCAACCCACAGGGTTCAATCACCAGTACTGAAAAGTGAAGGGGAAACTGTTGCATAGCTGTTAAACTTGCATATTTAGAAAACAGTGTCAGCGTATGTACAAGCACTCGAATCTGTGAATATGATTCATTATCAAGGTTCCAACAGGTGCTTGTGAGGGCCTCGGCAGGGGAAATTCTTAGACTCATAAGCGACATAAGGATGCTGTAACTGGGAAAGATCACAGGCTTTTCTTAGATTACTCTTATTCATCAGTAAGATCAAGACTTTGCCAAGAAACTGAGTCACAGATTTAGAATAGCCATTTCCAGGGTGGATCTGTACTTGAGTCAGGATAATCCTAAAACATAGAGATGAGCCACAGGAGGAGAGCTTTGCACACCTGTCTCCCCATCTTTCGGCCTGTATTCCCATCTCATTTTTAGCACCATGGCTAGGCTGTAATAGTAACTATTCTCTGAGCACCCCAATACTGGTACTCTAGCACCTCTTCCTTGAGATCTTCATCTCTGGTTGAAATTTACCGCCTATTTTGCCAACACTCAAAATTTCAATCCATCCTTGAAGGTCAGGCCCAATGCCACCTGCAGATTGGACCTATCAATCTTATTCTCATATGTACTAATCTATCAGTGGTGCCACTCATCAGCTATTTCAGATTCTCTGGTAATTGTAAGCCTCCTTAGCCTAGAGGCCAGGACCACCAGGTTTGCATATATGGCCCCCTCCTCCCTGCCTGCCCATTTTGCAGAGGCATCAGATGGCATTTGCTGATTAAAATCATGTTCCAAGAAAGTACCATGAAGTGAGGCATGAAGACACCCTTCTTCAATGCTTATGAGCCAAGCCAAGTTTGGGTCTTCTGTTCTCACTCCAGCTGTGAGACCTCCCATCTCCTCCATAGGTGCACATGTGTGATGTGGGAATGACTTTCTGTATGCTGTGAGTCTCAATCTTTAAATAAAGAAGCTGTTTTGGCCTATGACAAGCACCATAGAAAAAGTAGGTGGGGAATCAGAATAGGTAGGAAAGGAAGGGCGGAGTCAGAGACAGACTGAGCTAGCCAACCAAGAAGAAACATAAGGAACACAGGTGAGCCACGGGCCATGTAGCAGGAAAGATTAATGGAAATAGGCTGAGTTAAGATGTAAGAGCAAGCTAGCAATGTGCCTGAGCCATAGACCAAACAGCATGAAGCTAATATAAGTGTCTGAATCATTTCTGGGGGCCTGAGCAGCAGCGGCGGGAGGCTAAGGGGTCTGGGACTGCAAGTCTGTGGGTCTGGACCTCTGGCCAACTGGGACCAAGAAACCTCATTGTAACACATGTTGCTGAGCTTTCTTATGTTAGCAAATGCTGTTTGACCATGGCAGATGCTTGTATGATCAAACTGTGGGGAAAGTTGTAGTGAGAAATAGGAACTCAAAACAACCCTGAAATTGCTGGGCAGGTGGCCTCTTCCTGTCATTTCAGCAGTTGGGAGGCTGGACAGAGGGACAGGTGAAAAGTTTGAAGCCAGCCTGGACTACAGAGTGAGGCCCTCTCTCAAAAATGTAACAAAACAGAGCAAAACCCCCAACTAAACAAACAATCAAAAAAATATGGTCATGGATGTGCAAGATTTGTTTGGCAGGAAGTACAGCCAGAAAAATAGAATCAGAGATTTGCTCTCATCTTTCTCAAGGCCCATGAGTCAGCCGAGACTCTCTGAGTCACTCATTAGCTGACTCTAAAGATGCTACTCAAATATAGTTTCCAAAATGTCTCTGTGCAGCTCCATTTTACATTTAATATTCACTCTATTTAAGATGTTTAGATCTTTAAAATGTCAGTGCTGTTTTTAAAAACCATTTCCCACACAAAAGCATTCTCCATTACTCTTCACACAATGAGTTTATAGGGGAACCGGCTGACATTTCAAACTATTCATAATATTTAGGAATGCTTGCCCCCACCCCGTTCCATTTTCAGTTCTCTTTGTTAGAATCTCTTTCTTTTCTCTAAGCCTGTCTTTCCCCCCATAGGGACAATACCACAGTTACATAACCATCACTTTCTCCTTACCGCTTATCCTGGCTTTCAGCTTCTCGCTGCTTTCAATTTAGCTTTAGGTTCATGACGATTGCTGCACTCACGAATCACTACTGATGGCTTCAGGAGCACATCCCTAAACCATTACTAACTTGTGTTCTCAAGTTCTTTATTCTGGTAACTCTACCCATAACGGACAGCACATCCTCCTAAACCAAGAAGTACCTACAACTCTCAGATTCCAGGTAATCCTGTGTTAGCACCAAAACTGTCATACCCCGGACTAATACATTTGGACAGCAGCCAGTGTGAACTATGTCATCAATGTCCTGAGCTATCTACTTTCCGGGAGAAAGTGCACTGGCCCAGAGTCGGGGGACGTAGAGTTCATCTGAGCATTGTTTCTGGCTACAGAACTTGCTATAGCTTCTGCCCTTTTGGCTTCAGTCTTCAGTTTATAACAAACAACAAAAGAAAGAATCACACACCTTCTGAGCTAACGGGGAGCTTCAGTGCCACTGAAAGTTATGTTTCTAACACAGAGAATACACATGGATATAGAATAGAACACATGAATATGTGACATCTCAGAAAAAAATAAATTGTGACGTAAACATTAAAAAGTGGCTCCTCTGTAACTCGTGCAAAGATTCAAGAAGATGAGAAATATGCAAAGAAAACTTTGATTAAGGCAACAAAAACATAAAGTGTAAGATATTTATATTTTGATGGATTTTTTTAAAGATCCAAGCAGAAACTACGCTAAACACAAGATACAGTCAGTCATGCCTTTTGAGAACTTAACAAAAAATATCTTGGAAAAGACTCCCGAGAGAAATAAATCAGTGAGATGGCTTGGTGTCTAGAGGCATTTGCCTGGCACCCCGAGTTCCATGCCCGAACCCGTAAAGGCAGAAGAAAACTGGCTATGCACACACCCCTCCCACATCCAGCCCCACAGTTACAGAAGGAGAATAGTTCTCAAGGATACTATTGGAATATCAAAGTAAAGACATTTGTGTCCACTCAAGAAATTGGGCCAGTAGGATGACCCAGAGGGTAAAGAAGCTTGTTGCTAGTCCTCAGAACCTGTGTTTGATCCCAAGGACACACATGGTGTTAGGAAAGATCCAGCTCAAACAAATTGCCCGCTGAAATCCTCACATGTTTGGAATGCATGCACCATACACATAAAAATGAATGAATAATGTGAAAAATTTAAAAAGAAACTAATGATTTTCCAATTCTGACTTCATAATGCCATAATAGTTTTAAAATCAATTTTTAATTAGAGTTGTTATGAGTATAGGGCATAGATTTGGGTTAACTATTCTTTATTAAGAAAAGCAAAAAAGCTTTGTTTTGTTTTTTAAAAAATGCCCCTCTTCTGAAATGAGGTTCACAGCAAGAGGATTTTCCTGCTGTGAAGATCCAGGGTGAGAAAAGTTTTTTTTTTTTTTTTTTTGTGAGCTGTAGAATCAAGGCCACCTTTATGGGCAACTCCAGAACTCCTGTCTTGGGTGAGTTGTGGTGAGCTGGTCTGCGCCTCTCTATCTAATTATGTCCCATTAACTTACTTAGGTGTCCTGAGATAAGTCAGTCAAGTTTTGAAAGAATGACATTAAAAATAAACATCCCCCCAACCCAGCTCCCAAGACAGTTTCTTTATGCAACAGCCCTGTCTATCTTGGAACTCAGTTTGTAGATCAGGCTGCCTTGAACTTACAGAGATCTACCTGCCTCTGTCTTCTGAGCACTGGGATATAAGGCATGCACCATTATGCCTTGCTAAAATTAGACCTTTAAAAAGAGGTTATAAAGCTTACTTCAATGTAGACAATTCTGAGTATGATGATACTGAACAATTAAACAGAGCAATGGATATAGAATTTGATGGTGCTGGTCCAAAAGTCTGGGACACAAAGGATTACCATCATTGAAATACCAAACAGACACTGTCACTGAGGGCCTCTCTCTAGGCAGGGTACCAGCTGCATATGATGTCTCTTTAAAATATCCTACAAACTCTCTTTAAACGGTTTGTGTGTATGTGTGTGTGTGTGTGTGTGTGTGTGTGTGTGTGTGTGTGTGTGTGTGTGTGTACACTCGTGGGCTCACACATGATTGTACACTCATGAGTGTGTGGGCACATGTGTCATGAGTATACATGCAGAAGAAGTATACATGATGTCTCTTTAAAATATCCTACAAAGTCTCTTTAAACGGTTTGTGTGTGTGTGTGTGTGTGTGTGTGTGTGTGTGTGTGTGTGTGTGTGTGTGTGTATGTGTGTGTGTGTACACTCGTGGGCTCACACATAATTGTACACTCATGAGTGTGTGGGCACATGTGTCATGAGTATACATGAAGATATCAAGTGTCTCCTTCTATGGCTGTCTAGTTCAATGTCTCGAGACAGGGTCTCTCACTGAAATGGAAGCTTGCCATTTCAGCAAGGATAACTGGCCACAGAGCTCCCAGTTATCACCTTTTCTTCATGCTACATGGGTGTTGGGAAGTTGAACTTAGGTCCTCATGCTTGTATAGTAAACATTCTTAGCACTGAGCCACTTCACTAATCCATCTTGAAAACTTTGTGAAAATGTAGTTGGCATTTTCTCTTCAGGTAATGAGTCTGAGGATTGGCTTGAGTAATGTTGCAGGAGAGAAATCTGTAGATGGAAGTAGGGTACTAAGTCATGGATTCTGAATAAACAGCATCTCTCCTACCCAAGCTTGCTCAGAGATTCTGCATTTCTATAAAAGCCTAGATAGGTCTCCTTATTTAGTTTATATTATTCTATAAGTAAAATTGAAGTGAAATATTTCTCTATAAACAGGTTAAAATGTGTTATATCCACAATAGAATATTATTTAGCCTTGACCAGGAATTATAACATAAATGAGCCTTGAAAACAGTGTGATAACTTAAAGCAGATAAACACCGAATGTCATCTATGATGCAGCTTTATAGGAAATACCCAGCAAAGGCAAACTCATCATCAGGTGTTGTCGGGCAGAGGAGGAATGGACCCAGTTCAATGACAGAGACCTTCTTTTAGATAATGGGAAATTCTGAATCTAGATAGTGCTGTTTGTTTTGAGAGGTTAGAAATACATGAAATGTTATGAGTTGTATATGCTAAAATTACCCAAATGGAAAACTGTGTGTTATGTGCATTTCAGCTCATCAGAAAAGATATGTAAGAGGTCGAGCCAGGCTATTTTGCAACAAGGGAGGAAAATGTGAAAGAAACAAGGTAGATTGTCTCACAAGTTTGAGGCCTGAGTAACCACATACGCCGATCAGCACAAAGTCATACATCTGTTTAAAATGTTTTGAGATAAATTTGGTAATTTTTAGAAAAAAAAACTCGATTGTTATTCTTCATGGTCGTGTTGTGTTGTGATGTCAGAAAGAACCTCCCTGAAAGCAATTACAAATTTGTGACTTTTACTGTGAAGAAAAGTGTTTCTATGAGAACTTGCCGAGAACATGCACTTTCCCCCCCTTGGGTATAGAGGAAGCTTCAGAGCTGCTTTATTCTGTGGCTTGCTCCTTTGATCTGGTCTCGGAGGCTCACAAGGTGGGTACCATGGTCTTAGCACTCCATGTGGGAGTGTTGATTCTCCTTGGTGAAGGACAAGGCAGGATTAAAACTATTCACATTTCAATCTGCAAGGAGAGGAAACATGACATCTATGGGAAGGATGAGTGACCTGTGTGTGTGCGTATGGTATTGATACAAATTCTCACATCTGAATGTTTGGGAAAACATAACTTGGCATTTCATAGTACTCCATACATAGCAAAAGTTCTATAATATTTTGTGTGAAAGCACTTGCCTTGCAGTTAGGAGGAATCTGAATCACTGGAACCCACATAAAGCAAGATGCAGTGGTGGAAACAGAATCAATTGAAGTGGTACGATCATGAAGTTACAAAGGCCTTAGAACTCATCTTTACCAGTGGATTTTTCAAATGATCAAAAGATCCAATTCTTCCATTCATTTCCTTTATACTCAAAGGGAAATTTGGAATATAACAATAACAAATCAACCATTACCAGCTCAAGCCTAACATCCTGCACCCCGGGCACCCTGGTTCTTTTCACCTGTTTCCTGGCAAGAAGAGTCTCAGTTCCGGTTCCTGTCGAGATAAAGGCCAGCTAGCATCCCTTTGGGATGGGGTCTTGGTCTTGGTGTCAGTTGTATGTCCAGCAGTCTCACTAATTAATCTGATCTCAAGTTCCTGGTCCCTTGCCTTACTTACAGACAAGGCGGGCTGCTCTTTCTTCAGTGCTAAGAAGATTGTTGTCATTCTGTCCTCCTGAGGCGGAGTCCAACAACTCCACCACGAAGTTATCTGACTGTGCTGTTATCTGTCTGACTCTGAACTGGGAATTTTACAGATTTTCCTTCCTGACGTTGTGTTCACAGATGGTTCTTCAGGAGCTCTTGTTTCAGAGGCTCCTACTGCTTGTTTTATTGATCTGGATGGCACCAAACCTTCCTTTCAATGCTCAGATTTGCAGGCCCCTTTTCCTGTTCAACTCCATTCATCTGTGTAAGGTCAGTTTCACTGTGTGTGAGGGTCTTCCCTGTTTCCTGGTACAGACTTCACCTGGCTCACCTGGTTTGCGGCTCATCTCATCGTTAATGTTGAAACAGAATGTTATGAATTGTATATGCTAAAATTACCCAAATGGAAAACTGTGTGTTATGTGCATTTCAGCTCATCAGAAAAGATATGTAAGAGGTCGAGCCAGGCTATTTTGCAACAAGGGAGGAAAATGTGAAAGAAACAAGGTAGATTGTCTCACAATCTATTTATTCTATCTTTGGAGGAAGATCTTGCACGGCTTCTGTTTCTTTGTGAGGCCACACTTGCTTTCCTCATACCATTTTTCTCCATCAAAGACTCACTGGGACTTGGCTCTCCACCTCATGCCTGTTCACTGCCAGGCAGTGCTCTTGGATCAGTATCTGAACAACTACAATGAACCTCAAACACTTGACTGGGGGGGGGCTCAGTGCTCTTTTGTTTCTCCATTGCAGAGTTTTAGGAAGTGTTGATACAGAAAATGATACAAAATCTGAAGAGTTACTGAGACTCTCTGGCTACTGTCGTGGTAACACAGAGACATTCCCTTATAGGATTTACCATTAAGATGAGGCACCACAAAGTGAGCAAACATTCTAGTCCTCCCTTGTCTCATAGGAATCCCTGTAGCTCCAGTGCCAGCCATTTGCTGATCTGTCATTTAGGTACATCATATACTGTGCTACACTGTCTATTGGCATCTGCATCATGATCAACGTTGGTATGTTTCTGCATCTCTAAAGTCCTAGAGAAGCTACTTCTTCAGACCTTTTTTGATACATAACAGATGTTCTCCACATTGGAGACATGTTATGAAGTTGCTCTCCATCATGTTCATGTTCAGTCCCGATGCCCTGATGACTTGTTGTCAAAGCTTTTCTTCTGTGAGGATTAATAACTAGTAACGCGGTGTCATCTAAGCCAGATAACATATATCCTCTAGTGTCATTTCAGAAGTTATATTAATGTGGTTGTGAACATTTAAGATTGCTGCCTGAAGGTTTGGTCTTTGCATAAGTCTCTTTCCAGGTAGTGGCTCTTCAGGGAATGGGTTTTTCAGCCTGAAGGTCCTTTTTCTCATGTTCCACACCGGTGTGGGCAGGAGTCACTCTGAAGCTTGCTTTGCCCAGCCTGGGTGGAAGGGAAGACAGATAGATGCTGTGTGTCTTGCAGTGGGGGCACTACCATGTGGATCAGCATTTGCACCATCCATGTGCCAGGTGCCAGGAGTCAACTCCCACTTGCCCGTTAGACTACCTGCAACAGCCAGAGACCAAGTCCGCTCCTTTGTCCTTAAACACATTCCTTATGAAAGGTTACAGATTAATAGCAAATGAGTCCTTTAAATACTTTATAAAAACTGAATTTGAAACACGAATTATTGCATTGATTGGTATTTTCTCTGAAGCACCTGCAAATCAAACAAGCAAACACAATCCAAAGAACACAAGACATATGTGACCTTCAGGCTTTAAGAGTATACATTAGAGCAGTTAGTAAACTGAGGACCTGAGCTCAATCTCCAGAACCCATTGGGGGGGCAAAAAATATCAAAACCCAAAAAAAATAAAAAGGAAAACAAAAACAAAAAAGCCAGCTAGGCATGCACTTGGGACCCTAGCTCAGGAGGTGAAAACGTGTGGATCTTTGGGGCTCTGAGTCTTTCCTACCCTAGATGTGAGGCATGGAGAGAAATCCAACAGGAGGAACTTCCTTGCCTTGGTCCAAATGCTAGGAAGCAGCAACCATAGTCATGCTCATAAGATGTCCTGGGACTCATAAGAAACCAGAGGTAGGTCAGTGCATAGCAGTAGACACTGCATTCTAAAGACCCCTCTGCCAGACTGAGTCCCGGCTCTTCTTGGCAGTGGAGTATCTTTTTCTTAGCTTTCACAACTATTTTTGCCCTCTTACTAAAAGGAATGTCCCCTCCAATGTGATTTTTTTTTAAAGTGGAAAGACGTATCTAGAAAAATTGAGCTGTACATTAATTAAACATAAAGACTGTTATACATGTTGAAGTCTTTGTGTGTTTCCTGGTAAACAGAGGGGAGCTAATAAAGGCTGGCTAAATGGATTATTTCTGTAACGAATGGGAATTTTCAGCTGCAGTCTTTATCAGTGTTGAGGGTTACTTAAAGGTGAATCATATGTAATGGAATTACTTATTTTCTGCATTAACCCAGGCCAAGCATTTAGTCTCAGTAATAAAAACCAGGCAAATTTAATTGCCCTGGGCATGATGCCTCATGCAGATGGCAACTCCAGCATGGCAATGTATATTCATTATGGCTACCGAATCTCAGCATCTCCTCTAAGATTGGGAACTGCACTTGGGTCTCAGGCAGGCTAGAAAAGTACTCTTCCATGGAGCTAAATTCCCAGCCATCTCTTCTGAAGCACAGTACAGGCATGGTGTTTCAATTCAGATTGTAGCCCCCTCCAGATATATATTACCCCCGATTCTCCATGCCGTTTAAGATAGTCCCTCCCATGAATTTTTGATATTTCTGATTCCCAGGGTTTACACTGTTGTCTAGAGTGTGGGAGATGTTTAGTAAAAATGTATGTCAGGAAGCTGAAAGAGGTCAGTGTTTGGGAACATACAAGCTTGTGTATACATGTTACATGTTACAAGAGTCAGTTACATATTTACTAGCTGCTCTATATATTTGGAATTTTAACCAAAGGAATTACTCAAAGTTGGTAAGCATGTCTCGTTTGGTCTGAATGTTCTAGTTTGACATTTCTGTGATCAAAGGGAGTTCTAGGGATCTCTGTACTTGTTAAACTCAAAGCCTGTTTACAGGAAATTCTGAGCTAATCCCATTGGGAAAAACCCCAGTGACCAACAACAATGGACCACAGAAGTCTGACACGGACAAACAGCAAGTTCAAGTTCCATATCTGGGAATTCACGTTGAGAGACTGAAGTGGAGAATCCCAAAGGCAACGAAGAACGGCAAGTAGTTAAACATGGCTTGCTTTTTTCCCAGAGAGAAATATTTGACCTTTTAGTGACATAGAAGGAAATGCTAGAGAAGATAGTCTTGGAATACATTTGGTACCAAAGGTCAGAGTTGCTGTGCTAGTGTTAATGGAACTAGGGAGATGGTCCATCAAGATTTGAAGCAGGGGGATGACTTCTGATAAGCTGTCAGCACAGCACCAAAACCCTCTGGCAGCAGCACGCTTAGCTGGGGAGAAAATTGGAGCTCTTAGTCTCAACTTGGGTTCAGCGTTTACCCTTACTGTCTTCAGGAACAGGCTGCTTAAATCTCTTGGCATCTCCATTTTCTCAGCAAAGAATTATAAAGGGTTTTTGTAAGCTTTTAATGCTCTATGAACCTGTGTAGAACCTGAGGTATACTGGGGATCACTTCTGCAGATCTCTCTTGCCTATCTTGCCACGGTGATAGTTGTAAAATAACTCAGGTATTCTAAATGATGGCATGAGGACAATTAAACCCCCAATTTTACTACTGCAGGTAGCTCTGTAGCTTTATTTCTCTATAAATAATTTTTTAAACCAGTAAAATTTGAAAATAACCTAAATTTCAAAATCTCCACCTGGCCTTGGTTATAACAATCATCACAAATCAAAAGTCACTCTCAAGAGACATAGCCAATTGACAGTCTCCGGAAACAGTGAGAAAACTCAGACTAAGAGTGTGTGTTTCTGGAAGAGCTAGAAAACAGCATGGATGAAGACATTAGCATTGATTACAACTTGCATTCATCAGCCACAGGCTTCCCATTATGACCTTCAAGAGTATTACTCCCACAGAGCAAGAGGAATACATGGAGTATGGCATTTCCTACTTCTAGCTTTTCATCAGACACAGGCTCTTATTTGGAGAGCAACACTTCAGATAGTCCAATTTATGTAACTCATCCCATCAGAACCTTAATGTGTAAAACAGTTTCATTGTCTGTTTCTACCCCTTCACATTTGCTCATTCTCCTCCTGCAAACAGACCTTGCCCTATCTGTGACATGTGACATATGGACAGCACTGATTTCTAAGGCTTTTCACAGATAAGTTCTGGTTTTAAGGCATAGACAGAAAAACCCAATTGAATTATTACTCATCAAATATCTCCTTTTGAAAAGAAACAGACCTATTCAAGTAGAAAATGTGTCCAAAAGAAAGCAAACTGGACACCATTTGAAAAATGTTTTATAAGCTGTAACTCTGTTGTGTTTCTTCCGGAGTGGAAGAGGCCCTTTGGTAGATCTAAGATTGGTTACTGTTACCACTTTATGCTTTGAAATAAATTTCTCAGAGGTCAATTAAATGTAAGATAGAAGCTGAATAGCAAAGGAAAAGGTGAGATATGAGGTTCTAGCACATTCTACACACCACAGGCTACTGGCCAGAGTTATCTGGGTCAAAGATGTATGGAACTAACTTCTGAAAAGAAATGTGGTTAGTTTACCAATTAGAATCCTAACAGCATGGAATAATTCCTTAAGAAGATCAGCTGTCAGATAAATATACACAGAAGTTTAAAAAACAAAAGAAATAAGCAAAAACACTTGAAAAGGAATTAAATAGGGCTAAGCAGAGAGATGGTTGTGTGTTTGCTATAGAAGTGTGAAGACATGAGCTCAATCCCCACCACTGTGTAAAAACATCGAGGTGGTAGCCTATAAGGCAGTGCTGGTGAGGCAGACACAAGTAGATGGTTAGTTGTTTTAGCCTAAGCAGTGAGCCCTAAGTGAGACTTTTCTCAAACAAACAAACAAACAAACCAAAAAGACAGGGTAGATGGTTCTTAAGGAACTTGAGGTTGCTATCTGTCCTTCAATACACCTGTGCATACATCATACATGTGCACTTGCACACATAGACATACACACTAAATATACAGTTTAGCTCAAAGTTCTCGTGGGAGGCCTTTAAGTTTTCCAGGCTATATACATGTGGACTGATCCTGTTTGAAAGTTATTAAAGGGAAGGAAAAGGGAAATGAAGCTACAGAGTATTTTAGGACAGGATGTTTACAAGGCGGAGAAGCAAAGATGTTCTAAGGGAGCATAAAACATTTCATCCTGAAAGAATGAAACAGGAAGTAAATAACTCAAAGTAGCTCTAGGAAGTCCCTGAAACTGACTAGATTATCTAGGCTTCCCAAGAGTCTACAAGCAGTAAGAGTTGCTAAGAGTCACTCTATGATAATCCCAGATACTGGAGGAAGTGTAGGCCAGGTTAGCAGTCCAGAAAAAGCAGACAGCAGATGAGTTACCTGGAAAAGGCTCAGATCATTGAGCCTCTGAGAAAAGATGCTTTCCAATATGGTGAGTGCCTGAAGGTTATACGGTGTGCTTCTGGTCTCTAGTTTTTGTGGGCTGTCCAGTCCATGCTGGGGAGGGCTTCGGTGATTCAGGTGTCTCAGAGTCATTTCTGTGCCTGTATCTATCCCTGATCCATATTCTGATACCTAAACTCAATAAAACTCATTGGTGGGACTCAATGGTGGCGTCTTTTCTTCAGTCACTTTCCTATGTGGGTAAGTAGACATTCCTACATCCGTAGGCACAATGTCAAATGACAACGGTCAGGAAACTATTCCTGTCCTATGCCATAAGCAATGAAAACTTGTTCTCTTGTGGTCTTCCAAGGAAATAGAACCTTTTTTTTTTTTTAATAGACATTTATAATTATTACTCCAGCTCTTTAGCATTTTCTTGGGTGAAATATTATTCTATATGTTTAGTTAGATCTTACATTATAAACATTGAAATACGTGCTTGTTATATTACCAATGATTATTGGATCCAACATACACACACACACACACACACACATACACACACACACACACACACACATACACACACACACACACACACACACAGAGAGAGAGAGAGAGAGAGAGAGAGAGAGAGAGAGAGAGAGAGAGAGAGAGAGAGAGAGAGAGAATGAAAATTTTTCATTGCCAGTCAGTTGGTATTATTTTTTCTGTTTTTCCAGTACTGGGCAGGTACATGTGTTTATTCAGTGTTAAGTCATACAGGCTATGGAGTCGGGGCTATCTCTATCTAAAGATCTCCCTACCTTCTTCTCAGTGGCTAATGGAAATGGGATCTGGGGGGCATTTATCATGTACTAGAGACTCTTTTAAGCTTCATGGCAGTGTCTTCTATTACCTGTGACTTATATAAGTTAAGAGCTCAATTTCTCAATTCTCAACACCCCTTCTCAATAGGTGGCTGCCACTCACTTTGAAACCTTCTTATCTACTTTCCAAGTAACAGCTATTCACAACTGCATGGTGAGATGGGGTTGTGATGCAAATTTTTGAGGGCAAAGGTTGTGATGTTATCATTTAAATGTAAAGGGAACTCTTTAAAAGCGTTAGAGTAGAAATATATCAAAAATGTGTCTATTACCTGGGACCATAAAGCTTCAGGATAATAGGAATTCATTTGTAGGGTGGCCATTATGGTAACCAAGAAACTAGTTTTCATAATTCATCAAAAAGCAAAGTACTATGGTACATAGTTATTTGAAGACAAGCATTTGAGTTATGATCTGTATTCATGAAGAAGTGCAAACTCACTAAAGCACTTAGCTATCCAAAACAGTTGAAAACTAGAGCATTTCTTAGCTCATAGCACTTTCCGGTTGTGACAAGCTGTGTAGTAACATGGTTGCCTGTGTGATCCTCTGTGTGATCCTTCTTATGAACCTCCTCATGGCTCTTAAACTCAGATCCCTCAGTTTTGTTTTGCAATCAGATCTGAAATCTGATTCTAGCTTTGCCATGGACTAGCTGTGTGGTATATTTTTAAAATTTATTTCTCAAGAATCAAAGTTTCTGTAGCTGTAAAAAATATATACCAAATGACCAAAGTAATAAATGAGAAGAGATACTTACTTATATATATAGAGAACTGCCTGAGTTAAAGCCATCATTTATTTGTGTAACTTTTATGGTCATTTTAATTGAGATTAAGAGAGTAGTAAGCTGCAGAAGTTTTATATATATATATATATATATATATATATATATATATATATGTGTATATATATATATATACACACACATTATATATTTACATTACACACACACACACACACACACACACACACACACACGCGCGCACACACACACAAGTAAAGTTTACAATTCAGTTGCAACAGCAAGGTATCTTTCTCCACTAAACTGCCGAGGGGAAAGAGATCCTTTTCCCTCACAAACTGTGTGGTGATGTGGTGATGTTACACCTAGTGTTAAGTTTCTACAAATCCTGATGAATGCCTCCATGACCAGAACTGTTCACATGGAAAACTGCAAGCAACATTGTTCACCTTCCTGTCATGCAAATCCTGTCCCTTACTCTCTCCAAGTAAAATCCATAAGATGGATCTTCTCTCATGGATTGGCAACAAAGAGAAAAATTATACTTTTATGTAGCAAGTGTAGCAACATAAATAGCTCATCACAATCAATATTTTCTAGAAATCAAGTCTGAATCTAAAATGGAAAGTAGTATAAATTCTTTCTGGAATTAAAAGCATCACACATCTGTGGTGTAGTTTACTGAACCTTTTCCCTAGAAAATAACGAAGGCTTTAGAAATTTTTGTCTTTGCCCCAAGTGAGTTTTAAGTAAAAATTCTTCTTGGAAATGGACTTTTTTTAATTTTAATTTTTTATTTTTTAACAAGCTTTTAAAAAATGCTAGAAGGGGAAATGGCATTACCCAACAGGTAGTCAGTTTACAGAGTGTTGGCACAGAGGTCAGTGTGTGGCTTGGTATGGATGAGCAAAGCCAAAGTCCAGTGAGATTACAGCAGAAGTCCCACACCTAGAAAACCATGAGACCACATGCAAACATGCAATCACCCTCTTGTTTCCCTGTGTTTTATCATATTCCATCATTAAACATATGTATATGATAAATAGTCATATGAAAAATCCTCTGGTTGGGTGGAGAGAAGGAACACAGTGTATCTGTCTTCTGTAGAACTCTATACTCAATGGATTTGCTTTGGTTTTAACACTGCTTTGTTTTCTATTTCCAAGCTAAATTTATCTCATATTTTTGAGATGTCTGGGAGAGCAGGCAGAACCCAATTTAACCAAAGAGCATTATCCCAACAATGTGAATCACAATTCCAGTGATGCTAGTACCTGTATTGCTGAGCTTTCTCTCAGTAATTGGATTATATTTTCTAAATCAGACTTATGCTAGGCCCTTTCTTTAAGGACAGATAGCCTGTCCTTGGTTTTTCTGTCCTTGTAAATCTCTCTTTGCAGACTAGAAATGCAGCCTTGAATTAGAATAGGTCAAAGGGGCAAAGTTAAACATCTTTAGGGGTGGTGGTCACCAAAGAGAAAGTGACACATTACCAAAGGCTTTGATGCTTCCTGCACCTGCCCAAAGTGTAGCAACAATGCCCCTAGTCTCCATGAAATACCTCCCAGGTCACTCATTAATATTGTAAACCAGTGGCTCTCAACCTTCCTAGTGGTGTGACTCCTTAATATATAGTTCCTCGGGTTGTAGTGACCCCAACCATAACATTATTTTTGGTACTACTTCATAACTAAATTTTGCTACTGTTATGAACTGTAATGTAAATATCTGATATGCAGGATATCTCATATGTAACCCATGTGGAAAGGGCGTTCAACCCCCAAAGGGGGTCACAACCCAGAGTTTGAGAATCACTGTTCTAAATAATGACAAATATAGAAAGTACTTTTGTAGGGGATTGTGTTGTTTCATGGTAAATAATTGTCCCACCCACTGGTTTAGTAAAAAGCGCTGATTGGCCAAAGGCAGGCAGGAAGTGTGGGCGGGGCTACCAAACTAAGAAAACTGTTGAGAACAGGAAGCACAGAGCAGAATGCCAGAGAGAAGCTGGAAGCAGCAGAGGACAACTATGCTGCTCTAAGGAAAGGTATCCAGCCGCATGGCTGAAGAAGAGGCATGGGTTAGATGAAGGGTGGAGAGCTAGCCAGTGATATGCCTGGGCCTTAGGTCGAGCAGCCTAAAATTATTGAAAGCATCTGTGTGTCTCTGTGGGACTGCAGGTCTGCACGTCTGGGGGTCTGTGGGTCTAAACAAAGAGACAAGGCATAAAAGTCCGGGCCAGAAACCTCCTACTACATACTTTAAAATTGTTTTACACAGTTACAAAACTGACACTCTTCACATTCAAAGAT
Organism: Phyllotis vaccarum; assembly: GCA_033318265.1. Taxonomy (NCBI): domain Eukaryota; kingdom Metazoa; phylum Chordata; class Mammalia; order Rodentia; family Cricetidae; genus Phyllotis; species Phyllotis vaccarum. The sequence continues at coordinate 69,646,171 of JARWLC010000002.1, forward strand.
TAAAGCTGGGCATGGTGACGCTCACCAACACTTTATTTCAATACAGTGGCCAGAGGCAGGTAGATCTCCATGAATGCCAGGCTAGCCTGAGGGAGAGAGTTTGTCCCCAACCGGCCAAGGCTATGAGAGGAGACTCCTTCTCAAAAGACAAAACCAAAGACCAAACAACAATCAGGTTGTTACAGTATGAATCTGGAGTGCCCCTCACACACTCATGCTCTGTATCCTTGCTCCTCAGTTTGTGGTGCTAGTCTGAAGGTGGAGCCTTTGAAAGACAGAAGTAGGTCATTCGTGGTTGGTCTTCAGAAGTTACAGTCACTTCTACATCATCTCTGCATTTGCAGAAGACTAAGAAGTCTTCAAGGCCCATGGGCCCTGTGTTAAGCACTTATGTTCTTTTTCCCAGTGGAGTACTGGAGAGGGGATGGGATGCACAACATCCAACCACACAGGAGATGAACTGGCTGCTCCCTGCTGAGACCCTCAGACTTGCTTATTCTCCCCTTCCAGTACTGCTGGCCCCGTCTTTTCTGTTTTGTTTTATTGCTAATTATTATAGGGAAGAAAATTTAAATTCAGAAAAATCTAAGAGTATAGCATGAACTGTCCGGGGCTGAAATGGCTGAAAAAACAGAAAAACAAAATAAGGCCTCGTTTTATCAAGTGCTAGCCTTTCAAGCTGGCTTCTCTCAAAGCACCGGAGGCCAAAAGACATCTTTGCAAAAGCGTCTCCTAGTGGAAATAAAGCGTCACTGCAAGACCTTTCAGGCAATGGAGACAATATTCAGCCTTGCAGTCTGGGCTAAGGGAAGAAAATGTACTTTTTCTGTCTCCGAATTTTCAGATTTTACTTAAGCAGTGGCAGTGACAGTGACTTTTGGATTCTCCCTTTCAAATCCACTCGTCATCAGTGTCCAGCATAAACACCGCAGCACAACAGTGTACCCATGACACTCACCAAATGATCAACTGCAGGGGGCTGTGTTTGAAATAGCTCACTGCTCTCCACCTGTCCAAGGGCACTCTCCAATATTCAGCAAGTTTTATTCATAAATAACAAACATATTAGATGATGCAGGAGGAAACTCCAAACTGCAGTAGCTCAGTGTCACAGAGCTAGTTGGTTGCAGAAAAGGCAGTACTTGTCTTGGAATGTTAGAGACTGGTAAGGTGAGTTTATGATTTAGTAGCATATTCCAAACTCAGATGAGTTTGACTAACTTTTAAGAGGGATTTCAAGATGCCTGCTAACTCTATTCAGACACAGATGAATCAAGGTCCCAACATAACATATTATAGGTCAGAGATATAATGCAGGACTCTATTCCTGTCTTTTTGATGGTGCCTGTCTTGAAATTGCAGGAAAGACATGCTCATGCTCACGAAAGGGCTTTCTACATCACAATAAGCAAGACACTTCTCCACAAAGCAGTGACTTTTACTTTTTGGTCACACAATCCCTCCGGGGTTAAAAACAAAGCAAAAATTATAAATTCGGTCCTCAGGAAATTCAGGGATGAATGGTTATTTGCCAAATTGTGCATATTAAATCCGGGGTGGGGGGTTTCCAGCTTTCGTAAATGAACATATGAATGTCATGACAAGCCCCTTACTCTATAGCAATACATCTTTTGCATACTATACAGACACATAACAAACCACCATAGTAGAGATAACCCAGATTCACCAAGCATCTGGAGGATCTTCACCAAATATTCAATGAGTTGCTTCATACCTTGAAGGAATCAGACTCTGAGTCAGGCTTAAAACACACAGTATTGGTCCTGGATCCACAACGATGGATGCTCTAAATTAGAGTCAATCATTCAAGGCCCCCCATCAAGCCTCCCTAGACAACCTCCCTGGCTAGTATAGTCAGTCATTCAAATTTCTTTTTCTATTACAATAGCCACAGTGATCTTGCCGGGCCTGAAGCTTTCAAACTAGAGTAGAAGGAGGAAAAAAAAAGATAAAAATTAATTACTATAGTAACAGAGATGAAGAGCTTGGCCATTAGTGATGGTGATGAAGAAGAAGAGAGAAATAAAAGTTTCTACAGTGGGCTGTTGTAGTGATAGGCCACCTCACAGGCCTTATCTATTCACCCTTGAGTCAGTCCTGCTGGAGAGGATTATCCATCTGCGTTTTAAATATGGGCAGCCACAGGATTTACATGAAACCTAGGGTTTAAAATGTTGCCGAGATTTAATATGAGTGTGTCTGTCTCCAGTTGAATATTTTTCCTACTGTATAATGACTTGTGTGTGTCAGGGAGGGTGGTGATTGAGATCTTACTCTGTAGTCCAGGCTGCCCTTGAACTCACGGCAATCCTACCTCGGCATCCCAAGTGACTAGAATAACACTTTTGAAGGTGCTTTTGAGAAAAGGCTGGCTTCTAACTCTTTCCTTTTGGCACGTATATCTGTACCAATTGCTTCCAAACACAGTCCTCTCTCCTGGTTAGACCCAGGTTGTTGTAATGGCTATGATCACCTTACTTAAATTCAAGTATTTGAGTCCAGAATAATGCCACATACATTCTTTATGGAGATGCCTGGGGAATGTTATATCTCTTTGCTTTTCTCTGGCAACTCCCCATCTATACCATCTCTCTTCCCTGTGGGCAAGGCACCGGCCAGGCTCAAGGCCCTAAGCTTATGAACCTTGCACATGGGTGTCCTGCTGATACAGAGCTCCAGGCTGTCAGAGGAGAGTGCTTTTAAAGTCTACCCAGATGATGTTTTCCAAAGTCATGCACACAGTGAACTGGATGATGTTTGTGGGGGGAAAAACCGCTTTGATGTTTCTTTTTAATATACAACAAGATAATAGTGGCAGTAGATGATGTAGCAAAGTTGGTATGCCGTCATAGTGATGTAGACTTCAGCCTTTAGGTTTCTGAGAAGGAAGCATAAGCTTTTAGAGAAACATTTCCCCAGATAGATTTGTGCTCAGCAGGGAAGATGGGTTAAAGAATGAAGATTACATTTTGAGATCCTTGAAATCAAGATTTCTTATGGGCTCCCTGGAATAAGACAGGGCTATAAAAATGGACAGAAAACGGGGGGGGGGGGGGGCGCTAAATAATCAAATAGGAAATACTGCAGAAAAATGACTATTGAGTTGATGGAATGAAGAGAACTCAGGGCCACCCAAGGTCAGAAGGGCCGGTCAGATGAGACAGAGCTATTTCAAGTCCCATAAACACACAGTGCACCCACCCCTGCCCATGAAGGAGATCACATAGCTACATGGTGCTGATACTGTATGTATTAGATATTTAGCCCATCCCATATTTTTGTCCTCTCAATCATTCCATACAACAGCATTATTTTGTTCATTTCATGGATAAGGATTTGAATTTATGGCTTTGACCAAAGTCATGAAGCTGGAGAGTAAGGGCTCAGATTCCGGTTCGGCCACCCAAGTCTTGGATTTATTTTCACATTAAACCCTAGAAAGCAGTTCACTTGGGATATTTTGGAACGTTCAAATGCTTTAGCCCACGCTGTCTACACTGTTCTCCAGTATAGGCTAGCAAGGCAAATGCTCTACCACTGAGCTACCTTCTCAGCCCTAGATTAAGCTCGTGATAAAGGTTCTTTTCAATAAGTATCTCAGCTCTGGCGTAGTGCAGTCTGAATGCCTTGTTCTTTCATATTATACCGAGACCATACATATCCAAAAGTTCTAGTACAAACCATGTGAGTGAATATTCTTGTTACGGTCTACTAGTTTCAGTTTTAAATTTCCCTTTGGATGCCACTTAGCAATAGTATTGCTTATTCTTAAGACAGAAATGCAACTCACATACCACTAATTACAGTGTCCAAACTTACTCTCATACAAAGTATGGACTTTTATACACAAATCTTACAAAGATTGCAAATTACTATCTTAAAACATAATATCACACTTGATTGAATAAAAATCTTGACATGCACAAATGAACGAACTGTTTTTATATCATTAGCAGCCAACAAAATCTTGTGATTCTCTCTCAAAAGACAAAACATTGTTTACTCCTCCTCTTCAGAAACCAACCCCTGCCCAAATGCACTGACTTCCCATTTCTCATCTAAGAAGGCTGATCCATTCAGCTTTCACCTACTTCATAAACCATGAGGTGAACTTGCTCACGTCTCTTTCCAGCATACATTTGTAAAAGGGGAGTGGCAATATCCATACAAAGGCCACTCTTTCTTATGGGTAACAGCTAGAACCCAACATGCTATTCCAGAGGGATCAGTAGCTCATGGCAGGCTTCCTTTGATCAGTGCTTCTAAAACTTCATATAAACTCTCCCATGCCTGGGTTCTAGGAAATTCTCACTGCTGTCACCTGCCTTTCATTCATTGTTATTCATATATTCATGTTATTCATATATTATTATATTAAATTTTTCATGTCAGTGAGGAGAGCATGTCAAATGGGAGCTGAGCACACACTACTCTCTGTTCTGGACTACATAGATCATGCACGGAGCTTTTGAAGTTTCCATGTTCCATGGTCCCACCTCTAAGCTTTCATAGCTCTGGGTTTGAGATCAAGGCATTTATACCAGAAAGTTCCCCTAAACGATTCTGATGGAGTCGCTCCATGGGTCAACGTATTAGTTACATGTACCACTGTCATGAAGAAATGCCTGATGGCAACAATTTTAAGTAGGAGGTATTTACTTTGTCTCACAGCTTCAGGGGACTCTGATCAGTTCACCAAGATGAAGACAGTACAGAAGGAACAGCTCAGTCTGAGTTGGCAGGCATGCAAAGTGGCTGTGCACATCTTGGCTAAACAAGAAGTAGAAACACACGTCCTGTCCCTAATGCTGGGTGGTGGTGGCTCCCATCCTTAATCCCAGTACTTGGGAGGCAGAAGTGGGTGGATCTCCATGAGTTCAAAGCCAGTCTGGTCTACAGAACAGGTTCTAGAATAGCCAGGGCTACACAGAGGAACCCTGTCTCTAAAAACAAAACAAATATACAAATGAAGAAGGGAGTGGAGGAGGAAGAGGAGGAGGAAGAGGAGGGACAGAAGCATTAACTAGAGTACTTAGGGTATATATACTCTCAGAGACTTATCTTGGGTGACTCACCTCTGCCAGCCAGGCACCATGTCTCAGATGTTCCATAACCACCCAGTTAATACTGTTTTCAGGGGACCTAGTGTTCAAATATACAAGCCCGTGGGGCACATTTTAGACTCAATCCCTAAGATCATGTTTTGGAAGCTGAGGTCACACGAGTCAAATCTAAGGCCTGCTTTCCTCCTGATAACATGGCTGCTGCCAGAGATCCAACAGGTGTAAAAGCCCCAAAGCAAAGTTCTAGTTTGTTTTTGTACACTCCTGAGTCTCAGTTAGGGGCAGTCCTGATATTCCCTGGACATTGTCAACATATGAAGGAATTATTCAGATGTGCTGGACATACTGGATCACAAAGGTGGCGTTTACAAGGAAAGTGATCCGTGTACTAATTTAGAAATGCTGCTTTGCTTTTTTAGTTTATAACTGTAAGAGAGAAGACACATAGTCTCCCAGTTAAGAACTCCGGAAACAGAGGCCCTGAGAGGCTAAATAACCTGTTTAGGTTTTGACAGGAAGAAGTAAAACTGCTTTCTCTACCCTATGTTCCTCATGAGAGTCAAGAAAAGACAAAGCCTTGATGGTGATACTGTCCATGGGCAGCATAAGAGGGAAAGCCCTATGCTCGGTTACATTGGAGGACTGTCATCTTTCTGCAAGCCCTACGAGAAGATGGCACAGACCTGCTCACGGAGAAGTGCTCCTGGATTTCCTTCCAGTGAGCCCAAGAATAGAGCTAACTGCTCTGAGAAGCCATTGTGATTCAAATAACATTTAAAATGGCTATACGTTAAAGTACAATAATATCAGGTTCTGACTCTCACCATTCTATGAAACGATTATTACTGATGCCTTACAGCTGAGGCAACTAAAGGTCAGAGGTTTGGTAATGGCTCCCTGGAAAAAGAAGGAATAGTCGCGGAGCATCTAGCCTCTAAATCTCATGCTTGTGTGGCTCTTGGGATGAGACATCTGTGGAGAACTGAGCCCAGATGGTGTAGTGCCATTCAATTCAAATACAGCTCCTTACACACTAGCATCTTTGTATTTTTCTTGAACATACACAACATCAAATGTAGCAACAGTTAGAGATATGGATGGGCTGTTCCAGAGTAGACTTAAAAGAATGCTTTCAATGATATTTAAATTATTTGCACAGATTTACTCTGATATACAATTTCTAATAAAAAGCTACTATCTATCCACCCTTGTTATGCCATCTTCTTCAGTAAAATGTAACAATCAATGGTATTTCCCACTAGGGTCTTTCCTGGTTTGGGCTTTTGTACCTGGTCCAAGCCAAAAGATTTTTCTTTTTAACTGTGCAAACCTGATCATGCCATGCTTCTGCCAAAGGCTGGCAAGTTCTGTCTCTGTAAAGTGTGTCACATTTCCTGACCTGGGAAGCACATCTCCCACCATAGCTTCTTCATTAGAAGAAACTGGCTGTTTCTGCTACTCTCTCTGGGCCACATGGTTCCACCTGTATCCTCCATCCCTCCCAGCATGCCTTGCTAGTCTCTGCTTTGATCTTAATGATTTCATCTAGAAAACATTCTTGATGTTCAGGGTGAAGTTTAAGTATCAGCCCTCGCACTGAGACTACCAGGAGCTTGCAAATGCCTGATTTCCTGAGACAACCCAGAAAGATAGCTTCATCCATGTGAATGGAGGCGAGAGTGTCTGCTGGCTGCTCTCTGGGTCTCCAGTTCTAGCAGAATGACTGACAATGCATATTCCATAAATATTAGGAGACCTGGTTAAAATCACAGAAAGTATTAATCTGAGATGCGTTTTAGTTTAAATGTGAGCCATAAGGGGAGTTTTATAATGAATCTTTTTAAAAGATTATTTTCTAGCTTATAAGATGAGCCTAAAGGCATAAAGACTGACTGTTTAATGTGCTTCTTAGGAGGTTATGTGTTAAATGCCACTAAACAAACACAGTGGACCCACCCCCATCCCCCACATCCCCGAACCTGGGGAAGCTGTTTTAAACACTCCTTCAAATGGAGGCCAAGAAATCTTGTAAATTTTCCATCAGTGTTTTGCTTTGTTTGGGGACTCCAGATTTTAATATGCAGGTTTTAGCAGTACCCTGTCCCCCAGAAGGGTAAGAAGATGGGGCAAGGATCCTTTCTGTGAGGGCAGAAGGGAAAATCCAGATTCTCTACAGTGTTAAATTGGAGCTTGCCCTAGGTTGAAAATAGATCCCAAGTGTCCAATTTCCTGAGAGGCAGGCTCAGTATTCTAGCTGTAGGAAACTGGAGGAGAGGTTCTCTGTGAGGCCTTTGGATCTCCTTGGTTCTGGGGCCCGAAGGTGTCTTAATACTGGTTTAGGTTCCATTCAGACCTAACACACATTGCCACCATATTACCCCAGGTCTTCTTCTCACATTCTCAGAATCTGAAGGGCCAGCTACACATTCTGTGGTAAGACACAGAGGGAATCTATCTTTTACATTCAGACTGAAAGAAGACAAAAGATTTGGAGAAAGCATGGCTTCACAGGAGGAGTTTGAGGAGGGCATCAAGACACTGCCATTTTTATTAGTTCTGACTCCCTGTGCTCTGTGAGTTCTTAGGCAACTTACAGCTGCTGCAGCCTCAGTCACATGCTAGTGGTGGGGATTCAGATTAGTCACCAACCCCCCTAAGTCTGTTTCTGAGAGAGTAAAATTAGGCTGATTGGGATAGGGGGATGACTCAGTGTGGAGAATGCTTGCCTGCAGACATGAGGAATGAATTCAATCCTCAGCATCCACAAAAAAAGCCAAGCATGTGTCAGGGAAGGAGACCAGAGACTCTTCTGAGCCTTACCTGCCTGCCTGCCTAGCCTAACCTTCCAGCCCAAAGTCTCAGAAAGAGATCTTGTCTCAAAAGATAGGGTAAAGCCAGTTGGTGGCTCATGTCTTTAATTCTCAGCAACTGAGATGCAGAGACAGGTGGACCTCTGTGAGTTCAAGGTCAGCCTGGTCTACATATCAAGTTCTAGGCCAACCAAGGCCTCAAGACTGTCTCTAATAATAATAATAAAATAATAATAATAATAATAATAATAATAATAATAATAATACATGGAGATGGCCTAGTAGTTAAGAGTACTGATTGTTCACCAAAGCACCTATAAGGCAGCTCACAATTGTAACTACAGTCCCAGGGTATCTGATGCCATCATGATACATGCACATTGTGCAAAGACATACAGGCATAACACCCATACTTACAAAAAATTAATTTTATAAAAAATAAATAAAAAATATAGGTGGATCTGAGGTTGACTTCTGGCCCCCATACACATGTACACACACATGTACCTCAACATGAATATGCATACACACTGATCATTTTCATCTAATGTGCTTTTCTTAAGGAATACAGGTGGTAACATGGGCCACTTTGCCATCCCAGAGCCCTGGATCTGAGAGATATTTACAGGAGATGGAAGTAGCTAATTGTTTTTCCCATTCACTGAACACCGAGTCCCAGGTGACTTGATGAATATATAGGTCCCTAACAACTGAGTAATTGATTGGAAGAAAATGACACATGTAAGCTGAAAGAAAAAATAATCTTTTGTGTCTATGAGTGAGCGCACTTAGTGAAGGATGCATTTGCTTGTTAAACTCTGCCTAGAACTCTGCCTTCCACACATGTCGACTTCTGCTGTATGCTTGCATCTCATCACAGAGACCATTCAACGCTCAGATTTCTAGGATATGAAATAAGGGAACATGACATGGTCTATGATCCAAAGTATAAGTACTATAAGTCCACTCAGTTAAACTTGTCCACAGTTTGGAAAGCCTGGCTTCCTATCAGACTATAGTCAGAATAGGAAACAGGTGCTTATTTTTAGGTAAATAAATTATTCTATTTTTTTCTAGTTGTTATTGTTTCTTTTTTTCCTTATGATTCTCTGGATACACGGGCAAAGAAAACCAATTTAGAAAGCCCAACTCTTGGCCAGACTTGTGTGTGTGTGTGGGGGGGGGTGCATGCCTTTAATCTCAGCACTGAGCAGGCAGAGACAGGCAGATCTCTGTGAGTTTCAGGCCAGCCTATGAGTGAGTCCCAGGACAGCCAGACTACACAGAGAGACTGTGTCTCAAAATGAAAAAAAAAAAAAAAATACCCATCTCTTTTTCCAGGTTGACAGTCACCAGAGTCGGTGTCGAAAGAAACTGACAAGCTTCTGTACTTTGGTTGCCAGTCCATACAGGCTCTGAGAGCTCTTTCTGGACATCCCACCCGGCCTTACTTATCCATGCTAGATATGTGCTTTGCCACCAAGCTACAGCTCTAGACATTTATTGCTTCTTGACCTATAAATAATTTAAACTCCATCACAATTTTCCAGCTACATCTGGAACTCTTTTTTTTTTTTTTTTTTTTCATTTTTGAGCAATGATATAATTGATCCCACACTGGGGAATATTTGTTTCTGAAAGATAAAAGCATTTCAGTAGGCTTGGAATTCATGTTCAGTGGAGGAAAAAACTGGAGAAGACAAAATGTGAATGAGTAGAATTCTGTGTCAAGGGCTAGATGGAGTGTGTGAGAAAAGCCCTCACACGGGGCTCGAGAATCACAACACAGATGCTGAGCTCAGGGCTCCATCTTGTGTCAGTGGCGACTTATTGTTAATGGTGACCTTGCAGACCTGCAGAGAGTGGTAAGAAGGATTTTGAGGGCACACCCAGGCTCTCCAGAAAACCATAAGCCATGATCAATGGCTGACTTCTGGCATCTGCAAGGGGCTGGACACTGAGGGGCAGCATGGCTGCCCCATGTTGGCTCCATCTTCTAAAGTATCATGCTTTCCCACTTCCAAAGGGAAAGTAAAGCGCTATTGCTCATGTTTTACTGACTTATTTTAGTTTCATATTAAAAATAGAAAAGAAAACAAAGAACTAGAAACCGATTTTCTTTCCTGTTTTAAATGACTAACAGAATGTTGGAAAAAAAAAAAACCATTATTTTGCTACAGTATAGATGACATGAGCCAACTGAGGGGGTGAATACATCTTTGGAGAAAAAAAAAGGAAAAATAATAATTTCAAGGACCTGACCTGAGCAACATCTCCAGCTACTCTAAAGGAACTTTGAGATGTGACTTCTGTAATAAACAGCTTTGAAAATTGTTTGGAATAGTTGTTAGAAGTAATGGAGCCCTTGCCAAACTGCCTTGTGAATACTCATGTTTATCCTGTGCCCATGTGTCATCAGAGGAGCTAGTCATTTCAAAAACCTGTAACCAATAAACTGTCCAAAGAGCCAAGAACTTGTGATGGCAGAGTGCTCATCCCTAATGAGACATCTGTGCATCCTCCAAGGCTTAGGGACACCAAATGGAAGATCCAAAAAAACTGAGGTGCAAGGCGCTGAGCTATCCTCTGAACATAACAATGTGGGTGTATTCATAAATTCACCGTGGTCTCTTACACAGGACCACAGGATTGGGCCTGGGGGTGTTTCATCATGGATGGCAGAGGGGCTCTATTTTCAGTTGCTGATGTTTGGGGGAGGGAGAGCTCACACTGAAAAGTTGCTGGTGAGCCAAAAAATAATCTCCCATCTACATCAGGCAAGAAACACAGTGGTGACACACAAAGAGAAAGCATGGGGTGGGGGTGGGGGGTTGGGAATAGGGACTTGGTAGAAGAGGGCTCCGGGGCGGGGGAGGAAAGAGAGAACCGGGATAAAATGCTATAATTCATCATCGAAATGCATGAAACTAACAATAAATTAAAAATAAACAAAAGCCATGGAAAAAGAAGTAACAGATGCTATCCACCCTTCTAACTCCGTTCCAGTGTTACCATCTTATAGATGTAACACAGGACTACAACCAAAATCTTGGCATTGTTGTAATCTACTGACCTAGTCAGATTCTGCCTGTCTTAATACATGCTTGTAAATTTTATTATTTGGTTAAAAATTATTTTAAAATTTTGATTTTTTTATGTATAAGTGATTTTCTTAATTGTATATGTGTACCATGGGTATGTCTGCTGCCCTCAGAAGCCAGAAGACATGAGATCCCCAGAACTGGAGTTATAGACAGCTGTGAACTGAACCTGGGTCCTCTGCAAAAGCAGCAGTTGATCTTTACTGCCCAGCCATATTTCCAACCTGATTGTATTTTAAAATATAGTTTACAACCATGTTCATGAACACCAAGAGTCAAGTCATACAGGAGTATGACTTTCCACTGCAAAGCCTCCTGGGTAAAAGTGACTGTATGCACTTTCTGCTTCCCTTTTGCCAAAGTCTGGGGAGCCACACTAATCCTCCTTCCATCCCTAAGAGTCATCCCTTCAGACATATACAAATAGAAGAAGATTGGTCTTTGAGGTTTGAGGCAGTGCACAATTTCAAGTGTCTTCCTCTATTGGTCTCCACTGTACTGTCTTGAGACAAAGCATCCTTTTGTTTGGGTAGGTTTGGTCCTGGGAAATTCTCCAGCCTTCTCCCCAACACTGGGTGACAGAGGTGTGGACAGTTTTTTTTTTTCAGGGGTGTTGGGATTTGAACTGAGGTCCTCATGTTTACAGAGCGAGTGCTTTTACTCAGAGTCATTTCTCTAGCCCCAAGATTGGTTTTTTAAATATAGTATAATTCCCCTGAGATCTGTTCATGGTGGTTGGAGCAGTAACCCTCTCCCCATCATTGAGGATTCTCCCACCTAGTGCTTCTTTATCCAATCACACATATTGTAAACCATCTGAGGTTAAGAAAGTCAGCAAGTGGAAACGTCCAAAGCACAAACCCTGAGTGTAGAATTCAGAAGTTTGCTAATAGAATCTTTATCATTAGACACTCCTATTCTGTGATGCTTTGGAGGGTTTGAAAGGTATCCTTAAAATACCTTGGGCTGGTGAAGCAGCACACCATGACGAGAAATAATGTGCTTTTAGCTAAAAGTAGGAGAGGATGATGTCAACTTGGCTTGTTCCCAGGATGGCAAATAGGTCTTGCTTCCAGTACAGATTAGGAATGGCTGGCAGTGGCCGCCCCAAGGGCAGTAATGGAGAAAATTCAGAGGGTGAGCTCAGGCTCAGCAGCAGTAGAAACTAGTTGATCCCTCAGATCCTATCACAGGTGTCCTTGCCAAGTGTCTGTCATTAGTGAGGTTGACAGAGCTAAAGGAAGCCACATCACTGGGCAAAGCTGAGGGGTAACATGTAATAAAAAACAAAAGCCAAGCCAAAAATAAATACAGTTTGGAGAGACAGGCTAACCGATGTGTATATGTGCTCTGTTCAGGCAAGAAACTTCCAGCAAAGGAGAACAGCATTGACTTGAATTATCTGGGCAGTGGGACAGGAGGACCCAAGCCAGGAACTCCTACTCTGAAAAGGCACACATCGGAGAAGTGTCTCTTTCTGAAAGTGGAAATACTGACCAAAAGAGATGAAAGCCACCCTTTCTCCAATAGTCAAGAACTTGGTGATCAGGAAGCAGAATATTACTGTTCCTTTACACATCACTTCATGGATGCTCAGAGGACCCTCTGCAATTGCCTCTGAAGCACGGTTCCATTCTATCCCTATTTCTAAATGATGGCCAAGGCTTAAAGAAATTCAGGAACCCACCAAGCTAGAAAATGGAATCCCTTGATGTCTGTCTCTATAATCTCTTTTTCTCCCTGGCTCCTCCTTCTTCACTGTAAGGTAATATTAAGCAGCAACAGTGCTCTCCACATGAGCTGACAAATTTGGGTACACAGCCACTCTCTGTTCCCAGAGTCCGCTCATCTCCGGATAGTAATGACAACAGCAGATGTACAGCTGTCCAAGGTTAGGGCTAGAATTGGGAGGGGGAAACCCAGGGAGCTTCTCTGAACAGTGAGCTGACTTTCCTCAGCTATACTAAGAAACTAAAGTACAGCCTCATCACCAGTCAGAATTCCTGAGAAAGAAGTGCTGTGCTGTTTCCACATGAACCAAGTGAGAAAGCACAGTCACATCCACAACAGGTCTAATGAACTGGAACAAGTTTCCCCATGGGGCCCATGAAGATTAAAGGAAATAACTCTATGGAATAAGATTTACAAGCTCTAGATGGGTATAATTTCTATTCCCCCACACATAGATGCTTATTTCCATTAAATAATCCAAGAGATGACCTTCACTTGTAAATCTGATAGTTATAAATGAATTTCATATTTAAGAGCTCACATTGCACTTTGAGGAAAGAAAGACACATTCCTGTGATCAGAAAATCATAAATATGATGCTCTTATTTCATGTCATAAAGGGTGATGCAGTAAGGATCCCATAATATGAACCAGAATATCTGTTCTATTCTTTGATACAAAGTACTACTTTACATACTATATTATTAATATTACAACATTGGAAGTTATATCCACATACAATGGATAGTTATAACAGCTTTATTCATATTGTCCTAAACTGTCTTTACAATACAACCACAATGTCTTACGCAGGTAAGCAGATCAAGACCATGGTACATCCAGACAACATTACACAAAACATATGGGGTGCTAAGCCATGAAAAGATAAAGAAAGCATCAGTTCACATAGCTAAGTGTAAGAAGCTAGGCTGAGAAGGCTGCATAACACACAACTATAGCCTTAGAACGTCCTGGAAAAGGCTAAGCATGGAGAAGACATTGAGATCATAGCTTCTCAGAATAAAAAGATGAGGTAGAGGCACAAGCTACATTGTCAGGCAGTAAAACAATTCTTTATGGTTCTATCATGTGGACAAATATCATACATTTGAACCCACCCACAGAATGTTTGGTAATAGTAAATCATAACGGAGCTTGCAGACTCCCAGAGACAATGACCCGTACATAGGCTCAGCAGATCCAGCTGACCTTCCTTCTTCTCCAGTTCAGGACTTTAATAAAAGGAGAAGTTTTAAGTGCAAATGGAGAGGAGGCAAGAGACATGTGTTCTCTTTGATCAACTTTGCCCTGAAGCAAAACTCTAAAGATATGGAATCTATTAAAAAGAAAAAAAGCTGGACAGAGACAGCAAAAGAAGGGTGACTATTAGAATGGGGTGGAAGATAGTCTGTGCCCATTGCCTATTATTTTTGCAGGCCTATCTGGACCTGAAGAATCTTATATATTTTTTAGCTTAAATGTATAACTGTCTGAGAAGTTTTTTTTTTTTTTTTTTTTTTAACAAATGGAACCAAGATTTCTTGTTAAAAAAAAAAAAAAAAAGTTAACCTACTTGGAAAAGGATCTTGATAAGATGCTCCAGGGCTTTGGATCCAAGTCCAGAACACAGGGATGTTCGGGGATGGATGGAAGGGACCTCTTCTCCCTCCTTGAATCATGGGACCAAAGCTCAATATTAGAGGAAAGTCATCAGACAGATAAGGTTTTGATTTTATTATGAATGCAGATATAATTTTCTCCTGAAACATGTAGTATTATTTTTCTCTCTCCCTAACTTAGAAGCATTTGTTAAGTACAAAAACAAGACAATTGGATTACTGCCATTTGGACTGTAGAAACAAACTGTGCTTCAGAGTGCAAGGAGTTTTGGGTACACAGAACCCACGTTATAAAGGCAATAATTCAGATGGTGGTCATTTCTAATGTGTCCTCAAATCTTCCAGAGATTGACTATAAAATTTTTTTAATCAGACAGATATGGACACCTTCGAATTGTACCTTGGAATGTGTAGCAGTGCCTATTTTTACCTTCAAATAAATTAGGATTTATCGGTAGGCCATCTTAGCATTTGCTCGCCTTACCTAAAATTGGAATTTTTTTAAAAAAAGAATGATGTTTCACCAACAAGCATGCACAAATCTTGCTGGAAGTTCTTACCCTTATTGGGCTCAACAACATTATTCAATTCTAAACTAGATTCCACAGGACAGGAGATGTCTGGATTAAAACTTCAAGGGATTTTTAGCGTTCGAGATCCCTTGAAGTTTTAATCTATCCACACCCAAAAGGAACTTAAAATCTTGATGAGGGGGTGGCATGCACTCAGATTAAGCAAAGATAGAATACACAGCATCTTATTATGAGATAAATGGCACATCACAGTCTGTAAATGCAGTAGAAATGGAATAAGATGTTGGATGATGATTTAGTCCAGTTTATGAGGCTCAAGACAAACCTGAAGGATTGACTATGATGTTGATATACAGAAGAAGTGAAAATTTTATCTTCAGGAAGGGCTTAGCCAGACCTCTAAAGACAATTCTATTGGAAAGTCTTTGCTGGGGCTGGAGATATGGTTCTCTGGTAGGTAAGAACACTGGCTGCTCTTCCAGAAAATCTGAGTTTTGTTCCCAGCATCCACTTAAGAATCTTGTAGCTCTAGATCCAGGAGGTTTGAAGTCGTTGGCCTCCTTGGGCACACAGGCCATATACACTCACACAAGCACAGACACATAGACATAAATAAAAATTCTTAGTTTACAAATTATGATTGAGGAATATTATCAAATGCTCTTATTTGCTGAGCCCCAGGGAGTTGATGGCCATCCTACACAAAGGATGCAGCATTAATCAGGTGAGTGCTTGCCATGGCTTGGGGTTTCAATGCAGACTTGCAGTGAAAGCTATCTGTTGAGGATGTATGGGGTCCCACCAGCAGTGCAGGAGCCCCCAACCGTGGGGAAATCATGACTTAGAAGTGCGAACGTTTGGATTTGATTTAAGGACTCTTGCCTATTCTTGTCCACTGTTTAAATAGTTGTTTTTCTTGGTTTTATAAAAAGAAGCAAAATTGGGGTTAAAGATAGAGGAGATGTCTTAAGTGGTTTAAGGAGGGGGGGAATGTCTAAAATAGGCAGGCTCTAACCTCTGCAGCAAACTTTCAAGTTAATTCATCTCACTTCCTTCCAGTCATGAGAAATTCCGGAATCCTTCACATCTTTTGAGCCTTAAACCCTGAAAAAAGATCTCATTTAGTTACAGGGACTCTGAAGAAAATGAATGTTGGCATGCTTCCGTGTAGAAGAGAACATGAAAGATAATTTAATGTTGCCTCAAGGAAGTCTGTGCTTCACTGTGGGAGAAACTTAAAGTTAGGAAGGTAGGTTCATGTCTGATCTTTGTATTAGAACATGAGTATCTTTCTCTTTTCCTTCTCCTCCTACTTCTTTGTCTTTCTATTTTCTCCTTCCTTCCTCCTCCCTCCCTCCCTCTCCCTCTCTCCCTCTCTCTGTCCCTTCCTTCCTTCCTTTCTATAACCTATTGCCTTCGTGGTTATATTGCTGTGAAGAGACACCATGACCATGGAAACTCATATAAAGGAAAACATTTAATGGGGTTGCTAACAGTTTCAGAGATTTGGTCATTATTATCATGATGGGACATAGCAGAAGAGTTGAGGCTCCTACATCTTGACTGACAGGCAACAGTAAGTGAATTGAGACACTGGGCATAGCTTGAGCATATATAAGTCTCAAAGTCCACCTCCAGGGTGACACACTTTCTCCAACAGTGCCATATCTACTCCATCAAAGCCACACTTCCTAATATGCTACTCTCTTTGGGGCTATTTTCTTTCAAATTACCACACCTTTCTACCAAATTTTACTCACAAAATTCTAGAACTAAAAAGACAACATAATGTACCATTTATCTCATAATAAGATGCTGTGTATCTTATAATAAAGGTTTGTTCAGTCTATGAAAATTCTCATCTAAGAATCTGATACAACAGTCTGCAAAGAATCAGGTACAAACTGAATGTGAAATTAAAGAAGTAAATGTGAGAGGCTTGGGAGGAGCACTGTAGTATAGTGTCTTCTGGACATGATGGGGCCATTGTAACCATGGGCCCCCAGCAGCTGTCATTACCTACACAAATTCTACCCAAATTCAAGCCTGCTTGTCAACACCCCAATATGGAGAGGAGAATGTTCATGAGGTCCTGTAGGGGTATTGTGTTGTTTCATGGAAAATTACTGTCCCACCCACTGGTTTAATAAAAAGAGCTGATTGGCCAAAGGCAGACAGGAAGTGTGGGTGGGGCTACCAGACTAAAACCTCTGAGAATAGACAGCCAGGCAGAATGGGAGAGGAAGCCGGGGACAACTATGCTCTAAAGAAAGGTACTGAGCCACATGGCTGAACAAGAGGCATGGGTTAGATGAAGGGTAGAGAGCTGGCCAGTGATATGCCTGGGCCTGAGGCTGATCAGCCAAAAACTAATGAAAGCATCTGTGTGTCTCTGTAGGACTGTGGGACTGCGGGACTGCGGGTCTGCAGGCCTGTGGTCTTAAACCTTGAGGCTAGGCCTGAAAGTCCGGGCCAGAAACCTCATACTACAAGGTCCCATCTCTAACCATGAAATTTTTGGCGGGTGATGGCTGCTGGGGGAGGGACGCCAGTTGTCTTCAGATTATAGTCTACAATAGGTTGCCTATGTTCCGGTGACTGGCCCCACACCTATGTGAAAACAGAAGGCATTAATTGTATTCAGTGGGTTATAGGAAATTGTTAGAGAACAAAATTGGGAAGAGGATATATGAGGGACTCTGGGGCATTTGGAAGGAGAATAAAAACAGGAGATGAATAAAGTCAAAATATATTTGTGTATAAAATTATGAACGAATAAAACATTTTAATGGCAGTCAAAGAAAACATGAAAACTTGTGGAGGTTAACTGCTCTTAGAGGGTCCAGACTCATAGACCTGACCATCGTGTAAAGTAAGCAATGCTAACTTTAGAAAGTGAAATGGTCTCTTAACTAGTTCCTCTGCTGTAAAAATCAAATCACAACAGGCCATTATTAGACTGAATGCTCTTCTACCTTAGAGGATTTATACTTAAATATTCACAAATATTGTTTATTACATTGTTTTGAACATTGAAATATCATGGCTCCACTTTCCTCGAGAGTTCAGAGATAGGCAGGTTCCATTGTACAGGCAGAAATGATGGAGGAAATGAAGGCAAGATATAGAAGAACTACATCTGTCTATAGGTTCGTTTTTCATAACAGCAAACATACTTTCATATGTTCGTATGAAATAAATGAGGGTTGTTGGCAGTGAACAGCGTGGAAAGGATCTAAATAACAACTAGAGAATGACATTGCCACAAATATCCCAGCAGATTTAATTTGTGAGTTTAATTAAGAAGTATAATTAAGTAAAATTAAGAAGTATAAGTTCTGAGGCTTCTTGGTAAAGATTAAGTAAAATGTTTGCCTTTATCGGGAGAAAATTTAGGGACATACATTATGAAGCTTTAAAGGGCTCTCTTCTCCTCTCTTTCCTCTCTTGGCTATTGCTCTCATCCTCCCTTACTTTTCAAAGAGGATTAACAAACGGGCATGAACAGGACTTACTTCAGGCAGATGTAATGTGGTTAATTACATAGGATGGTTGTCTCGCATCAGAAGGAAGCTCCCTGGGGCTTGAGAAGATGAAATCCAACTGGAGTTAGGAGTGTTCTGGAAATACATATAAGCACTGGGAATGTAGGAACCTAGCTACTCAAGAATGAAGTAGTCAGGCTGATTCTAATCTGTGTTGGATGGGAGTTTTCAACTTATTTAGAGCTGCAAAGGAATTGATACAGACAAGGCAGAGAAAGGATGAGAATATGACTGATCTCACCTAAATATATAGAAACTTCAAAAAAAAAAAAAAAAAAAAAAACCAGTGAAAGCTCATGGCAGCAAAGAATCAGTGATCCAGAAAATGGAAGAACAGAAGCAACCAAATCTGAAAAAGACCCAAAAGACAGAGGAGAAACATGAAGACAGCCATAAAGGATGTGTGTGGCTATAACCAAAGAGCTCTTCTATATGGTGTTACTGGGGGATCAGAAGAGGAGGCATAGGAAAGATGTCTGAAAAAGTACTCAGAGGAATAGTTACAATTCCCTAAAGCTGATGAAAAATAAACTACCAGTTTAAGAAGCAGAGACAATTATAAAGGGAACACCCCCAAATCCACAACAATACCTATACATCGTAACTGAATTTTCTAAATATAATTATAAGGAACATATAAAAGTAAATCCATAAAACTAGAGATATAGGGCATCTTGCTTATGTGGAACACAGTTTTAATTATATCACATCTTTCACCAGACATTATTTAAAGTGACAAAAGTATGTTTAACTTCATACCAACTTCAAACCAACACTAAACTTCCCTGTCAGCCCAGAATGTAGAACTCAGGGAAACTGGCATGGAGAAATTAGGAGAACTCACTCACCACGGGATGTAAGAAAACTATTAATATCAGATGCTATCACTTTACTTCCTAAAGAACAACTAATAGCTTCCCAAGAATAGTGGAAGAGCAAGCCTGGGGCTTCAGCAGGGATTAAAAACTACAACAAGCAAAACTATTAATACACACACCAAGCTTTCCATCTTCTCTCAAGTTTTATAAATTACTCCCTGTAGCCAATAATAATAATATATAGCTTATAATAGTAGATTATGACATACAATATATAATAATATAGCTTATAATAAAGCAAACTTATAACACTGTCTTATTGTTATAAAGTCATATTTAAGAAATATTTAGAACAATTCCATTTTTAAATTGGAGAAGGGAAAAGAACATAACAGAATATAAAGTTTACATCCTTTTCTCAAAAGGTAAAAAGATAGTACCCGCATACTATGGCAAGTTATGCATATAAAATATAATTGCTAAAGAATATGCTGGAAAACTATATAAAGAGATATACACCTGCTGTGGGAGTATGTTCTGGTATGTTGTAAATATTTGTCCTTCCTACTGGTTTAATAAAAAGCTGATTTTCCAGAGGCAGACAGAAAGTTTGGGTGGTGCTACCAGACTAAGAAAACTCTGGGAACAGGAAGAACAGAGCAGACATGCCACAGAGAAGTCAGACAAGGCAGCAGATGCAGAGGACAACTATGCTGCTCTGAGAAAAGGTACCAAGCCGCATGGCTGAACAGGATAAGAATCATGGGTTATTTTAAGAGCAAGAGCTAGCTAGCAATATACCAGAGCCATAGGCTGATCAGCATACAATTAATACAAGCTTCTGTGTGTTTCTGAGAGAATGAGGGTTTGTGGGTCTGAACCACAGGCCAGAAACTTCATACAACATGTACCTAATGACATAGCATTCTTAAAAAAAAAAAAAAAAAAGGTTGAAGCAACAGCCCCCAGGGAGATGGGAAAAAGAAAACAGAGCCCAACAAAAAAAATGACATATTTACACTGTCACAATAGGAACTATGTTAACTGTAAGTGAACTAAATATGTATAATAAAAATGGAAATTGGCCGAGTGGTTAAAAATATGTCCAATTTGCATGCTGTGCGTAAGAAACAGACTTCAGATATAATTGCGTAGGTTGAAAATGAGAAGATTGGAAAATACATTATGCAAATGGGAAGCACAGGAGAGCAGGGGTGACTGTGTGGCTATGAGACACCATTGGCACCCGGAGAAGCGACTGTCTGTACAGAGAAAAGTACAATCACAAAAGGGGCAACAACAACCCGAATGTACACACAGGAGCACTGCAAAATATGTGAAGAAATGTTGATGAAACTGTGAACAGAGGAACAGGGAGGAGCTCACACTTCCCTCAGCGTTAGCAGTATTTCCTAGTCAGACTCTGGGAGACATTGTGAGGATGGATAGCTGTCCAGTGTATGCACTTTATCCCTGGATACCTATGGGAAACTCCGAGATCCTTCTAATTTTTCTGGACACAGCATCACATGCAAGGGTAGTTACTGCCTCTTGATATCTGCACTAAATGTTAAGTACTGAAAAAATAGAGATACTAAAATTTGATTAATAAATTCAAAAAATTGTTAAGTAGAAACAGATGGGACATTTTGATCAGAGGTCCAAATTAACCTAATTTTACTTTCTAGATCCATTCCACACAAAAGAGGTGTTAGGCTATCTTACATCACAAATGTAAAGTCTCGGGCTCCATGAAGGAAAGTCTAAAAGATGCTGGAGGCAGTTAGGCTGTCAGAATCTCACTCATACAGAGTTCACCTGGAAATCACTGGGAGGTTTTAGTAGACAGGGAAACAATAGAGAAGATAGCAATCAAAGTCATTGCCAATAATTTAAGAAGCAACAGGGGACGGGGCATGCATGGCATGATCAATGAAGGAAGGGCCACCAGGCAAAATATAAAATCATCCTGTGATCAGAGTTAAAGGACAGAATCGGGACCCAGAGAGGGTGAATAACTGTGGAGACAGAAGAAAACACAGGTGTGGTTGGAGGTAGCCCAGGGAAGGCTTCCTGATAATACTGCCTAAACTCACTGTTGAGGAACAACGAAGGATTTCCAGCATGTGTAACTCTAGTTTGGTGGAATGGGGGAGTGGTAAGCCTGGGCATTAGCCAGCAGTGATGTGAAACACTGGAGCAGGCAAACTGAGCTTTACCAGGAAGACTCTGCATATATACAGTCAGCTGTCAAGATTTGCTAAAATACCCACGAGCACAGAGACTGGGCTGCAGAGAAGAAAAGCTTTTTACATACTGGTATTGTGTTTATGCTATTACTGCTACAATTTCATACATGTCTTGTACAAGTCCATACATGTATGCAATGCATTCTCTCTCTCCCCTCCCCTCTCCTCCCCTCCCCCTCCCTCCCTCCATGTATGTATGCTGGGGATGGAATCCAGAGCTTTAGAGTATGATGGGTCAGTGTCCTACCACTAAACTACCCTTCAATTTTGATCACTGTTTTCTCTGAATTAAAACATTCCATCCTAAAGGGAAGAGAGTCCCATAAGACTCAGGGAGCTTAAGAAACCCATAAAGCTCCCAAGACAGAGAGCCTCTGCAGTGGAACTACAAGTTGCTTGGGAGGTCTAGGCATTCAGCTTGAGTCCTTACCCACATGTGTGTGGACTTGTGGTGATGGAGCTGCTTTTGAGTCACTTGTCTTCCTGGAAGTGAAGCCTAGCCCATGACCCTGTAAGTAAACCCAATAAACCCACTGGTTCACCAAGATAGACTTCCATTTAACTGCTCCTTTGGTACTGTCTATCTGTGCTGTATCTGGGGTGAATAGAAGTTTGTTCATATCTTCCAAAGAGTCACATAAACGCCCATCCCCTTCCACTGTCCTGGTGCCATTTTCTGTTAAATTTATTAACATATCTTCTTAAGAATTTACTATCACATTTTCAGATATTGCTAGACATGCACCAATATGGAAACCTGACAGAATATGGCGAAGGAAAGCTGCATGGTCATGTGTTGGCTTAAGTGGTTACTCCTCATGGAAAAGATTAGGAATAGTGGGGCAGTTTAAACACACTGGTTTTACCTTTCAAGCTTCTAACTTGCCTAGGATGACTTTGGGAATCTAATAGGTCTCTGTAGATCACAGGGCCTAAAAGAATTTTAACAAAAGGCTGTAGAAGAAATTGTTTCATGCTTATGGGATGGGCAGTTACCTTCTAAATTATTTTCTACCTCAAATAGTCAGAGATGTGCATCTTTTTAAGGAACTTAAGTGATTTGTCTGGGCAGTGGGTGGTCCAACCCACATCTGCTCAGCATATGTTCACTCCAAAGGCTAAGTTGAATACTAAAAAAACTTGCTCCTTTTTACTATCTGCACTAAATGTTAGGGATTGAAGACATGGAGATACTAACATCTAATTCATGAATTCAGATGCCTTACTGTATAAGTAGGAGCATATGCCAAATCAAGAGTTTCACTTTAATCTGAAAACCCAACTAAACTAGACTGTACACATCCTACTTACTGGTTTATCTCAAATGGAGTTCTTGGGATTCCCTCGATGGACTAGACTCATCTCCCATGAAAATACTCCACTCAACCCAAGAAAGGCTTTCAAGTCAATACCCCCCCCCAATACATTATTAACAAGATAAAGTCAATACCCCCCCAATACATTATTAACTAGAGATAAAACATGAGATTTATTGACCAATATGTGAGGGAACTTAGAACAAAAGGAAATCTCTTTTTACTGATAATATCCCAATAGAAACTAGTCATCTAAACAAATATAAGAGCATGTAACAGAGTAATATTTAGCAGATATTAACCATAAAGGAGGAAAGAAAAGGCCTAAACCAAATGATCAGTTCATAGGAGCTGCATATCAGATACCTGGCAGACTAGATATTTACATTGTGAGTCATACTATATCATTTGTATTTTCTTATAAACCAAAATTTAAATTGTATTTTCTTGTATGTACAATCTTCTACAAACATGATGGAGAAATATGAATGTGAGTTATATGAAATGCAATGCAAGCTGAAGGTGATGGCTTACTTGGTAAAGTGCTTGTTGCATAATATGACATAAGTTCAATACCAAGAATCAATATTTTTTAGCCAGGTGTAGTACTGTGCTGTGCAGTTGTAACCACAGCATCGGGGAAGCAGGTACAGGCAGATCACTGCTTGCTGGCAAGCTAGCCTACTCAGGTTGGCCCCAGACTGTCTCTAAAAACAAAGTACATAATAAATGAGGAGAAATGACACCTAAGGTTGCCCTATGGTCTCCATGACTGTCCTCTGCTACATGTGATTGCATGTGATCTGTGAGATGTATATTAGACATGTATGCAGGACAGATATATATGTTATATTGATATCTTTCTTATTGTAGCATGATTGCTAACACTGCTAAGCAGGATCAAAAGGTTTAAAAATGAGATTTCGTGACTAAAGTTACTTTAACATAAATTTAGATTATGGCAGATGGGTCATTATTTTAAGATAACCTATGAATTGATGTCTCTACTCCCTTCTAGTCTTTGACTAGAAAGAGTTAATTGCTTTTACAGAGTCAGAAATTGCCAAAGCCCTCTACATTTCTGGTCTGTGAAATGTGTGTCCCCTCATGTAATCAAAAACTTAGAGCTGAATACCTCTCCTCGGATCAGCAGAGAACAAAGCCTTTCCATTCACATTGCAGCCTTGGACCTGATCCTCTTTCACCCAGAGTGTCCTGGGAAGGAGGCAGAACAGTACAGTCCTATCTTCATTCATTTGTTCATGTGGCCATTTTTCCCAAGCAAAAGTACCTTCCAGCAAAACTGTTTATTTCCAAAGGCAACATTGCACAATAAGTGTTTTATATTACTCCCATCATATTCTTCTCGTCTGCTTCTCCTCATTAAACATTTATGAATACTCTTAAAATCAAGATGACCTTTTCCTAGGTTTCCATATAGCTCACAACCTCTTCACCAGCTGTAAGAGCTGCAGACTGGAAAGAGCATTCAATGGAGGTTGGGAGACCTGGATTCTAACCCTGTTGCTAACACTATCCTGTCAGTTACCCCTTATTTCCATGATGAAATTTAGAATCTGTCATAATACTCCCTGGGACACAGTTCAGTATTCATCCATTTGGAGGCATACAATCTCCTAGAGTATTGAGTCACCTGCTGTGCTTCTATGTTTCTACCATGACTGCCCCCACCCCATCCCCACAGTGGGCAACACTTCAATGCTGCATATCCTTCTGGTACTCATTGGCCAGCTCCCAATTCATGTTACACTGAATTCTAAGTGAGAGTCTACCTCACTTGTTGGAGAAATTTATAACATCTCCAGTATATCTTCATGATGAAGTTCTAAGTAAGTCAACATTAAACTTACACTTAACATTAGTCATTACTAAGATGTCTATTCATTGGCAAGAACTTTAAAATAAAACTCCTATAATTTGGGCTTCCTTATGAGGAATCCATAATCCATCTTCATCAGTGCTGAAAAGAAGATGGGTAAAACATTATAAACTTTAGAGAAAATGCAGTCCTTTGTTTTTAAAAATAAAAAATCAAATTTCCCATATATTTTCTTATGCTTTTTGTATTTCTTTTGGCTTAAAAAAAAACTGATAGAACCCCACAAATTAATAGCCACATTTTAACGTAAAACTTAAAAATAGTCAGCCATGGTTATATCAGCTCATTTTTATATATATGCTTGTCACTGTAATTTTATCCTATATGCATAAAGATACATAATTTTCTAGAGATAGTCAAAAATTTTGTACTATAAAGTTTTCTACCAATCTGTTATGGCTAATTTTATCTCAGTTTGACATAAACTAGGTTTGTCTGCAAAGAGGGAACCTCAGTTGAGAAAATGCCCTCACCAGACTGGACTGTGGGCAAGCCTGTAGGGCATTATCTTCATTGATGATTGGTGAGGGTGGAGTTCTGGGGGTGGGCTCACTGTCAGCGGTGCCATCTTATAAGGCAGGCTGAGTCAGCCATGAGGGACAAGCCAGTAAACAGGATTCCTTCAGTTCCTCCTGCCCCGAGGTTCCTTCCCTTCCTTCACTTGCTTTGGTCATGGTGCTTTATCACAGCAATAGAAACCCTAACTGAGACAGGATCTAAATATTTATTGAGTACATACTATGTGCCAGGCCCTGGAAATAAGATGATTAAATGGAACTCTATATGATTAAGTACAAACAAGAATATAAAGAACTGATTACAGAATATAGCAACTTTGGGTATTGTTAATTTAGTGTATATGAGAAGAGAGGTGGCACACAAGTATTAATATGTGTTGTGTTGGGTGGAGAGAAGTGGTGCGGTCAGGAAAAAGGCAGATCCAGGTGGAGTAAGGGCTTTACGATAGTGGATGCTACTTCAAGTGTGCCATCAGGAGTACCCTCTGAGCAGAGCCTGGAAGGAAGTAAGGGGTGGAGGGTGAGTACAGTTTTGGGGGACAGAGGGATTCAGGGGAGATGGGAGAGCGAGAATTAAAACCCTCCCAGTCAGGAATATGCTTAACAGTCCAGGAAACAGCAGCGAGTCTCATGTGGTTGGGGCAGGTAAAAAAGGAGTGAGTGGCAGTAGGGCCTAGGTTATGCACCAGCTCCTCTTCAGTGAGGTGGAAACCTATTTGCATGTGAGCTGGACATGGGCTTCCCTGTATTTTAAGCTGATCAGCCTAACAAAAGTCACAGATTTTCCTACAACTATACAAACCAGGCTACAAATAGAAACAGAAGAAAATTAGGAAGCTAATAAACCAGCAGAGAGCAGATTGTTTTAAAGGTGAAGGTTTGGGCAGGGGCCGGGGTGTTGTGTGTGAATATATTTGGGATATATTCGGACGCAAGAGATCATAGGGTAGTTCGTTAACTGGATACAAGTGACATGGAGGAGTCTGGGACATCTCAAACTAAAAGGAACTATAGGAATAACACCTGCACATAGTTAGGAAAAGGACATAATGGCCAGTTGTATTTGGAAACAATATAGAAAAGAAAGACTCATAGGTGTTAATAAAACTTTATTTAGGGGACACCATTTAGGAAGCATGAGCGAGGATTTCTTATTTCCATCTGGCAGGGTATTGTAAGCCAAGACAGGGGCAGATTAAAAAGAAACAATGATGTGAGAACCACAATTATCCAGCTAGATCAGATCAAGTGTGACTTCAGCAGTTGTGGTCCTGAAGAGCCTTTCATGTGCACAAGAGTGTGGTGTTTACAAAAGCCTGGCCACATACACAGACTTCCAGAAGTATGGTCTAGGTAAGGTTCATAGGAGGGATTGCCTTTCATAATCCGATATAAATGCCACTTTCTGTCCTGTGAAATGCTTATTTCTGTCATTTTATGTGACCGTGGAAACTCCCGGTACTAGGCACCCCTTTGTTCATGATCTAATGCCTGCCATTGTGTGCCTAGTGTTCTAGGCTAAGGTCAGTGCTAAAGTGGGGGATGTTGAGCACTGTGCTTCTTGAGGGAGGAGCATTGTGAGAACTGGGATGGAGCACAGGGTAGTTCTTTTCTTTTATTTTGTTTTTTAGAGAAAAGAAACAGCACCAACAACAAAACTTGGCTAATCCTCTCAAAAGAAAACATACCTTAAACCTCCATATACACAATCAAAGTCATGCTCCTTGAACTTTTCATTCATTAGATTTTCCTCCAGATAAACAGAAACACGGAAACACTTGCTTCAGATGTGTCCTCTTGCCATTAGTTTCATCCTCCCAAGAAGCCTCCTCTGGTTCTCTCCTACTTGCTGTTCTAGGTACCCCCACTGCCAACAAATACCGGGGACACTCTGTAGGGGGATTATGTTGTTCCATTGTAAATAATTGTCCCACCCACTGGTTTAATAAAAAGTGCTGATTGGCCTAAGGTCCAGGCATATAACTTGCTAACTCTTTACCCTTAATTTAACCCATGTCTCTTATCCTGTTCAGCCATGTGGCTTGGTACCTTTTCTCAGAGCAGCATAGTTGTCCTCTGTTTCTTCTGGCTTCTCTCTGGCATTCTGCTCTGTTCTTCCTGTTCCTAAAGCTTTCTTAGTCTGGTAGCCCCGCCCACACTTCCTATCTGCCTTTGGCCAAACAGCACTTTTTATTAAACCAGTGGGTGGGCCAATTATTTACAATGGAACAACATAATCCCCCTACACAACTCACTTGGTCATTTTGTACGGGTAACTGCATGGAGCTCAGTGTTTGTAGCTGGGCTCATTCAGGACTGGGAGGTTTCTAAGCAAGTCAACTAATGTCTTTTACATCAAAACCAATTTAAGAAGGAAGAAGGAAAAAAAAAGTCAGAACAGCGCATTACCTATGGAGGAATCTTCATTAGAAGCACTAAGAGTTCAACATCCTGGTCCATAGGCAGCATCAGCCACTGTGTATCACACTGGCCACAGCTGGACCATAATATATGAGACCTCTAAGCCTGCTCTCACAGTGATGCACTTCCTCCAAGGCCACACCCATTCCAACAAGGCCACACCTCCTAATAGTACTATTTCCTATAAGAGTCTATGGGGGCCATTCCGATTCAAACTACCACAAAGGGAAAGCAAAACAGGAAAAAAGAAAAAAAAAAAACATTCACAATATAACCTAAGAATGAGCTGGTTTTCATTACATCTCTCATTCAGTCCTCCTTCTTCCCCCCTTTTACTTAGGGGTACACATGCAGAGGATGCTCTCTCTTCCTCTTTCTCTCCTCTCTCTCCTCTCCTCTCTCTCCTCTCCTCTCTCTCTCTCTCTCTCTCTCTCTCTCTCTCTCTCTCTCTCTCTCTCTCTCTCTCTCTCTCTCTCTCCTCTTTCTCTCTCCTCTCTCTCTCTCCTGATTGTCTGCACTGGTGGTATCACTTTCCCACACTGCTAAGTGAACTAGCTCATCAAATTCAAATTATTGATCCTCTGATCACCTGGGAAAACAAGCCTCGGGACTCTCCTGGAGGGTGAAGAAATAGTTTTTCACAATTATTCATACGAGTGAAATAAGTAAGTATCAGCTGAAATAGCCCCATGGCCTCTTTCCTCTGTGTGTGTTTATTTATGATCCATGTGGTTGTGGTCAGAATCAGAAGCTGGGAGAGATAAAATTAACAGTCGATTTAAACATCAGATCATATTGGATTAAATCCAGAGAATGGTCATTACCTCAAAAAACAGGTAGCTCAGAAGACATTATCTGAATTCAGACTCGGGGCCACCGGTATTTTCAAGGTGCTTTTTAATGTGTTGAAGGCTCTGAATAATTAGCTCAGATACAAGTTCTCTCTATTAGCCCATGCCATAAACCGAGACTGGGAGGAAGACCAAGAGGAATTTAAGAAAGTCTGCACGAGGAACTAAGTTGAAATGGACCTTAAAGAATGGGCAAAGCATTTAATCAGCAAAGATGGGAGAAGGATATGGTCTCAGTAGCAACTTGAGCTTTACCTGTGGAAAAGCTACCCCGGCCTGTAACAGGTAGCTCGTATATTCAAGATACTGGAGTGTGCTCAGCTTGTTGGCAAACAACAGGCCTGAAGCAGCACCATTCTGCTAGCTTCCCCAAAGCCGGACTCACTAGCAGCAGACACAACAGAGCTGACAATACAGCCCTCAGCAATGTTGGGAGGGAAGGAGGTGGTAGGCAAAATAAGACAATCCCCTCCTTGTTTATTCCCCAATCAGTGAGGAATGATCTGTGGATCCCAAACTCCACATGGTTAATCTGAAGGCACACTCCTTGAACAGTTCGCCCTGTGGTCATCATGCAACTGACCTACTGCGCAACGGGAGGATTGGAAAGCCAGAGGGGAGGAAGCATACCTGAAAATTCTATCAACATTGGGATTGCAGGGGCAAAATTAGTAAAGGTAGAAGAGCTTGGGCTGAGATATCTAGGGTTGTATATTACAGTGAGAATAAATAGCAATTCCTGCATTACTTCCGGGATGTTTACCACGTCTATTGGATTCACTCTCTCTGTAAATCTTTACTGTAGCCCTACACTGTCATTTCCACTTCTATACAAGGATACTGAGGCATCATTGGTATAAAGAAAATACTTTCATACAGCTTTTAAATGGGGAGTCAGATTTTAAACCATGGGGGCTAACACCAGAAGACCCACATTATATTGGGATTAAAACTGCTTGGCCTCAGTAGTGTGAAGTGCTCAAAGGCTTTTGCATTTTTCCTCATATTTACAGATTCCAACCTGATGACAACCATACCAGCATCAGCTTTACAAGGAGAAAACTGTAATTGCTAATATAGTGCATTCTCTTTTTTAACAGTGTCATCTTTGAGGCTCTAAAGGACTATCTCAAGCACCATCTTTTTATTGTTACTGTGAATGTTTATTTTCAGACCCGCTGATACAAAACGTGAGCAAACAATGGCCCCTTAGCCTCTCTGTACCTTCATTCCCACCTCCACTCCTGACGTGATCTTAGGAAGAAAGGCCATGCAAACTTCTACAAGATGCACATTGTTCCTATGCAGTGTTGGAACTGACCTAAAGCCTGGGTCTGGTGGCTTGAGTCACTGATAACAAAGGCAAATGAATTTCCAAGGCACTCAAGTGACTTGAGGTTTCTGACTATGCTTTACACACATACAGATATGTATATCTTATTTACTTAGAAGTTTGTCTTACTGATTTGTGCAAACTGAACCCCTTGGCTTGCCTGACTTATAGGAGAACATACACTGAGCCATGTTCAGGATGTCAGTGCATGTGGGCTTGACAGAATTTACATTATTACAGTTAAATTTATGCTAGACATATTTTAAAGTTTTGAGATATTTTTTATTCATTTTTTTGCTTTTTGGTTAGGTTTGGTTTTGGGATAGGGTATACTATATACTTCAAGAAGTCCGGAAATGGACAATCCTCCTGCCTCAGCTTCCTGAGAAGTGGTATCATAGGCACTATTGCACAAACTAGTTAGCATATAATAAAAACCTGGAGCCAGATATTGGGGAAAAGTTGGAATATCAGAAAGAGGAAACAGACCACAGTCAATTCTCACCCAGTCAACTTCTCAGGCCAAACATGGTAAATGCTATTTTCAAGGGTCCTCAGCCTGACTGGTCACTTCTACACAATGCTTGAATTTCTGCCTTCTCTTGCCTTAAATATCTTCCTTGCCCAGCTATTTCACTTCCTGGTTCAACTCTGTATCAAAATCTTAGAGTTAGGATTAAAGGTGTGAGCTCCTACTGGGGCTGTTAGGCTTTGGAGTCAGAAATACAGAAAGATCTCTGTCTCCTGAGTGATGGATTAAAGGTATGAGTCATCACTTGGTCATTCCAAGTGATGGGATTAAAGAAAGGTGTGAGTCAGCACTCTCTGACCTTCATGGCTTGACTGTGGATGATTCTGTTCTCTGATATCCCACAAGGCACATGTGCCCAGGTCTGGTTGGTAATTTTATGGCTCATTGTTTTTCTGAGGTACCAATGAGTTTAATTAGGGTTACTTATAGGAGCATGGAGGACTTATCTGTGACTGTTCTCCCCTCCCCATTAACAATTAACCACAAGTGGTTCATTTCTAAACACAACCAGCAGAGAGGGGCACATATACAACTAATAGTAGGCCAAGTTGGAACTAGGGCACACATATTAGTAAATGCAAGACCCAATCTGGGTATAAATGTAAAGTTAAGTAATTATAAAAGTAAAAAATATTGGCCAAGTGAAATGTGGCTTCGAAAATGCACTCTGTGGATTGTGGTGAGGATCAGTCTTATGACTCACATATGTCTTGGGGTGAGTTCAGGCATGATCTCTGTAACTATTTCTGAATTCCTGGGAAACCCTTTACTCTCATTCCCACCAACTACATGATGAAACCTAAAATATCTACTGTATGATCAGAACTATGGAGATCACATGCTATTCAAACACTCTGTGGGTAGCAACTCTATAAACCCTTCTCTCAAAGACATCTTAAAACAAACAAACAAACAAACAAACAAACAAAAAAAAAACCAAACCTCTCTGCCTCTCCACATCCACACCTGCCCACATTTGGAAATATAGAACTATAGAGTATAGATCTATTTTCAATGTAAGGGAGTTCAACACTAAATGACTTATGAAAGAAAATAAAGTCTCAAATCTCCAAAGTACAGAAAAATATAATCACATTTCTCAAGCAAAGGCACTGACAATCAAATACCACATGTACACACTGTATAATTATATACAATATAAGTGTGTGTATATGTGTATGTGTGTGCTATATAAGGAGATTACACAAAATATAGAATTCTATTGAGTGATGAACAGGCAAAACTGCTCTGTGGCTTTTTTCATTGGGCTGGAAATAAGATTCTATTTTATTGTACTGGTTTAGTAATTATTTAATATCTCATGTATAACCTTTTGTGATCTGTTTCAGTTTCTGTAAAATATCTTATACTTTGGAAGAGCCGCATTGAAGTGGAGAGTCACTGAAAACTCTGCCCCCCAAGTCCTGGGATTAAAACTGTGCACCCCCACCACCTGGCTCATCTATCAGTTCTTCATATCACTT
Source organism: Phyllotis vaccarum (assembly GCA_033318265.1). Taxonomy (NCBI): domain Eukaryota; kingdom Metazoa; phylum Chordata; class Mammalia; order Rodentia; family Cricetidae; genus Phyllotis; species Phyllotis vaccarum. Next base: position 69,678,016 of record JARWLC010000002.1, read on the forward strand.
ACCAAAGCTGTTACTTTCCACTCATGCTCAATGTCTACTGGTAGACTCACACTCAAGGTTTGGGGGCAGCAGTTACAGCTATCTAGATCTTACCAGACATAGTTGTCTCCACTGACAATGCTGGAAACCTTGAAATCATTGTCAAAGTGATCTACATGAAGTCTTCAAGAGTGGAGGATGGGGAAAGAAATCTCACGTATGGTTTCAAATCTTTAATTCATGAGTTAAGGAGAAACTAATTCACTCTAACCAAATAGCCTGGGAGGAACCTCTGTAAAAACACATTTGGGTAGGAAGTCAAGAAATTAAATCTAATATAAACATATAAACACAAAGGAATTAAGTAGAAATTAAGTATTGCTGGGTCAGGGGAAAATGTTCATTAAAGGAGTCACCCTTCAATATTTTTCTAAAGATAAATGCCAGCTGTTCTGAAAATTATTGTCTTAATGACAGGGTCAACTTGCTGTTACTTTCCTAGCATATGTGTGGCTAGGAGAATGGAACTCACCTAGACTGGAAGTCTCAAAAAACATGGTGAGTTTAGAAAATGGATCATATTGAGAGAAGTGTTTTTCCTACAAGGAAGAATCATGGATAAGGCAGGAAGGTGAAAAGCAGTATAGAGTCAGTCTATAAAGCAACCAACGTGATGAGTCCATGAATTAATTTAAACTTATAAACCAGAAACAGATTTAAACAATATTACATGAGTGGACAACATTTAAAATATAAACATCAAAACATATACCAAGGAAGAAAATAACAGAAAATTGGCACATACATATCAGCTGCCCAACAGCTGTTTAAAGTTCCCCACTTAGATTAGCTGTTTTCTTTTTATTTCTTAAACTTTTCACTAATGTATATAATGGTGCAAAACAATAGGGTTCATGGGACATTTCAGGTATGTATTTATGTACCACACAGAGAACCTCTCAGGTCATTTCACATGATTCTACGTCTCCACATACATAGAATGTGTTGCATAACATGACCTATTTTCAAAGCAAAATAAACACTACTTTATTGGCATCATGTAACCAGACAGGCAGGCCTGCTCTCAACTGTCTTGAATTTCACAAACACCTAGTTTATAGTTATCTTTGCTCAACTCAAGACTTCATTACATTCCATGTAGTATTAGGCTGTAACAAATCCCCCAAATCTTAATTTAGGGTATCCTTTCGTCAACTTCTGTTATCCTCCTATTTCCTGAGAAAACCTGGTATATTCTATGGGTACTGTGCAATATCCTACATTTGTTTGCTTCTTCCTCCTTGTTGGTGCCATTTAATTTTTCTTCAATTTTTTTTCTATTTCTGTTAAATGGATAGTTTACTGTAAAAGGCCAAATATAAATTCAGTTAAAATAATTTAAAATATGTATTTATTTTATAAATGTTTTGCTTGCATAGTGTATATGTACCACATATGTTCCTAGTAACTGAAGAGGCCAGAAAGCATCAGATAGCCTAGAGCAGGACCAGATGGTCATGAGCAGACCAAATATGTGTCCTGTAAGCCAAACATGGGTTCTTTGCATGAGCTTCAAGTGCTCTTAACTTGAGCCATCTTTTCCAGCCCTCAGATTCAATTTTTTTTTAAAGGTAAGACTACTGCTCAGATGGCATTGCATATTTTGTATTGTAGTCCATTGAGAAGATATTGACTAGCTGATTTGTGAGTTTTCTTGCCTCACTCCTAGCCATATAGCTGACTTGTTCACAGTGATGCCAAGACTAACATGATTGTTTTCAAGAAGACAACTCACCAGTACCTTGTGACAGTTAACCATGGTAATGATAGGCAGCAGTGAGAAGAAGCATCACAGAATTGCAAGGTGGATGAAGTACATGAGAGAGCAGGTAGGAATAGTATGAAAATGGAGGATTCCGATCCAAAAATAATTCCAAGGGCCAGTGGTAGTGTGTTAATCCCTGAGTTTGGTTGTCAGCACTGCAAAGTAATGAATAGATAACTATATAAACTTCAAATGTAATGCCCTATAAAAAATGACATAAGGGACAGAAATCATTCTGGAATGGGATTATTGAAAGCTTGGAACTTTACAGGAAGTTTGCATGGGTGACAGGAATCAAAGTGAGTATGCAGGTGATGAGGACTTAAAACTACTATAAAGGTTCCAGAACAGCAGATGACATTTTTTGCTCAATTCTGAGTCCCCAATACCCAATAAAATGCTTATCATGAAGTACAAACCAGATAAATATTTGTGTTAACATTTGCTTAGTGGTTGGAGATATGACGCTGGGAATGCTAAGGCAGAGAAGCCATTGGGTGTTCATACTGTTAAAGATCAAACAGCTAGGAAGACAACACAAACCTTTCTTCAAATTTGATTTGTACCTAGTGCTAATGGTGAATACTTTAGGCCAGCGCTTAGTATTGAAATAAACTTACCAGACTGACATTCTTACTTAAGAAAGGCTAGCATAAACCACATGAATCTAACTTTATTTCCTTGGAGGCATGCTTGGATTATAGGGGTATAATAAGGTATAATAATCAATTTTGCAAAACATTTCGGTTTTTGTTTTTGGGTCCTCAAGAGGAAGCTTCAGGAAGTTTCTAGCATGGTAATGATGGGAAGAGTTATGCTTGACAAATGGTAGCATTTCATGGTGAGGTCAGGAATGTTAAAAACAGTCTACCATCAAAACCATAGTTAGTGTTTTAAAGAGACAAAAAAAAAGTAATCAGTAATCTCATGATCAGGATAAGAAAAAGAAGTGATGATATGAATTTCTAAAGTCACAAGTGTAAGACAGAATGTCATCTTGGGGCAGATTTAAGGGTAATAAAGGAACTCCATGAACAATTGTGCTCCAAATTCTGATATTCAAGATGAAATGGACCAATCCCTTGAAAGGTGTAACCTGTCAACACTCAAATAAGAAGATAAAGATTATCTGGACAGGTATTGTATATTAAGGAAATCAAACTGTCAATTATTAACTTTCAAAAAAGAATACATCACTGCCCAAACAGACTCACTAGTGAAATATACTGAAGATCTAAAACAAATCATATCAACTCTTTACAATCTGTTTCACAAAATAGAAGTAGATGAGTGATTCTGAATTAATTTATAGAGCCATAATTAACCAAATACCCCAAATAAGGACTTTATTTAAAAAATGACTTCACAAACACAGAACTTTAAAAATCCTCAATTATACAGCAAATGTAATCAGACCCTGTATTAGAATTCCAAGTTAAATTTACACTAAGTCCATAAGAAACTGAGACAGTACATAGAATCAGCTAGTTCCCATGGGGAAAATTTGGAAAGCTCACAGGATCATATTAATGGATTTGAAAAGACCATAAAAGCAACCTCCAGTAAACTAGGGCTGAAGGATGTCTCCTCAACTCAATAAAGGCCATCTACAAATCCCACAGGCAACAAGCCATTTTGCTTAATGGTAACCTACTCCAAAGTGGCCACTAATATCAGATACTAGGCAAGGACAGTCCTGCTCACTTTCCCTTTGGACTCTGCACTAGAAGTATCTGCTAGTGCAATAAGACAAGAAAATTAAATGAAAAGCTCAAGTTCACATCCTTCTAGGTGTACATTCATGAAGATTACAGGCACCCCATCTCTGTAGTTCCCAAGCAACTTCAAAAATTCATTCTTATTAGGTAGTACACATGCTTTTCTTAACCAATTTCTGTGACTGTTTATTTTTATAGGCACCCTTTACTGTTCAACTTAGCCATTTTTTTTTTTTTTGCACATTCTCTGTGCTATACATAGAATCAGCTAGTTTCCATGGGGGAATTTGGAATACTCAATTCTTAAAAAGAGTAATTGCATCCTGGGAAGGCAAAAAAAAAAACAAAACAAAAAAAAAAAACAAAAAACAAAAAAAAAACCAATAAAATTGTCCTTATTTTCAACAGTATTTTCATGACTATCATATTGTCATTATTATCACACAGATGAAAACCAAGCCACCAGCTGGTGTGACTAAGGCTAGAGCAGACCAAATAATCTTAAATAGTGCTATTTCACTTAGCTGGATTCTTCTCTAGACCAGCACAAACATTTCTTACTTCCCAAACTTAAAGAATCCTTCTCTCAGAAACAATTGGATTTATTTCTCTGAAAAAAGAGATGGTTTTAATGGCAAGCATAAAAGTATAACATCTTATTTTCCAATATATCGTTGCTACCCCAGATGTCTCTGAAATCAAAATGACAAGTACAATGAGAATCACCTAAGAAAGCCAATGTCTCCCCAGGGACAATGATTTCTCACTATTCACATTGATTTTTTAAAAGATCCCATGATCCAAACAGTGAGTGAGCTGGCAAGAGTGTGCTGAGGTGGGTAGCTCCCAACCAGAGCAATCACTCACTGCCATTCTAAAAATGGAACTGTTTCTCCTTGCTCCAACATCTCCCCCCCCCCTTGCCCTTCCTCACCATTTTGATTTTGGTTTGCTGATATATTAAGATGGGGGTCTTACTCTGTAGTCCATGCTGGTCTGATACGATTAGCTCAGGCTAACGTGTCTCAGCCTTTCAAATGCTGGGATGACAGACACCATTAGAGGCTTTTGTTCCAAGATTTTCTTTTTCTAGCTGACCACTTTCTTTCCATAATGGAGACATTAAAATGAGTCTATTTTAGTGAAAAGACTTCTCTGGGTCAAACCTAACAGAAGCTTTAATAATCTAGAATAAATTATTTGAAATGAACTTTGCCCTTACTAAAATGGACTGGCAAACAGGACTAGATTCTGGTTGATTCTACTGGGCACCTCTCATTCTTGGCTTTCTCCTATCCACTCAGTATGACAGGGTTAGTAAACATGTTTTTCTTGGCAGACTAGACTTTACATTCTGTAAAGACAAAGCTGATGCTTATTACATTTACCTCCTGGTACTTCCATGAGCCCAGAAGGGGTGGAGGTGGGGTGCAGCAGTGTGTTGAATCATAATTAAGCAAATGATCTCTTCAATTCAGAAGAGCAGGAGTCCTCTAATTTTTTGCATTATACTGTGGCATACTTTATTTCCCAAAATCCTAAACCCAAATTTCAGCACATTCTTCCCAGAATAATCTCTTAGTGTGGCCTCATACTTTGCTCTAATTTGGAAATATGTTTATTGCCTGTCGTTTCCATGCAAAGCTCTTGTCATCAGTTGCACTTCACATTTGGTGATATGAGAAGCTTCCATTCTGGCACCTACACGTGCAGTCCTTCAAAGCTACTCTCTTACCAAGTGTGGCCAGTGCCTCCTTTCATAATGTGTTTTATAAAAAGAAATTAATGGACGAAGCATAATTTTCCACTCGCATTGCTTTTTTGCTTTTTAGAATTCCAAGACCATCTCTGCAACCAGTGCAAGAAAAAAAAAAGTCAGATGACACATTCATATTATAGAATTATAAGAATTATGATCTTGAGTCATAGACTGCGGTTTTGCTCAATTATATACTTAATATATGATGGTGGCTCTGCTGGGTGGTAAGGCAGCTAGAAAATTCCTAATGCCTGGTGGCTTCATACTATTACAATATCACAACACAGCCCATCCGTCATATGTTTGTGATCTTCTGGGATAAACAAACCTATTGTGTTGCAAGTAGTATGTACACTTTGCATACACAGTTACATGCAGGATGTTACACTTGAGAAAAGTCTGTGCTGCTGTCTTATGTATTTACCATACTGCATTTGCTACCACTGATTCACTTTTTATGAGACAGGGTGCAGTGTCTCCTTGGCAACAGCATCACACATCTAGTGTTTACTGAGTCTCTTAATTTCATTCTTTTTCCTGTTGCTTGTTTCAATCTTGTGTTGTTTTGTTCATAACATCACCTATTGGTCATATGTCAAGTACTCATCATTCAACCCTATGTGCAGTAGGGTACGGCATTTAGGTTTGTGTGGCACACTATCACACACAGCAGTGGAATCATCGCACATGTATTTCCCAGGATGTATTCACTTTAGTATACGATGGGTATTCTGGGCACCTGTTTTGCATGCTGTGTGCATTTCTTTAGATAAAGTCTCCTGATTCAGCCTCAATGAACTTCCTACTTACCCAACACTGTGACCATGGCTTGCTCCAGCTCATACTATCTCTAAGCAGATCTTAGTTGCAGATGAAGCCTAATTTCCTAGAGCATTTTATTACTGCACTGATCAACAGAAAGGTCAAGGGACCAGAATTCAAGCCCAGCATGCCCCTATTAGTAGGTGGGGAGGAAACCCAAATGTCTTCATTGTAAGAGCCAGTCAGTAGTAATGCCTTTGTTTCCCAATGATGTCCTTAAGGACCTGTCTCAAGACTACCACATGACTATGACCACAAGACACAGTAGAGACATTATCAACCATTGATATAATCTGAGTAGTTGTAGGTTTACAGTTTTTATTTATTGGGCTTGATTTTAGTTTTACTTAAATCATGGCTTCTGCCCCAGTAACTCAGCTGTCTACCAGTGTTCTGGTTACTACAGCCTGCATTCCCAGTCTCTATATGCACTTCCTTTTCTGGCGGCCCCAGAAAGGACCTCACGTGGCAATGTGGTAAGAACGAACATTAATACTGGGGTTAGAGAAAAGATGGCCTTCCTTTTCCTCACTTCTTCTGTGAAGAAATCCAGTATTTAAAATGCTGTTCTTTCTCTGAAATGTGAGAGGATTATTTACCATTTCCAGTGGGCAGGGGGAGAACAAAGGTTGCTCCCCTTTAGCCCCGCAGAAAGGAAGTAAACAGAGCATTCCATCCGATGTGAATCACAGTTTCCTAGCTGCTCATCCAGTGAGCCCACTGGAGACCGCTCAATTACTAGGATTTTCCCAAATACCCCGCAAGCCAACTCCTCTCTGGTAGACAGGGTAGCTGAGAAACGAAGGGATCTGTGAGGGTTTGTTCTCTCAGACCTGAATGTGCTTTTTTCAGCTGCCCACCCTTGACCCAACACATTAAAGAAAGTTTGGGACTAAAGTCCCCTTCTGCCACAACATGGTATATTCCCCTAAATGATCTCAGAGGCAACACAGGCACTGGGCCTTAGCTGACAGCAAGGGCTGCCCAGACTGAAGACCTACAGTCCCTTGTGCTCCCCTCCCCCATTCCAGTTTCCTTTTTACTTATTTATTCATGCTAAATCCCGATGGTTTTCCTTTTTTTCCTCACATGATGCTGATGCTGTTATTTGAGGGAGGAATTGTCCTCCCCACTGTCAATTTCCCACAAATGCCAATCTTGAAAGCAGTGTTTGAGGAAGCAACATTTAGCAGTGAAGAAAGACTGCAGAGAACCCGAGAGTGACTCTGGAACTTCAGTATTTGAGGAAACTGCAGATTGCCACAGACAGCTGTCCCTGGCCAACCCTCACCCCTAGCCTCTCACCTTCCTTTGAAGAGTTCCCTTCCTTCTAGTAAGTCCCGGATAGAAACTGTTCACAACATCTAACACAATTTTTTTTTTCTCACTGCACCCTCTCACCCATTATCCTTGATCATACCTTGGGCTGACTTTCCACATCTAAGAAGACCTAAAATTTCTTTACTCAAAAAGAAAACAATAAAACAAACGCCATGCTGGGGCTTGTTGTGGTATTAAGTAGACTGGAACCTACCCAGCCTTCTCATTGCCAAGGTTGGAGCCCTCACTGTGACTTCAGGTCGCCAGTGGTGACTGCTTAGGCACTCCTATGCTGGGAGGCCTGCTCCACATGATGTCCGCGCCTTCTAAAATTTTACCAGATACAAGATTTTTTTCTCCATTTTCAGGAGAAGAATCTTATCTCCTTGAAACCCTTGTGTAACCAACACACTTGCTTTAAAATTTATTGCAAGATCTATTGCACTTGGGAAAATGTGGAGAACAATCTCACTTGTGCAGAGTCTAGCTTGTAAGTTGTCCTATCTTGCAGCTCTCCATCTATCTTGCTAGTCCTGCTGAGACTTAACACTGACACTGTATCAACTAGCAAAGGACTGAGTTTGGGGGTCACAAGAAACTCTCAACCTTGTTCAAATTGAATTGAAGAGCTGTCAGATGATAACTATTAGTCTGTGAGACTCAAGGTTTAATCAAAAGCAGACAACCAAAGGCAAAGCTGGAGGCACATTTTAAGCTGGGCATAGTTTTCCTTGCTTTTTTAGAATTTAATGATGATGATGATGATGATGATGTATGTGTATGTGTGTGTGTGTGTGTGTGTGTGTGTGTGTGTGTGTGTGTGTGTGTGTAAAGGGGAGAAACAGAGGGAGAGAAAGAGTAGCATTCCACAGCACCTTTGTAGAGGTCAGAGGAGAACCTGTGAGACTCAGTTCTCTCCTCCCATCTCATGGGTTCTGGGAATCATCTCAGATGCTCAGACTCATGACCACAACTCAGCTGAGCCATACAGCCTAAGCCCATGGCACCTGACACCTCAACTTGTTCACATTGCAGGTTTATTGTAAAGCTGAATGCAGAACTGAGTAGTCAGAAACTACATGTCTATTTCATTCAATGCCACCCCCCATGGTATTTCATTTGAATAAAACAGCTCTGCTATGTGAAGCTTTAACATGTCAAAGACTAGGCCAGATGAGGTGATTCCTGGGACTAAGTGGATCCCTTGCATTGTGAGCCTAGACAATGACTTTGCTTCTTACTGGGGTGTTGCTTGTCATCCAGCATCTACAGAGTGAATGAACTTGTAGGACAATCAATGCCTCAGTTTTGTACAACTAAAAATGAAAGTGCTTTATAGACTAAATCCTACTTGCAATCAATAGCCTTTAAAACAGACTGCCTCATTTCTTAGGCTCTGCTGTGTTTTCGTGGTCACTTACTCCTACATTCTCAAGTCTATTCTGACAGAGGGCTTTTACTTAAATTTTCTTCGAGACTTATTTATTTTTATTTAATATATATGATTATTTTGCCTACCTGCATGTCTATGCACTACATAAATACATGCCTGATGCCCTTGGAGGCCAGAAGGCGTTAGATTCCCAGGAGTTGGAGTTATAAATGTGAGCCAATATGTGAGGGCTGGGAATCAAATCTTGGTCACCTGGAAGAGCAGTTAGTGCTCTTAATCGATGAGCCACCTCTACAGTCCTGCAATGCTTGTTGGCCAAGCTGGAGGTTGAGAACACAGGAGCAAGCCATTCAGTAACAGTGAGTCCACCTACTCTCCCATTGAAAGCAGTATAAGATTGAGTCTATGACTTAAAAGATGAGAGGTGACTGTCCCTCTCTGATTTTATTGAGAACAGTTATTGCAAATTAATTAACTTCTGTGTGCTTCCGTTTCCTCAGCTGGAGAAGTGGAAGGATCCTATTTAAGTGGTGGCTTTCTGTAAGCAGCTAAAGCAATGGCTGGAACACAGTGTTCAATTACTCTTAGCTATTATTAGCACTTAGGCTTACTATACTGTGTAATCTTTCATGATCATTTTGAGGACTACAGGAAATTTGCATAATTATGGTCTCTGTATCACGAAAAACATAAAACAAACATGGGGTTAGGACTTACAGGGCAGTTACTACATGCTAAGCACTCCCCTGATTATCTATACAGTCAGCATTCACCACAGCAGACAGGTATATTGCTCTTCTGATCTTCATTTCATAGATAAGAAAACCAAAGAATAAAGAGTATGATTGCCAGAGAAATATAAAGCACAGTGGGATAGCATGCCGCTCCAGGTAGGACAGGTGTTATCAAAAGACAAAGAGAAGAAATGCTCCAAAGGGTGTGAAGGCAACAGAGCCCTTGCAAGAGGGCAGTGAGAATAAAATATTACGTGATTGTAGGAAACAATATAAAGGTTCCTCCAAGGAAAAATTAAAAATAAAACTACCATTTGATCCAACAATCCTGTTAATGGGTGTATATTCAAAGGAAGTGAAATTGGTAAGCCTATAGTAGCCAGGAAATGGATACCACTTGTGTCCATCAACTGTGAATGGATAAGGACAATATGATTTACATATACCATGGTGTACTATTCAGCTAACAAATAAAATCCCATCATCTGTGCCAACACAGATGGAGTGGGAGATCATCTCTTAAATAATGTGAGCTGGAGAAAGAAAGACAGGAGCTAGATGCTCTCATGCACTGGAATCTAAGAAGTGGCTGGGGCAGAAGTTGAGAATGGTGGTTTCCAGAGGGTAGGCAGGGAGCAGGTAAAGAAAGGATCATCAGTGCTCACCAACCTACTGGTGGACAAGAGTAATGACCAACAGCATGGTGACTGCATGTGACCATGATAAACTAGACATCTTCAAAGGAATGTGTGTGTACAGAACAGTCAGTCATCCATGTACATGCATGAGGACTTTGGGTATCTCTTATTGCTTGCAACATTATTTTTTAAATATGATTTAAAAGTCTATGTCTCAGTATATTAATTAAAAGCAAGTTCAATTGAAAAACTTTTAAAAGAAGCTAGGTAACTTGCCCAGGACTGCATACCTAGGTAGTGGAACAGCAGAGTTTTGAAGAAATTGGGCTTCAAAGTCTGGTTTTGCACTATGTGACCTTCCATTTCTGGTAACATTCATAAGTACAGGAGAGTCATTCAATGCAGTAGTAGTTCAGGCCATAAACACAGTGTGTGTGTGTGTGTGTGTGTGTGTGTGTGTGTGTGTGTGTGTGTGTGTGTGTGTGTGTGTGTATGTGGTTCTATCGAGATAAGAGTTTCTCTTTGTAACCCTAGCTATCCTGGAACTTACTCTGAAGACCAAGCTGGTCTAGAGCTCAGAGATCCTTCTGCCTCTGCCTTCTAAGTGCTGGGATTAAAGGCATTTGCCACCACTGCACTCTTAACATACTTAAACTAGAGTTTTGGCAGATAATTGGATCTTCCAAGAAAGTTATTGAGGCTGTTTTTAAAGTTATTTTATAGTCTTTTGACAGTTCCACACAAACATATAGAGAACTTTAGTCCTATTCACCCCCATTACCCTACCTCATTTCCTCCTTCTCCAAGACCCTTCTTTCTTCTTCCCAGTAAGCCTCCTCCTACTCTTATGATGTGTGTGTGTCTGTGTGTCTATGTGTGTGTCTACATGTGTGCCTGTGTGCCTGTGTGTGCGCGTCTGTGTTAGATCTGCCAAATTTAATTGGGGTTGCTTACACAAGCATGAATGAGAGGTTATTTATTGAATCATAGCAACTTAATAGTGGCTCCACCACTGCTGAAAATTACATCTTTCCAACATTAATGTCATTAGTCCTTAAGGGAGGGTGGAGCCTATGAGCCTTTCTCTTTCCATAATGCAATGTTCATGAGCTCTGTCTATGCAGCTATTACACAGATAACCACAGCTGCAGTAAGTTTAAGAAGCAGCATCGCATATTCAGAAGACAATTTCTCTGTATTCCTCCCCTACCTGTGGCTCTTCCCTTCCCTCTCATTGGAATGTTCCCTGAACCTGGGGTAGGGGTAGGATGGTAGTGGTGGGTCATAAAGATGTCTTGTTTGGCCTTGAGCACTCCAAGTCACTTAGCCTCTGGATTTTAGCTAGTTGTGAGTCTATACTTAGGCTGGTTGTATTTTAATAGCTTAATTTAACAAAACTCATCCGGGGTCTGCACCAAAATGTCCCAGCCTGCTGGTGGAAATCTGGAGGTTTGAACAAGAGGGTGGGGGAAGGCTCAGACTTCAGAGTCTTCTTAACTTGTTTCAGTTTGAAGTACAAGTGTGAACTGTTGCTTTGTGAGGGTGAACCCGAGAAATGTTGACTAACCCAGTCAAGGCAACAGCAGCATCAACAGATACTTTATAGTTTCCTCATTGCTTCTTCACCTGTACCATAACTCAGCACTGATGACTGACTGACGTAAATAGGGAGTCCACAAGTGCTAGTTTGGGAGAGTCAAGCCAAATGTTGATGTTTCGGGAGAAGGTAAACCCAGGAAAAGCAAAGAGAAGGTCAGGAAGATGGCTGGTCACCTTTTGTGAAGGTGACACTTGGGGCTCCAACCCGATGTTCCCTCTCCCTTCTCCATCATGCCATATTAATTCTCTCCAATAAATGCTTTTTTTTTCTTTCTTTCTTTCTGGTATCACAAGTACACCAAGGGATATTGACCTCATCTCTGACTCCAGCAGATACACACACCCCCGGTTATCTCCAAACTGAGATAATGGCAGCCATCCCATTCTCCTGATGACGTGAAAGGGCTAGAGCAGACCTGTGCCATTTGCACAGAGCTCTGGAAAATGATGAACTATGAAGATGAGCATCAGATCCTAAACAGAAACCAGACACAACTCTTTCTGCCTCTGACAGTGTTGAACATGAAGGTGATGGCTAGGATGATCGTGGCCGTTCTATGGTGCCAAGGACAGCAAAGAAGGAAGAAGAAAGCAATGCTTCTGATGACAGTGCAAAGCCATCTACTTAACAGTTCTTGAAGCCTCTGTCTCACTCCCTCTGCTTCTTCAGTTGTGTTAGATAATAGATCTCATTATTCAAAGCAGACTGAAGCCAGCTCTGAACACTGGAAGTTGTAACACACATGGATGCATACTCATGTGCCGCCGTCTGTCAGTATAAGTGCTAGGCAAACATGAGAGATCAAGCTCCCTCTAGGAAAGGTGGTAGTGCTGCAATAAGGCAAAATGAAGCAAGAATTCAGGATCTGCTCCAGCATCAGAGAACTAGCAAGCCTGTGGCCTTGGTACTCATAGTTTGGGCATGAAGCATCAGCATCATCAGCCGTGAGTGTAAGCTTATTAGAAATGCAGAATTGGAAGCCTCTCTCTAGCTGAAGGCATGAGACTCTGCTTCTTAACAGAGTTGGCATGCGTATCTTGCACACAAGAACAGAAAAGAAGCATTTTCCTAGGACACTTAAACCCTGGAAGTGCAGTGAGGAGACAGGACTCAGTAATAAAAGTTTCCAGGTACCTCGTGGGGACCATTCCACCTTGCTCAAATTTCTTCTCCTTTCCATCTTCAGTTCTTGTGCGAGGACCTTAGAAGTCATTGGCATGCTCTGGTCACTTTCCTTTGGGTCTCTTTTAACAATAAAACCATATAGGAATTTGAGAATAGTCACCTGAAGCCCAAGTCTCTTCATTTCCCACCTTGTTTAGACGAGTATAATGTGTTTGGCAAGGGTATCTGGCCACAGCCTTCTTGGTTTATTGTCTCCTTAGCTTAAGCACTTGTGGATTACAAGATATGCCACACAACAACCTGTTTGTACTTGGAATCTGGAGGTGAGGCTTCCACCTTCATGCATGATGAGACAGAAGCTGTTAAGGGATTTAATTAAAAAAGGCAACCCCACATCCTAAATCTGGCCATTATTTGTGGGTTCAACATATGGTTAAAAAATAAAGCCAGACTAGGAGAATGGCTACCTCTCTAGCATAGTATGTGTATAGTAGACTCTCGGGGCTGGATACGTAATCTGTAAGGCTTGGTGCAAAACGAAATTCAGGTCTTTTTAAAAAATGAACCATATAGTGTATTTTTTAAGTATTTGGGGTCCCAGGGTTTTGGGATAGGGGATGGAGACTTTGACTAACTGGCCAGGCAAGCACCAAGACAAATGGGAGATTTTGTTTCTAAAAACAGTGTAGACAACACTTGAGGAATAACACTAGAGGTGTACTCTAGCCTTACACATACAGATCCTTTGACATACACCTCTGCATGTGCACACACACAACGCACAATAAAAAATGATTTAGAATTTTATTTATCTTTAGTGCACTATGCTGCATCTAGTATGTATGCGTAGACGTCCATGTTTATGTTCATGAATGCTCTTGAGTAAGTGCCAGTGCATGCAGACTGTTTGGCATTTGTAGAGGTCAGAGGAAAACCTCAGTGTCTTCATTTTCCACCTTGTTTAGACAGGGTATTGTGTTCAGCAGGGCATCTGGCCACAGGCCCCGGCGGTTTATTGTCTCTTTCTCTCCCATTTTGCCGTAAGCATGCCCGGACTGCAGGATGTACCACATCACGTCCTGTTTTACTTGGATTCTGGGGTCCTAAACCTCAGTCTTCATGCATGTGAGGCATGCGCTTATCCACTGATCCATCTCCTCACCCCCCCCCACCCCGATTTAGACTTTGAAGAAGATAATCGTAGAGTATTAAACCACGAACGGGGCTCCTCTAAGTATGGGCTTTCGCATAACTTCACAGGCTTGTGTGACCCTGAGTCAGCTCATCTCTCAAAGTAAAAGGAGCACAGCAGAGAGAAAGATAGTTGTCTCTAGTTTCAGAAAACGTCTCATAATTAAAAGAAGTTATCATTGATCCAAGTTGTAGACTGATGCATGGTTGAAGTCAGAGGTGAAACCATCCCACTGAATATTTATCCCATTATTCACTCAAATTCTACTACAGGTGAGGTGGATTGATAGTTTAAAAGATGCAAATTAGAACAAAAGGAATCTCCAGACCAACATACTCCCGGAGGCAAATGAACACTGAGGGCATGTAAAAGGGACAAAATTGTTGTGCTAGACAGACCCAAATATATTACATATTTGATATTGAATCCAGGAAAATCTGTCTTTTACAGCTCACTAATTTTTTTCTGATTAGTTTTAATTTCAATAATTCATAAATAAAAGCTAGATACAGTCTTGACTCATGCCACCAATAGCTGCTTTATAGTTGGCACATTATTTTGCCCATTGTGGACATTTGATTATCATGTGACTATTCTCTCCTAAATGAACTTTGACCCTTACTCTTCTATTGCTTCATCCAACTTTCTCAAAATATCTAATTAAGTCCTGTTGCCAAAGGCAAGGGGACAAAACACAGTGACCCCCTTTCCTGATGTTTTTAGGAGATGCTTAGCAAATTCTGTCTAAGAGACCAAAATTCTATGGGAGGGAATGGGTACATCTCCACTCACTATCAGGCTCAAATTTTAAAAAGGCAGCTCATTTCAGAGCTTCTAAAATCTAGCAGTCGTGAAGCCATCCTCACATCTGTAGGCATGGAGTCAATTTCCCTTTGCAGAAGATTCTGAGGAGGCTGCATTTGGACAATGCAGGTCATTGATTATCTACACCTGCCCTGAATGTGGAATTTCACAATTCCAAGAGCCTCGTGTCACTATCATTTGAAGGAACATGTAAAAGCTTTGCCACTGATGAAGAAGTAGTTTTTACTGTTGTCTGTCAGAGGAGAAATCTATATTATCATTACTACCTTGGAGGGCAGCAGGAAATGATGAGATGGAGACAACATGTTACTATGCTCTGCCTCTACTTGAACCCCTGCATCAGTAAGAGATGTATGAACTTAACGGAGGAATCCTGAAAACCTGTACAATGGCTGGTCAATATCAAGAAAAGAGCATACTTAGTGTTCGCCACACAATAGTGGAGCACATGCTTACTTTAACCTGACATTACTTTGAATACATGGCATTACCATGTTTAAGGTCCAAGCTCTTCTGAGAAAGCGCTTTCATGGAGCAAACATGTTAAGCTTGAATAACTAAGAAAGGAACGGTTGAGGCATCTTGTTTTACAAAGCATTTTACTCACTATGGATATACTCAGGCTTTGAAAAGGGTGTTCTGATCCACACACTCCCCTGGACAAGATCCAGTTGGCACAAGAAGCAGGGCATCTACACAACTCACCCCATGATTTGGAATGGGGGTGGGAGACCCTGATACATCTGTTTTAAAGAGTACCAGTGACACAAATCCAAGGCCATGCTTTGCAAGAAACTGGGCACATAGCCTGCCTTCCCCAGCTCCATTGCAAGTCTGGAAACAAGCCTGTCTATGCTTTTGTGAATTTGAACCTACATCAGGTTGAGCCAACTCAATCAGTAGGGAAACACAAACGGCCACTTCATTTTTATTCAGTTGACCAGAGGCTCACAGTGAAGAGCTTTGTGGGACAGCATGCCAGAGAAGCTCCTGGAAGCAGACTTCCTTAGAGAAGGCTCATCCTGCTCCCAGCCATGTGGCTTCTCATGGCTGGATGATTCCCTTCTGAGGAAAGCCAGGAGCTCTAGCGATGATATAGCTCTTAGCATTCAGTGCCAAAACACAAGAGCAGATCCTTCTACAGACAGTGAAGTGAATACCAGAAACCAAATAAACAGGTTTAGAGATGCATCTAAAAGGTTGTGAGTTCTGAGCAAGGTGAAACTGTGTCCCATTGTCTGTTAGGCTTGGGATGTTTGATAATTGCCTAGGCTATAAATCGCTCTAGAAGGCTTCATGGCATAGTACTAACAACTGCCCACTCTGTAGCCAAAATCTCTGGGTTTAAGTTCTGGTTTCAGCCATATTGTAGTGTTAATAATTTGAATAAATAACAATCTCTCTGGGCCTCAGTTTTCATATCTGTAAAATATCACCTACCTCATAATTAATAGGTCAATGAGCAAGTATTGCTGAGACTTTCAGATCGGGTCTGACACATGAAAAATGTTCTTTCATCCTGGTGTCTAAGGTAAGTGGCTACAGTAAGCATCTATCCTCTGTGGAAACTTGGTGTCATTAATATTAGTGTTCCTTAAGAAGATGAAAACAAAGTCCCCTCTGGAACTACTCAGACCACAGAGCCGATGCTTGCACTTAGAATCCTGTATTGAATGTGGGCTGGAATGGAAAAAAGTCACAACAATCAAATAGTTACACACACTCCTATTAGCTGGGTGTTGTGGCAAGGCCTTGGCACTTAGCAAATGAGGGAGGCAGGACTCTTTCCTGTACTTGAGCTGGGCCTTGAAGGGTGTGAGAAAATCAGAGGAAGATAATTGTACAAACAATCTGGTAAAAAGATAATGTGAGGGTGGCAGCCTTGGAAAGAGAGAGTTGACTCTAGGTCAGTGGTCCTCTACCTTTCTAATGCTACAACCCTTCAATACAGTTCCTCATGGGATGGTGATTTTGTTACTACTTCCCAACTGTAATCTTGCTACTGTCATGAATTATAATGTAAACATCTGATATGCAGGATATCTGACATGTGACCCTTGTCAAAGGGTCCCTCAACCTCAAAAGGCTTGAGATCTACAGGCTGAAAACAACTGCTCTAGATGGTTTTTGTATACAGAAGCCCAGAGATGAAGATGACTGTGGACTTAGACAAGAGAGAAATGCACACAAAGGAGTCTGGGAGTGTGGACAACTTAGAATCAGTTTCAGGATCTTATGAGTACCATTGGGTCCAGTTCTACAGTGGGGATGACAGAAACAGAAAGATGCGTTTTCAAGAGATAATGCCTGGTAATTTATCGCATAAGGGAAGAGGAAGAAAATGTGCTTTAATACTTACGTTTATAAAAGCAGTAACTTAGCTTTACATAGACTCCTGGCTTCCTCCATTTAAAGATAAGCAAATGAGGAAGGTCTTATCCAAAATACAACCTTGAAGGTGAGTAGCAAAGTTGGAACCTGTCACCACAGAATATACATGTGGACTCGGCCATCAGTTCCTCACTATGGAGAAAGGATTCCTGTTTACCTCCATAGAGCTCAATGATTGTTGGGTTTCCTCTCTTTCCTATGGGACTATGCCTCATTTGGACTCTGTGGAACATCTTTTATTCTGAAGTTTTTTAACTTTCAGGACAAGACCACACACATTAAACAACTTCCAGAAAAGGATTCTTGGAGAACCATGGGATTCCTTGGAGAATTTGCTTTGTAGTGATGAAACAGAGTAGGTTTGCTTGCTACAAGAATGTAAGCTGCAGTGTGACCCAGTGCCAGAGCTGCAGACAGCTGCGGCATAAAGCGAGCATCAGTGAGGAAATGAGGCCTGTCCTTGCACAGGATGGATGCTCAGGAACTATAACCAACAGTGATACTGCTGAGCTCAGGTGGCAACTTCCAGGACTCCAAAATTATGAGAGCACAGTCCTGTCATCTTACAGATGAAGAGACTCAGCCTGTGAGAAGAGGAGGTGAGAAGAAGTCTGTGTGAAGAACATCCCCTCCTTAGCCTCTACCTGGCATCTTAGGACCACAGACTTGGGTTGGGCCAACCAGAGCCAAGCATATGAGTGGCACCCTCATGCTTATGGGCCAGAGCTAAACAAAACTTGGCTGATGTGTTGACCTCCGAGGCCTTACTTAATGGTAACCCACCAACTCACTTCACTCTGGGCAAAGGAAGATGGGAAACTAAGAAATGGGAAGTGCCTTGGTGGAGGACCTACACTTTCTTCTTGGAAGAAGGGTTTTCTTTGCAATATCTGGATTGCTCCATCAACCTAGCAATGAATTTTCTGATAGAAATTACTGACCACCATGCAAATGGCATCAAAATATCAAAGTAAATAAGGCTGATAAGGAGGGCATCACTGTGGGCCAGGCACAAAGCTAAGTTCCTTACCCAAGCTGAGTCACTGTTTACCCCATAACACTCTCTGAGATGACATGAGATTTGGGATTTTTAAAACCATGAAAACATGAAGCAGTGGGAGAGAGACTCAAGCTAGTTGGGTACCACATTCAGTGGGGTCAGACCCAATGCCAAGCATCCTGGCTCCAAACAAGGCAGCAAGGGTGGAATCCACAGAACAGCAGCATTGGAGGGGAATGGTTACACAGTGGATACCAGGTCAGAGAACAGAGGAAAAGCCAGAGGAGATAAAGAAGGGAGAAGATGAGCATAGTGGAGAAGGCAGAGGGGTGGAGGCAGCAAGGCTAACACCTGGAAAAGGTGCTGCTGACAAAGGCTGTCATCTCAGGCTCTCCAAACACACAGCTAGCAAAACAGGCAAGTGCAAGAGCTCAGACAGGTGATAAATAGTAGCAAAGAGTTCCATGAGAAGTCCTTGCCCACGGCAAGGGACAACAGCCACAGAAAGACTGGTGAGCAGCCTACCAGGATGGCTTGCAGTATTCACAAGTCCGACATCACAGGAGCTAGGACCTGGAGTCACATCCCAGATTTGCCACTCCCTAGCTCCTTAAGCCTCCATTTTCTTGTTTATCAAAGCAGATGAAAAACAGCCCTTATAGAGCTCTGATGAGAAATGGGTAAACCACATGGGCACAGATGTTCACAAAGGGCCCGGTGCACTATTATGACCAGCCTTGAGTGGGAAGGACCTCTGAATGAGGTAATTTCATTCCCAGTGAGGCTAAGGAGGCTTTGGTTTTGTCTCCGTTCAAGGACACAGACGTTATAGGTAGAGTTCAGGGCTACTGTTTTGTGTTTCTTCTGCTTAGCTAATGAACTTGTGAGGAAGGCCAGAAGCATAGCACACAGGGAAATGCTCAGAATTGTGTTTTTATTTCCTGATAAATAAACAGTATAAATGCTGTTATAAATAAAGTGGGAGAGCTGCATAATTTACACATTTAAAAATGTGTATTTTATTGGAGTTGTGGAGAAGGGAGCATCTGTTAAGAATAATAATATCAAGAGTGGGGTTAAGGCACTGGGGAGATGGCTGAGCAGTTAAGAGCATTTGCTGCTCTTGCAGAGGACTGGGGTTCAGTTCCTAGCATCCACTTGTCAGATCACAACTCCAGTTCTTAGGGAACATATGTATGGTGCACATTCATGCTGAAAAAGCACATATACTACCAAAATAAAAATAAACCTTAAAAGAAAAGTAGTTAAGTCTTAACTACAATAAAACTATTGATAATTCATCAGGAACTGAAAGACTTTTCAAACACACAGTAAAAATGACTTTAATTTTTTATGTTAAACAAAATCCAACTGAAAATAATATTTCTTACGAAATGCTATAAAATAAAAATTTTATGACAACAAAAACAAGAAGATGTGCCCAATACTGTCAAATCCATGACTGGAGAATAGCAGCAAATATTGAGGAAGACATTACAAAATTTATCTGAGCCCTCCCAGGCTTTGCCATTTGTTAGCGCATGTTGCCATAGAGACCTATAAGGTAAAAATCTGAGACTGTGAACCCAACTCAATTAAAGAACAGAGACAGCCTGGGCAGAGGTTCCCTTATTCTACCACCAAGAGCAGTTTGTCTTTGAATAATATCTAATGAGAAAATGCAAAGAAACAGAGGAAGAGCCTCCATGGTGATGAGTAACTCTGGCAGGGAAAGAGGGACATAGCTACAAAGACCTGTTTTTCTCACCAACCACACAGGAAAGTCAAGGTCCTCCATGCATGAACATGATCAGCATAAATGCATCAAGGATGCCAAAAATATAAGCAAACAGTTTGGAGGCATTAGTACAGAGGAATTGTAAAGTATTCTGATTAATGGTCCAAGTCTCTAGGCCAGTTGTAACCAAGGATGATATTCTCAATGGGAAGAAATATACCCCAGGTCTACAACTCAGCCAGAGCAGGGACTTGTAGCTTTGAGTGACTGTTGTGAAAGTCTCCTCTAATGGCTTTCAAGAGAAGGGCATACACTCCCTTTCTTCTGAAAACTTTCCAGAAACGTCTATGGTAGTTGTCGTGTTGAGGTTTTGATGACATTCATTTAGAGGGAACAGTGATCAAATCAAGAGTTTTCTAATGGAGAATTAAGGCACAGAAGGAAACTAAATGTTTTGCACGTGGGGAAGGGCAGCCCCAGAGCCTGCTCAGACACCCAGCCACAACGTAGGTGGCAGGCATCAGGAGCTCACAGAGGCAGAGTAAGCCAATAACAAGGAGTTTACTAAGTCAACATTCTAGCAACACCTGGGAGAAAGCTGATTATAAAAGTTGCCTGAGTCAGACCTGAACCAGAACAGGGACAGACATATACAGCATGATTGAGCTGTGGTCACAGTTGCTGTGACTTGCTGAACACAGCAGGGAAGGAGGTTCTACCCATGTGACGACATTTAGTAACTTGTCTCACTCCCGACATCCCAGATTAGGTCCTGGGTTTTAGAATCTATCTTTTAAAGATAGATTTAAGAAAACTACCCACTACTTCTTTCCCAGTTCTTACCCACAGCCAGTGAGTTATGTGCACTAATCTAGTGTCAGTGTCATGAACTGTAAACTCCCCGAGGTGTGCCTCATGATGCTTGTTCCTCTTAGATGCCTAGTACCTAACTGGGTTTGGAACTGTAGGAGACACTTGCTGGTAATATTGTGAGTTTGGGACAGATTAGCAAGCTAAGTAAAAATAAGATAAAATAAAAAGTGTGTGTTGTGTGTGTGTGTGTGTGTGTGTGTGTGTATCTGTGTATGTATGTGTGTGTGTATGTGTGAACAGGTTTTGACTTGCCTGGAGGCATATAGCCAGCAAGTCACAGAGCCAGGATCTGTCTAATTTCCAAGACTGTGCCCTTAACTGCTGTACCATATAAGTAACTGAAGAGAACTAGAGAAGTTAATGCAAAGGAGACTGGGAAAGGAGCAACGCCTGCCTATAGGGAGTCTAATGCAATTTTCTGTGGACTATCAATGCATTTGACAGCAAGGGTTCGCACACAGCTGGGGAGACGGGGTGTAGAACAAGGCAGCTATGGGTACAGCGGGGATTCAGCCAATAGCATCCAAAGAGGACACAGAGGTTTGGCTGAAAATACTTGTGGAGAGAAGCGGAGTATGGGGAGGCCAGTCTCTGTCGACAGCAAGAAATCTTAAGCACTCTATCTGATCTGGTCAAGGGATGGAGGTTTAGTAATTAAAACTATGATCTAACCAATTCATCATCCAAATAACCATCAAAAGATTGAAGGACGTCAAAACCATTTAAAAACGAGCACGCGAGAAAAGCACAGGGCATATTAAATTTCTGCTATCTTCTTCTCTTTCTCACCTGTTAGCCTGACTTTGCAAATGCCCAATGTCAGAAACATTTGGGCTAGAAAAATGTTTATTCAATGGCCAAACTAAATCTTCACCCTTTAGACCTTGCCAATCAGATGGTGCCGATGAGTGGCTGGGGAAGGAATGCCACAGTCCTCTCTGATTTCTACCAGCTTTCTCACAAATAAACACAAATTTTAAACACAATGGGGGTATCTGTTGATTAAACGTAAATAGAAGACAACCCCTCTAGACAGAGAAGAGAGAGGGAGGGGGGGCACACCAGGATGCCATCCGCAGCTGCTGAAGTCCATCCTACATCAAAATTAATTGTTTAAAGATGCAATTGAGATCATGACCTTCTCCTTAAGCCCTGCCAGTGGCTTTCCATTGCCTCAGAATAAATTCCAGATCCATCCCCACTGCTCGCCAAGCTTGGCCTGACCTCAATCTTCCAGCCAGCCTCTCCCTGTCCTGACTGACTTCTTTTTCTGCTCATTGATTTTCCTGAGTCCCCAGTCCCTCATGTCTGCCGTTCTCAACTCTGAAATAGTATCTTCCTGGATCTCCATAGGTCATGACATGGAGACATTTTAGTTGGGGCACATCTGCCCAGGAGTTCATCCCAACCATCCAGCATGTGATTCTGCCTTGGGTTTTTATTGATTTTTGAGTCACCTGAAGTTAAGTTTTTATTTACTTGTTTGCTAAACTGACTCCTTATTGTCAATCTTGTGTGCCTGGGTGTCCTGGATACTTTTCATTTAGAAATGTGGCTATTACACAGCATTTCATGGTCACCAAAACACTTCCAATGTACCCAAGTCAAAAGTTGATCAAGAGTGTGAAAGGATCTACTTTGTATGTATCATGTATATATAGGTTCATGTGTGTGCAGATGATACATGTGTGTGGCTGCACTATATGTTCATGTATGTGGAGGCCAGAGATCAGCATTGAGTATCATTCCTCATATACCATCCATTCTGTTTTATGAGAACAGGTGCTCTGACTGTAGGGAGTCTGGACACTCAGCATTTCATTTAAGCTGGAGCCCCAGTGATTTGCATGTTACACACTGGGAGTACAAGCACAGCCTTTTATCTGGGTCCTGGGGATTTGAACCCTCATCTTCATGTTTGTGCGGTGAGCACTTTCCTAACTAAACTATCACACCAGCCTTGTCAAGTTCCATTCCTCAGTGAGTCACACTGAATTGTGTGGCCGTGAAGAAGAAAGCAAGAGAAGAGACAGGAGAAGAAATCCAGTTTGAATAATTGGATCTGGCATTCTGAGTGAGTAGATTAGACCAAATCCTCTCTACCTGTAATCTTAAATTGGAACTATGTTGAGCTTTGTAACCAGGCCAAGGAACATTTTATTTGAACACACTTGCAACTGTATTTGAAACTGCCTTACTAATAGACAGTCATTATTATTTTTATCCTGCTTAATGATGTTATATATAGCTTCCCTCAACCTAATAAATAATTCAACACATTAGGAAGGTGCACACACTCTAGTATCCAAAAATGAAGATTGTTTGTAGGCCCGAGAGGCAGGAGATGTGGGGAAAGGCTGATAGTAGCTAGTTACATATATTAAGAGTTACTAATACCACACCTAAGCCTTTAAGGGGAAGCAAAACTTCCAAGACATGGCAGAAAATAACATCCCCAAGGCTATATTTTATTCCTATAAAATGTCATGTTTCAAAATACTTTCATATATTTTGTACTTGGCTCTGAATGACCAGGTGGCAAAGTTAGGGAGCTCAAAATATTCATCATAATACCGATGAGAACATAGAGATGTGGCACCATGCTCAAGGCACAAGCACCAGAGGGAATGCCGGTAGACTCAGCCTCACGTCATAAATGAACAGCAGTGCTAAAAGAGAGTTTTAAATTTAAACAGAATTCTCTTTCTACTACTTTCTTCCTCCTTCCGCAGTAAATGGCTTTTGGAAACTGCTTCAAGCTCATGTGTGGGCTATATAATAATGCATGCTAAATATTGAATTAATCTAATCCTTATAATAACTTTTTCAGGCAGAAATTATCTTGGGAAGAAGAAACCAAGACATGGAGGGGTTAAATAACTTGAAAGTTCACATAATGTGGAAAAGTGAGAATTTGAATTTGAAAAGTCACTTCTAGAACCCATGGTCTTAACTAATGTAGACACTGCCTAGAAAAGTGATTTTAATCAAATTAATAGAGGAAAAAGTCATATGTCTATATATACAATATGTGTATGCATATGCAGGTATGCATATACATGCATATTTAAAATTTGACACACAATATATTTTCACCAGAAAGCAATTAAGAGCTATACTTTAATGAGCATGCACTTAGCATGTTAGGTACTGTGCTGAGTGCAGATTATTTAGCATCTCGTTTAACTTTCCCAAAAGTTTTATGCAGGAGGCTTACTTTACTGTTTTCAAGGTATACTCATTGAGAATTACGGAAGGTAGTCTATCTCTAGAGCCCATGTTCCACATTCAGTAAGCTGTGTCAACGGTTGGTATTTTATAACATGATTTTTTTTTCTTTTTCTTTTTTGGTGATTTCAACATTGTCTTGTTCAAATTTTCAAATAGTAAAAATTTGTTATTCAAAACTAGAGGAAAACTATTTGGAGCATTGGGTGGACTGGATGAGGCAGAACTGCGTGCTTCTGGAAGCAAGTATGGTTCTCAGCCTAAATGCTCCTGGAGGCTCCTGAAGGCCCCTCTATGGCAGAGGGTATGTGGGAGCTTCAGAGAGGATACAATCCAGGACATGACTTGACATCTTGAAAGCATACAGGAGCCTCTGAAGGCCTAGCTGAGATGTGGGTACTGAGCCTTTACTACAGGGGGTCTTCTAAATGCCTTGCATAGGCTAAACCCTTTGATTCTGAGAATAACCATGTTAGGTGCTGCTTCTGGTAATTCTCTAATCCCTTCCCAGAGCTCATCCATTCACCAGATGCCACCTGAGTGCTGACCTACACCCCACACTGGGACAAAATTTAGCTGACTTTCATTTTTATATGAGGAACAGGACTGATAGGAAGTCAAAGTTGGTGCCCACAGGGAACAGCATCTAAAACTTGCTGGACTCCCAACACTAGGCACCAAGGCTGCAGCAACACTGACCCAGAACTGCCACACCAGTCTCCAAAACTCTTATCAGCCGATTCCGGAAGCCAACACCCTCCCTCCCCCCACACACACCGAGTCTTCCCTTTAATCAGTAAGCCATACTCTCTGACTTAATTCTTAAAACTTTTCATGTTAAGTGATCATGCCCACAGGTTTCATATTCTTAATCAGGAAACAGATCCACTCTCTTCCCAAGGTCACAGACTTGAGGTTTAACAGAGGCCAGTCTGACCAAAGTCAGCAGTCGCCAGCATGCTACGTGGCCTTGGTCAGTGAAAAGGAATCTTTCGATGAGCAAGGAAAAGGGAACTCTCACACGTAAAGAGGGCACTTTTGTGTGGCCCTGACTGATCAGCACCAACTTTGGACTTGTTACTATAGAACAGTGTAAGTGAAAGAAAAAAAATGACCAAGGGTTCTGTGTTGTGCAGGCAGAGCGGTGAGGGGACAAGACAGCCTTCTGGGGGCAGCTTTGAGAAGCACATTTTATCTCACAAGCCTGGAAACTAATGAAGGAAGTTAAAGAACTTGATTTCTGACCAGCATGACAGGCCACACTGGAGGTGACATAGCTAAGTCAGAGGAGTTGGTGGGTAGATGGGAAGTTTGGAAGGGCTATTTACAACTCTGAGCATCCATTGGGAATTCAAGGGTGGGGATAGGAATCAGGAAGGACTCCAAATACTCGATTAATTGAGTTATCTGGTATGTACCTCCTCTGTCCACATTAGGGACGTGAGGATCTAAGAGAGACGTAAAAGCTAAAGTCACAGTACAAAGCAGGAGCCTCTGCTCCAAGGATCAGTTAGTGCCATGCTATGGTATAGGCAATTTTTCATCTCCTTTTCAGTAACTTACTGAGAGCCTTTGTGACATGGGAGTGCACAGCTAGACCACCCGCACTCCGGTTTTGTTCATTCTATTTTTACTCCGGGAAACTGTCCATGGGAGGAAACACAAAATGATAAGCCATGTGCCAGCTCCAAACAATTCACACAAGTGCCCTGGAAGAAGATGTCAAGATAGTTGCGGAAGCCAGAGATAAAGACAGTTGGGATTGATTAATGATGCTGGCCATGGTGTAAGCAGGAGCAGCCTATCATGTGGACATGTAGAATAAAGGATGCTAAAAATGCTAATAAATTAAAATTGGGTAGGGAAGAAATGTGCAAGGCCTGTCTGCAGAGGCAGTGCAGTAGCCTTCTCAATGAACAGTGGTAAGAAGCAACATTAAGCCTCTGAAAATGAACTAGTAACCACTGGGATAGACCCCAGAGAAAATAGTGCACTTGTACCCGTCAATTTCAGCTATTTTCATATTCATTATCTCACTGTACTTTCAGAAGGATTTTGGGAGGTGGGAACCAGCTCTGCTCCCACCTCATACATGGGGAAACTGAGGCCAGGCAGTTCCAGCACTCACTCAAGGTCACACAGCTGGTGGGAGGGTCAGGGCCTGCCCTTCTTTTCACACTCACTGACAGCAGGTGCTTAAGCTCACAGAGGAAGGCGCTATAAATGGTCACATTGTATATGCACTCAGTAGAACGATGACCCCAGGGACACATTCATTTGTGAGTCTTTTGGCAGTCACCCAACCAGCCTCAGCACCTTTGAACGTGAAAGACACCATGGGTTCCCCGTCTTTGTCTATCCACATTTTTTGCAATCATGACTAAAATGAACTTTCATTTATCTTCCAGAGAGAATAAAGACCCTTGGATAAGTTGGCGTTGGTTTCCTCAGCTACAAAATGAGGCTGGACCACTTTGGTTCACCTTCAGATGATGGTGTGCACTATCATGTTCATGATAATAGCCGAGCTTTCACAAGATGCCAGTGAAAACTGATCTGTCCCACGAAGGGAGAAAGGGGCTTTTGTTCATGGTGAGAAGCAGGTTTTCTATAAAATGTTTTGTAGAATGTAAGCTGTGAAAGTTTAGAGTCCCTGGGAAGAGTGACACTACAGTGTGACCCTTGGCACCATAAAATCCAGGGAAGACAATGATCACCACTGAAAAGCTCAGAGGCAGTCCTGAGTTAGGGGCCTTCTTCGAGCTGGTGACTGGTTGCAAGGACCAGAGGTACTGGTAAAACCAAC
Source organism: Phyllotis vaccarum (assembly GCA_033318265.1). Classification (NCBI taxonomy): domain Eukaryota; kingdom Metazoa; phylum Chordata; class Mammalia; order Rodentia; family Cricetidae; genus Phyllotis; species Phyllotis vaccarum. The sequence continues at coordinate 69,704,982 of JARWLC010000002.1, forward strand.
TTTCTTAGTTGTGAGGAAATACCACGCTGAGTCTAAACAGCCTGCTGCTTGCATGTCAGAGACCCAGACTTTCCAGTTACCACTGGATACAGAAAGAGTGCCTGACTGGGAGTTAACCATTCCCTGTAGTTCTGCGTAAGTCACTTCATCTCACTGAGCCCAGTTTCCTTTTAAACCAGGATGGTAACTCTTATTCTTTTTCCCACACAGAGAGGCTGTGAGATTGCAATGTGTGTGAGAAGGTAGTGTCTCACTAGGCAGCATGCCAAACTCCAGGTTTCTAAAGACAGTGACTGCAGCTGGCACCTCTCCTCTGTTATTTTACTGTAAGTATAGTACCTAACACTAAAGCAAAAGCTCCAAGTGGATCTGGAGAAATTCTGGGTTATATCATTCACCATTGAATGCATTGCACCTTGAATAAGTTGCCTAGCAACTAGTATCGATCCAATAAATAATTAATCATATGGTCATTTGAACTAATTCCTTTAAAAGTATTTTTATTAATTCTTCAAGAATTTCATACAAACACACTATGTATTTTGATCATATTTGGTCTCTGCTCCCCCACCTAACTCCTTTAACACCCACCCCCAAACCTTCCACCTCTCACAACATTATATCGTCTTAAACAAAAAAACTTTTAAAAAATAACTCAATGAGTCCAAATCATGCTATGCACATACACATAGATGTGGAGCCATCTACTGGAGCATAGTCAACCTACCAAGGACCACACCTCTAAAGAAAACTGAGCACCCTCCCCGCCCTACCAGTTATGAACTGTAAATAGCTTCTTAGATAAGGGGTAGTGGCTTCTCACCTCCTTTCCCTTATGTAAAGGTCTTTGAAACACAGCCAAGAGCTCTTCACTTGACAAGCAATCCTGGTTGTAAAAGAGCCTTACATTACCATGGGTATAACCTCACTTTGTTGGATGTGTTCAAGTCCTATGCATTTGGAATGATGAACTAAGACAAAGATATGACAGATAATCATTTGCTTAAAAGTATGGGAAGAATAAGTTCAAGAGGCACCATTTATCAGGCCTTCGGCGTGTTGGCCTGATTGATAATCCCAGCCTCCTAAGGATCTAACTATCTTAAGAACGGAAATGTTGATTGGCATCATTTTGTGCAGGTCTTACACAGGTGTCTCAGTCAGTGTTCTATTGCTGTAAAGAGACATCTGATAATGGCAATTGTTACAAAAGAAAGCATTTAATTGGGGGTTTGCTTATAGTTTCAGAGGGACAGTCCATTATCATCATGATAGGAGGCAGTGCAGCACACTGGCACAGAGCAGTAGCTGAGAGCTACTTTCTGATCCACCAGCAGAGAGAGAGAGAAAGACTGGGCCTGCTGTGAGTTTTGGAAACCTCAAAGGCCATTCCCAGTGACAAGTTTCCTCCAACAAAGGCAAACTTCTTCCCACAAGGACACACCTCCTCCAGCAAGGACATATTTTCTAATCCTTCTTTTCCTTTCAAACAGTTCCACCCTCTGGTGAATAAGCATTCAAATATATGAGCCTAAAGGGGCCACTCTTATGCAAACCACCACAACAGACAACCATAGCTGCTGTGAATTCTCCAGTGAGTTGGTCTTTTCATGTGCAGAAGACACGATTTTGTTCTGATATTCCATAACCTCTAGCTCTTACAATCTTTTTTTCTCTTCTGTGATATGCCTTGAACTTTGAAGAGAGGGGTGTGACAGACATGTCCCATTTATGGCTTCATTCTCCAGACACTTTTTCTCTGTATTTTTTACTAGTTCTATACACAATTTTGATGGATGAATAAATAGTTCTGTACTAGGTTCTATAGGTGACAGGCACGTAGATGTTCTTGTCTTCTAGTACAGCAAGGATGCAAAACTGATCTGTAGCATGCATACAGAGCAATAGAAGAGTACTAAATAACATAGGAGAAGAGCAATGCATTTAGGTTAATTGTATGGCAGGCATACGTGTTGAGGTTGAAGAAAAAAGAGTCTAGCCTCAGAGTTCAACCTTGGAGGGAGAAACCGTGGGAGAATCCAATCATTCAGCAGTGGCAATGAGTTCTTAGAGCTGGGAGTTTTAGGTATAGGATAGATCAATCATTTCATTCTGTCATGAGGAAACACAGCTTGGGATGTAAAGCGATTTCCTCAAGGCATCCTGCCAAGCAATTCCAGCACTTAGATTTACACCCTACTATTACTTCTGAAACCATACTCTTAATATATAAAAGCCCAAACTACAGAAGTTCAGTGAACGCACTGAACTCCTAAGATAAACAAATTCTCTATTTAGAAATAGTTTGCCATCTGAAAATTAAAAAACCCCTCATATTCTATGATGCATCATTGCACCAGCACAGTGCTCAAGTGAATAATACTCATCTACCCATTTTAAACAAGTTTCAATCGTATCCAGGCTTTCACTTAAAGCAGAGACAAGGAAAAGGAAGACAGGAAGTGAGTGGTGGAGGAAAAATGGAAGAAGGAAAAGCACAAATACCAGGGAGGCATCCAGTGTGTTGATAAAACTGACTCAGAATCTCTTTGCATAGGTGTGGCACAATGTGTCTCTTTCCATTACAAATTCATTTCCTTGGAGAGAATCACCCAAATAATTCAAACTCAGTGCATATCCTCAAATGAACGATCTCTTTCTAGCACTTTATAACTCTATCCTATTTCCTAATGGTGTTATGTTTGTAAGTTTTGTGTTACTAGCAAGGACAATTATTTTGTACATGTACCATATACAGCGTGTAGATATAACAGCTATTTTTATCTAGTTTTGCTCACATATTCAGTGAATAAATGTATTAGGCCTCCACTAGGTATGAAAGCTATGGAGGTGAATGTGGTAAGACATGATCTTTAAGCCCTAACTTGAGCTTTGAAAACTCTGATGTAGGAATGTTTTTTGGTATGCTATGAAATAAAGGGGCTGTGTTGACCTATGGCAGACCCCTTAGAAGTAGGCAGGGAAATCAAGCATAGATAGAGAAAGGAGGATGGACATCCTCTATCCTCTATCATATCCTGGGGACATGATCCAGGAGCCCTTGAACAATATGTAAGAAGTAGATAGGCCATGGGCAATGTGGCAGGACAAATGAATGGAAATGGGTTGAATTAAGATGAAAGAGCTAGCGAGCAATGTGCCTGAGCCATAGGGCCAACAACATGAAATTAATATAAGCATCTGTGTGCTTCTTTGGGACTTTGGGATTGCTGGTCCAGATAAGCAGTGGCGGGCAGGTCCGAACTATAGGGCCAGAAACGTCTTTCTACAGGACTCAATGGCCCAAGGTATGTGTTTGGGATTTGGAGATAATGAGAACAAAAAGAAAATCCTGGTGTAGACGTTTTTCAGGAATCGTAAGAGAACTGGTGATTCAACAAGCTATGAAAAAAATAGTTTTTGTAAAGCAAGTTGGATGGAGGAAGAAGTGTATTCTAAATACCAGAAGGCATGTAGCATGATAATCAAAGTTAGTGAAACACCAGCGGAACCTGAAGAAGATGGCAGGCTAGAGTATGCAGGCTCATGTAGACTGTGCATTTAAAGGAAAATGGAAGTGGAAAGAATGGAGATTTCAAAGAAGGAAGTAGCATGATATAAGGTATTTAAGTATAGATGTTTTATATATTATAAATTATATATTTGTATAACTATGAACATATTTCAGTATAAAAGGTGAAAGTGATACCCAGGCAATGAACTGATATTCAGATCCAAAGAATGTAGCCTCATTCGCTCCCACATCTACAGCGCTTCCCCAGTAGCTGTTCCATTGATGAGTAAGCAGTGATACATCTACCCAAAGAAGTGTGGCCACTGCGCAGTCAGGCCTGCTCCAAGACTTTTGCCCACACCTGCTTTCTCCCCAGGGGATCCTGTCCTCAGCAGACTTCCGGATCCTTTCTATCTATGACCACCTCTTCAGACAGCAATTCTTCTCAGGGTTCTGAGACACAGAAGCTAAAACACACGCTAACTCATTAAATCTTATCTCCAACTCCATCTCCTTTCTAGTCATTTCAGGAAAATCTTCCCCTTCCTCATTCCATTCGGGAATTTAGGTAATGACTGGAAAATGGTTCCTATGACAAAATGCAGTTAAGAAAAGGTAAGCCACAAGAATGGAACAGAAAAGGATAAAACTGAACACAACTGAAAAATGACGATATTATCCCAAGTCTGGAGATGTCTTCAAATTTTGTCTCTGGCTCCTCATTTTATTCTAATTAAGTTTTTGTTGTTAATGATTGACTTCGATAAGTCATGTGGGGAAACTAACAGCAATATCCAAAAGCAATAGTTGAACTAAAAGCACATTAAAGCCATCATGCTCTTCTGCTGCGTCTCTAGGAGCCATGTTCATGGCAATTATTTAGTGTTCAGTCTGAAGTTGGGTTAATCACTGTTGATGGACTCGTCAATAACAACACACTCTGTTCAGAGATTTGAAGCTGTCTACTAGGATTGGATAAGACCTAACACACCGAACAGTCTTTCCCCAACTCACACCTGAAGATGGAGAGAAGTTATATAAATGACGGAGTGTGTCTTAGAATCTCATTTGCACACTTTGATTTATTAAAAGAACTTCACCATTTAAGGGAACGGAAATCAGTAGCGTTTGAGGCACTCTCTCTAAAACCTCTGAGCTAACTATAAACTGAGCACTCTGTTCAAAAGGCTTTGTTCCTCTTTTTTCTTATCACATCAAAGAATTTTCCAAATAGAATATTCCATTTCTAGAGTTTGCAGATTTATTGCAGCAACAGATGTTCAGCTAACCTCAAATTGGACAAAATCATCTAAGTAATCATTTGGGGGCATGAAAAGCACTAATAAAGAGTGAGAAGGCAGGGTTCTGCCAGCAGTCATATTTTAAATAGAGAGAAACAGAATATACAGCTCTAAAAACAAAGGCTTGTTTTCAGTGTGGTTAACCTGCCTACTCTGCTACAAAGTAAAAAGGAAAAGAGTTAGAGGCTGAAAGTCATGAGTTTTGTTAAACAGACTAGAATTCAAATTCCATTCTACCATGGGCATTTTTTTTTTTTTCTGCAGCAATGTATTGTTTTTTAATTCTTTAAATCTGTAAAAAGTATTATAAAATATTCTATCAAGAATGGACCTATGCTGACATGCCTATGAGTAACAAATAAATTAAAAGGTATTAGTCACCTTGAACCACAACTAAATCCTTAAAAACATGTTTTTGCCTTTTCAAAACTAATACAGAATAAAACAATTGGCGTGAGGGAAGTGAGATTTTGAATATCGTAGCACCTAACAGCCTGAAGATGGAATTCAAAATGGAGCACCAGTTAATTCTCCACGGGACAAAAAATATACTTTCACAGCCAAGCCTCAGAAATGAAAAGATTCTAAGAGACCATAGCTAACTTTCGGTTATCTTAGGAAATAACATATAAGATTTTTAATAATAACATATCAAATAACAGCCCTTTACTCGCTGCTGTCACCACACTGACCACATCTTAGCATCACCTGTGCACACTCCTAACAGTAGTTCCCTCTCTTTACCACCTTTCCTTACTCTCATACTGCATCCGAGCATCACCATGTAGTTTTCCTCAACAAAGAAACTCAATGCCAACCACTGCAAAAAAATAAAGAATTCAGAAAGCAACAAATCAAGTCTCCTAAAACATATTACTTGCATGAAAATAAGTGAAAAAGAGCCCTGAGCCACATACTGCTGGTGAGCTGTATAAGGATCCCGCAGTTACTAAGATGCTGCCTCTCACCATGTTAGAACAAGAGGGAGCCGCTACCATTCCTCATCCAAGGCCAGACCTTCTAATAGACACTGGGTGAATGAAGCCTATATCCTGTTCCAAACAAACAGACATGACTCTGAACCATGAGTTATTCAGCTAAATATGTATTCCTTCTTGTTTCCCGCAAAGCAGAAGAGGGACCTGAAAAGTTGCCCTGCCATGCTTTCTCAAAGCAGCAGAGAGACAGAAGCATTGCAGCAAATAGCAATGGGCATGCACGTGCACACAGAAGTGCAGATTACAGCCTCTCCTCTTTAGAACTGTGTTTATGTGTATGACTGCACATGCATGTGTGAGCATGTACTTGTGGTACATAGGAACTGGCTGAGAACAGACTACGTAGATGCTAGGTGGTGCAGTCTCAGTACACACTAGCATTTCAGCAGGCAGTTGCCATGGCAGTATTTTGGTCACCTTTTGGGGGTTCCTTAGCTTTCCAAGGTTACTGTGTATGTGCAACAGCCTGGCTTTCCTAGAGGTAGAAATATCTCGTCTTCAGAGTGAGAGCAATTTATAGGATGGATTCTGGGTGGCAGTATCAGAAATCCACATAGACATTGGTAAAAAGACAGGCAATGTAGTTGGAAGGCCACTGACAGGCAAATACATTTCTGGTTAAGGCTCCTACATGTTTTTCCAAGGTCACCGAACAATTAATAGGAGACCATTTAAACAGGAAATATGGATAGGAAGCCTTTATTAGTTTCACATGAAATTTGAAAGTAGGGGGGGCACAGCTCTCTAATTGTTACCCCAAATGTTCAAGAGAAGCAACTGTATCCATAGTGTCACCTCTGATCCCTACCAGTGTGAAGATAACATCCTCCATGAGATGAATTTGGCAAGCTAACCCGGGTGCTGTTTCGGCTTCACCACCAGTCTTTGTTAGAGTTCTCATTCCAGTCTGCGCAGCTCAGATAAGCTTATCTCAGAGCTCCGAGCTGACGTTCTGGATGGCACAACAGACCTTATTACCAGGAGAACCGCTAATGAGCATCAGGAAATGCTACCCGCTCCAGAGAACTCATGGGATAGTTTCAAGGCTTGAGGTAAAAGGACAGGCCCTCAAATTCCCTATGGAAAGGTAGAATGGAATCAGAGTGTATGCAGATGCATTTTAACAGATCCTACATAAAATTCAGCTGAAAAAACATAGTACCTCTATAGCCAGTTTTTCCAATGGAGGTATATACTGTGAATTAAAAACGGCATAAGTTATACTCTTTTTGATTGCCTTGCCTTGTTATTCAAAAATTAAATTCATTTTGAATGAACTAAAACTGATTTAATCACTTAGCTCTCTGAAAATGAGACCAGGCTCTAAACAGAATGATTTCCTGTCTCCTTTTAAGGCTACTTCCCAAAATCTTCAAGCTTCTGCCCTATAATTCTTCACTCCCTCAAATCACACTAACGACATATGATGATGATAAGAGAGATTCATTTCTGCCAAACGAGTCCTGGCTACATTGCAGATTTTGTTGAAACCATCTTCCTTTTATTCTAGTTTAGTAAATTTCTAAGGTCAACTGACCATCAACAGCTGTCAGGACAGACCTTGGCTTAAAAACTGGCCTCTCTGCCATTTTAATGGCTGATTTGAGACCCATTATGCACTGGATTCTGTATTATAAAATCCAACCTGGATACTACATTTCTGCCTGTCATCTTAGGAAAGGCCAGGAGTTTTATAGCATCCTGTAATGTGAAAACAGAAAATCAACGCCAGCATAGAGCTTCCTGCTTCTTCTCTGACCAATTTGTTGCTTTTTCTGAGGTGATGTTGGGTGTCACTATGCTTGGCTGGAAAGGGCAAGTTAGTAGAATAATGTGTAGTTTAAATAGCATCTCCCAGAGAAAGTCCCTCATCACACTTCATGTTGAAAAGCAGTAAAATAATCAGCAAATAATTATTTGATGTTTAGCTAAGAGCCATTTCCTTTTTGAACTGGTATGATCTCAACTGAGGAGCCAAGAGGCCCAGGTATTTTTCTAAGAGCTCTCACTCCGCTGTCATGACAGCCCCCATAAAACTCCAGTTTATGAACCAAATTTTTTCCTTCCCTCACTCCAATAGCACAATGCAAACCTCAGGGATCAAAATACCTTCTAAGATAATGTAAACAGTTCTCGGAAAATGACAGTACGTGGAGAACTCTGTTGATGACCTCTCTCGTCTAATGTCAATATCTGAAAACAAGTTTCCATTGCAAAGATTTAACCAGCATGCTTTCAGAAACCTAGCACACACACACACACACACACACACACACACACAAATATCTTTTCTCCCAACTTGCTTCATCTAGGAGCTTTTTCCAAGCTGTCTTGGCTTCCTGCAAACACTTGGGCTTTTCTCTTTCAGAGGGCTGGAAGCTGTGGAGGTTCTGAGCTAGGCAGAAACCTGGTGGTTTGATTCTGTTAGTCTAAGCTCTGGCTGGTTGCAAACAAGCTGCCTTATCTGCTCGGACAAATCCTGGCAGCCAGGTTCTAGACACAGACACCACCGGCTGCATGCATTCTTCCATACTGGTCTACCCAAATCTTGCCTGGAGCCAGCCAACCACAGCAGAGGGAATCCTACCTTCCATCATGGTGGCAGAATTGCATTCCTTAATTTCCAAGGAGTCAGAAAAAACACAGGAGGATACGCTTCCAGGTCCCAGCTAAGTCCTCACAATGCCGCTGCTGAGGTCTGCTCTGCTTGCTGCCAAGCCAAAGGAGACAAATGTTAACCCGAAAGACAGGCCATGGATCCTGCTGGTGATGCTTCACCTACAAGCTCCCAGGAAGATGCTGAGAGAGAAAGGCAGAGGAACAGCAAGCCGGCGAGCTGCACCGCCTGCACTGCCTGGGCCAATCCCTTCAGCTCTGGACCGCGTCACATGGTAGCCAGCCTGCATCTCCTGACACAATACCCCCGGAGAGCGCACGGAACCCATTTCCCGTCCCCATTCCTCGCCACCCCCACTGCTCCCGCTCCTCTCCAAAAACACAGCCCCTTCCCCACCTGGTGACGCACTTCCCCCGCCCCTCCTCGTGGTCCTCACAAGCCTATTGCGGCTCCCTGGCGCTCGATGATCGGAGCTGCCACCGTGACTGGGGACGCCAGCGAGAAAGGAGCCCAGGAAGCTGAGCTGCCCAGCGGATTTTTCGCTACAATCTTTTATTTATTTTTAAAGAAAATAAAAGACTTCTCATTAAGTTGAGGTCTTGGCAACACACTTTTACATTTCCATTCCAACCTCATCTTGACCCGAAGGAATTTCAAATGTCAGCACCTGGCCTCTGCGCACATCTGTCATCTGTGGCTAGCTCGTGCTCTCTCTCTCTCTCTCTCTCTCTCTCTCTCTCTCTCTCTCTCTCTCTCTCTCTCTCTCTCTCTCCTTCTCCTTTCGGTCTCCCTGTTTATCTCTCTCAGTCTTTCTGTGCGTCTCTTCCTCTCATTCACGAGAGAAAAATCAATTCGCTGACGTCACATCATAAACAACCATCCCCCAAAGGATGATGCAGAGAAAAAAAAAAAAAAAAAAAAATCACCCAGCTGCCTTGAAAAGAGGCAGGAAATTAATTGCGCATGACATGCCCAAGGGCTGGGAACTGTCATTAAAACAAAGAAACAAAAGAACCCACCCGATCCGGGCTCTGGAATCAAACCGGCGATGCTCCAGCTCATTTCTGGGGCGAGAGGCGGGAGAGGGGGCTGATGGCAGAAGCAGAAGCCTTGGCAGCCGCAGGCTTGAGAGCGCTGTCTCCTCCCACGCACTGGGCTCTGCAGCCGCGACCCCCAGCAGCCGGTCCCACCGCCACCCCTGCTGCCACCGCGTCCTCCCGCCGAGCTGGGCCGGCGCCCGACCCAGGTGGACAGACTCTCTCGCAGCCTCGGCTACAGCTGCTTACCGCAGCCCCTGCTACAGGGCACGTTTTCCAAGAGCCGCGCCTCCTGCGATCTTGGGTCTTGGGTCGCCTGGGAGCCCAGTCGTTCGCCCTAGGGGGAAATCCAGAGGGTGGCAACCGTACCAGGTTGCACTGGAGGAATGGGCGGAGCCCCGGGCTTGGCAGCTCGCTGGGATGGGATCTGCCTGCCCTGGAAAGGTTCAGATACAAGGTCTGGTTGAGTTGAGGATCTGTCATTTGAGTCAAGAGACCTAAGAGTCAGAGAGACTCCCAGGCCGTTGTCCTGCGATCCTGAGTTTAACGAGACCAGACAGCCAAGCAAAACTAAATAAATGGAACAGAATAGGGGAGGCCTAGGAGAAAGGGGGGGGGGATGATGAAGGGAGATGGGAGGCTAGAGAAAAGTCTTTTTAAAATGGGGAATAGCAGAATTTGGGCTATGAAAATTCCCCTATTGAAGATCAGGTCCGAGTCTCTAACAGCAGTGCTGATGGTTTATAACACCCTCACTTAATATTATCCCCGATCTCGACATAATTCGGTTTTCTTCCAGGGGGAATGTGAGAAACTGGTGAATGTGAAATAATAAAGAACATCCGAAGGAAGCCAAGCAAGAAGCAAATTAGTCAAAATTGAAAAGCAACTCACTTCCTTAGCAACTTACAAGATGCAGCTTTGGGCCCTGTCCTGGAGCTGGCTTATGTAGAGCAGGCTAGCCTCATACAGAGACCCGCCTGTCTCTGCCTCCAGAGCACTGGGATTAAAAGTGTGCATCACCACTGCCGGCCAAAACTTTCTTAATTAAACAACAACAAATACTCATTGTTTTCCCTCAAGGACACATATTTCAATGGCCTCTGCATTTCAAAATTGAAGTCTCCAGAGACATACTCTTGCTTGTGGCTTTTTCCATACGTCTTCGAGGCAGTGGGGTTTTTAAAAGGAAGATATTACAAAATAAAACATGTCTTAAGGACAATTTGATCTGTTCTACAAATTGCAGTGAGTTATTGCACAAAGGGTGTGTGTGTGTGTGTATGTGTGTGTGTGTGTGTGTGGATTAGCAAGTTATTTTAATGAAGATTATTTAATGTTATTTAAGTTATATAATGAAGATTATGATGGATACTGGAGTGCAACGGAATGAGATGAAATTAGGTTTTCTTTTCATTGAGGTCTGAGACCCTAGGTCAGTCATGCAACTCTGGACTTTGGTTTCTTAATTATAAAATGGAGATTATAATAATACAAAGCTCAGAAGCCTATAAAGTCCAACCTGTGAGTCCTGACTCCTCCGAGGGTTAGATATTCCTTTCACAAAGGTAGCCTAAAACTATCGGAAAACAACAGTGATAAAATTAGAGTTACGAAGTAGCAACGAAAATGATTTTATGGTTGGGGGTTGCCAGAAGGTCACTTAGGGTTGTGTCCAGACCTTTGTTAAGTCCTCCATGTTAGCTTGACAGAATTAGTATCATCGACACTGAAGGGCTGGCACATGGGTCAGAGAAGCTTGCAGCCTGAGAAGTGCAGACACAGAGAACCATGAACACTTGAGAATAGCAGGCAAAGCCTGGGTGAGGCAGGGGCCAGTTTGTTGGAGATGCTGGAAAGGCTCCTGAATAGAGAGCAAGATTGATTGGGGGGGAAATCTAAAAATAATGGGATCTTAGGATAGCATCATGGAAAAAAAAAAGTGGAACAAACTTGGGGTGAAAGTCAAACAAACAAACAAACAAACAAACAAACATTTAAAAACCAAGGAACTCTGAATGGGAAAGGTCAGGTGGAGGCTGGTGAGTGGGAAATGTATGGGGTGGAGCTAAGCCTCTGTTCCCAGCCCTGGCTCTAGTGAATGGTAGGGACCTCTCACATCTACCTACCACTCACACCAGTTTGGTTTTAGGATTGCAGCAAGCTTGACAGAAAGTGAGCTCAAAGATTTTTGTTCTGAATATAGTTTGAACGTTTTAATGCTCATTGTAAGGTACAAGGTGATATAAGTGCATATGCATCATGGTAATTCACACATCTGCCGCTTCAAGAAATTCTCTCTCTCTCCTCTCCTTCAAGTATATTCTCCCTTCAGAGTACTTTTTCTTGACTCCCCAATATCTCCATCCAGAGAGGACTCTGATTGACTCGACTTGGATCCTTGTTTACTCTCTGGACCAATCCATGGGGCTATGTTGATGAAGCCTCATGGTGAATAAGGCAAACACCGTCTTTAACTTATTGTCATGTCTTAAACTTGAGGAAGAATAAGCTGTGGGGATATTTTGTAATATTATAAAAACATTCGTAGATATCAGAGGGATCTACCCACAGTCAGTCTAGGAGGATCAGACAGTGGTAACTCACACCTCTAATCCCAGCACAGGTAATATCCCGGGAGAGGTGACTTACGCCCTTAATCCAATCTGAGTTTAAGGTCATTTTAGTTTACAGAAGGAGTTCTAGGCTCCCAGGCAGGCAGTGGTGGGGCCACGCCTTAACTAAGCGAAGAGAGTATTTAAGGCAGGCTTAGAAAGACAGAAGGGCAGAAGAAGCCAGGAGGAGCCAGGCTGAGGAAGCTGGAAGACAGCTGGGTGAGATCTGACTGTGGTGTTTGCTCTCTGATATCTCCAACTTTCCCAGAGTTTTTCCTTTATTCGTGCCACAGTGAGTAAGGCAAATTTAGATGACAAGCAATCCTGAACAACATGCAGCTCTCATATTAAACAAGTGCCAAACAAGGTATCTATTTTCAGATGTGAATGAGAAACTGTAACAAAGCAACCTGTCCCACAGACCTCAATCAGTGTATCAAGTATAAAAGGACTCAGTCATAGAGCCACCCAGAATGCCACACTGACCCCATCCAGCCGTCTTGAGAAACGGTATGTACATGCTCACACACTGCATGCAGAGGGAAAGCTGATGTTTTTCATGGAGGTACACTTCCTACTTGCTGGCCACTTGGTCTAAAGACATGGCATGCTCAATACAAGATCCTTGTCCAGAAAGCCAGCTAGCTATACACACCTTTGTGAGTGCTGAATATATTTATACTGACTACTTGTACTGCTGAATAAAGACCTACATCTAAAAAGATAGGAATATACATGGAGAATGAGCAGTTTCAATAGAGGAAAGTGTTAAAAAAAAAAAAAAACCTATGGAAGAAAGCAGTAGAAATTACCTGGCAGCAAACGAAACTGGAAAGATAATTCTTAAAAATCAATTTTTAAATTTGATATAGTTCCAAGGATACAGCAACTGTTATATTCACAATAGCTAGAAATTGGAAAGAGCTTACACATATCTGTCAATGGGTGAGTGGATAAGGAAAATGTGGCACATTTGCACAATAGAATAGTATTTGGCTGTTAACAAAATGAAATCATGAAATTAATAGGTAAATGGGTGGAGCTTAAAAAAATCATCCTGAGTGAGGTACCTAGACCCCCAAAGACAAATATAGTACGTATTCTCTTACTTGTGGATGTTAGCTAGTAAGCCTTCAATAGGCAGGCTATAATCCGTATAACCACAGAGATTAGATGCAGAGTAAGGGACAAGGGAGGAAGGAGGAGAACATAGAATATATAGTTATGGAGACTCAGAGGGGAGGCTGGAATGGGAGGATTAACCGGGGAGAGGAAGAGATAGAGGGATAAAGGAGTGAATACAGCAAGGGACAGCTAACACTAAGTGCTTTTTGAGGAGTCATGTGGAAATCTACTACAGTAGAAGATCCTTCAAATACATATAGGCAAGAAATCTAAGTGGATTCACCAAATAAGAAAGGAGCAAAGCCCCAGCTAGGAATTTTTCACTACCTAGTAACTTCCAGTTACTTTCAGAAATGGGGTCTATCTAATTGCATTGTTGGCCAAAGGACCACCCTGGAAATCCCCAAACAACCCAGGCTATTGTCAAGGCTGTTGACTGCTCTCCAACAACTGATAGTAGGGCCCTATTGCTGAAGACAACACACATCTCATTAAACTTGAAGAAGTCAAGCCAGTGTCTTTACCTCCACTGACTAGTCTTCATGGTTCTAGAAGGTACTCTGCATGCTACAGAGGAGAAAGGTAGCCACAAAGCCAGCTACCAACTATGCAGTGGAGGAGACAGAAAAGAAGAGCCGGAGGGAATAGATGCTACCAAAGAAACAGATACAATGGGGCTACTGTACACATAAACTCACAGAGACTGTGTGGCAGCATGGACAGAGAGCCTGCAGAGGTCCAAGTCGGATAGCATCCCAGTACTGAGAGGGGGAAGTGGACATGAGCTCTTACCCCTAAACAAAAAGATATCTACTATTGAAAACTGCTTGCAAAGCAAAAGGAAAAATTAGTTTTCTCCAGTGAATAAGGAGCAATAAACCGTACCTAACTTAGGCCCTATGCTCAGCAGTAGATAATAGATTTTCGGGGGGGGGGGTCTCATATTGCATTGTTTGGGCACATAAGGACATGAAGTTGGATATGTGGAGATATGAGTAGGTGGGAGAGAATCTGGGAGGAGCTGAGAGAGGAGAAACTGTGATTAGAATACACTGAGTGAAAAAAAATGTATTAAAAAGTGAGAAAAATTGATAAAAGTAGACTATTGTGATGAGTATAACAATAACCAGAAAGAATTTCTGTGAATTTTTATATCATGCTTATTAAACACTTTTAAATACTGTAGCTATAATTGTGATTTGACATATGCTGCCAGTATTGAACACCCACAGCATCAGTGTACTTAGAGCAGAGATCCACAGCAGTATGGTTGCCACAAAACTCAGGCCACTGAGTGATGGTCTCAGATGTGACTTTAACAGTCCAAGAATCAAGACAACAGAAAGAACTCAAAAATTCACTTTGTAAATTATGAATTATGACGAAATGAATTAAAGTAGACCATAACTTTCCTAGCTTTTTAATACTAATGCAAAAATTATAAATAAGTTATCAGCCAACATAATACATAAAACATGACATAATAAATCACAATATATTCTATTCTTTGAGTAATAAAATAACTCAGCATTATCTACTAGTGTGATTAGCAATATTAAACTACTTGTCCTGGTTTCATTACTGCTGCTGTCATAAAAGACCCTTATAAAAAGCAGCTTAGGGAAGAAAGTGCTTCCTTGGCTTTCAATTTCGGGGGACATTCCATTCTTGTGGGGAAGCCAAGACAGGAGCTTAAAGCCTCATAGCCATGATTTAGAGCAGAGTGAAAATAAACACAAGGATCCTGACTTGTTTACTCCCAGAACTCTTTTCTCTTTTACTGCCCCCCGCAGCCCAAGGAATAGTATATAGCCTATAGTGGGCGGGGTCTTCCTGTATCAGATAACAGTCAATACAATCTCCATAGACATGCTTACGGGCCAAATTAATATAAGACTCCCTCTCCCTCCTCATGTGATTCAAGACTGTGTCTCTGTGTCAAGTTGACAAAACTAACCATCATGCTACCAAAAGGAAAGTCATAGGTCATTATCTCCACTGATTTTGCAAAGATAGTACTTAAGTTTTTACTATGGTACTTATTAAATATATTAACATTTTAGCAACAACAGAAAAGAGATTTAAAAAAATTTCTGAGGATGATAGGTCACTCACAAAGCTCTACCAAAAAAACAAAAACAAAAACAAAAAACTTACATCCTGTTAAGTGGAGACAAAATGATTTATTTTTAAGTATCAACAACAGAAGCCAAGAATAAGATTTAGATATCTCTTCTCATTATTATTTACAATGGGATACTCTTCTAAGGATTGTCAACTTCAAAACTTGACAAAGAAAGAAAATGTTCTTAGAGCTAACATTTGCTCATCGCACTGTTTTCTCTGTCTGGGCACATGGGAAGGCTGTATCTGCCTGTGAATGCAATCATGTGACTAAGTCATAGAGAACAGAATTTTTCCAGACATGGATGTCACAAATATCCTTCAGAATTTCCATATTTTCCTCCCACTAGCAAAGGAGACCTGCTCTTGGTCACAGGAGGTTAACTCATAGCTCTTCTTAGCTTGCCTTTGGACAGAGACCTGCTGATCTTCATTAGGTTACAAACAAACTAAGGGTTCACTATGACCATCTATAGCTTTCACGTTTACATGTACATTCCTGAGGTGTAGTCCATGTCATTGCTATTGCCAAATACTGCATGTTGAGTAGTTCATAAACAGATTCCTTACAGTTTTAAATGCTGGAACCTCAAAATCCAAGTGCCAGGAGTGTCTGGAGAGAGCTTTCTGTTTTGCTCATAGATGGTGCCATTTCATGGAATTTTTTATTGCAAGATATGAGCAATACTCTTCTATAAATAAGTTATTCAATGCATGTTTGCAATAGACCTAGAGGAAGGTGATGCACACCAGAGCCTTCAAGTGAGAACCACGTGCTGAGCAAGAAGCACCTTCCCTCTAGATCTTGAGGTTCCCTGTACAGTATGGCAGTCTTTTGGCTGCATGGAAAGTGCCTATTCTTAAAAGAGATGAAAATATAAAATACACCCTGGGTTTGAAGAAAGTACAAAGCAAAGAGAATATAAAATACCTCATTGTTATTTTATGCTTATAGTATGTAAGAATAGCAATATTTCTCTATACATTTGCTTAACTAAAATGTATTAGTTTATTTTAAAGTTTATTATTATTGTACGTGCACATGTGTGGGGAGTGGGGAAGTGGGTCAGGAAAGGATGATGGTGAAAATGATCAAAGTACACGATATATTTGAACAACTATGTTGTTATGAAACCCATTGCTTTTTACAGCAAACAGACACTTAAAACTGTAGATAAGCAAAATCAGCTGAATTATGCGTAAGGACAAGGAGAAAATATAGTAACATGCTAGGAACGATAGTATAGCTATAAAATTGTGTCGATAATAAAAGCAATCAAGAATGAACCTCTGCAAGCCTGTGGCATAAAGTTTTAGGGACACAAGCTGGGGGCGGGGTGGGGAAATGAGCTCTTCAAGCAGCTCACAGCATCAGGAGGCAAATGAGCAAGTAATACTAGCAGGGCAGACTGACTGCAGATGTTCCAAGTTAAGGCCTCTCAGTGGATGAAGGAGGGGCACACAACTGTCTTCCCAGAAGACTTGCAGCTTAAGCCACCCTTTCTAGCACAAGAGATGTAAATACACTTTAAATATTCTTACACTGGTTTATTTTTATAGTTTTTATTTTTGGATACAGTATTTCTGTTGCCTAAATTGACCTGTAACTTGTAGTTTTCCTACTGCCTCAGCCTCCAGAGTCTGCGGTTGCAGGAACATCCCATCAGGCCTAACTCTTTAAGATCTGTCCTTACTCAACCATCCCCCCCTTTCTCATTCTTATCCCCCCCCCCACTTTGACTTCTTCCCCAGTAGGCCTTTGAGCACCTGTTTAATGGAAAGTGGAAGAAACACCCATCACTAATGTCAGTGATGGCTTCCCTTTGATTTTCTCCTATCCCCCAAAGCCAGCCTACTTGTAGTAGCTCGCCATTTCTCAGCCTCACTTTTGATTCACCCTGCCCAAATAAAGGGGTGGGTGACATTCCATTTCCCACCCACCTTAGCTTCGGTGCCAATCATTCGATGCCAATGAAAAGCATTCCAGAGGCCTGCAATTCTGCTTTCCTCCTCCTGGTTTTCCACCTGCCTCTCACCAATTCCACTCAGACATCCCTCTGTGACCTCAGTAGCGATCTCACAGTCCTGCCCATGGTCTCACCTCCCCTTTATGCCTCTGTTATCAGGACACCTACCTTACACCTGCTTGGTTTCTCAGTGCCAGCAACCTTACATGTCTTAGTTACCCAACGGAGAAGCACCTTTTGGACCTCATCTTTGTTTCTGTTTACCATTTCACACCACATATTTTCCTAACCTGTTTGTCAACTCTTCTCTGGTCCACATGAACCATGCTTCAATGTTAACATATTTTAGAATTTTTTTTCCTACGGATTTTGATTCTTGAGTCATTTTCTTTGTACCTCATAGGGTTTTACCTGTAGTCACCTCTCAAAGTCTTAGAAGTTGCTCTTTACAAATGTGTGGTAAGGTAGAAGGGCGATATTTCCCTCTTATGTAATTGTTCCCTCTAACCTTTCCTTGGTAATTTCATAGACTTCTCAATAGTTCTTAAGACACTTGCCTGACCTGGGTGGAAACACATGCTTTCCCTCTTGAGTTTTATTGCACTAACTATATCAGCTTTAAAATTATGCATCCTATATCAGTGTCCTCTAGAGAAAAAGAACCACAAAGGCTGAGATATAGCTACAAAGATCTACATGGATGTAGGTAGAGAGGTGGAACACGAGGCACGACTCTGCAGGCAGAGAAGTCCCATGAATACAAAGTAATCTGGAAGCCGCAACGGCTGATGATGTGGCTTTGATAGGAACCTGAAGGCCCAAAGACACGGAGGTCAGTGTCCAATGGCAGCAGAATACTTTACTTGAGTGAAGAGAGAAACTGAGATGTCTTTAGCCTTTTGGTTCTATTTAGGCCCTCAAAGGATTTAATGCCACCTTCCCACAGTATGAGGATGTGGCTGTTTTTACTTAGATTCAAATGCCAGTGTCCTTTAGAAACATCCCTACCATCAACATACCCAGAAATAAGGTAGCAACTGTCTGAGTGGAATTTGACCTAGTTAAG
Organism: Phyllotis vaccarum; assembly: GCA_033318265.1. Lineage (NCBI taxonomy): Eukaryota > Metazoa > Chordata > Mammalia > Rodentia > Cricetidae > Phyllotis > Phyllotis vaccarum. Next base: position 69,723,346 of record JARWLC010000002.1, read on the forward strand.
TTGACATAGAAAATGAAGCATTGCATAGTCTAAGTCATCTCTAGGTTATTTTATGATCTTTAGTCATGTTTACTTGAGTGCCCAATGGAAAAAAGGATCTTTATGCCCAGCTTAAATATCTTGATTATAAGAGTATATATATATATTGGCAGGTTGGGTCATGGCTTAGAATACAATGAATTACTGATCCAACCAGGATTAGAGGACTCTCTCTTGATCTATCATTGCGAGTAAAGAAGTTCAGTCAGAACTGGTGGAAGATTGTTGTGAGGAATTCAGCAGAGACGACCATTCAGATACAGATTCAAGCCAATAGAAAGTCTTTATTAGCAGGGCAGTGGATATACTGGTTGTTCAGGACTGGAGTGCAGTCTAGAGTCTTGCTCAGGGTGAGATGTTAAGCACGAAAACCACATCCTGAGATGACATGCCCTAGTAAGAAGGAACAGTTTTGCAGAAGTGGAACTACAGATGCCAAAAAACCAAGGTTAGTACATTTAGGGACTTCTCCAGCACTGTGGATTTTGACAGATTAGGTCTTTGTTCTTGTTTTTGGCAGATGGAGCTGCCTACATGCTAGGTTCCAAGGCTTGAATGGTACTTCCAACTTGGCATCAGTTGTGCTAAGGTCTGAGGGCCTGTTACTTGACAGAAACCATTTCTCCATCAAGGTATGTAATGAAAACGAAATCTGTAAGCATTGCAGCTCGGATGGAAAGGTATCCTGGCAGTTGGGAGCCAAGGAACACTACAAAGTCACTGTAGGTGTAGCAGTGGGAGTGTAACAATTGTCATCAGGTAGGGGAGTGTTTCTCCAAAGAAGTTACAGCTTCTCAGGGTGGCTTGAGATTGGTGAAATTTTGTAATATGATTCTGAGGCAAGCTCAGGGATTGGTGAGATTTCAAATGCTGGTCATGGGGTCAAGTCAGAGTAAGGGTGTTTTCCTTGGTTCCGGCCTTGGATCTAGTCAGTGGAGGGTATTTTTTCCTTGGCTCCTTTCACCCTACAAAATCTACAAGTAAGAACCATACATTCTATTTCTTAGGTTTTTTTTTTCTTCACAAACAGGATAATGCTAGATATTACATATATTTATGTGGTCAACGATCATTTTATAAACAAATTGGCTGTACTTTATTTTGTTATATAAATCCAGTTTAAAATGTTTCTTTTTTAAAAAATCATGTTTATTATGGTTCTCTAGGATTTTGCTCCTGTTTTTGCCAGCACCAGTCCCACCCATTTATGTCTGGTTTTTGAGACCCAATAAAAGGGGTAACTTTGTGGGATTATTTATATTCCTACTGGGATTTCCCCCAGCCTTTCTTGGGAAATCAAACAGAAGTCTTTATGCTTCCTTAAATATCCTCTGCTTGGAAAAGCCTGTGGGCATAAGATAACAAAACTACCGTGGAGAGAGAAGCAGCCAGCTTTACTGATGGGTGTCTGTTGTTCTTATTATTCTTGGTTAGATAACTGTGCTATTGTGGTGAAATATCACAGGCATAATTCATAACAACATAAATCTGTCCTTCACAGTTGGGAGTTTGAGAAGTCCAGGACCAGCAGCAGGCTCAGTACCCGCCAAGGGCTGCTCTGTTTTTAAGATGACCCCTTGTTGCTGCTTCCCCTAAAAGAGACCAAAAGGAATGATGGATAAATGGTTTGAATGCTGTGTGAAGCTTTTTTTTTTTTTTTTTTTTTTTTTTAAAAAAAAAAAAAGGTCTTAATCCTATTTATGAGGGAGGAGCCTTTGTGATACTATCTTTCTCAATACTACTGCTCCAGAGATTAAGTCTCAACATAGATTTTGGAAGGCATATATACATTGAAACTGTACCCAGTGACAATGTGTTCCCTCCTGTTGCTCAAATAAACTTAGGCTGTTCATCTGTCACTTGCAAAGGAATATGAAATGAACCAGCCCACCCCAGGACATGCAGGAGACTAAAACTCAGTAACGCTGGGACCTATAAACACACTCGAGAAACAATAAAGTACAGAACCCAAGGCAGATAAAACGAGGAAAATGTGAGTCAGGCAGACCAGAGGTGGGTCAGTGGTGAGAACGGAATTGAAGCCATCCCAGAGCATTTACTCTGAAAGAGCTCTACCAAGAAAGCCTAAGTTCTCTTTCCTTTTCAAATGTTGCTAATAAAAATGAGAATTGAGGGTCAGCTTAGTTCAGTGACACTGGTCAGGGTTGATAGTGTAGTTCAGCGGCAGACAATTCTTAGTATGTCTACAAAGACATGGAGTCTGCTCACCAGCAACCCTAAAACAAAATCCAAGAATCAGAACAAACAAACAAAAAACAATAATTCTCTCTTAAAAAACAGATATGAACGAACTCAAAGCAATCAGGGTTTCACTAGACAAAAGCATCCTTTTAGGAATTGAATCTGAAAAGGTCAACCTCATCCTTTTCCATAAGTATTTGCTACTTTTAAAAATAATAACCAAGTATTTTGCAGATCTCCCTCCAAAATAAGATATTTCAGAAGGACAATTTAAGACAGTTGAACGTGTAACAAGTCACATTAGCTGAGGAACTTAGGCTACACAGAACTAACCCCAGAAGATAAAAGGTCTGTGGCTCTTGACAAATTTAATGTCACTAGGATGATGTGCTAGGGTTTAGGTTAGGAGATAATCAATCTGTGATGATAGACCTAGAAGGCACACACCATATCTAATTACTTAGCTGTAAAATCAAACCAAAAGCTTTCTCACTCTGCATTTTCATTTCAAAAGCATAATTTCATAAGCTTAATTTCCTAACTGCATTTAACTGGATCAGAGTCAAGCAGTCAGCTCTAGAATGTCAATATTTCATCAGTTCACCTTGTGATTGCCATAGCTACCAAGGACCTTAGTGCTCTGACCTCTGGAAAGGAGGGCTGGAGGCTTGGGTTGAAGCTTTAGTTAGCAAATCCTTTCCATTTAAAAGCCATAAGCTCCTTGTCTCTGTCAGCAAGTGACCAGAAGGGGCCTTGTCAACAGATCCCATTAGAAGAGGCACTGCTGGGAGCAGAGAGCTGGAAAGACCCTGGAGAGTGTGTGCTACAATTATGTCTGACATGTACATGCATGCAGATGTTCAAGTACTGTGTGTGAATGACTTACGTACATGCAGATGCATCCATCTGCTGAAACTGGGCAGCCTTTCATACAACAGAGCACAGTAAAACAAACTCATGAACAACCAAAAAATTAACCCTGAAACTGCTTCTTAGAAGTTGTGTGATTGTGGTTCAGAGTAAAGAGGATATACAGTCCAACTCACAACAGAACCTACCCTCATTAATATATGAACCATATTTTTGAGAGTTGTAAGGAAATGGATGTAGACGGAGTTTTACTTTCAAGGTGCCAGTCCAAAATTAATATTTATTAGAATATAAATTAACACCCACAATATTAGTAACAGCTTATAGTGGCACCTGAACAAGGATTGGTGTATCCAAGCGATGGACGAGCAATGGATGCGTGATGGAAGGAAGATGGATTCCGATTCTATCTCCCCAGCAGCCAGCAGCCAGGAACCAGGAAGAGAGCTCCTCGTGTCTCAGCAGCCACTTACCAATGGGGTTGGCCACACCCCCTCCAGGTTGGCCACACCCCCTCCAGGGTCTCGGAAGTGTCTTCTGACCTTATCGGCTGACACCTTAATCCCGCCACATCTCCCCCTTTTGTCTAACTAAGAAGTTTCTAAACTAAGACTATGTACAATAGGAATTATTATGAGTTAGTAACCGTAAATACCTATTCTTCAACCCCTTCAAGACCTGAGAAGGAAGATATATTACTTGAAAGTCAGAAGTACATGGAAGTAGTGGCTTCCAAAATTTGGTAGAGGACAGCAACACAGCTACCTGGACAATCACCTCTGGTTTTGTGCGCTGTTGGAGCATCTATCATATTGGCTACAGATCTATGGTATCTGACAGATCTTCTCACAAGCAGGGCAATTTTGGAGGGACTGTCTTATCCTGTCCAGGCAGGTTTCATCAGTCTCCATCCATCAACTTGTTCATCCAGCTTGGACATCATGTGTGTACTGTCAGCAATCAAGGTAAGGAAAGTTCCTTACTCAACCGGCCATTCTCTGCCAAAAGGACAAACTCCAATGCAGTATCCTCGATGCTCATACCATCTCAGGAAAGGAACAGTGACACCAGGAGTTGTCGTGCCTCTCATGGCCGAATTTCAAATGTTAAATGCCATATTCTCTGGGTCTATGAAATGGTTGAAGATTTCTGTCTATCTATGATATTCTAACCTGTATCTGAGATGACTGGAATATGGTACCTTAAGTAATGTTGACAGTAGTTTTTATCGTCTTAAGGAATAAACCCTGTACTAAAAATTAGAATACCTATATAAGGGGTGTACAATCCCTGAACAATGACTTTTAGTATGACCATCAAACATTAGCCAGGGGTATATTACTATGTAAAGTGGCCACAGAATTTTAGACATGTATATACATATATATCATCTAAACAGAGGTATATAAAACATCTTGTGCATATATCATAACTAGTGCAATCATACATTATATTTAGTACAGTTAAATGAAAGTAATAATTACATAGTGTACATGACAATGATGTTCAAATATTTTAAACAGAGATAGAAGCATATATAAAATATAGCAATTATAGATTCAATTTTACATAATAGTTACAGATTCTGATTTATATCGAAGTACAAGTTGCTTTGGTTATATAAAACAATTTCAGATTAAACTTTGTACCAATATACAAATTATCACAATTAAACATATAAAATGATTTCACATTTGTATCAATATACAAATACCTATGCCAATGCAAATTGTCTTTAACTTAGCCCATACATTCAGCTAAAATGGTGTATAGGTAGGCAGAACAATCTACCTTTATCTATCGTATCTATTCCTTTTCTCTTCTTCAAAAGAGATCTTTGATGCTATATTATAGTTCTGTCCTCCACCTAATTTTCACTTAAAACTATTCTAACAGAATAAGAATTACCCACAACCCTCAGAACACAAAACTTATTGGGAAAGGGGGCGTAGTCTTTCATAAGGTTGCTTCCTGCTGACTTAAGGGCGATGGCATCTCTTTGGGATCCTGTAAAAGCTAAAACAATGGTTAGATCTTAATGGACTGACTATATACATTTATAACCATTCTCAGAATAGTGGTTAACTCCATCTGGAATTCTAATTAGAAGTGTGATCTGGAGGATTATCATAGAGAGTTATCTTGCAGCCGTTTTTGAATAGTCTATTTTCTGAAAACAATCATTGATTGGTGCACACCAGGTTCTTGATTTTTCTAATTTTGCCTCTGTCTGTCTGTCTACCTGTCTCTTACACTCTCTCTCTCATACTCTCTCTTATTCTTGTTTCACTAGTAGGAGTGTTGCTGTGGGGGCCCCATCTCGGTTCCAGATTCTTTGTAGATAGCTGATAGGAGGAAATGTTATTTACAATGGAAAACTTAAGCATTGTTGATACTCAAAAAAGATATTCATATCTTCTATAACTTCAGGAGATTGTATGCAGACAGGATGTTTGAAAGGTACAGATACAGAGAGAAACAAGGTTTGAGATGAAGTCACAATAATATTGGTCCCTAAATATTCTGTCTTCTGTCTCACACCAGGTGGCTTTTCTGATATGAGACAGAATACTTCACATTTTCTTTACCAATATGCTTGGGTTTAGAGAAGGAGAAAGCCACTTGTTCCCAATCCAAATCCAGCCCTATTAATAGTCAAATCAGGACCATTTTTTTTTGTAGATGGAAGATGCAAAGCAGTAAATATTGAGAGATTACCCAGTAGTGCATATGTGTATTAGTTGGTCTCATAGTCCGTCATGTACACTCCTTAATCATCAGTCTGTCTTCTATTGCAGGTGAGTAATTAGTCTTTAAAACAGTTGTATCCATTTTCCTGTAAAGACAAAACTGAGACCCTGCCCCAGGTTTGTTAAATGTGTTTTCCTTATTTTGTATCCATTTGTCATATCAGGGGTGAGCAATTACTTCTCCTCCTCAGGAAGGGACTCCTTTACAAAGCAGACTTTTATTAGTTTTGTCGGTACCCATATCTTTTCTTTCCCTGTTGAAACAAAAGCGAAACCCCTACCCCATCGAAGCACATATCCCGGCTTCCACTCAGAAGTCAACACATCTTTGAAGTAGATGGGTTGATTTAACTCAGAGGACTTCTCTATCACCCAATGTCTCTCAGCAGCTGATGTTCCCTTTTCATCAGCGTTAAGAAAATTGAAAGTCAATAAGGCACTGTGCAACCTCTCCCTGGGTTTTCTCATTTCTTTCTTCTGTTTATAAAGTATCTCTTTCAATGTGCGGTGAGATCTCTCCACAACTGCCTGTCCTGTGGGATTGTGTGGTATCCCCATAATATGCTTTATATTATAGTATGCAAAAATTATCTTCATTTTTCGGGAAACGTAAGCTGGAGCATTGTCAGTCTTAATCTGAGTGGGAATTCCCATTATGGCCATGGCTTCCAAAAGGTGAGTTAGTACAGCATCAGCATTTTCAGAACTCAGAGCAGTTGCCCATTGCATTCCAGAGTAAGTATTGATAGTATGATGTACATATTTCATCTTTCTGGGAAGTGAAACACATACATTTGCCAGATCTAATTTCTCTGTGTACCTTTAGGATTACTTCCAGCAGGTAAAGACGGTTGGTTATAGAAAGAGCAAGTTTTGCAATTCCTTACTATTTCATTTGCTTCATTCCAAGTGATGGAAAAACTCTTCTTTAATCCTTTGCTGTTAACATGATTTTTCTTATGAAATTCTGAGGCCTCTAGCACATTTCCTATCAGCAACCGATCTATTTCATCATTACCCTGCGCTAGAGGGCCTGGGAGACCCGTGTGCGCCCTGATATGTGTTATGTACATGGGATGTATCCTACCTCTGATGATATCCTGTAGTTGTATGAATAGTAAGGTCAAATCTGAATCATCAGGAATGAAGTCAGCAGTTTCAATATGTAAAACAACTCTTTCTGCATATTGAGAATCAGTAATTACATTGAGAGGCTCTGTGAAATCCAACAACACCATAATAATTGCATATAGTTCTGACTTCTGGACAGAGTTATAAGGGCTCTGAGCCACCTTAATTAAGTCTTCAGACTTGTAGCCAGCCTTTCCTAAATTGTTCGCATCAGTATAAAAGGTGAGGGCTCCAGAAATGGGTTTATCCTGTACCACATGAAGAAAGATCCAATTAGTTTCCTTTATGAATTGAATTCTCTTGTTTCGAGGATATTTATTATTAATCTCTCCTAAAAAGTCACTACAAGCCTTTTGCCAAGGTTCACTGTCTGCCCATAATCGTTCAATTTCTTCATTAGTAAAAGGCACGACAATTTCTGCAGGGTCCTTTCCAATCAATTGGCGAAGTCTTAATTTACCTTTAAAAATCAGATCAGAAATTTTTTTGATATATGTCTTCATCTTCTTGCTTGGCCTATGTGGCAGAAATATCCATTCTAATATAATGCTTTCTCTTTGCATTAATATTCCTGTTGGAGATTGTCTAGAGGGTAAAATAACAAGTATGCAATCCAGGTCTGGATCCACACGATCCACATGTGCTTCTTGAAGTTTCTTTTCCACCAACTCTAATTCTTTCTCAGCCTCATCAGATAATTCTCTTGGACTATTTAAATTCTTGTCACCATCCAAAGTCTTGAACAAATTAACTAGCTCATAGTTTTTTATACCAATCATGGGCCGTATATGGGTAATATCTCCTAGTAACTTTTGAAAATCGTTAAGAGTCTTCAATTGATCTCTATTTAATTTTACTTTTTGTGGCCTAATTTTTTGTAAACCTATTTTATATCCTAAATAATTGATAGAATCTACCCTCTGTACTTTTTCAGGAGCAATTTGTAGTCCCCAATCAGGGAATATTTTCTTTAGTTCTTCAAACAATGTTTCTAATGTCTTTGGGTTTGGGTCTGCCAACAAAATATCATCCATATAATGGTAAATGATAGATTGAGGGAAGCGCTTGCACAGTATTTCTAGTGGTTGTTATACAAAATATTGGCATAAGGTGGGACTATTCAACATTCCTTGGGGAAGGACTTTCCATTGGTACCTCTTAGCTGGCCCTGAATTATTAAGAGTAGGCACTGTAAAAGCAAATTTATCTTTGTCCTGTTCCTGTAAAGGTATGGTAAAAAAAAAAAAAAAAAAAAAAAAAAAAAAAAAAAAAAAAAAAAAAAAAAAAAAAAAAAAAAAAAACAATCCTTCAAATCAATAACTGCAATAGGCCATCCTTTAGGTAGCAGAGAAGGCAGGGGAATACCAGATTGTAAGGAGCCCATAGGTTGAATCACCTTATTAATTGCTCTTAAATCCGTCACCATCCTCCATTTTCCAGATTTTTTCTTGACAACAAAAACAGGAGAATTCCATGGACTGGTTGATTCTTCAATATGCTGAGCCTGTAACTGATCCAGTACCAACTGTTCCAAAGCCTGAAGTTTTTCTCTTGTCAAAGGCCATTGTTGAACCCAAATAGGCTTTTCTGTTAACCATTTCAAAGGCAATGCTGTGAGTGTCCTTTTAGGTTCTGTGGTTATTGGGCAATTCTTTTGTACAACCTGAATTGTTGGTGAATTTTCTCCATAGTACCTTAAAGCATCATTTTTGGAAACATAATTGAGTCTCCGGTTGATATCAGAACCAGGAGGGATTTTAATCTGGGTATTCCATTGCATTAGAAGGTCGCAACCCCACAGATTCACTGCTATGTCAGCCATATATGGCTTCAACCGTCCTTTCTGACCTTCTGGTCCTATACATTCAAGCCATCTCACACACTGTTTCACCTGAGATATTGTTCCAATACCCAGAAACTGATATCTACTGCCTGTAAAGGCCATCTGGGGTGCCATGATTGTGGGGTTATGATCGAAACATCAGCCCCCATGTCAACTAAACCCTGGATATAAATATTATCTATCTGTATTCCCAATTTTGGTCTTTGTTCATTTATTGAAGTCTGCCAAAATATTCGTTTTGTGATTCTTTTTGGAATTTCTGAATTTTCTTTTGAATTTATGTTATTATCTAATATCATATGATTTTCTAGATCAGGTTTTGGATGCTCTATTCATCCTGAGAATGCTGGTCTTCTTCTATGACCGGATATGATCTCACCATCCTTGATTTTGGAGCCCCGAAAGGTGTTTCCTGATGGTAGAGGGTTGCCTTCTTTATCCCTGGTAGATCTACATTCATTGGTCCAGTGCCGTCCCTTGCCACACCTTCTGCATAATCCAGAAGGCAATGGCCTTCTGTTCGAATTAAACCTAGATCGGGTATTATTTCCAAGAGTACCTTGTGTACAATTCTGTCTTATATGGCCTTGTTTACCACAGTTGAAACAAGTGATGCCTTGGTTCCTCACCCTAACATTAGGAACAGCTTGGCCTACCCAATTTTCCTCGTTGCTATGGAGAGATTCAGCATTGATTGCATATTGAATCCATTCTTCTATAGGTGCAGCTCTGATCTTTAAAGGCATAAGCATTCTTCTACATTCCATATTAGCATGATCAAAGGCCAGAGAAAGTATTAATTGCTTCCTAATTCTGGATCTGATATTGCTCTATGAACAGCCGTGGTAAGCCTCTGTACAAAGTCGGTATAAGGCTCTTTTAAGCCTTGTTTGACCTTAGTATAATGCTTGATTTTTTGACCTGGGTCCAAAATCTTTTCCCAAGCATTCAGTGCAGCAGTACAGCATAGCAATAAAGTATGCTCATCATAAGTAGATTGAGTCCTCACATCAGCAAACATGCCTTCACCTAGGATTTGGTCCTGAGAAGCAAAGAAACCTCTAATTTTTTCTTGTTGTTCCAAGGTCTTGGCCTCCTCTCTAAACCAGCCTCTCCACTGTAAATTCTGATTTTGGTCCAAGACAGCAGCCGTTAGCTGCATCCAATCAGTTGGTAGAATCCGGTTTTTTGCTGACCATGAATTTAGAAGCTGCTTCACATAAGTAGAGTGTATACCATGCATTGATATTGCCTCTTTAAAATCCTTGATGTCTCTCATATGTACTAGCTCATAGCTATACTCTACATATTCTGAGGATCCCCCAGGTGTTATCTTTGTCTGAATAGTAGCTGGGAACAATAGTGGTGCGGAAGGGGGTAGCCCTGTTATGCTTACCACCTTGGGTAGAGTATCTCCAGTACCATAATATTGCATCGGGGGTTGACCTGAACTGTTCTCAGCATAAGATGCATCACTACCCTTTTCCAGTATTGCAATGCGGTCCTCCCCTTCTTGTATTTTGGATATTACAGGTTCCCATTCCTGGATTTTGGATACTACCGGTTTCCACTCTTGAAGTTTAGATACTATTGATTTTTCTAGAGCTTGAGTGTCCTGATGAAGCAGTCCTTCCAAAGACCTCACTGAGTCAGCAATTTTTTGATCCCCATCATTAACAAAATTAATGATTTTCTTGTTCTCGTCATTAATGTAGTCAACAAGTTTCTTGTTTTCATCATTTACGTAGAGCCTATATTTCTCTTGTACAGTGTTATCCTTATCTACAGAGGAAGCCTTATCTGAAAGCTTATTGTAACTAATTTCCAGAGTATCCATCCTTTTTGCCATTTTAGTGTTTGACAGTTCCACTTCACATACCTTGGACAGTAACTGTCGATTTACATTTTGCACCTGTTTAACCTCATCTGCCACTGTAGAGTTCGATAGTTCCATAATACATAATCTGGACAATAATTGTTGGTTTCCGTTTGACAACTCTGTCATCATCCTCTTATTTTGAAATATAAAATAGAGAAATAAGCCAAAAAATAGTAGGACTGGGGTATTGAATCCTTCAAGATATTCATTTAAAAATTTATCAATCCCGCCATAAATGGATCAGTGTTTAACTATGCTGTAATAATATTAGTCATGTGACCTATCCAGTGGAAGTTACGGTTTGGGAGGGCTCCATGTTTGTACACAAAAAAAGTGAAATGATTTATCACAAATGGGACCTAGCACAGCTCTGATAATACCACTTGTATGGCTGACAAACTAGATTACTGCATTTGTAACCTGGAGTGTGAGAAGAATCTTGTTGAAGAAACAATTTACTTTCAAGGTTGCTTTTAAAATAGTGAAAGAAAAGATACATCTCATAAAGTGGGAAACTTTGCAGTTTCAATCGGATGTACACATTGAACTTTAGGAGTGGATTGGAAACAAGTACTTCTTTTTGAGATCTAAAGTAATGTAGTTACTTCTGATTTCATTACATCACTTGCTAATTATAATTCAGTGTGTTAATTTTATATTGGTGATAAGCTTTGCCCTCATTGTAGTTCTGGACTATAATAGATAGGAAATATCCCTACTTAAATCTACCATTGTTGATAGCTTTCATCTGCAACCTCAGCTATGACAATGGGGAACCTAACTTGAGAAATGCTATAAAGAACGTTAGGAACTGTGTTCATTCCAAACAGCCTGTAAGCCTACCTAGGCTTATTAGCTTGTAGTAAGCACCAGGAGGGCAGTCTCTGGATTCTTGAGCTTCACCTTCCATTTATCCTGGTCTCCATACTTGATCTAGCCTTGGTTGTCTTGCTTACCTCCTCATGTGGCCTGCTTTTCAGATACTTCCCTTGCTTTTACCAAACAGTTTACCACACCCATCTTCTGTGCATACTTACATCTTTGGACATAATTTCCAGAGAGGTTGTGAGGACTGGAATAAACCAGCAGCAGATGGCCACTCACTGTATTAGTCTGAGTTGGCTCAAGATAACAGAACTTCTGCATATATTAGAGGGTATGTCTTGATTTTATATATAAAAAAATGGGGCTCATACAAATATGGAGAGAGTTGAAGATTTTATAAGGAAAATAGGGCACATGCAAATATGGAGAGAGCTGGAGAATAATAATTTGAATAGCTGAGGCCAGAGAATCAGGAAACAGTTGTAGTGATGAAACCCAGGACCAAGAAGAGAATGGTGCATTTAGGGAAAAGAGTTCAAACCAATGTGACTGCTAGGCAAGAACTTGTAAAATAGTACAGGATCACATAACTTATGAGAAAGCAATAGCATTCCAAAATATCATTTATTTAAATCCTATCTTTCAAACCTCACTTGAGTCATTCACATTGGAAAATTCTAACCTGGAGCCATGCAGGGAAAGAGATTCTGCGAACACATTTTCCTGATCCAAAGGGGAATATCAAGATGCTGTTAAATTATCAATGATCTAGCTCTCTTTGGAATTTTGGCATTTACTCCATTTCTTCTGACAATATTTAATTCATGAATAATAAAGAAATAACACCATGCTTTTCCTTTACATAATGCAGCCAACTTTTAACAACAAAAGATTTAAACACCACTTTCCCCCAGAGAGAGCCTTTAAGTCCCACACATTATTTTAAAGATGTCTAGATAATTGCTATCCTTCTTTAGCTACATTACACTTATTCCTTTGAAGTCTTTTGATATAAATACCAAATATGTGAGTGACATATAATTATAATGTATTAGATAACATGAGGTTGAAGGTAGAAAAAAAGAAATAATGTATGGAAATTTAACCAAAACAATAAAGAAAAAGAACACAGCCATTATTTTGACACCTGGTGATTTGGTTATAGAATTTTTATTTTTCTTACCCTTTCCTTTGTTGCTTCTCCTCAGAAAGTAGTTCAGTCGTCTAAGCTCTTTACTTAGCAAATATCCTTCCTGGAAGACGCTGGTCATAAGCTGTAGTGGATTTATGATATTCCGTTGTAAATAATTGTCCTGCCTATGAGTTTAATAAAAAGAGCTGATTGGCCAAAGGCAGACAGGAAGTCTTAGTCTGGTAGCCCCACCCATACTTCCTGTCTGCCTTTGACCAATCAGCTCTTTTTATTAAACTCATAGGTGGGACAATACAATGTAACATCATAAATCCACTACAATAAGTAGTCTTGTTTGTATTAGATTTCTATAGCTTTTCTTCATCTTCCATCATACAGTGATATTAAAAAGTATTCAATTGGATATCTAAAGTTATAGCCCAAACTCCTTAACTCCCATTTTTCACCAGTAAACTAATTTCTTCTATAATCATGATGACTCTCCATATTTTACAGTTGTTTTGGTGATGTGAGCTGCTTAGTCAGATGGTCATATATTTTATTCATCGTAATTATTGTTATTTTCATGGATATGAAAAGTTTGGTGGCACATGAGGGTAATCCCTATAGTTAGGAGGCAAGAAGATCAAAACATTGAGGCAGGGCTCAGACACAGAAAGATTCTGTTTCAATCAAGAAAGATGTCAGCCAACAAGAAGCCTACCCAGCTGTCCAGTCAGCAAGCAAACAAAAAGCAGTAAACCAGAATTGCAAGAATGGGAATTACATCTTAAAAAATGTATTTCTTTTATTTTTGGAGAATCTCATACATGGCTACTATATTTACAACATTTCCATCTGTTCTCCCCTTCTAATTTCTCCTAATGTCCCCAACTCTTCAAATTCATGACTTCTTAGTCTTAATTATCATAAACATATAAGTACAGTCTGCTGAGTCCATTTAGTAATGTGTGTTTATGACTGATTACTTGGGATTGGATAGTCTATAGTGAAGCTCTTCCCTATAGAAGCCTGCTCCTCCCAGTATAATTTTTTTAAATGGATTATTAGGTGTAGAATGAGATGAGCTACTTTATTTTCACACCGAGGTTCCCAAATCCATGTATCTGTATATGGGTGAAATAATGTCCTAATAACAATAGACTAATTGATGACTCAGAGAAAATGTGTCATCCCAATATTGATGTTTTGTGTAAGTCTTATGTTGTCAAAGGTTGTGAAGGGTGACCCAGGGCAGCTCCTTCAAGGGTAATGGGAAATACGGCAAGCGAAGTGAACTCTGAGGGCATGAGCATACTCTGAAGTAGATTCATGGTAAATTTGTTTTCTTGATTGAGGACAATAACTGTGTGGAACATCCACAATGTGAATAAGAAGTTCATGGTCTTAGCTGAACCACTCAAATAGGAAAAATTATATTCATAAATGTTTGTTCCAGTAAGAACAAATCATGACCATCATCCCCCCCCCCCTCCAAATCCCGACAGCTGGCTGGTCTTCCCTGGAAAAGTGCCATGCTGGAAAAATGTATTCACCTTTGCTTTTGTCAGTTTCTGCACACACAATCAGCACCGACACACATCCCAGGAAAGCTCTGTCATCACACCCGACCCTCTCCCTAGTTAGTGGAAAGGCTTTGACACTGGTGAGTCTGAGGTCCTTGACATTGCCACACCCATGTCAAACAATGTACATCCCCCCAGAACTTCACTCACTCAAGGCTTTCTTTCTCCCTGCAATAAAATCTCCTGACTAAAAAAAGTTCAGGCCCAGACAGACTGCCTGAAGAACTCTATAAGACCTTCGAAGAAGACTTAGCATCAAATCCTTCTCAAATTATTCTATATCGGAAAAGAAATGAATGCTTCCAAATTCTCTCTCTCTCTCTCTCTCTCTCTCTCTCTCTCTCTCTCTCTCTCTCTCTCTGTGTGTGTGTGTGTGTGTGTGTGTGTGTGTGTGTGTGTGTGTGTGCGCGCGCGTGCGCGCGCGCGCGCGCGCCTAGTGCTGTCCTGATGCCAAAACCAGGTAAAGAAATTAAAACATTGGAAATTATCAACCTATTACTTTAATGTACATAGACATAAAACTTCTCAATAAAATACTTGCAAATCACATTAAGACTGAGAAGATTATTTGCCATGAGCAAATTTTTTTATATTTAGGATGACTTGACAGACATAAATCAATAAATAAAAAATTGACACAGATGAGTCAATAAATATAATAATCACATAAATGAATTTCCAGAACAGAAATCTCATTTATGTTGCAACAGATGTAGAGAAGATTTTTGACAAATACAGCATGTCTTCATGATAGAATTACCAATGAGATCAGGAATGTAAGGAACATATTCTAATATAACAAAGGTCATTTACTATAAACCTATACAAAATCATAATAAATGAAGAAAAATTTAGAGTATTTCCACTAAGACCAAGAACACAACATTAAAAATCTTATCCATTTTTTTCTACTTCTTTTTTATATAGCACTTAAAGTGTTACTTAGAGCAATAAAAAAACAGAGAATACAATTAGGAAAGGAAGAAGTTAAAAGTATTCTTATGTGTAGATGATATTTTTCTATATGTGAATAAACCTAACAAGTGCATAAGAAAACATTTAGAATTTATAACTTCAGCACAGTGGCAAGATGCTAAATTAACACACATAATCCAGAAGCTGTCCTATATGTCAGCAACTAACACACCAGGAAAGAAATCAGAGGTACAGTTCTGTTCACAGTAGCCTCAAAAAAAGGTACCTTGGATTAAACCCAACAGAGTAAGTGAAAGACTTATACCGTAAAGACTTTAAAATACCAAAGTAAGAAGTAAAGATACCGGACTATGACAAGACTGCCCTTGCTCGTGAACTAGAGGAATTAATATTGTGAAAATGTCCGTTCTCCCAAAAGCAATCTACAGACTCAATGCACTCTCAATCAAAATTTCATTGCCATTTCTCACAAGGGAAAAAACAAAACAAAACAAAACAAATACATATGGAACCACGAAAGATTCCAGGTAGCTACAGTACCTAGGAATTGTAGGAACCTTGGAGGTAACACTGGAGGAACCACTATGCCCAATTTTAAGTTATACTACAGAGATACAGTAATCAAAAGAACATGTCACCAGCATAAAGACAACCACATAAATCAAGGGAATAGAATAAGGGATTGAGATAGAAACCTACACAGCTATACCCACCCACCCAGATCTTTTAAAACAAAACTGGCAAAGGCACACAGTGAAGAAGACTGTTTATACAAAAAGGGTGTTAGAAACACTGGATGTTCATGCTTAGAAGGAAATTAGATCCATAGTGCTCCGTCCACCCACCCTCACCTTATGCAAAACACAACTTAAAATGGATCAAAGACCTCAACACAAGAACACAGGACCTGAAGTTATTAAATTGTTGGAAAAAAAATTATGGAACTCACTTCATGATAAGATCAGGTAAGGACTTCCTGAACAGGACTGGCTTCCTCAGAAATAGCATAAGCAAGTGACAAATCAGTCATCACACACATACACACACACACACACACACACACACACACACACACACACACACACACACACACACAAATTCTGTAAAGCAGAGATAGCAATTAGTTAACTGAAGAGATATATTACAATGAAGAAAATGTTTACTGAATATACATCTGGCAAATGATTAATATCTAGAATATACAAGGAACTTAGAAAACTAAATACTAAGAAAATGAGCCACAAAATGAAAATTATTCAGAATAAATTTCTACCAATAAGATCTCTCTCCCTCCCTGACCATCTGATCCCACTTGTGACCATCCTCCCTCCCTCAGTCTACCTGTGAAATCTATTCTGTTTCCCATTTTTAGGGAGATCCATGCTTCCCCCTCCACTTGGGCTCTCCTCATTACTTAGTTTCTTTGGGTCTATGGATTATAGCATGGTTAGTCCTTACTTTACAGCTAATATCCACTTATAAATGAGTTCATACCATGTTTGTCTTTCTGGATGTGGGTTACCTCACTCAGGATGGCTTTTTTCTAGTTATATCCATTTGCCTGCAAATTTCATGATGACAGTTTTCATAAACATCTAAGTAATATTCCATTGTGTATGTGTACCACATTTTCTTTATTCTTTGGTTGAGGGACATCAAGGTTATTTCCAGTTTCTGACTATTATTAATAAATCTTCTATGAACATAGTTGAATAAGTGTCCTTGTGATAGGAAAAAGTGTCCTTTGAGTGTATACCCTGGAATGGCATAGCTCACTCTTGAGGCAGGCTGATTCCAAATTTTCAGAGAAACCACCATATTGATTTCCAAAGTGGCTGTACAAATTTGTACTCCCACCAGCAGTGGAGGAGTGTTCCCCTTGCTCCACATCCTCTCCAGCATGAGCTGTCAGTGATGTTTTTGATCTTAGCCATTCTGATAGGTGTAAGATGGAATCTCAGAATAGCTTTGAATGGCATTTCCCTGGTACCTAAGAATGTTGAACACTGTTTCTCAGCCACTTGAGATTCCTCTGTTGAGAATTCTGTTTAGATCTGTACCCCAAACATAGTGCATTGAAAACTCCCTGGGATCTAAGAAGGTGACCCTAGAAAACACTCTTAGTAATGGGGAATACTGAGTCTGAACTGGCCATCTTCTGTAACCAGGTAAGGCTTCCGAGTGAAGGAACTGAGACACCAACCCAACCACAAAACCTCCCACATACAATTTGTTCTACCTACAAGATGTGTTGGGGTGAAGGTGGCTTAGAACTTATTGGTCCAACTTGAGACCCATGCCATAAGAGAGAGCCCACCCCTGATACTGCCTGGAGAGCCATAGCCCAGAGACCTAAGATAGAACCAAACATAATTGAACAAAAAAAAAAGTCAATGAGATGATTCCTAATGATATTGTGATATACTCATAGACCAGAGCCTAGCATAATCATCATCAGAGAGTCTTCATCAAGCAACTGATGGGAGCAGAGACACCCAGTCAAACATGAGGCAGATTTTGGGGAATCCTGCAGAAGAGGGGGAGAAAGGATTTTAGGAGCCAGGGATTGTGTCAAGGATGCCACAAGAATATGGCTCACAGAACCAATTAAGCAGGGCTCATAAGGGCTCACAGAGACTGAACTAACAATCAGGAAGCCTGTATGGGTCTAACCAACTGTATATATGTGATGGTGTGTAGCTTTGTGTTCTTGTGGGACGCAGAACAGTAGGAGTTGAGGCTGTCTCTGACTCTTCTCTTTGCTTTTGGATCCCCTGTCTTCCTACTTGGTCACCTCATCCAGCCCTGGTATGAGGGTTTGTACCTGGTCTTATTGCACCTTGTTATGCCGTGTTTGGTTGACATCCCTGGGAGGCCTGCTCTGTTCTGAAGGGAAATGGAAGAGGGGTCAATCTGCGGTAGAAGAGAGGGAAGGGGCTGGGAGGAGAGGAGGGAGGGGAAATTGTGGCCTGAAGTAATATATGAGAAATAAATAAGAAAAAAAAATCAGGCTAAGGACTGAACAGACAGTTTTCAAAATAAGACAGAAATGTCCAGTAAGTATTTTTTTTAATGTATTCATGAGTTTGGAGAGATTGCCCAGTGGTTAGAAGCACCTACCATTCTTTCAGAGAACTAGAGGTCTATTTCCAGCACCCACACTGAGTGGCTCACAACTGTTTATAACTCCAGGTCCAGGGGATCTAATGTTCTTGATATTCTTTTGCTCTCTCTCTCTCTCTCCTCTCTCACACACAAACACAAACACTCTTTTACACACACACTGACATAATCAACAATAATCAATATATATGTTCAACATTCTAAATGAAAATAAAAGCAAATTAAAACTAATTTGATATTCCATTTACAGGAAAGGGGGAACGCCTACCCACTACTGAATTAGGTTAACTATGTCCTCAGAACAGCACTGTGCTGACAGATACTGTCTGCTACATGGTGAGTCATCATGTATTTACTTAATTCTTTGATGTCTCTACATCCCACTAAGCTGTAATTTCAGGACAGACTACTGTTGTGTTTACCACTTCTTCCTTTTGTTTATCATTACATCACAGAGCCTGACACACAATAGGTGCTAATAAATATTTGATGCTCGTGTCACTTGATAGCATCATACCATCATCCCTTGCAAAGCAGAGAGCAGGATACGCAGGAACGCATGGCATGCACCAGCAGGCGATGTCTATTCAGTGCTACTTCAATGACTGTCTTGCTAGATGAGCATCGACAGGTCACCTAAACGTCTGCTTCGCTGGATAATGAAACAGTTGTTACCTCAGAGAATGCCCGCCAAGGTTCTGAGTTTAGCTTTTCTGTGGCTATTGTACATTTGATTTTAACTTTGGTGACTGGCATTTTTATCTAAGCAATAGCAATCAAGACAATAGGTCGAGGCAGGAATCCATCTTTGGATCAAAATTAGCAAAGTCTTCATTATTTTATCCATGCGGTCAGTCTTAGGAACTATATTCATGTCTCCATTGTTCCTCCAAGCTGTTGTAGTGACAAAGGCCTCAGTTTAGAGATTCCATACACCTAGTTATATTTTTAATCCTGAGTCTGTGTTTTCTCGTTACTTGATCTTGATGAAATAACCCCTGTCAGTTTCAAATTCCTCTTCTATAAAACAAGAATGAAAATAATTTCCCTAGAGGATTACTTGAGAAATAAAATCAGATTATCTTTGTGAATTTGAAACTCTGGTGGTAGAATAAACTGATGTGTTTTAAAATGAAAAAAAAAAAACAGAAAAGTTGTGTGTGTGTGTGTGTGTGTGTGTGTGTGTGTGTGTGTGTATGTGTGTGGGGGGGTGTGGGACTGCTGAAGCTCATGAAGTTGAGGTACCTGCTTCTCTTTTCTGTAGAGATCCTTGGTCTATTTTACCTAGGCTTATCCTGAGAAAGGGGAAATAATAAATTATAAAGCAGGATCACCCAATCAAAGAAAGTCATTCATCTAGTAGGCACATTGGAACATAAGCCGTTCTCAGAGTGTAACAGGAGTGTTAGGGATGTTAACAATACTGGGTATCTTTCTTGTTATTTCAGTTCAGGATTTTTAAGTTCAGGAGAAGGGATGAGGAATAGTGTTCCATCTTGGAAAGCACAGAGTACAATTATCAGCATTTTATACCATCAGTAACTAAACAGCCCAAGTGTCTAAAAAAACAAAATAAAACAAACACCCCAAGCCTCCTGAACCCTATTTTCCAACCCCCACTCATGAACTTGAAAATCTTTTAAGGAAAAGGTTTTAAAGGTTTATACCTGAAGGTCTAGTAATGCCCCGTGATATCACTAACAATTGTGCATTTTATTTTTTCCATCTTTTGTGTAAATGTGATGTTTGTATATCTTTTGAGATCCATTATGGTCACCCAAACATGCATGTGTGACAACTGAATGCATGATAATTGAATCAGAACATTTAAGCAATATCATCTCCTTAACTATTTATCAGATTTACATGTTGGAAATTTCATACCATTTTAGGCATCTTGAAACATATCATGCATTATTTTACCTAATAATCATCCTGTTATGCTATAGAAGAACCGGATGTAATTACTCCCAGTTATTGGTTCCCTAACTGAACTCCCACCATCCCTCAGCTCCACCCTTCCTGTCTCTAGAGAGCCACATCCCACCCCATTCTTCTCCAAGACTGTCTTCTTTCCATATGAGTGAAAACATATGGTGTTTGTCTTTGTGTTCCTGGCTTATTTCACATGACATAATGACTCCCATTTCCACTGATGTGGCTGCAAATGACAAATTTTCATGTTTTCTGTGGTGGAGCAATATTCCATTGTGAAAATAAACGCATTATTTCTATCCATACATTCAGGGGAAGGCATCTGAGCTGATCACATATTTTAGCTAGGGATACTGCTGTAATAAATGTGGAAGTCAAAGTGTCCTCTTGATCCAGTGATTTCATTTCCTTTAGATACATATCTTGTAGTATAATTAAAGGTTTCTATGGTAGTCTGTAGTTTTTTTTTTTTGTTGTTGAATTTTGTTGACCCTTTTGGTCATATCAGTCCTAACAAGGTGAGATGATAGCTCACTATGGTTTTTGATTTATTGTCTCTGTCTACATACACAGAAGCTTACCCATTTTCTTCGTCTGCGCCCGTACATCTAGCCGAGGCACTGCACTTATCTATGGCATAATTTAGTCCCGCTCTCCCAGAATTCTTTGCAGTGTTCACAGTCTTCTCAGCACTGGCTAATGTCTAGCATGATCTCTTTTCCCACTACATAGGGATCGTTTGCTCCTCACATTGTGTGCTGCCTGGAGTAGCCAGGGAAATAGCATGATCATGAAAGCCAGAAGGTATCAGATCTCCTGTGGCTGGAGTTACAGAAGGTGTTGAGCTACCATGTGGGTGCTGGGAATAGAATCCAGGTCCTCTGAAAGAGCAACGAGAGCTCTTAACCACCAAGCCGTCTCTCCAGATCCTGTCAGTTCTTGTTCAGGAACTTAAGGTAGTATCTTCCGTTGAGATGGAATACTGAGTGTATAAGTTTAAACAGGGAGATTAAAAAGACTGGCAATGAACAATATATGTATGTATAAATATTGACTGTGATTTTTAAGCAGTTAAGAAATAAGAAAAGATATTGTATCATGGAGGGAACTGTGTTGACTAATTCACACAGTCTAGAGTCATTTGAGAGGAAGGAATCACAATTGAGAAGATGTCTTGATAAGACTGGGCTGTAGGCAAGGACGCAGGATGTTTTCCTAATTAATGAATGGTGGGGGAGGCATCAATCCATCGTGGGTGGAACCTGGGTTCTATAACACAGCAGGCTGAGCAAGCCATGAGGACTAAGCCAGTAAGCAGCATTCCTCCATGGCTTCTGCTTCAGTTCCTGCCTCCAGGTTCCTGCCCTGCTTTTGTTTCTGTCCTGATGATGGTAAACTATGATGCAGAGGTGTAAGCTAGACCCTTCCCCAGCTGTTTTTAGTCATGGAGCTTCATCACATCAATAGAAACCCCAAATAACATGGGTAGTGAAAAGCAGAAGCGCTTCACTGACTGGAGGTGTTGAATCTGTAGGAACGAACTCCAAATGGAACTAACATTTGATGCAGAGGGAATAAATGCTCATTATGACTGGGCTGCAATTAATAAGGTCTAAAGGTGGCTTAGGGTGTTTGCAGTGGGTTTTTTGTGTTGTTTTTTGTTTTGGTTTGATTTTGGGAGGTGTCACATGTGTCTAGGACCAGTCCATGGCAACTTTGAGCTTAACAATTCTCCAGCCTAGCTTGTGGAGTGTAGGGACTGCAGGTGTGCACTATGGACTCATTGGTTTGTTTTCCTTACTAGTTTCTCTAACAAGTGATGTCCGAAGAACTATCTGCACATCACCCTTTAGCTTAATTGACATTGTGCCCCCATTTCTCTGTAATTTCATCCCATGTTAGACACGTCAAATTAGTATTCTATAACTAACGTACCTCAAATTATATTCTAAATACAGTTTACAAAAGTAGGGCACTGGCCCTAAAGGACCTTGATGGATATACACTCAGCTCTCCCGATTTGTAAGAGAAAGGTGAAAGTGAGTTTGCCTGAGGTCATAGCAGGACTGCAGAGCTGAGCTGGAATCCAAATCCTTTTTTACTATTCTATGTCTGGTCTCTTCCACCCCTCCCCCCCAAGCTGAGACGGAACCCAGGGCCTTGGGCTTCTGCTAGGCAAGTGTTCTACCATTGAGCAAGCCCTAAACATGTGTGCTGCCATGTTTGACAACATTAAAAAAATTTTTGGGTGGGGGAGAGGGGTTTGAGACAGTGTTTGTCTGCATGGCTCTGGCTGTCCTGGAACTTGCTCTTTAGAGCATTCTGGCTTTAAGCTCAGAGATCCACCTGCCTCTGCCTCCTGAGTGCTGGGATTATAGGCATGAGCCTCCACCTGCTTGGCCTGGGATCCAGATTCTTAGCAAGCCCTAATTTAAAGCCCACTGTTTCCTTAGTCTAAGACCTCTCAAAGTACTTTTCTTAGGAAACATTTTAAATACAGAAGCTAACAGAATTCAATGTGTTGTTCTGATTTTAAGTGTGTATTTAGATATGAGAATGAAATATTATAGAGTTGAGCACAATTTTTCCCAGTTTTACTTACTCTTCCTCAGGGGTAATCATCATGACAAACTTGGTGGGGTTTTTTAAATTTTATTTTAATTTCTATAAGAGTCTGTCTAAAAAGAAAAAAAAAACAAATTCTGAAATAATTTTAGTTCCTATTAACACGTGTGGACCTTTAATGCTAAAAGATAAATGCATATGAAGCCCATTTACAGGCCCCATTTCTGCGGGGAAGAAAGGAATGCGTCTTAAATGGATCCTATCCAATGGACACCCACACTGAACCTAAGCTTTACTGAAGGAAGATACGGTTTCAACCATAAGAACCAAATCTTATTTTCCTAGGAGTAAAAATAGAGAGAAGCACTTCTAGATAGGACCAGCTTTGTGGGCTGATATCCTGCAGTCATACTAAACTACACAGCTCCAGTGCACCATACTTGGTTAAATTCTCTGCTATGTGTGTGAGGAAATCCTGGTGGTTTCTAAACCAGGGCCTGCAATGTCATTCTGCTGTCCTCTTGCCGGCTGTGCCGCTGGTTCTGGCCTCTAGGTGGCAGTCTTAGTAGTCAATGGCTGTCAAACAAGCTCCGTCCTCAGGAGGGCGCTTGTCTGCTTCCCTTCCAATATTCATCCCAAATAGTGTATGTAGTCATCTCTCTTTTATTGTTCAATGCAGAGCTAAACAAGTAGGGTTCTTAAAGAATAGTAATTTTAAAAAATGGACACGAAAGTACTGATAGATGCTCTGCTAAGGAGAGAGATTTTCTTTCATACGTAAAACACCTAACCAAAGACAGGGGTCACTCCTCTCATATCTCAGGCAAACCGAGAACCTGAAAGTTTAAATATATGGAAAAACAACCAGGAAGAGAATAAATTGGAATTTGAACTCATTTTTATTTTATTTTATTTTATTTTATTTTATTTTATTTTATTTGTCTACAGAGATCACAAATGGGAGTTTACCTGGAATCTAAGAAAAAAGTTCTAGTCTTAGAAAACAATGCAAAAACAAGTGTGTGAGAATGGATTTTAAGCATCTGCCGCGTGGTAACTCATGTCTCTCCATAGACACAAGGAAGACTTGGCAGGTTTGTGGTGTACCATCTGAATTTATCATTCTGAAGCAGCTGCAAGATTCCCATATCGCTATTCATTTCCAATAAACATGCATCTTCATTTCCAGAAGCATCTAGATTTCCAGTATGCTATCCCAGTTTCTTTTCAAGTTTTCTTTTGCATTTCAGGCAAATGAGCTTTGAGTTTGGGGCTTTGGAAACATAGTCACTGCAAGAAGATATACATGTAAACTGGTATATTTCAAGCCAAAACTTTACTGACAGCACTTTGAGGGTCTGTCAAGACACACAAACATGCCTCTGAAATACCCACATATATCCACAAAGTATTGGTAGAACAGTTAAATATTTATCATTGAAATAAAAATGCAGCCTATGAAATCTGACACACACTCAGAAAATGTAAACACTTTTTAGGAGAGGAGCTATAGGCCTCTACTACCATCCTTGGCTCTTACAGGTTCTTTAAATATATTAAATATTATTTTAAAATATATTATCAATTAATTTTAACCTAAGAATCAATTTCTGTTTCACTCTGCAAATAATTATTTCTGCTGGATCTTAATATAAGATATATCTTAATATGTAATATCTTATTTCAGACTGTGAATTCATTCAGCTGGAAATGTATGCCTATTTTAAGAAACTGACTATAACATGTTTTCTCCCATAGGGATATATTTATTCTATGTCTGTCAAACTACCCCTATGGATCTACATTTATATCCTTAACTTAAACCTCACTGGCTGCACGGGTGATTCCTTGTCCTGTGTCGTGTGACCTTGGGCTTGTGTTCTAAAACTCTCTGAGATCTGTTCTCTTCTGATATTTCCACTCATGGCCCATTTTGAGAAGGGAAATCCCTCTATTTCTTCCTCTCTATGGCACTTGTGCATGCCCCTTAAGACATGTGTCTGGGACCCCAGATCAGAAAGGCCGTTTTCAGACATCTCCACACTCAGTTTCCGAGAATGTCATCAGGTCTTCCAGGTGAAGGATGAAGAACCACCCACATTCAAGTCAAGAGCTACTGGGCTTTTCTAGCTTGCTGGGTTCCCACATGCTCTTTTATTTTAGTTTATTTTGCTCTAACTCAGTTACCTCAAAACACTTCATCAAGCCATTTTGAGTGCTATGTTTCAGAAGGTGTCCTCTATGCTATTCAACATGTCTGTCAAAGATGAACATTTAGGATGCAGCTCTCCTGAAGAAAACTATCACCTGGACACATAATACTTTTTTTTTTTTAAAATAAAGGCTTTTTGAGTGCTAAGAAGAAAGTTCACCCGTGGAAAGGAATTATGGGATACTATTTAGTTCGATGAGCAACTAAATGTAGTCTGAGAAGTTCCTCTTCAGGCATCAACTTCCACATTCATTGCTTACCAGTGTAATTTCATTTTATTGGCTGTCTGTGTCTCTCAAAAGTGGATTTGTTTTGTTTTTTTGAGACAAGATTTCACTACATGGCCCAAACTGACCTAGAATTCCCAATCCTGTTGTTTTAGCTCCCAAGTGCTGAGACTGTAAGCATATACATGCTACCATGTCCAGCATCAAAAGTATCTCCATTGGCTAATGGGTTGTGTTGTTTTCTGGTCAATGAAAATCATACTTCTAAGAAATAATAATAGTAATTATAGAAAATGATATATCATGGTTAGAGAAGGAAATAATGACTGCTAGTGACTGCTACTTGTAATAACTGGGATGTAACAGAACTTACAATAAAATTACTATTGTAATTTAATACATTAAAGCTCTAATAATCTATGTAACAGGCATAAATTTGGCATAATAAATGTAAGAAATAGATACTTACTAAAATAGGTGACATCTCTGCATGTGCCCCGTGCTACATTGTTATTACCTAATAAAAAGAATGTTTCAGATTTGAACTTTGAGGTTCCAGTTCCCTCTCCTATTCTTCCTCCCTCCCATCCTTGTGTGTGTGCATGCGCATGTGTGTGCATGCCCGTGTGTGCATGCACATGAGTGTGTATGTGTGCGTGCATGTATGTGTGCATGAATGTGTGTGTGTGAGTCTATGTGTGTGTGCGTGTGTATGTGCATGTACATGTATGTCTGTATATGTGTGTGCATGCGTGTATGTGTGTGTGTGAATGTGTGTGTGTGTGCATGCACATGTGTGTGTCTGTGTGTGTGCATTCATGTGTGTGCATGTGTGTATGCGTGCATGTGCATGTGCATGTGTGTGTGTGTATGTGCATGTGAAGGTATGTGCATGCGTGTGTATGTGTATGTGTGCATGCGTGTGTGTCTGTGTGTGCATGTATGTGTGTGTGCGTGAATGTGTGTGCATGTATGTGTGTGCATGTGTGTGTGTGTGCGTGTGTGTTCACGTGCACATGTGTGTGCGCGTGTATGTACGTGTGCATGTGTGTGTGCCAGAGGTTGACAGCTGTTTTCCTTTATCACTCTTCACCTTATCTTTTGGGATAGGATTGCTCATTGAATCCAAAACTCAGCAATCACTCTGTGCTAGAGTTATAGAGATGCCCAGTCAAGTCCAGCTTTTATGTGATTACAAGGATCTGATCTCAAATTCTCATGCTTGTTTGGTCAGTGGGTACTTTACTGACTCAACTATCTCCTGGTCTGAGATTTCAGTTCTTTTAGAAATTGGAATTTATATGGAATATATTTTAACACAATATGTATGATACCATTAACAATGGCTTTGTTTCAGATCGATACCAATGGCATATTATTATATATAAATATATCTATTACTCTGGGTTGAGCTCCTGGTCCAGCTGAAGAGAGAGAGGAGTGTAGTATGAGGTTTCTGGCCTGGACTTTTGGGTCTAGCCTCAAAGTTTAGGACCACAGACCCGTGGACCCACAGACCTGCAGACCCGCAGTCCCACAGTCCCACAGAGACACACAGAGGCTTACTATAGTTTTAGGCTGATCGGCCTCAGGCCCAGGCATATCACTTACTAGCTCTCTACCCTTCATCTAACCCATGACTCATCTTGTTCAGCCATGTGGCTCGGTACCTTTTCTTAGGGCAGCATAGTTCTCCTCTGCTTCTTCCAGGCCTCTCCTTTCTCTCTGCATCCTTCCTCCTCCTCCAAAGAACATATCAAAGATATCCATGGGTGATCCAAAACCACCACCTGCTCCACCCTCTTTAATCGCCTGCTCTCCTCCTTTATTATATAACTCCCCTTTTTTGGAATCAGCAAGAACTTCATAAGCTTGAGAAATCTGGTTAAACTTTTCTCCTTCATTTGGGTTCTTATCAGTGTGGAACTTCAAGGCCAGTTTTCTGTAGGCCTTTTTAATTCTTCCTGGGTGGCGTTGGGTTTGACCCCCAAAACGTCATAGTAAGTGGTTTCTCTCACCATTTTTTATAGCCAGTGAGTGGGCCGGTGTGGGAGAGCGAGCGGAAAGAGGAGCATAGCACAGCGCAGCTCGGGCAGACGCTGCTCCTACACCTCCCACCAAGAGCATGAGACTCTTATATCTCAGGGTCGTGGGTTCGTGCCCCATGTTGGGTGCCAGATGTAGACGGAGTTTTACTTTCAAGGTGCCAGTCCAAAATTAATATTTATTAGAATATAAATTAACACTCACGATATTAGTAACAGCTTATAGCGGCACCTGAACAAGGACTGGCATATCCAAGCGATGGACGAACAATGGATGCCCGATGGAAGGATGATGGATTCCGATTCTGTCTCTCCAACAGCCAGCAGCCAGGAACCAGGAAGAGAGAGTCCTCGTGTCCCAGCAGCCACTTATCAATGGGGTTGGCCACATCTCCTCCAGGTTGGCCACACCTTCTCCAGGGTCCCGAGCTCCTGGATAAGCATCTTCTGACCTTATCGGCTGACACCTTAATCCCGCCACAGAGGAGAGCAAAGGATCATGAGGAGGAGACCTACAGAGATGGCTGACCCTGCTATTGTGAGCTCGTTGACCCTGAAATGACAGCTGAGGAACCTTCATGGAAGGGAACTAAACCCTCTGAATGCAAATGACAGTAGAATGGTGTGGGCAGTGTGTAGAGCCTCTTGCAGCAGGACCAGAGTTTATTCCCAGTGAGTGAACTGGCTTCTCCTAGCCCATTCCCTACAAATGAACACTTTGCTCGGCCTTAATCCTGGGATGAGGGACTGGGACTCACCTCAACTGGATATGTCAGACTGAACTGACACACCTTGGGATTCCTTGACCTTGGGGAATGAATAGGGAATGGAGGCGGGGAGACTGCGGGAGGACCTGGAGGAGGGGAGGGAAGGGAAGAAGGGGAAGCAGTGGTGTGTATGTGTTGGTTTCATGCGTGAAATCAGACATACACACACACTACCAGATGCCACATTAGAGTTTATTCAGGGAAGTTTCCAAACAGCTATGAGGGAGAGAAGCAGAAGAGAGAGACAGGCATTCACGTGGCAGCTCCTTTTAAGAGGGTGGGTGGGCATGGACTTACGAAGCCACGCCTAGGGGTGTGCCCGATGTATGCAGTGTTCTGCAGGCAACGTGTTGGGCTTACTACATCGCTGCTATGTGCCAGAATCCTTACAGTATGGGGAGATCTTTTTAAATAAAAATGATTCAAAGGGCAAAAAATATATCTGTTGATAAGTTTATACATTCTTATAGATATATGAGGCAGATAAGTCATTGATATACATTAATATACATTTTTC
Organism: Phyllotis vaccarum; assembly: GCA_033318265.1. Taxonomy (NCBI): domain Eukaryota; kingdom Metazoa; phylum Chordata; class Mammalia; order Rodentia; family Cricetidae; genus Phyllotis; species Phyllotis vaccarum. The sequence continues at coordinate 69,751,930 of JARWLC010000002.1, forward strand.
ACTTAAATGCAATTATTTAGGCTGTGATAATCATATTTATTGTAGTGTTCATACTTTCACTGCTAAAAAACAATCAAACCCATTTACATGTAGAAGACTTCTTCAATTATTTGCCATTAGAAGTATATGCTTGTTAACAAATACATATGTCCTTTCTACATATATATTTCTACACACACAAACATACACACACTCATATATATGTATACATACATATATAGAGAAAAGAGATGAATTGGTCAATTATTAAGTGTGTGTTCATTTTAAAATTTATTAACTATTGCTAACTAGTTCTCAGTGACAGCCCCATCCATTCACTCCCCCACGAGAAGCACATATATGCTTTTCCATGCCTACACCCTTCCCAACATTCATTAATAGCAATTTTTAAAAAACATTTGCCTATGTAAGGGTTGGTTTTAATTTGCATTGAGCCTCTCTGTGCTGCCACTCTGAAAAGCGTTGTGCATTTTTTTTCCCTTTTGGGCAATAAAGTTATTTTGTTTTCCTTATTAAACTGTAATAGTCATTGATGTATTTTCAGTTATACTAGCTATGGGTGTTTGTCCTGGTGTAAATGCGTCTTTCCCTACGTTTCCTATTGTCTTTTGTGCACACACATGTTCAATTTTACTGTAGTGGAGTTATCCCCAGTCTTTCCTTTATGCTGATGATTTTTTTCTGCATCTGTTTTAATGGCTCTCCTCTGTCCAATCACATGACAGCGTCCTCTATTCTAGAGCTAAATGTGCTCTCCCTAGATTTCAGACTTTGTTCTACTTGATAGAGACTTATTGATGTGGGAATGTGTTTCTACATGCTGTGAATAAAGGACTCTTTTGGCCATGGCTAGCACCATAGAAAAAGCAGGCAGGGAAACTTAGAGAGTAGGGAGAAGGAGAGTGGACTCACAGAGAGACCGACCCAGCTACCCAAGGAGCAATATATAAGGATCACAGGGGAGCCACCGGCCTCATGGCAGACAGATTAATGGAAATGGGCTGAGTTAAGATGAAAGAACTAGCTAGCAATGTGCCTGAGACATAGGCCAAACAGCACAAAATTAATATAAGTGTCTGAGTCATTTTAGGTGGCTAGGCACCTGGTATTGCAGGTCTGTTGGTCTGGACCTCTGGCTGGATGAGGCCAGAAACTTAATGTTATCATTTATTTTCAATTAAAAATATTACAATCATTCCTTGAGAAGGCCATACATGTTTACAATGTGTTTTGATTAAATTCACCATCAGCCCCTCTCATACCCTCCCCCGAAGCTCCTCCCAATTTCACACATGTCCTCTTTTTAACCATCAACTCCAGTTGATGCTTGCAGCTCTTCTGGGAATAAGACCGGTCACTGTATCTCGAGCAACTACCCAGCTGGATCCCAGAAGGAAATTGACAACCATCAACTGCCAACAGCTCCTCAGCTAGGGGTGGAGCTTTGTGAGCCCCTCCCCCATCCATATTGGAATTTTTCCTGGCTTGACTTAATGTAGATCTTATATATGTAGCCACAGCCACTGTGAGTTCATGTGTGCAATGGCACTACCATGGCCAGAAAGCACTGCTTGGCAGCAGTACTGAGCAACCTCTCTCTGACTCTTATACTCTCACAGATCCATCTTTCCCAATGATCCCTGAACCCTGAAGGGAGGACGTGTATCACAGAGGTCCCATTTATGCTGCACATTCCAGTCTCCTAGTCTTCCGCACTTAAACCGGGTGTAGAACTCTGTATTAAGCGCCATCTACTGGCAGTGACTTTTTATATACATAAGCAGTAAGAATTGCATTGCACTTTGCCCCTATCTTCTTCTGACCGCCATCTTTCAACTTTACTGAAACAAGGCATCGTCTCTGTCCTATCTATTTGATTCCACGAGTCTAAATCTCTGCTATGGTTTGGAGAAATGTCCTCAAAAGTCCCTGTGCTAACATCATGACTCCTAGGGTACTACTATTTGGAGGTACTGGACTCTTTAGGAGTTGATCCTAAGGAAAGGTCCTGAGGTTTCTGAATATCCAGCAAAGAAGACTGCAAGACCCTGCCTTCTGGGTCATTCAGCCATTTTGTTCTGTCACGTGATCCACCATTGACATCCAACACCACCAGCAGAGGCCTCAAACCAGTCCTAGACTAGGCTCTCAAAACTTGTGAACTATAAAAACCTTTTCTCTTGTAACTTAATTGTTTCATGTATTTGTAACAGTGACTTTAAGCTAAATAACAGTCTCCTCACAAATTACCTCGCTTTAGTCAACAGAACTTAAAATAATTCACTAATAATCTTAGACTACTTCATTTCCTTTTCAAAAGCTGTCTTGTGTGTTCATGATCCTTTGCTCCTCAGTATAAAGTTATAACAAATGCTGCATATTCAGTGACTCAAACAACAGACATTTTGGTTCACACAGCTCGGGAGACTGGAGGTCTGGATTGAAGCATTAGGCAGGTTTGTTCCTCTTTGAGGCCATGAGAACACTATCTGATTCAGATGCTCTTGACTTAAAAATGGTCGTCTTTTCTCCCAAAGTGGTTTCATATCATCTTCTTTGTATCCTTATCCTCAAGTTGTCATTTCTTATAAAGCTACTTTGGTGGTAAGAATAGAGGCATCACGAGTCTCTTATGACAGAAAGGCTGGAATTCCCTCTCCACCAAGACCACAGGCTATAGACAGGAAGGACAAGAAAGGTCTCCTGGAGAAGGTGGTTCTATGTAAACAGAAGGATCAGAACTCAGAAGTGATCTGGGGCTCTGAAGCCTGTGCTCCCTGCTTACTAGCTCAGTTCTACCCTTGAAATCACTTCTCTTTTTTAATAAACTGCTGCTTTTTTTTTTTTTTTAAATCACCATCCATGTGTTCCTGATCCAATTCATGGTTTCAGGGTAGAAGAGCCTGGATTTCTGCAGAGGGGCTTTATACATTGATGCACACTTAACTAAAAATACCAGACATGTTGGATCAGGGCCTTCATGGATGGTCTCATTTCATCTTTCTGTTGACTCCTCCAAAAACACTAGTATTCTGAGGCCCCGGTGTTAGAATTCAATGTAGAATTTTAAGGAGACAACAATAGAGCCTATTATAGTGTGTGATGGCTTGTTATGTTAAATTGGTACAAGCTCAAGCCATCTGAGAAGAGGGAACCTCAACTGTGAAAAATCTTTCTATAAGATCAGGTTACAGACATGCCTTTAAGGCATTTTCTTAATTAGTGAATGATGAGGGAAGGCCCAGCTCACTGTGGGTAGTACCATCCTTGGACCTGTGGTCCTGGGCTATATATGAAAGCAGGATAGGCAAACCATGATGAGCAAGCCAGTAATCACCATCCCTCCGTGGACTCTGCATTACCTCCTGTCTCCAGGTTCCTGAACCTGTTTAAATTTCTGTCCTGACTTGCTACAGTGACAAACAGTGATTTGGAAGCACAAGCCAAAAAATCCTTTTCCTGTAGTAAGAGGTTTCTGGCCTGGACTTTCGGGCCTAGCCTCAAGGTTTAGACCCCAAGACCCACAGACCCACAGATACACACAGATGCTTACATTTATTTTAGGCTGATCAGCCTAAGGCCCAGGCATATAACTTGCTAACTCTTTACCCTTAAATTAACCCATGACTTTTATCCTGTTCAGCCATGGGGCTCGGTCCTGTTTCTCAGAGCAGCATAGTTGTCCTCTGCTTCTTCTGGCTTCTCTCTGGCACTCTGCTCTGTTCTTCCTGGTCCCAGAGTTTTCTTAGTCTGGTAGCCCCGCCCACACTTCCTGTCTGTCTTTGGCCAATCAGCGCTTTATATTAAACTCATAGGCGGGACAATTATTTACAATGGAGCATCATGAATCAATTACACTTTCCCCTCACAGGCTGTTTTTGGTCATGGTATTTCATCACAGCAATGATAACCCTAGCTAGAACCTGTAGCCCGTCAAGTCATATGAAAACCTTGGGCAGTATTTTACTATTCATCTTTTTTGAGTTGGGGAGTTAGAGAGGATCTGTCATCCTGTCTTAAAATTTGTCAACATGTACTTAGATCTTTAAAGCCTTTCAACAAAAGTCCATATTTTCTCATAAAAATCTTGCACATGTTTTGATAGATATATTTTTAGTTTTTCATGTTAAGTGTCTATATACAAAGAATATTTTTAGAGTACAGGCAAATATGTATTTCCCATTTAAGCATAATTTAGTTTGTGTGTACATGCGTGCATGCATGCATGTGTATTTGTATGAATATGTGCAGGCACACAATACATTCTATGCCTGAACCTATGTATTTTTCTCCACCTCAGTGTAAGCATCTCACCCTGTGCAGCTATAAAAATCTCAGTATAATTTTAGGTGTGTGAGCTAACACCTCAGTTGCTTACCCTCCCCTTCTGAAGTTTACACTTAAAATGCATCTACTGCCTTCTAAATTCAATGCATAAATTTACTGATTCAGTGAGGTGGACCCTCTCATTCACCAGCAATCATAAATCTTGGAATATAAAATTTTCTCTATAAAAAATATCTCTATATAAAAGCTGTCCCAGAGCAAGAGGCAAATGCTGATGGATCAGGGAGTCCATAGCTCTCCAGGTCATGCTTGTCACATCTAAAGCAGACTCCACATTTCTTTATGTGAGGTCTGTGAAATTGCTCACAAACCATTTATGCCAGGAATCTGTGAGTGGTGAGGTACTGATTTGACAGTGAGTGGTGATTTCAGTGTATAGTGAATATTCACTATACTCTAGAACTCCAGGCATTGTTTTAAGTTTTTTTTTTCCCCCATTTTTCTCTCCTTTCAGGTCTCACCTATGGAAGAAATACAACTATCTTTGTTTTGTAACTGCAGACACAAATGTCCAAAAAGACACATTTCCCAGGAGCTTTAGCCATTGCGAACTGTGTTTTTATGCTGGAAGGAACTAGAACTCTGGCTGGTCTACCCAGTGAGCAGGAGTTCTTTAAAACCATTTTGAAACAAAGATGGCTGCCGTACGACATCTATCTATCTATCTATCTATCTATCTATCTATCTATCTATCTATCTATCTATCTACCTGTCTGTCTGTCTGTCTGTCTGTCTGTCTGTCTGTCTGTCTGCCTGCCTGCCTGCCTGCCTGCCTGCCTGCCTATCTATCTATCTATCTATCTATCTATCTATCTATCTATCTATCTATCTATCTATCTATCTATCTATATCTCTTACCAAGTCTCTGGCCATCAGCCATGCTGATCTGCTTATTTGACATTGAACCCTTATCTCACAAGGTCACACATCCGAGGAGGGGGGCGGTCTACCAATGACAGTGGGGAGCAAGGCTTATCATTAACTATTGTTACTCTCCAGATTACATGCACATACATGGGCTCTCCTTCTATGCCTCATCCCTGATCACTTCCACATTTGCTCCTTCCTGGGAAAACTGGTTTTTGTCTTCTCTGAAAATCACCCAACTATTGGAAACACCCTAATTATTTTTCACATTTCCATGTCTCAGTCTCCAGGCACTTGCCAGCTAGACTGAGAAAGGATCTCAGTCATCAAGACAAAGATGTTCTCCAGACAGTTCTAAAGCCCATTCCCTCTTCCCTGCCACCAAATTGATGACTTGCAAAAAGTCATTCTAGAAACAGGCAGCTAATCTCACACACAGTATTTCACCTTGAGGATTACTTTACCCAAACACAGTTTTATAGCAGAATGCATGGCAGTGGATTTCCCTACAGCATTACCATGAATGACCTAGTTTGTTGTTGCACATTTTATCTCTTCCAATCACCACCTCTATCATCCCCCACCCTCTGACCCTGCATTCAAGTATTTTCCGGAAGCTTAAATCTTTCCTTAATTGTATTCTTGATGGAATTATGTTGATAGGTATTTTATTAGCAGCATGGAGTTATTTCTTAGTTCCTTATTCATTTACCTAAAATTCAATAATAAATGTGAAAATTTAGAAGACAAAAGCAGTTTTCTGAATTATTAATAAACATAGTTATCTAGTAAACCTGTCCAAAACTGATATAGAACACATCAAGTCTAAAAAATTCATGAATATGTCATAAATTTTTATAAATTTGAAGTATAAACACTTTTTATTGCCACTGTATCTCTTAAAATAAAAGCTATTTCCTTTTTAAAAGTTAATGTAAAAACCCATGGATAAATATTAAATCCCATTAAAATGATTCAAGTATCTATACCAATTCTATTTTATTTTTTAATTTTATAAATTTTTTAAAATAATTATTTATTTATTCTTTGGGAATTTCACATCACACACCCCAATCTCACTCATTCCCCAGTTCCTCTGTATCATCTTGTAGCTTCCCCAACAAAAGAAAACAAAAACAAACACAAAAAGACAACAGAAAAAGAACATTTTGCCATGTTTCCCACCTCTCCATAACATATTTGTCATAGTGGCCTTGGGAGCTTTGGTGTGTCGCCCAGTAGACTCTTTTGCCCAAATAGCTTTCCTTGCAAGTGTTCCTTGCAATGAGTTGTTGGTCTGGTTCAAGGGTCTGGCTTCTGGTACACCATCAATACTGGACCCTCACCAAAACTTCTCTCAAATGTTCTGCAACTACCCTGAATCATGGCAATCCTGCAGCTATGGTTCCCATGACCAGTCCCTTCACGGGCTTCAGCAGGTCATCACAGATGGGGTAGATGTTGGGATGGGCCAACTCAAATTCCCGCATGTTGGCCTGCGTGGTTGCTGAGTTGGTAAGTCCAGACTTCTACCAGGACAGAACTCTCAGGCAAGGGTCAGGGCCAGCTCTCCCTTGCACATGGTGAGGGTTGGGACCGGCTCCTCCAAAGTCAGGGACAGTTTTCTCTTTGCTGCACTCAGTGGATGGGCCATTGAAAGTTGGGGCCAGCTCTCCCATGTCCATACCATTGGGGGCAGTTCTCCCAGGGGTGGGGTTGGGGCAACTCTCCTGCTGAGGTGGCCAGTGAGGGGTCAGACCAGTTCTCATGTGCCTAGGCCACCAGAGCCAGCTCTCTCAGCCCTCTTTCTTCTAAACAGTAACACAGGCTATGGACATGAACACAGACCCTGGTTATTATAGAACTGCAGACCAAGACATGGCCTTTGGGTACATCTTGGGAATGGATGTCCCCATGGTCTCTGGTGGCAGAGCAGGCCACTCAGATTGGTATGACCCCAGAGACAGCATGGCCCTCTGACACCAACATGGGCTCAGGTGGTAACCCAGACCCTGGGTATTCTTACTGCTTAAGGTAGTAACATGAGCCACAAACATCAACACAGCCCCCAGCTACAATAGGGCCACATCAGTGCACAAACCACTCTGCTTCTTCCTTCTCTCCCATTTCTCTACCACATACCTGCTTATCATAGTGGTGCCTGCCCACCAGGGATGAGGGGAGCCCTGTGGGCCTGCCTAAAATTAAATTTCTTGATGTATACAGGTGTTTTGTAGGTGCATCACATGACTGCAGTGTGTAGGAAGGCCACAAGAGGTGTTGGCTCCCTTGAGACATTTGGTAACTACCATATAGATGCTAGGCATCGAGCCCAGGTCCTCTTTAACAAATGAACCATCTCTCCATCTCTCTTGCCCTCCCTAATCCTGCTGCCATTTTTAAATTTGTAAAGCTATGCTTGTTTTAGTTATTTTTCTATTTCTATTGCCAAGGTGAAGGTAACTTATAAAAAAGTGTTTAATTTGAGGCTCATGGTTCCAGAGAGTAAGAGTTCATGAACAAAATGGCATGATACTGGAGCAATAGCTGAGAGCTAATATATTTTTATAAGACTAAGTTTTGCTGTGTGGCTCTGGGTGTCCTGAAACTCATTCTGTAGACCAGGCTGGCCTTGGACTCACAGTGATCCACTTGCTTCTGCCCCCCCCCCCAAGTTCTGGGGATTAAAGGCATGCACTACTGCTGCCTCCATAGGTACCACCACTACCACTACTTGGCAGAGGGCTTATATCTCGATATAACAACCACTGTGAAACAGAAAGGGCACTGAATTTTGAAGCCTCAAAGCCTGTTTCCATTGGCATGCCTCCTCCAAGGTCATGCCTCCTAATCCATCCTAAACAGTTCCACAACTTGGGACCAAGCATTCAAGCATACAAACCTATCTTGGAGGGGAGACATTTTCACTCAAATCACCATAAGAAGCCTTTCATGTAAATAATTAGACAGGTGTGGAAGGATTCCTGTTGTACCAGTAGCCAGTGTTTATCAAGTCTGTGATTTGTAGCCTTGAGGACACATGCTCCATTAACAAACCTGTCAATGACTAGGATGGTTTATGCTGATTACAACCTTGAGAGAACCACCTAGTAGAGAAGCCTCTGGATAAGTCTGTTGGAGACTTTCTGGGCTTGGTTAATTGAGGTAGGAAGACCCATCCTTTTATGTGGATGGTACTATTTCTGTAGGCTAGGGTCCTGGATTGCATAGAAAGGGGAAGAAACTCAAGGGCCAACCTTCCTCCTTTTCTGCTTCTTGACTGCAGACACAATGTGAGAGCTGCCTTGCATTCCCATCACTAAGCTGTCTACCATGATGGACTCTACTCCAAGCTGCCAGCTAAAATAAACCTTTTCTTCTTTACATTGTTGTTATTAGCTGCTCAGTCACGGGAAAAAGAAAAGGAACTGAGAAGATACCTAACACTAGAGGCCTTAATTTCTGCTTTAATCTTTGCAAACATGGCGCACAGACTCTGGCCCTCTTGTAGCATGCACTTGTAGGAAGGGTTTCCTTTCTCCACATCCACAGAGACGTGACTTTCATGGCACTCCGTGACCATTTACTACATAGAGAATTTCCCATGGCAATCTGCTATAAATGTGCTGCTTACTTTTTGTTTGTTTGATTTTTAGTAGACAAAAGGCAATTACAGGAATTTCTTCAAGCACATGTGACCTCTCAGGGCACTGACTTTAGGAACAAGGTGCAAAAAATGTAGGCTATCTGGAAATCAGCTCCTTTAAGGTTGCCCTTGCTTGAGTTCTCTTCAGAATTTTGTTTTGTGTTTGTTTGTTTGTTTTCTGAGACAGGGTTTCTCTGTGTAATAGCCCTAGTGTGGGAGGCTGTGTTATTTCATTTTAAATAATTGTCTCAACCACTGGTTTAATAAAAAGAGCTGATTGGCCAAAGGCAGGCAGGAAGTGTAGGCGGGGCTACCAGACTAAGAAAATCTCTGAGAACAGAATGCCAGAGCAGAACGCCAGAGAGAAGCCAGAAGAAGCCGAGGACAACTATGCTGCTTTAAAGAAAGGTACTGAGCTGCATGGCTGAACAAGAGACATGGGTTAGATGAAGGGTAGAGAGCTAGCAAGTGATATGCCTGGGCCTGAGGCTGATCAGCCAAAAACTAATGAAAGCGTCTGTGTGTCTCTGTAGGACTGCGGGACTGCGGGTCTGCAGGTCTGTGGGCCTAGACCTTGAGGTTAGGCCAGAAAGTCTGGGCCAGAAACCTCGTACTACACCCTAGCTGTCCTGGAACTAGCTCTGTAGACCAGGCTAGCCTCAAACTCCGCCTCCCAAGTGCTGGGATTAAAGTTGTGTACCACCACTGCCTGGCTTTCTCAGAATGTTTTCGTTATGTGCATACAGGGGAGCACATACTTTCAATACTGTTGCTACATGTAATGTGCAGTGAGGAATCACTGAGAACTCATTAAAAGCGGTGGTTTGTTCACATCAGAATAGGGGAAAGATATTTAGTTGAAGAAAACTCTCTATATAGATAGACATAAAGTGCAAGAATTGGCATCAGAAACTAAAGAAGCAACCAAATCCCTCCGAGCCACAGAAGGGAACAGTGGGGAGGAGACTCTAAAATGTCCTGGAGACTCTGAACCACAGATTATCACTGAGTACTTATGATCTCCCTGGTGTTTTAGATTTACTCAGATACTAGACTCTGCATGAAAAGAAACAACAGGGGGTAGTGGTTGGAAGGAACAGTCACAACCACACGTTGCTTAGTAACAGGGAAACCATCTGAGAACCGTGTCCTTAAGTGACTTTGTCATGGGAACATCACAGAGTTGCTTACATAAACTAAGATGGTCAGGTGATAAAATATCTTTAAATTTCACAAGCGTTGACATCAATGTTGTTACACAGCATAAAACTATGTCATAAGAGAAATTACATCAAGAGGTTTTTGGGTTTCTTGTTACTGATTTTTATTTTATTCATTTTTTAGATCTGTAATAATCACCACTCAAATGGAAACTGTCAAGAAATGATGAATTTATTTGCTAGAGTTTTGTATGTTTTGGAACAAGATAAAATAAATCATCTCCTGTACACAAATTAGTTTGGTAAGTTGGGCTGTGTCAAATATTGAGACTGTGCCCCGGGTAAACATCATATCTCTTCAATGTTATAGCTGTCTGATTTTGGAACCTGAGATTAAAGCAGCCTCTGGCTATCTCATTTCTTCTGCCCTGTACCTGGACGTTGATATCTTCTCCTCTTTTAGAGCTGTACATTTATTTCATTATGTACATTCAGTACTGAGCTTCACCAATCCTTATTGCTGGTAGCTCCTATGAATTTTAGGTTAGAGTTTTTCAAAGAATAATCTCAAGTCTCAGGCTTCTCTGAGTATCCAATGCAGGACAGAGTGGACTCAACCAATATTTCACTGTAGGTTCTATATAGTCTCCTGGTGTCTTTCCCATCTTTATGATCCTCAAGAAAAGATGTCTTCTTTCTCCAAGTACTTTACTACATAATATTTTCCTGAGGTCAACAAACATAAAATTGTCTAGTAAACATGAGGAGAATGCAGGAAGATTGCATAGCCTTTTGACTGTTTTAAGGTTTTTTTTTTTTTTTTTCAGTACTACTGAAAGTAGGGTCTCTCTCTGCATTATTATTTTCCCCCATAAACTTTACCTTTGGCTGCAAAATAAACACAGCTTTATAAGCTCAGAGATGTGGAAGTTTTTACAGCTGAGAGCTCAATAAACCATACAATGCCAGTGTTTCCACATCCCTCCACAAGCTAGTTTCAATGGGAGAGGTTTCCTCTGGGTTAGAACTTGATGCATGCCATCCTGGTGGAGATGGCATGGCAGAAGAGACAGAAAGCCAACTGATCACGGGCTGCATTTGCAACAGGAAGTAGAAGGTGAACAGGAAATGAAAACAAGCTATAAAGCCTACGATCTGTACCTGTGACTCATTTCTTCCAATGAAACTTTACTTTCTAATGCTTCTAGAACTTTCTCAATCACTGTTCTGAGCTGGGGACCAGGTGCTGGAACACCTGAGCCTATGTGAGACATTTTACATTCATACCATGAGTAGATTTTCTGTTGTAGACACTGGCTGTCTTGACAAATAAAAAAACATCTAAAAATAGAAAGGGCCCCGCTGAGAGATGCTCTCAGGGATTTTTTTAATGCCTTAGGAATGACTAAATACTTTGTACAAGAGCTGAAATGTACAGTTTTTGAGTTTTCCTCTACTCCACTGGTTCTGAGCCCTTTGTCAAACATCCATCTCCTAAAATATTTACATTATGATTCATAACATTAGCAAAATTACAGGTAGTAGTAATAAAAATAACTTTATAGTTGGGGTCATCCCAACATGAATAATTGTGCTAAAGGATGGCAGCATTAGGAAGGTTGGAAACCACTGCTGTACTGAAGTTTGTTGAGTTTTATGTGCCCAGCTATCTTTTTAAATTGACGTACTTAGAAATTCCCATTATAGTTGAGAACTTATTTTTCCTTCAACAGACCTCAGATCTCTCTTCTAATTTTCTGTTTGGAAAAATGCCGTATTTTAGATAACCATAGTTGTTAACTTATGTTCAAAGCAGCAATCAAGACTGAGTGATTCCAATTCACGATAGATTCCATAGCTGTACATATATAGAACAATTCCCCTTAGAATTCAAGGCTCAAAGAAGCCAGTGACAATTCATGCTGTGTTCTAGGATTGCTGTTGCTATTTAATGGGTTTTTCTTTACATTTTCTATATTCTATCTAAGCAAAAGAAGAAAATAAATCCTTAGTAAGCTCTCAAATCTATTAGATATTTTATAAGCTAGGACATATTACACTTTAGGCTAGGATCCTTGGTGTTCACATATGAAATGAGGAAGTGGGCTTCCCGCTGTGGATCTTGTCATCTCCGTGAACTGTAGACTCATATGAAATGGTTGCCCATCTATAGCTCTGGGTAAGTGATGGACTTTGCCCTACTTACATTCCTATTTTATTTATATTCATCACAGGTCTTCCATTTGTCATTGCTGTATAAAAAGGCAAAAGAAGAAAGCAGCTGCTTTTAGAGGAGATGTTTGAACCATTTATCTCATTTTATGGCTCATTTCACTAAGCGGCTGTTTACATATCACCTGTTGTGACCTGACTTGAATCTTTGATTAGAACAATCATTTATAATTACAAATCTCAAATGAATGCTTTTGTAACCAGCAATTTGATGGGGTGGCGTATTGATTTTTATTCTCCATAGAATTAGAATTGGGTCACCCTCTTTATAACTGTCTTTTCTTGTATTATTCCCCGCCTTCCAATTTACCTTTGAACTACCCTCCCACTTATTTGTTTTTCCCTACAATAGGCTGCTATCTTTTTATATAGTTGTCAGAGGACATTTCTCTGTTTTATTTTATTTCGCTCCTTAATATAGTAATTCAGAAATTTCCTCATGGAAAGAGAAAATCACTGTTGAATGATTGGGTGACTGGTGAGTCAGATCAGTGGGCTGAAGGGTTGAGTAATAACACACACAACTTGGATACCCCAATACTGTTACCAAGACAGCTACTTGAACCTTGTCTAAACTGAGCCCTGATGGTGTCATATCAATGATTAGTGAGGGAACACCGTCATCCCCACATCCACACATTTGCATAGACAGAATTTAATGGTTTGGGCCCTAAGTGTTCAGGAGTTTTGGCAATGAAATGATTTGAGAATCCCAGACCCAGAGAAAGGATCTCACAGAATCCCTGGACCCAGCTAGTTGGAGAGTCCATGATGTTCCCATAAATGATTGACAGTACTCAGAGGGGACTCCAAGGGGCTTCCTGAATGATGTGAATCCAGGATGAAGTGCTAAATTTTATCCACACTTAACAGCCTTTTACCCACCCCAAATCAGGAGGTAGGCTTGACAGCATATGAAGAGTAAAGTACTTAATGCAGATGATGATAATGGTGACAAGTGTCTCTTCTGCAGAGAAAATTAAAGGTAAGATACAGCATTTTTTCTTGCAGATGAGAAAAGTACAAAAGCTTAAGTCACTTGTCCAATGTTAAATATCCACTTCAATTTTTATGTTTATTAATTATTAATAAAATTTCTTTTACATACTCTCCACTGTTTCTCCTCCCTTCCCCTCTCTAGCTCTCCCCTTCCCTCCCTCCCTGCAACCTTACCTCCCATCCACTCCTCAAAGGGTGTAAGGCCTCCCTTGGGTAGTCAACACAGGCTAACATATGGAGTTAAGGCAGGACCCATCCTGTCCTCCCTGTGTCAAGGCTGAGCGAAGCATCCCACCATAGGAGGTGGGTTCTAAAGAACCAGTTCATGTATCCAGGATAATTCCTGGTCCTATAGCTAGGGGCCTTTAATATCTTGACCAATGCAACTGTCACGCTCATTCAAAGGGCCTAGTTCGGTCCCATGCAGGCTCTCCAGCTGTCAGTCCAGAGTCATGAGCTCCATTAGCTCAGGTCAGCTGTCCCTGTGGTTGTCTCCATTGTGCTCCTGACCCTCCCCCTGCTCCTCTAGTTGTTCCTCCCTCTCTTCAACTCAACTCCAGGGGTTCAGCCAAGTGCTGGGCTCTGAGTGTCTGCATCTGCTTCCATCAGTCATTGGATGTAGGCTATGATGACAATTAGGGATGATCACCAATCTGACTACAGGGGAGGCTAGTTCAGGCACCCTCTCCAGCATTGCTAGGAGACTTAGCTGGGAGCCACTGTGGGTTCCTGTGGATTTCTCCTGCACCAGGTTCGCCCCAAGCCCGTGATGGCTCACTCTGTCAGAATATATCTTTTATTGCTCCTTTCTCCATCCTCCCCCCAATTCAGCCATCTTGAAACCTCATGTTCCCACCCCCTCTCCTCTCCCCTCACACACCCTCCCAGTTTACCCAGGAGATCTTAACCATTTCCCCTTTCTGGACAATCCACGTGTATCCCTCTTAGGGTCCCTCCTTCTACCTATTTTCTCTGGGGTTGTGAAATTTAGCCTGCTCCTCCTTTGCCATGTATTTGCTATCTACCACCCACTTATGAGGGCATACATACCATGCTTGTCTTTCTGAGTCTGGGTTACCTCACTCTTGATGACTTTTTCTAGTTCCATCTATTTGCCTATAAAGTTCATGATGTCATTGTTTTTACCATTGAGTAATACTCCATTGTGTAAATTTGCCACAATTTCTTTATCCATTCTTTTGGTTGAGGGGCATCTAGGTTATTTGCATGTTCTGGCTATTATAAATAATGCTGCTATAAACATAGTTGAACAAGTGTCCTTATGGTGTAGGTGGGCATCTTTTAGATAAATGCCCAAGAGTGGTATTGCTGGGTCCTGAGGAAGCCGATTCCCAATTTTCTGAGAAACCACCACACTGATTTCCAGAGTGGTTGTTCAAGTTTACATTTCTACAAGCAGTGGAGGAGTGTTTCCCTTTCTCCGAATCCTCTTCAACAGGGGTTGTCATCAATGCTTTTGATCTTAGCCATTTTAATGGGTGTAAGATGGCATCTCAGAGTCATTTTGAATTACATTTCCCTGATGGCTAGGGATTTTGAACACTTGCTTAAATGTCTTTCAGCCATTTGAGATTTTTCCGTTGAGAATTCTGTTTAGAGCTATACTCCATTTATTTATTTATTTATTTATTTATTTATTTATTTATTTATTTATTTATTTATTTATTTATGTATGTATGTATGTATGTATGTATGTATGTATGTATTTATTTATTTATTTATTTATTATTTTTTATTTATTTATTTATTTATGTATTTATGTATTTACTTACTTACTTACTTACTTACTTACTTATTTATTTATTTAAAAACATTTTTATCTATGTATCTCCCTGCTCCCACTCCCTTCCCTCCTCCCAGTTCTCCCAGTCAGCCTTCAGCTTTGACCCTCCCTATCCTCCATCCCCTCCCCCAAAAGGGCAAGGAGTCCCAACATCTCAGATTTTATACTAATACTAAGCTGTTTTTATTACTATAGCTCTATAGTAAAGCTTTAAGTCATGAATGATGATGCTTCCAGAAGTTCCTTTATTGTATATCCTGGTTTTGTTTTCTGTTTCTTTTGTTTTTCCATATGAAATTGAGTATTGTTCTTTTGAGGTATGTGAAGAAGTGTGTAGAATTTTGATGGGGATTGCATTGAATCTCTAGATTGCTTTTGGTAAAATTGCCATTTTTACTATGTTGATCTTACCTACCCAAGAACATAGGAGATCTTTACATTTTTTAATATCTTCTTCAGTTTCTTTCTTCAAGGACTTAAAGTTCCTGTCATACAAGTCTTTCACTTCTTTGGTTAGCGTTACCCCCAAGATGTTTTATGCTATTTGTGGCTTTTGTAAAACATGATATTTCCCCAATTTCTTTCTCCACTTGTTTTATCATTCATATAGGAGGGATACTGATTTTTTTGAGTTAATCTTGCATCCTGTCGCATTACTGAAGGTGTTTACCAGCTGTAGGAGTTCCCTGGTAGAGTTTTTTGGGGGTCACTTATGTATACTATCATATCATCTTCAAATAGCAAAAGTTTGACTTCTTCCTTTTCAATTTGTCCCATTGATCTCCTTCAGTTGTCTTATTGCTCTAGCTAGAACTTTAAGCACTACATTGAATAGATATTGGGACAATGAACAGCCTTGTCTTGTTCCTGATTTTGGTGGAATTACTTTAATTTCTCTCCAATTAGTTTGATGTTGGCTATTGGTTTGCTGTATGTGGCCTCTATGTTTAAGTGTGTTCCTTGTATCCCTGAGCTCTTCACTGTCTTTATCATGAAGGAGTGCTGGATTATGGTGGATGACATTGACAGAATTTTGTATGTTGAACTATACCTGTACCTCTGGCATGCAGCCTACTTGATCTTGGTGGATGATTGTTTTGATGTGTTCTTGAATTTGATTTGCCAATATTTTATTGAGTATTTTTGCATCAATGTTCATGAGGGAGATTGGTCTATAATTCTCTTTCTTTGTATCTTTATGTGGTTTGTTTATCAGGGTGACTATAGTTTCATAAAACAGCTTTAGCAATGCTCCTCTGTTTCTATTGTGTGGAACAGATTGAGAAGTATTGGTATTAGCTTTTCTTTGAAATTCTGGTCAAATTCTGTGCTGAAACCATCTGGGCCTAGATTTTTTTTTGGGGGGGGGGGTTGGGAGATTTTGATAACTGGTTCTATTTCCTTGTGGTTATAGGTCTATTTAAATTGTTTATCTGATATTGATTTAATTTTGGTATGTGGTACTGTCCAGAAAATTGTCAATTTCTTTTAGATTTTCAAACTTGTAGAGTAAAAGTTTTCAAAGTATGACCTGATAATTCGCTGGAGTTCCTCAGTGTATATTCTTATACCTCCCTTTGCATTTCTGATTCTGTTAATTTGGGTACTCTCTATCTCTGCCTTTTGGTTAGTTTGGATAAGGGTGTAACAAGAGGTTTCTTGGTCCCTGGCGGTCAGAGGCCCAGACCCACAGACCTGCAGCCCCAGACCCCTTAGCAGCCTGCCACTGCTCAGGCCTCAAAAATTACTCAGATGTTTATATTAAGTTCATGCTGTTTGGCCTACGGCTCAGGCACATTGCTAGCTAGTTCTTACATCTTAACTCAACCCATTTCCATTAATCTGTGGCTCACCTGTGCTCCTCACATGTTGCTCCTTTGGGCTTCGGGCTTGGTCTGTCTGACTCTGCCCTGCTTCTCCTACCTATGCTCTGATTTCTCCTTGTACTTTTTCTATGGTGCCTGTCATGGGCCCAAACTGCTCCTTTATTTAAAGATTGCTATTCACAGCATGCAGAAAGACATTTCCATATAATAAGGGTTTGTCACTTTATTGATTTTCTCAAAGAATCAACTGCTTGTTTCATTGATTCTTTGTATTGTTCTCTTTGTTTCTATGTTATTGATTTCGGTTCTCAATTTGATTATTTCCTGGTGTCTGTTCCTCCTGGATTAGTTTGCTTCTTTTGTGTTCTAGAGTGTTCAGTTGTGCTGGTAAATCTCTAGTGTGAGATTTCTTCACTTTCTCTATGTGAGCAATAGAAACTGAATCCTCATTTAAATCATCGTTGGGTCAAGGAAGAAATTACAGACACCATGAAAGCGGTGCTAAGAGAAAAGTTTATAGAACTAAATACCTACAAAAGGAAACTTTCTTTTTCAGTGGGTGGTGGCTAAATCAGAGACTTATAATTGGACAGAGTGCAAAAAGCTCATGAGGCCCTTCCCCCCTCTCTAAGGGACTATATGCAGTTATTGGTTACTGGAGGAGAAGTACCATTTTCTTCAGTGATGTAGCCACTAATAAGTTGCCCTTAACTCTAGTAAATAAACCCACAACCATGCTCATGCAAATGAGCTTAATTAAAGTCAGTGAATCACATGCCCAAAAAGAACAAAATATGAAATTAGAACTTGTTGGGAAGAACAGTTTAGTGGAAAAGAGAGGTGAGAGGGGATAATGGGGGTGCAAATGACAGGAATTCACAGTATACATGTATGGACACATAAAAAAATTTTTACAAAGAATTTCAGGGTAGGCAAAGGCTTCCTGCTTATGCCTATATTGAATGGGCATTTTTGAAAGCAGCAAAGGTCATGCTGTCATCAAAATAAAATCAACACAACAAAAACCAAGACTTGAATGGACAAATATCAAAGATGTGCTATATTTTCTTGCAGAAAAGTAACAGCAAGTCCTATTTCTCTAGGGTTTCTAGGAATTCTATCGATGTGATGAAGGTGTAAAGATCTGCAGAGGCGTCTAACCAATAAGAAACTAAAGAGAAATAAAGCTAGGATTTCTGAATGGCATTAATGGTCAGGGTGCTAGAAGTTACTTTTTATCCTCATTTTAACTAGTTTCTCATAAATTAAATTTTCTATCAATATTTTTATGGAATTCATATATATATATATGAATTCCATAATATATATATATATATATATATATATATATATATATATATATATATATATATATATATATATATATATAGGAGGGTTGCCTTTACAATGGCTTGGGAAGGTGTGTAAAGAACATTTGAATGTTGAGATCATATAGTATATTGTAACAATGAGGTTTCTGGCTAGGACTAGCCCACAGTTCAGACCTGCCTACTGCCGCTTATCTGGACCACCAATCCCACGGTCCCAAAGGGACACACAGATGCTTATTTTAACTTCATGCTGTTTGGCCTATGGCTTAGGCACATCACTAGCTAGCCCCTTCATCTTAACTCAACCCATTTTCATTAATCTGTCTGCCACGTGAACCATGGCTCACCTGTGTTCCTTACATGTTTCTTCTTTGGGTTTCTGGCTCCATCTGTGTCTGACTCCACCCTCCTTCTCCTGCCTATATGCTCCTGCCTATGGCTATGGTGTTCTCTAAGAGCCAAAGAAGCTTCTTTATTTAAAGATTGATATTCACAGCATACAGAAAGACATACCCACATCAGTATATGGAAACAGATTTTTAAGGGTGTTTTTAGACCATAAGATTTTCCATGTCATTTATGAACAATGGTTTTAAATTATTGCTGAAAACGTTTTCCTATGGAAGCACTAAATTTTAAATAATTTCTAAGTTTGTGGATAAACACACGTCAATGCACACATTTTATGATAGAAGCACATCATGAGAAGTAAATGCTTTGGTGACTTTTCATTGTGTGGGCATCATAATGTGTGTTTACATAAACCTAGATTTTATAGTTGTAGCAACATCCCATACAAACAAGCTAAGGTGTAATTCATCAGCCACATGATGTGGCCTTGATACAATCAAGAGTTGAGATAAATAGGAGACTGGAGAATCTACTGCCCCAGTAACACTGATTTCTATCTTTATGCTAAACATTATCCATTGCATCTCTGCCTTCTGACTGACATAAAGTGTAACAAGCTTTTTATACATAAAAATAAATGCTAATACAACAAAATTACAGCATAATAAATACAAAAGATTACTAGCGTTATCAAATACTATGTATTACACATTGGCGTGTGTGTTATCCTTTTATCTGAAGGGCAGTCCAGGAGGTTTGTTTACAACAACACCATCATAAATGTATGAGTAAGGTGTTGTGCAATGGTGTTGCCATGGGTATGGTATCACTAGGCAATGTGTACTTCCTGGCTTAATTATAGTCTTAAGGGACAAGAGTCATATGCAGGCCTTTATTGACCATGTTTGGTCAAAGACTGTGTGAGTATGTGTAACAAGATACAAGCACTTTTGCAGACATGTTATTGTACACAGTTCTAATACCTTCTAAAAAACAAATGCACCAAACGAAGATAATTGAGTTAAAGAATGTTAATGATTCTGAATTGAGGTATTGTTTGCCAAATTTAATAACACCATTCTATTAGGATAGAAGATAATCTCTATTCTTCCCTCAACATTAGAAATCTTGACTAATCCATGTTCTAAGACAGGAGTCCCTTTGTTTCTTTATTATTTCCACTGTATATATTATTTAAAGTTTTACACCTACTGGATAAAACATGCTCTCAGTAACTTTTAACATGTTTTCCCTACCAGCTTATAAGATATTGTCTTGTATTAAATAAATTTTAATATAGCACTTTATATGTATATTTATATGATGCTTATGTTTTTTAATTTTTCAACTCGTTTTATTTGATTATGGAATTGTGTATCATGCTTAGGAGTTTAAATTTTTACATGATTAACTCTGTAAAACCTGCATTTGCTGTGAGTAGATTTTCATATAGTCACTCATATCATCTTTTCTATTTTAAGGTCTCATCTATACTTTAGAAATTCTTGAGGGGGTCTGTTAGCTCCTTATAATATTGAAAGTGTGCATTTATTTTTGTGTTTATCAAATGTTATTGGTGTCTGGCATATTGACTCACACCTTTAATCCAAGCACTCAGAATTCTGGCAGAGGCAAGTAGATGCACGTGAGTTCAAGGCTAACCTGGCTTGTATATTGCGCCCTATGCCAACTAGGACTAGTTAAACTCTTCCAAAAAAAAAAAAATGTTTTTAAGTGAAAATTTGGGGAATTGCATTGCCAGTATTTTCCAGCCAAAGTGGAAGAGGTGGTTTTAAGATTCTTGGTTCTTCAGATAACTCCATTAATCAAATGATCACAATCAAGCAGGCGGTGGTAACACTCATCTTTAATCCCGGCACTTGGGAAGCAGAGGCAGGTGGATCTCCGTGAGTTTGAGGTCAGTCTGGTGGTGAAACATTAAAAAAAAAAAAAGTCACTGTCATTGCCAAGATGTTTCAGTAGGAAGAAAATTAACAGTTGGATGTATCTTAAAGAATAATGGGTCCGTTATATAGCCAGGCATGTGAAGGTAGGGGCTTGGCAGTCAGTGAGATCCTGCTGTACTAACGGGCTTGTGAATCTTCTCTCCTACATTCCTCCTGTCTGAAGCTGTGTTAAGTCTCACCCAGCTGCACAGAGAAGCAACAAAGAATCTTCCTCATTCAAACCAGGAAGTGAGAAGCAAGCTTCTGTTTAATCTATTAGCCAGGACTGCATAACATACCACAAAAACTGATCACTGGTGAAGGCAGCAGAATGACCCTGATTCTAGATAAACTGCATTAACTGCTAGTTGCTTCTTGAGAATGGGGGAATGCTTGATATTTGTTATGACAAAATATATATCAGGTAATCCATTTATGAAATAAGTTTGGGTGAGGCCACAATTTGAGCTCCCAGTCTGGGTGAAACTATTGCTTTTAGGTCCCTGGTGTGGGGGAGAGTGCCACATAGCATTAACAAGAAATGTTGATGAGGCAAACCATTTACAACATGACTAGGAAGCTCAGGAAGGAAAAGGGAAGTGCTTAGCCTCACAGTCGCTTTTGACTGATGGCTCCAGTGACCTAAGGACCTCTCACCACCCATTAAAACTTCCACCACCTTCCAGTCATATCAACCTGGGGGCCCAAGAAAAGTGTGTTGCACCATCCAGTAGCAGTGATGTCTCTGCTTTCTGGATTTCTTCTCTTCTCTCTCACAAGAAACATTTTCTGCACCGCTTTCCGAACAATGGAAGATCTGAGTCATATAGTCAAGTCACTGACTCTTTATTTAGAAAGAGTACAGCAGCATTAACAATTAGTAGCAAACAGGGGTTCGCCTTAAAGAATGTGAAAGACTGTGCTTGGTTGTGTGTCTACCCTCTACAGCGTAGCTGGCTCTCTGTACCTGCTCTGAAGAGGGGTCCTCTGATACCCTATTTAGACTCTTTTGTGTCCTTCAAGGTTCATATATCTTGGGCTCAGTTCTTGGGGTTGCACTGTTGGAAGGCCCTCTGGCAGTTTGCCACATTCTTACTATCATTTTCCTCTAGTATACTCAATGGTCTGCTGTGGCAGAGCTAACTTCGTGAAAGACTGAGAGAGAGAAATGGACTGCAAAGGGGAGGTGGTTCTGAAGGTTTGGTGTTATCGCAAAGGAAGAGAGAGATACAAGGCTTTGGAAATTCTACACTGAATTTCAGATAGGAACTGGTACTTTGTAACCTTCTAGTAGTAATGATTTTATTAGCCTTTGGT
The DNA here is from genome assembly GCA_033318265.1 of Phyllotis vaccarum. Lineage (NCBI taxonomy): Eukaryota > Metazoa > Chordata > Mammalia > Rodentia > Cricetidae > Phyllotis > Phyllotis vaccarum. The sequence continues at coordinate 69,773,756 of JARWLC010000002.1, forward strand.
ACTAAGATGAATGTTGACCAGTAATGCCAGCTGTCTAATTTATTCACGAGGAAGACATTGACTCTTTTCTTAAAAGTCTTTATTTTATTTTGTTTTTGCAAGACAGGGTTTCTCTGTGCACTCTTTGCTGTCCTGGAACTTGTTCTGTAAGCCAGGCTGCCCTCCAACTCAGAGATCCACCTGCCTCTCCCTCTTTAGTGCCAGGGTTAAAGGGGTGCACCATTAACCTCCTGACACTGAGAAGTCTTTAAAGTTTCACTTCCAACTTTTGTCTTAACCACTTCTGTTTATCGCTTACAGAAACCACTTCCGAAACGTTCTCATTCTGTTTCTCCCTTTTAATGTTTAAATTTTAGTGAAAAATTTTTACATTATACATTGAGCAAATGATTTATACAAATCAGATGATTTCTTATTATACATATTTTATGTGAAATGTAGTTAATATTGTCATTGTCTCCATCTGTGGCTCTCAGCCTAATGGTCATGACCCTTTTGACAACCCTCTATCTACAAAACTATTTACATTATGATTCATAACAGTAGCAGAATTATAGTTGCAAGGCAGCAACGGGAATTTTTTATGGCTAGGGGTCACCGTAAAAAAGAGGAACTGTATTAAATGGTCACAACATTAGGAAGGTTGAGAACCATTGGTCTGCACAAAATAACTATTTTCAAAGACCCTATAACCTACAGTCTGCTCCATTATTTCTACTGAAAGGGAGACCAACAATCAGAGTAGATTCCAAGTTTAACATTCATATGATGGAGGATGTTTGCCTGTTACCTCACAATTTTATCATCACCACTCTAGACGTGGACAGCAGTAAGGATGTGGACGCAGTGATGAAATTGTCTCTAGTTTCTGCCTTCACAGGCCCCTTAGTGGCTCCTGAGGAGTCAAACAACTTTGTCTGTTCTGTGTTGTATTTGGATATGAGGAAGATGTGATTGAAAAAATCCAAGTTACCAGAGGAAATACATCTAATCCCTGCATTAAAATGCAAGCAGTGGTGGTAACAAGCATTTTTTTTTTCATTTTAATATTTTTTTAATTAAAAATGTCTTTTTTTTTTATCCATGTATCTTCCTGCTCCCCCTCTCTTCCCTTCTCCCAATCCCTCCCAGTCAACCTTCAGCTTCCCCTTCCTCTCCCCAAAAAGGGGAAGAAGTCCCAAGGTGGGTCAGCTCAGTGTGGCACATCCACTCCGGGCAAGTTGGTAATGGGCAATTTGGAAGCAAGAACAAGTTAAGTCAAGGACAGAGACCTGAGACACTGGACAGAGAAAGCAGTTCCATGGAAAGAGAGAAAGGCTGTAGAGGTAATGGTTCTGAGTCGAAAGCAACAGAGAAATAGGTGTTGGGTTACCCTGGAGACAACATGATACCTTTGGGTGATTATTAACTGCTGTCCTTGAGTGAATGGCTAGCTGAGATCCTGAGTGTCTGGGAAATATACAATTATATTAGATAGAATTTACTTTTTTTCTTTTTTGTAAGAGCTGCTATGTCTCCACTCTTAAAACAACAAACAACAAAAACAAACAAACAAAAAAAAGGATATAACACACATAAGGTGTTTTTGTCTAAAACCATTACATTGTATGGTAGCCAAACTTGATTCCAGACTGGCTGTAGCCCTTCTGACTTCTGTTTCTGTCTTGTCTTTGGACCATGAGATTTGGTCCTTCCTGAGCCTGACAATGGCCCCACCCTGACGCCCAAGCCTGATGCTCTGATCCTACCATTGGGACTGGTAAGGGAGACTAAGATTCTCAGTCAGCAAATGCCAACTTACATCAAAGCAGCTAAGTATGGAAATCCTGGCCTCCACCTCATCCACTCTGGTCATTAGAATGTCTGTGTCTGGAAATCGGAAGGGACACCAGAGAAGTGAATTTTTAAACGTAGTATATTGCCTTGGTCATCATATTAATTATGAAATATAACTGTTAATTAGCATTATCATTAAAAGGCCTCAGCTTGAAAAGGATGTGTAAGTCAAGAGTGAGTATATGAGAAATCTGGGCTTTGCTGTCTTATCTTCCTTTTGTGTTTGCTCCTACACTCTTGAAAATCCTGAAACCTAAATACAGTTCTAACTAAAGCTCACCCTTGCCTTTCTCTCTGTTTTCTATCTGTGGTGTGTTAATGAGACTCTGGACAAACTAGTGTGAAAGGCAATGTAAGAATGGGACAGTTGTGCCTATGAGCTAGGAAGGCCCTGACCAGAACAGGAAACAGAAAACCAGTCCTTCCCATTCTTTTTGGGCATTGCTCTCTCCCTCACTGCTCTTCCCTCTAGTGTTGGCATTAGATGTCTCTCGAAGGCCTATGTGTTACTTAAAGCCTGTGTCACAAGATGTGGCCATTGGAGATGAGGATCTGTTTAGGTCACTGGGCAGACTTTTGAAGGGGATTGTGGGACTGTCTTCTCCTCGCTTACTGTCTTTTGCTTCCTGGCCCAGGGTGAGCATGTGCCTCCTAATTCCTGTTTCTTGGAGGCTGCCCATTGAACCCTCTTTACCATTCACCCCAGGAAAGAGGAGGACTGTGGTTCATGAGGGACCAAACATTCACAGAAGGACAAAGTCAACACATCTCAGCTTACCCTGGACAGAGGTGACGTATTCTGGGGCTTCATATACTTAAGATGAGCAGCTAAGTAGGCTTTGTGCAGCTGCGGGGTCCAAGCCTCCAGGTTGCCTCTATCAGGACTCACTGACATCTCTCTCCCTCGATGAGCTCAACACTGTTTCTTATCTCTTCCCATCTTCTACATTGTTGTTCCTACTGTATAGGACAGTGTCTTGTACAGAGCAACATTTGAAGGATGAACACTGAATAGGTCTCTTAAAACTTTGGTTTTAGGGAGCAAAACCTTCCCAGTTATCCCCAAATGACCCTGTTCTAAGGGCTTTAAGGGACACTGAAAGGTTTTCTGGCAGTCAGAGCTCTGTGACTTCAACTCCTGACCTAGTCAAAGCAGCTCTGCTGTTTTATTTATTTATTTATTTATTTATTTGTTTGTTTGTTTGTTTGTTTGTTTGTTTATATTTTTGCATGTGTTATGTATTGTATAAAACATAATTTGTATTTTATAGGATCCCATAGGATAAAAAAATGTTCTGCATTGATCTCTACCCAGGAACTTTTCAAACTTAAGCTATCCCCCTGCTCCTTCTATTTTCTTCCTCCTTCCTTCTCTTCTTCCTCTCATTCCTTCCTTCTCCCTCCCTCTTTCCCTTTCCTTCCGTCATACAGATTCCAGGTATCGAACTCAGATCATCAGGCTTGTATCCAGCCCTTTTATTCACTCAGCCACCTTGTCAATCTCAAAGTAAATACCTTTAAAAAGTCCCTTTGATGCTTGGTTTCTAGGCTGCTCAGTTTCCTTGGTTTGAGTGTGTAAAACTACTATGAGATTTATCCAAGTCCTAAGTTAGTTATCCTACCAAAGCACTTTGTAAACTTAAGACCTGACCTATATGTATTTAGTTAACTACATTTTATTATGCTTTTAGAAGATTTTTTTTTACTATAAATGTAATATGAACCTTTGAAATTTTGCTATGTTCCATGTACTCAATTCTAAACTAAAAGGTTTTGTATTCCAAGATGCTTTTGATTCAGCCAATGAGGTAGACATTATACAATTTTATAAATAGAGAAAGAGATTCAAAGGGGTAACTAACATGACTCCCAAAATTCCACACTTGGTGAACACTGAAACTGAGATGTAGAACAGGTACTTGTTAACCTCAAACCTCTTTTTGTCTGCATACCCTAAACAGCAGCCTTTGGTTAAATTTGTGTGGTCAATTAGCCTCATACACCCTGACTCTTCCAAACCCTTTACCTGAGTTCTATAGCTACCCCTCTCCATGTGACCAGAGCTTTTTCTACACTTCTCTGCTGAGTTCTCCAATTATTCCTAAGAACAACCTGCTGATAGGCCCAGGATGCACTTCATATTGGGTATCCCCTTCTTTTCGTTCTTGGGCTCTTGTTTCACCCACTAATCAGAACTTTGTCAATTCTCATGTGGTCTGGAGAATATATATCTGAATTTGCTTCCTGTACATTATTTCCTTTTTTAGGTTCTGTTGATAACCCAGTGATCCTTAGTCCTTTATTCATGTCTGTTTATGATATTCTTCTACTAAGTTCCCAAGATAGCTTCTGCCCTAACATGCTTGAAAAATAGCAGCAGCTTTCTGTAATTTATCCCCGAGACTTGTGGCAGAGGTTTTGGTTTCTCTCTTCTGGTGTTTTGTTGAGTTTTCTTATTAGCAATTGATTACTCAAGAACCGAGCAGAACAGCTACTGTGGGTTGCAGCACATCTGGAGATTGCAGCTGTATTGGGTAGTGGAATCTCCAATTCCACACAAATAAGCTGATAGAGGGCTGCTGCCTGTCTGATAGAGCTGGGAAGCTGCCTAGTCAACGTTCTGGGTCAACTAACTACTGCTTCTTTGCCCTCCCAGCTCATCCCTGCCCTCCTAGGCAAAACTACTCAGTATTCTCTTTGCATGATCATTTTGATCATACCCTAATGATTTATTCTAGCAGACCCTTGCTCAAGAGCATCTTAGTCTCCCTAGCTCTCTGCCTCTGTCTGCCCCGCCCCTTGCTCCACCCCTTCCTATCATGTGACTGACCATTGCCTGAATATCTCTTATCCAAACAGCACCATTTGACAAAGTAAAAAAGAAGCAACTGTCTAATTTTCTAACCAAGCAGCCAATCTTTCTCCTATTGTTTACTTGCTTGCAAACCCATTGAATGTTAACATTTTCTTTTTGAAGTTTGTGGTGGTTTGAATAAGAATGGCCCCCATAGGTTCATGCATTTGAATGCTTAGTCACTAGTGAGTGGAACTGTTTGAAAGGATTAGGATGATTAGGAGGTGTGGACTTGTTGGAGAAACTGTGTCACAAGGGGTGAGTTTTGAGGTTTCAAAAGCCTAAGTTAAGCCCATAGTTTCACTCTTTGCCTGCAGATCAGGATTTAGCTCTCAGCTACTTCTCCAGCACCATGCCTGCCTACTTGATGTCAGGATCCCTGCCATGATAATAATGGACTAAACCCCTGAAACCACAAGCCCCTAATTAAATCTTTTTTTTTTCATAAGAGTTGCCTTGGTCATAGTATATCTTCACAGCAATAGAATGGTGACTAAGACAACAAAGTCATAAATTACTTCTTTAATTTCTAAATAAACCCTTCATTTTAGTAAAATAACACAAATGGCATTAAATTTGTTTATAATCTAACTTCTATTTCAGAGATTACAAACTATGGAAAGCTGGAGAGGCAAGCAGTCAGTAATAAACACTTGGGAAAACAAAGAAACAGCATGTTATCAAAAGTTCCGTGTTGCAGTTTTATGTTTGCCCTTAGACTTTATGATGTTGGAATTTCCTTTGTATTTTGTATAATCTAAACTTCTAGAAACTTAGATTATATCAGTTACCAGAACATGCATTGATTATATATTGCAGCCTTATTTTAAATTTGTTTAGAAATAGGTGTTAACATACTGAGGTTTCTTTCATCTCATCAAAATCTACCATATATCTTACTTGGTATCATTCCAAAAACAAGCAAACAACAAAGCAGCCTGTTGTTAAGGTCATTGGTTTAGTTTCTTTACAATCTGTGATTATTTTCCTTTGTTGTGTCTTCACACCAGACATCTTCACTTGGTCTTACTCATTCTAGCTTATCTTGGCAAGACTGAGGGAGCCTAATGATCAGGTTTGGAAAAGGTATGGAGGGCTGTGTGGGGAGCCCAACCCTATCACAGATAAGTGACAGGTTCCAAAAGGAGGAATGGGTTGGTAATTTCCCAAATTCAGCTCATCTGTTCTGTCTCCCACTTAAAAGCTCCGGGTTTCAAGTTTACTAATAAAATGCAATTTTGACTTTATATAAAATAAATATGCTGGCAGAATGTCACCGAGAAATGTTTGATATACTCCTCTAATCTTGTTTATGAAGTTTGGTTGACAAACGAAATGTGTGTATACCAGAGCTGTGGAGATAGCTCAGTCTATAAAGTGCTTGCTCCTTAAGGTTGATGGTGAGGGTTTTGAACCTGAGCTCCCGCATAAAAGGTGGGCATGAGGAGTCAGGAGGATCTTAGCCCTTTGCTGCCTAGCTAGTCTTAACCAGTCTGTGAACTCCAGGTTCAATAAGGCATTGACTGACAGAGGAAAACATCTGACACCCTCTTGTCTCCATATACACGCACACACACACACAGGCAAACATGTACACTCATATATAAACATGTAATTTTAAAGTACGCACTAAGTGTACAATGTGATAATATGATGTACATAGACATTGAGATCAGAGTTGAGTTAATAAACTCATTACCTTTTACATGTGTGGGAGAACATATAAAATTTACACTCTTAGCAAACTTGATGTATAAATTATATTATTATTCATTATAATCACCATGTCTATGTTAGATAGCCTGGACTTATTCATCTTGTGACTAGAATTTTATACCCTTTGACCACCGTCTCCTCTTAATTAAAAAGGCTCTTGGTCACACCACCTTCCTGAAAAGAGAAGGAAACAATTGTATGATGGAGAACTTCAGTTTACCCAGTTCATTCAACTAAATTATGAAGAAATATAAAGCAGGGGTATCTGGCTTTATCTAGAGAAACCATGCCAGGGCGGGGGTGTGGCTTTTAATGGGATACAGAAGCAAAAATCTAAAGACTATCTCATTGAAAGAGGATCTAATTGCCAGCAGGAGCCATTTAAACCTAGTGATTCAAGGCACTGTCTACCTTTGAAGGTTTGATCCCATTGATTCATTCAGGTATCCATCAGATATATTTAATATTATGTAACATGTGTGAAATATAGTGGCAAAGAGGAAGTGTTCTCAGGCTGATTACAATCTAACTAGGTCTCTCATTGGTCACAAATATGCAAATAGACTATGCTGTGATATGCAAACGAGAGAGTTGTATCATATATTGCTTCTGCACTGACTGTCTGAGCCCTGTCTTACTTGGTGTGGGTTGAGAGTTTCATCTCTTCTGATGATTGAGGACCTTTAGAGAAACATTTTCAAGGCTATTTCTGATTCTCCATTGTGTGGGAAAGAAAGGCTCAGCTGTTACCCAGGGGACCTATTGACATAAAAACATATCCTTGCAACTTGTAATAAAAGAGATAAACTAAATTTCATAGTGTGTTTCCTAGTCTTGAAGCTGTAATTCTGTTACTCATCTATTCCACTAACTGAGATGATCCTTGAAATGGCATCAGATGAAAGGCAATGCATCTCAGTACAGAGGAGGGTATTGTTCCTCCAGTATGCAGAGGCTCTCCAACAAATTCAACACAAGTGCTACAGATCTGGGTGGCCTGTGATTTCTCGGGAAAGCCTGTGATATAACTGAAATTCAGCCATCTCCATTATACAGATGTTAGCAGTGTTCCTTTAATCAAGAATACCAGGTGTTGCTGGCTAAGTTATGAGAGTTTTCTGAGCATCCTGGGGCATCCCTACAAACATTATTCTCTATAGACTGAGACATTCCAGATGAATTTAGGATGTCATTGCATGCCATTTACTGAAGAGAGTTCTGTAACAAGAGGAAGTCAACTTGCTTGACAGACAAAGGATTAAGAAGGTCACAGCTGAGTATGTTAACCACTGATATAAACTCCAGGCAGTAATTCTGAGGAATATTCAATTTTGTCTAAACCATAGTTCTGTCACTTTAAAAACAACAACACTACTCTTCTCAATGTAAACAATCTTATTGACTTTGTATGTCAATAGATTTTTACGATGATTGACATACAGAAAGCACTCATATTATTAATATGTAGGGTCCCTTCTGATTTTATGAGCCCATTTAAATTCTGGGAGTAGTATAAATAATAGGCTTCTTTGCTACTCCCATGATAGTTCTATTTTTCTTATGCATGTGGTTCTCCAGCAAAATACACCATTTATTACCTTGGAGTATTATAATGTTAAAAGACATGACCAGAGGTTCTGATGTCAGTGTGAGGAAAACACAGGTGATGGTTAATATTTTCACCATGGAATTGTAGATGAGCTCAACTGAAGATTTGCTTTGTCTTCAGTACTGGAAAAGCAATAACATTTCACTGTCTACTGGGGCATTAGGGCTTATGTTTAGGCTTTGCTATAAAGTTTTATGTAGGGACCTAAGCACAGTTCTGCAAGAAGAGTCAACCAATTAGCTTTCTTTGTTCCTAACTTCTTTCCACGGACATGAACTGCAAACCTGCCTTAGGGCTGAACTTGCCTTTGGTACATCATTTATACTTAGAGAAATCATTTTACCTTTCAAGGTCTTAGATTTATTATCACTGGAAAAGAAATGCTGATTAAGTAATTTTTAAAAACCCTTTCTAGTCATAAAAATAACAGTGTTATAGACAATGCCCAAGTATTTTGACAGAATTAAGAGCAAATACCCTAACGACTACAATCTAATTCCAAAGAGCTTTTTTCATCTCCCTCCCTCCCTCCCTCCCTCCCTCCCTCCCTCCCTCCCTCCCTTCTTTCTTCCTTCCTTCCTTCCTTCCTTCCTTTCTCTCTCTCTCTCTCTCTCTCTCTCTCTCTCTCTCTCTCTCTCTCTTTATTTCTTTCTTTCTTTCCTTCTTTCCTTCTTTCTTTCAGAGGCCTGGGAGTACAATGCCAGAACTCACACATTGGGAACTAATATGGGAAAATAAATGTTATTAATTGAAGATAAAAAAAATTATACTTGGATTATATCAACAATCTTGGTCAAATATGTGTCAGATATTTTAAAAGGGAAAATCAATAGAGATGTACAACATGTCATGAAAATTCTAAATCATAAGGAGTCTTCAAGATTTCTTAATAGAGGACAAACCAGGAAAAAAGAAATTTAGAGACCAGGCTACTGGCCAGCTGGTGTGTGTGTGTGTGTGTGTGTGTGTGTGTGTGTGTGTGTGTGTGTGTGTGTGTATGTATGTATGTATGTATGTATGTATGTGTGACACTTAGGGATCAGCAAGTGTTCAGTGTTCTTCTACTTCCATCTGTTGTTAAAGAAGGGTGAGGCATGAGAGAAAGAGGGATGGGATCAAACTTTGAAATTGAGTGTGAGTCTAAGGAATGATAGAGTGTCTAAGCATATTGTCTTTATTTTTCTCATTTTCTTAAAAATATGCATGGGGTTTGTAGCCACATGGGGGACTATGCAAAACTGACTGACTTCCATCCATCTTCACTGACTTCCTTCCATAAATATAAATTGTGAACCTGCATTAGGGAAGATCTTGTGTTAGGTCCAACATTCAGAACTTCTCCTGAGCATGCCAGGCATCTTTCATCTTCAAGAAGCTGTGATCCAGACTCTGTTGAATACAACTATTGCCTTGTTCCCCATAAAGACAATCCTGCTTAGGCTGTCTGATCAGGCAGTGAGCCCAGGTAAGATCACATGGTCCCATTTACAGGAATTTCACACAGGCAAGACAGGCTGTCTCATTCTATGTTTCTGAGAATGCCTATTTTCTAATTATGTCTTCCCTTAGCCAGGTTGGTAAAATGGAAGACAAATAAACCAAGACTAATCAACTGTCTCAGGTCTCTTGTTTCATCATATGGGTCCATGGGACAGAACTTATCTCTATCCATTGAGCCAAATCACCAATTAATCCAAGCAAATTTCTTATGGAAAATAAAGCAAAATCTTACCTCAGTGCTAGCACCCCCACCATCTTGGTTAATTCTTTAGAACTCTCCTGTTTAGGAGGAAGAAAGCAACCAGCCACTTCTCCACAGGTGACCACGAAGAAACAAGCAATCCCTTTTTGCAGGCTTTTTCTCCTCAAATCCCATGATCTTCCATTTCTACTGACTTGAGATTTGTCAGTTAGGTGCCCATTTCTAACCCTTCAAGTAAGCTTCCAGAGGCCCAGACTCTTGAAACAAGGCATCTTTTAAAGTACTTTTTATCTTTCTGGCTTAAGATTCAGCTCTTAACTGTTTGCTCAGGTTCTAGACTGTTATGGAAATCCATGATGTTTAAAACTATGCTGTGCCTTTTCGGAATCAAGAGTGTTGAAGACAACATAGAGGCCCTGATTGAATTCCTTTGTTGTTCAGAAACATAGTTGGGATAAAAAGATAGGAAGGGTGCCCCCCCAAGATCACATACTTGATATTGGATATTAAAACTGTATAAGTTTTATGTCTCCAGTTAGAAGAGAAAGGACATGTTTATTCTAAAGCATATTCCACAATAAGAGAATGCATTATCTCTTGCAATAGGTATCCAGAGCTGGGGCAGGCAATATACCAGGCACAGCCAAGAGAGACTCTTGTTCTAGTCGACCACCAGATGTCAGCTTCAGCCTTGGACTTCATCTTCCGTGCTGTTCATAGGCCTGGCCACGGTATCTATAGAATAATAATAATGATGATGTTATTGTTGATAGTGATAAAGTGATTTCTTGATATCTTATTGCCAATTAAAATTATTTCCTTCAGTTATGGAACAGAAGTCATATTCTTTGCCAGAGGGTTCAGCTATATTGCCACTGTGTTCGATCATGGATCAAATGAGTTATCAGGAAAGTACATCTGAATATTGACTAGTTTTAACCTGCACATCTGGCTAAAGCACTGGGTATGGATTATTATGATTGTCTATGGATTTTAAAATCTACTTATGGAATATAGATGGGGTCAATTATTCTGAGTCATGACTATTGGAGAATGGTAAAGATATCACTTGCTTAGGAAAGAGGTAAAAGGAATGAATACTCTGTTAGCAATAAACAGAATCAGTGATAGGGGCCTACGATGCCCTATATTCCAGTTCTGTGTTCTGTGATGATCGGTTGCTACAAGTGGGGTAAAATATATTCTGGAGCAAAAGAGTGCTTCAAAAGGGTACTATATTCAAAATAGATACATGATTTTTCTTTATTGCACAATATTGCGAGACAATCCAAACAAGTCCAGAGAGACAGTGCCATCTGCTTTGACATCACAAGTGTATACAGCAGCACATTTCATCTTGTGAAGTTGCCAAGGCAACGGTGATAGTAGGTAAGGTAGGAGCATAGAGAATGACATTTTACCTCACTATCAAAAGCAATTTACATGGAAACAAAAGTTGTTATAGAATATTTCGGGTTTTTATGAAATAGAGCAACCACAGAAAAAGTAAAATACTGGTAGATTAATGTGTGTGTTTTCCCCACATTTGTGGGTCAGTCAAGATGATCACTTAATCCTTATATCATAGACCCTTTTATAATGGGTATGAAATGTTAACCTAAAGCTGCTGTATTTCTTTCAACAAGCCTCAGGTCTTCTAGAGCTGAAGTTTTTCTTTCCTCTTCTAAATTATGTCCATCTCTTCCAGGTCTTTTATGTCAACACTTCCCGTGCCCATACTCCACAGAACCTAGCACAGACTGGATAAATACAAATACTGAGTTATTTGAAGATTGAAGTTTATTCATGTCTCCACTACCAAATATAACTTTGCCCTTTTTTGTAGTTATATAACCAAGTGTGATAATGCAATGCAGAAAAACTTAGAAAGTATTGTGAGTTGTATTTAAGAAGTGTAACTTTGACTGCCTTTTTAATGGCTGGGATGTGATTTGGTATAACTATTCTTCCTAAAGGACCAAGCTCTCACTCACCACCATCATCAAAAGTCCAGCATTCTCCCAAGGCTCAACATAATCAATGCTGGAAATGCCTCATTATCTAGTTCCTCAGAAAGCAAATAGTTTCAGAGTAACTTCTATATTCTGGGCACCATTTTAGATATGAGGATGGATGCGAAAGACTTCTAGTACAGATGAAGAGAAACACCACAGAGTTCAATATCTCTAATGCTGGCATTTTCCTCTTGTTTCTGTGATGTCACTGTTCATGTAATTCTGCCTGCCAGGACACAACACCTCCCCAGGTCAGATTGTTCACCACTGCTATAACAGTAGACTATTCTGGAGTTCGGAGTTAAGATTCCCCAGTTCGTGATGACATTGACTGCCAAAGTTTAGAATTAAACCATGAAAAGGAAATCATCATGTAGTTTTATGTCTGTAACATGACTTCCAATTAATTTTAGATTTTTAAAAAATGTTCATTGTGGTTTAAATTTTTACAGTGATTATGCATTAACATTTAAAACCAAAAGACTAAAGGAAAACACCACCTTTTACAAAAATACACCTGCATACACTCAGTTTTTGCCTAGAGTACAGGGTCTAATATTGCTCTTACTTTGCGAAAGAATTCTCTAGAAAACCATTATTTTTTGTCTTTTAAGAGACTGTACATCTGCACATATCTGGAGAGCATAGTGTGACAGTTCAGTGCCTGCATAGACGGGAGAATAGAATCATGTGGTTAGCACCTATAACTCAATATTTGTGTTTGGAGCTTTTAAATTTGTCTCTCCATAAATTATGTGATAGGTTATTGAAAAGTGTAGTTATTTTATATGCAGAACACGGCAGGTACCTAACTTGCTACCCAGATTTCTTCTATACTCTACCTACCCCACTACCCTTTTACCCTATAGTAATCACTGTTACTCTCCTTCTATTTCGAGTTCAACACTTTAAAGTTCTGATGATGACGGACAGCTGCTTGGGTCTCTGTGTCTGACTTGGTTCATTTAATATGGTGGCCTATACTGTTACTCACTTTCTTGCAATTGATAGGATCTATTTTTTTTCTATATAGGAGAATATCCCATTGTGCGTGTGTGTGTGTGTGTGTGTGTGTGTGTGTGTGTGTGTGTGTGTGTACAATTTCTTTTTCTTCTTGTTTTTTTATTTTTTTAACTCTTTAAAAAAAAATTAGCTTTCAGTTTCTTTTTCTTTCTTTTTTTTTTTTTTTGCCATGAAGTCTCACAATGTTGTCCAGGCTGGTCTCGAACACACCGCAGTCCTCTTGCTTCAGTCTTGGGATCGCAGGCCAGGCTATCTTCCATACATCTTTTTAATCCATGTATCAGTTGACGGCTATTGTAAGTAGTATGTCAATAAACATGCAATAACAAACAACTTTTTGATATGCTAATTTTAGCAAGAAAAGTATGAGAAACCCATAAACACACAGAGAAATACATACACATAAAAACAAAACCAACGAAAACAAGAAATTAGAAACCACAATTATAAGCAAAAGATCAGCATGGTTAAAAATGTCCAAGCAATACAACACAAAACAAACAAACAAAAATCTACAAAAATACTATTGAGTTTATCTTTACCTTCTACTGCTGAGTATGGGGCCTGCCCTTAAGTGTGGTTTGCATATCTCATGAGACTTCACTGGTATAAACTAATTTTTCCTTTGCATGAATTGTCCATTGGAGATACTTTTTTTTTTTTTATTAGAGGTCACTTCCTCCACTCAGCACAGGAGCTGTGTCTTAGGTGGGGTTTATTTTGCTGTGAAGAGAAACCATGATCATGGAGCTCTTACAAAGGAAAGCATTTAATTGGGGCCAGCAAACAGTTCATAGGTTTAGTTCATTATCATCATGCAGGAAGCACGGGAGTACACAGACAGACATGGTGCTGGAGAGTAATTGCAAGTTCTACATCTGGATCTGCTAGCAGAAGGAAGAGAGAGCAACAGTGGGCCTGGCTTGAGCTTCTGAAACATCAAAGCCCACCCCCTGTGACACATATCTTCCAACAAGGCCATACCTACTTCAACAAGGCCACACCTCCAATAATGCTACTCCTTATGAGTCTATAGGCCTGTTTTCATTCATACCACCACAGACCCCATTTTGCTTGAACCTGTACAGGCCTTGTGCATGCTGGTATAGTCTCTGTGAGCTTGTATGAGTGTCTCATTCCTGTTCTGTCTGCAAGACACTGTTTCCTTGGTGTAATTCATTCCTTCTGGCTTGTAACAATCCGTCTCTTCTTGTGCATAGTATCCTGAACTCTCCAAGGGGAGGAGTTTGATGAGGAAATCTCACTTAGGACTGAATGTTCCAAAGTCTCTCACCTCTGCACGTTGTCCAGTTGTGGGTTTCTGCAGGGGAAAGTTTATATGGTGATGGCTGATCCAGATACTGATCTGTGAGTATAGCTGAGCATCATTAGAAGTTATTTTACCACTATGTTACTTTAGCATAACGATAGTATTTGATTGTTCCCTAGGCCCATGGCCTACCTAGTCTTGGAATTTTGGCCACCAAAGCAGTATCAAGCATGGGTTCCGTATCATGGAGTGAGTCTTAAGTCCAATCAGGTATTGGTGCTTTATTATTCCCTCAAGGTTTGTGCCCCTATTACATCAGAGTATCATGCAGGCAGATCAACATTGTAGATTACAAGGCTTGGTTATCTTTCTTCTCTGGTAATGTGCATAGTAACTTGTACTATCATGAACACCAGTTAGTAGGAATGAAGGCTTTAGTTAGGCCCCAAATTCACTTCTCTATTTTCATGAGATATGTAAATGTTGTCCTCAGCAATAGGGCCTTATTAATTAGTGGAGAGAGCAATCAGTAGCTTTAGCAATAGACTGAGTTTTTTGAGAGTTTCATGGGCCCCAGTGGCCAACAACTCAGTTATATACCTATTCCTGGCACTGGAGGTTTCACTTGGTGATGAAAAATGTCTAGTTGGGGTTTTCTCTCCCGTTATTTGATAACTATAATTAGATTTCCTCCATCTTTATATGTATTTTAAGAATCTTCAGACCAGAGGATGTTCAGCATGATGGTGGGTACCATGGCTCCTCCATGCCTCAGGGTTGCTTTAAGAAGCCTGAAAAACCCACAGAGGCTTTGGGGGAGACATAAGGGCAGAAGATGAGCCGGCAAAGTGAACAGTGTCTCCAGAGCGACTAAAAAGCCATGTCTTATGGAAAGATGTTTTTGAGAACGTGTTTTATGGAATTTGGAAAAAAAAAGATCAGCATGTGTGTGCAGCCGAGAAGCAGAACCAGAGATGGCAGCTGTGACACGAGTGGGGTAGTGGCCGTGGCAGACAAAGGAACATGTTGTTGCTAAGTAGGGCTAGATAGTCCCCAGCTGTTCAAAAGCTCAGGCCACCTTCATGACTTACCTGTTGGGAGGAGGAGAGCACAGGGCCACTTTCTGAGAGTTGCAAGCATGAGAGTGGTGCCCACGGTACTGGCAGGGTGCAGAAGCCAGAGTAATGGATATCATTCTGGAGCTCGAAAACGTTCTGTCCCCAGATACAGTGCACAACCACACTGTCACCTGACTCTAAGCAACAACAAGATATCTGAGATGAAGTATAGTTTATTTTCTGGATTAAATCTCCTCGAAAGATTTCCGTGGTCCATGCAACTGCCAGAGTCAAAGACTCTGTGTTGATGTCCGTGGTCTGTGCTGTTGCTGGAAGCCATATTTGTATTTGGGGTCTGAGTTACCTCACTTAGAATTCTTTTTCCCCCTAGCTCTATCCATTTACCTGTGAATATTGCAATTTCATTTTTATAACATCTGAATAATACTCCATCGTATAAATATACCACATTTTCCTTATTCATTTATCTGTTGATGGATACATAGGTTGTTTCCAATTTCTGGCAATTATGAATAGGGCAGCAATGAACATGGATGAACAAATGTACTGAAGTAGACTGTATAGTCCTTTGTATATATGACCAAGAGGGGTATAGCTGAATCTTGAGTACATCTATTCCCAGCTACTCAAGGAACCATCACACTGATTTCCATAGTGGCTGTATAAGTTTGCACTCTTAACAGCAATGAGTAATGTTTCCCCATGTCCTACTCAGCATGAGATGTCATTTGTTCTATTTATCTTGGCCATTCTGACTAGTGTGAGATAAAATCCCCAAGTAGTTTTGATTTGCATTACCCTAATGACTAAGGATGAATATTTCTTTATGTGTTTCTCAGCCATTTGTGTTTCTTCTTTAGACATGTCTCTGTTTAGTTCTGTACTCCATTTTTATAATTGGGTTGTTTTCTTATTGTTCAATATTTTGAGTTTTCTTTATATTTTAGATAATAACCTTCTCTTGGATGTATAATTGACAAACATCTTTTCCAATCCTGTAGGCTGCCACTTTGTCCATTAAATGATGGTGTCCTTTGCCATACATAAACTTTTCAGTTTCATGAAATTCCACTTATCAATCATTGGTCTTTCTTCCTATGCTATTGGTGTCCTGTTCAGAAAGTTTTGCCCTGTGCCAATGAGTTTAAGGCTATTCCCTGCTTTCTCTTATGTCAGATTCAGAATAGCAAGCCCTGTTGAGGTCCTTGATCTATTTGGATTTGAGTTTTATGTAGTGTAACAAATCTGAATCTAGTTGAATTCTTCTACATGTAGCCATCTATTCTGATCAGCACAATTTGTTGAAGATGCTGTCTTTTTTCCCCACACTGTATATTTCTGGCTTCTTTGTCAAAAATCAGGTATCCATAGGCATTTGAACTTATATCTATGTCTTCAATTCTTTTCCACTGGTCAACATTTCTGTTTTTATAGCAGTAACATACTGTAACAACTTGAAATTGAGGGTGGTGATATGTCCAGAAATTCTTTTATTATTCAGGATTACTCTGGGTGTGTGTGTGTGTGTGTGTGTGTGTGTGTGTGTGTGTGTGTGTGTGAGAGAGAGAGAGAGAGAGAGAGAGAGAGAGAGAGAGAGAGAGAGAGAGAGAGAGAGAGAGATGAGCTGGAAATTGTCCTTTCATGAAGAATTATGTTAGTATTATGATGGGGATTTTGTTGAATCTGCAAATGCTTTAGGCAGGATGGCCATTTTCACTATGTTAATTCTACCAGTCCATGGGCATGAGAGATCTTGTAGATCTTTTACTCTTCTGATATCTTCTTCAATTTCTTTCTTCAATGCCTTAAAGTTTTAATGTACAAATCTTTAACTTGCTTGGTTATAATAATCCCAAGTTATTATTTTTGAGGCTACTTTGAAAAAAATTGATTCTTTTATTTATTTTTCCTCAGTCTGTTTGTCATTTGTATATGGGAAGGCTACTGATTATTGAAAAACACAAACTTGTGACTAACTCCTGATCCCAAGGAATAGAACATTTAAACACTTTTTCATGTTTTTCATAGATGATAATGTTAGATTGATTAAATTGGTGGGCACTGATGTAAAAGTAAAACTTTGGTCTCTCTGCAAAAATTGCCTCCAAGAGGTTGTTGGAGAAGAGGGCCTGGAAAGATTGCAAGACCCAGAGGAGCAGGACATTTGCTGTGGTATGGTGTCTCCTGGGGATTTCAGAGAAGCTATATCCATGAAGCCTCATCAACATGTCTTTCCAAAGCATCCTGAACAAGGACAATGCACACTAACAAGGGAGGGGGAAGTCTCATGAGGTCTCAGCCCTAGACAAAGAACGACAGGCAACTGGTAAATGCTGAGATGGGGAGAAATGGGGGAAAAAGCCCCAGTACCAAGTGGTCAGCCCTGTAAACACAGATACAAGTAACGTCATACAGACGGAGCAGGTGGTACTTATGTATTTAGTATTCTGTAAGTTAGTAATTTATTACCTATAATATAAATGCATATGTAACAACGATTTATAAAAGAGGTCATGAATTTGAGAGATAGAGTAGGATGGGTGGATGGGAGAAGTTGAAGCGGGAAAGGGAATGGGGAAATGATGCAAATTATATTATAATTTCAAAAGAAATTATTTGTAAAAGTAGCTGCCTCTAAAATATCTGTAATAAAAAGATACCAACCACCTTCTCACCTTTAAGAGACAAAATCAAACTGATACATATTAGAAACTAACATAAAACTCAGCTATTATTATTATTGTAAATACTCTGAATAAAATATGGACAACATGTATAGAGAGTTTGGAATGCCAGAGTGGAAAATTTGAAGGAAAATTATATGATTTAAAATACTGAATTAAACTCACGGTGACAGAGATGGTAAGGACTCTAGTGAATTTACCAGATAGTTGATACCCTGGAAGAAGCAATCAGCGGACCTGAGGAGAATACCCAGTCTGAAACACAAAGAGAAATAAAGAAGGAACAATAAATAATGCAGGAAGGCAAAGAATAGCAAATGACCCAACACTGATGTTTGCAGGTCTTGCCCAAGAGAAGAAAAAATTAGGCAGAAGACTAAGAAGAAAAAAAAATGTAAAAGTGACAATTTCACAGTTAGAACTGGAGAATTCTATACTTTTCTCCCAGTAATGATAACACAAACGGATCTCAGACAGCAGTTATAGCATAGAGAAGACAGAAGCAACATAACCCCCGAGATTGACGTGACTGACCTGAAGAGGTTGCTCTGCTCAGTAACCTCAGAATACACATTACTTTCAAAGGCAGCTACAAGCTGGCTGAGATGGAGCTTTTGGGGCGGGACATACGATACATCCACAAACTTTAATGAATTAAAGTCATAGAAATGCTTATTTTCTCATTCTGTTAAAAGTGACCTAGAGATCGATAGGAAAACATGTTTATAACTTGAAAAAAATAGAAGTTAAACATCACAGTTTTCAGCAGCCTGTGGCTCAAAGAGCAAGAAAGAATGAAGATGGGAAATACTGAACTGATGAAAATACAAGTATCTTTAGATTTATATGACAACGATAAAACACCACCTGAAGGGAAGTCTGTGCCATTAAATGTGTACACATGGCTGGAAAAGTCTCTGGGCAATCATCCAAGCTTCTAAAGGCCTAAGAAGAGAAGAACATGCTACACCCAAAGATAACAGAAAGAACTAAAACACACGGGCCGAGAAGCAGCGAATCACAGAGAAGTTGATGGAGAAAGCCATGGAGTGGAGAGATGGTTCGTGGAGATGACTCCTAATTACTTAGGCAGATATCAAGGAAGCCAGTCATGAATGATGTTGCCATCATTTCTGTACTTTATACAGATGTCAGATTAGATGATAAGGGCAGATGTGAGCAAATGCCAGTCAGTGTAGTTTGCAGGATCCGGGTGTTTCAGTCAAATGTTTGGATGAGTCATAAGAAAGTGACAAAATAAAGGGAGTTTTGTAGGAAATGAAACTATTTCATGTCTTGATTGTCACGGTGGTTTAATCCACATCTTGATTGTAATAGCTATGAATTCCTATATGTGTTTGTCACAGCTCAGGACTAGAGACTGCAAAGGCTGATTATTTTGCTATTAATTGTAGGCGGAGCTTACCCACAAGGACACAAATACTCGATAGATATTTATTAGAATATAAACCAACACTCACGGTACAGGTAACCAAGTACAATAGGGACCGAAGTCTGCAGACGGACGGACGAAGGGGTCCTTCCTCCAGCAGCCAGGAACCAGGAAGAGAGTGTGTCGTATCCGCAGACCCTTTTTAATGGGGCTTTTCCCCCGCCCCCTTCAGGTCGGGGGGCCTGGTGCTCTGTATAAATGTCCCTTGACCTTGTCAGCTGACACCTGAATCCCACAACAATTAATTAGTTTCTGCAGTTTAAGTTGGTATAACTGTTTTTAAAATCATCTTTAACATGTGTAATCATCATACCTAACCTTTGTACTTTTTCTATAATTTAGTGAAGAAGATATCAAAACATTTACTAAAGTTATTGAGTTGAAATGGAAGAACTCTGCAGACATAATAACTTCATGAAATATAGAATGTTGAACTTTCCACTGGGGTAGATAAAGCACATTCTGGTTAAAACTATTAAAGATTAGAAAATAAGAATAATGGAGTTTTCACATCCCACACCTCATGGGCATCTCACAGGGCAGCTTCTATTTTGAAGCAAAGACCACGAGACAAAGATTTACTAACAAGTGTGTGTAACTTATTTCTTGTGGGTCTGATTCATGGTCCTGTGTTACTGTTTGGAAGAGGCAAAGCTCAGGCTACCACAAAGGAATGACAGGATGGCTAAGCTGCATCTACATCTTGCCACAGTAGGCCTGATGAAACCTTGGGTGGGCTCATAGAAAATTAACTACTCAAAATTAAGAAGTCAGGTTATGCCTTTTAACACACTATTTTTAACAGGTGAAAATTCATATCCAAAAATATTTTAGATTTTATTATTTTATGTGTGTGACTTTTTTTTTTTTGCCTACATGTATGTATATGTACTACTTGGCTAATTAGTACCTTCAGAGATCAGAAGAGGGTGTCAGATCCCCTGAGACTTGAGTTCTAGACAGTGTGAGCCACCACATGGTTCTGAGAGCCAAACCTGTGTCTTCTGCTAGAGCAACAATTGCTTAATCCATCCTTCCATCTCCTAGATTTTTATTGAATGAGAAAGCAACTTTGTTGAGAGAACTTTTAATTTCTAGGCAGGTCCATAGTCACTAGGGAACTTCAGAAACTACTCTGAATTCTTTGCAATCTCCTCCTTTTTTCCCCTCACAGCATGGCACTCACTCTTTCTACACAGGCACCATCTACGCCTTTCATACATACATACATACATACATACATACATACATACATACATACATACATATATATTTCCTCAAATATCTGTATTTTCATGACCTCTATATCATTGACACCCTCAGTCTTCTGTGGAATCTCTACAGTTCATACATTTAGGAAGGGGAGGGCAAAGCTCCTGGGGTGGTGCCTTTAACATCTTAGAGCATCCACAAGAATGGGCCAGCACCCCGAATGTTAATGTGCAGTGAAAAACAGGCCTTCAACTTAGAAAAGTCTGCTCCAGAGTCTGATTTTCAGGACAGCAGCCACTTTTATGATTCTGATAACCCTTGATCCATATCCCACTAACAAATTAACAAATTGTCAGGGCAGCTTTTCAAATTGAAGAAACTTTCTTACTCTTATTATATTCAAATTATAATTCCCCTATACGTAATTCCTACAAATTAATGTTTTTCCTTAGCATGTGTGTGTGTGTGTGTGTGTGTGTGTGTGTGTGTGTATGAGTTTGTGTATTCAACCCATGCGGGTAGGTATAGGAAATACTATTTTCTTTCTCTTTAGAACAAAATATATTTTCTTTTTTAGGCTTATATTCCAGCAATAATGGTACCCAAGGCTGCCAGTTTAGTTAACTTTGTCTTGTGAGGGTTTCTTAGTTGATTGCGGGTTGACACCATCACTTGACACTTCCCACCAAACCTCTTCTTTCTCTGATATAGCATCCCAGTTTCTAGGAAGCCCTCAGAACCTCATGTCAATGACTTAACGTAGACATGTCATAGTCCCCAGACAATCCCACTTCCTCTGTCGTTGGGGTCACCTTCATGCTAATCTTAGATACATGAGAAGCATATTGTTTCCTAGAATCAACACTCCTGCAAGTGGGTAATGGAGCTTAGAATTTGCCTCTGGTACATCAGTTTAGGAGCCTCTCACACCATCTCTTCTCTCCCCTTGTATGTAACCACAGTGGTGTGGGATATCCAGTGGGTATTTACTGCTGTTAAGTGAAGCAAAAAAGCCTAGAACAGCCCTCCCTCATCCCCAAGCCCCTGATTTCTCTGAGTGTGTAATTACTTTGAAGTGGAACCCAGGAAGTGTAGGGACTGGACTTCACAGGTTGCAGTGAAGATTAAGCCCTAGTACTACCTACTGTTTGTGTTAATTAAAGTGCTTAGAGAAGATTTTTGACACATTGCCAGCCTGATATAAATATAATGCATTGATATTCATACCCAGATTTACTACTTTTTACTTTTATGAGAAAGAATTATATTAACATTCAAAATTTTTCAGACATACTGAAAAGTATATTTAAAAAAAAATATTGCATGGATACCTTACCCTCTAACAACCGGAGTGTTCTACTTCATGTGCCTATACTTCCTGGAGGAAGGAGGGACGACTGATGTTGAATCCAAGGATACACATGTACAGAGCCCAGTCAACACACATGGTGTCAGTTACCATTATTTGCTGTGATAATTAGGAGAATGGTGCCCAGAGAACTAGAACACTCAGAGACATCCTCCTGTTTCCCCTCAGTCTCGGTTCCACCAAGCTAAACTACAGTATCTTCCACTCTATTTTGTGTAGACTGTTGTCAAGACCAAGGTTAAGATTAAAGTAAGCCTGACCTTATGGTCAGGTTGAACCAGTCTTGTCTGATGTAACTGCTAGATTTAGGTGAAGGACATTGTTTTAAGGACTCTATTACTTTCTAATAAATTGGAGCAAAGGAATTGGGTATTTGAGCAGACATCATTCCCAAAGGATAAACTTCAGTCTGCTGTTTTCCTTCTTAATTAAAAACAGCAATTAAGGAAATGTTAGTGCCTCAAGATGTAACTGGTCCCTGCAGGTGTTTCTAGTCCATGAGTACATCTGGTCAGTTTTACTGGTTGTGTATATACTCCTAAGACCTAGGGGAGCAATTGTTTGAGAATAGAATGCCTTTCTGTTTGGGTAAACTCTGAGAGTAAGGACTCTCTCAGTGAAGTCAGAGCTCCTGTGGCGGGAAGTGACTTGGTCACTCTGTTCTTCCAGAGCATTAGTACTTGGTGTCATCACAGCTGGTACTTTCCTGGTCCTGTTTGCTGCTCCACTTTAATCCTGATCTTTCCTGTGAATAATAAACCTACGCAAAGAACCCATAACGCTGTGAATTTGTGAATGTTAAAACTGAACCAGTAAAAAAACTAGTGGGGGAGGGTAGCAGCAAGACAGAATACGCATTAAAAATAATTCTTTCTTTATTTTGACACCAGTTAAAAGCTGTATCAGCACCTTGCCCAGGGAGACACACGTTACCTAGGTAGTCCCCTGCTGGTCTAGTTCCAGGCACTACCTTTGGCTTCTCTGGTTTGGGGTTAGGGTGGGAAGCTGCTAAATGACTATTACTTCTAACAGTAAAGATAAATATATATTTTTTGGTAAGTGATACCATAGGGTAGATCATGAGCTGCCCTGAATACAGGCTGGTAAGATGAAACCTCAGGTCACAAGAATTGGCAGAAGCCTTATTATACTAGATCACAAGGGAGTTAAGTTGTGTGTTTTAACTTTAAACAAAACTCATAGTCTTGTGAGATCAAGTTTCACTGCTGTGTGAGGACTAAGGTTAAACTTCAAAGCCAAGTGTAAGGCATAACTATCATGATTGATATTTTAACAGTCTTGCTTGAAGTATCTTTATAAGAAAGGAACATGCCTTTACATAGGCCGTCTCCAGAGCAAATGTTGATTGCACTGTTGTTAATTCTTAGATAAAGTGACTCTTCAAGTGGACTCTGAGCTGAAGCCTCCTTCCTCCATTTTCTTTTCACATCCCCTTAATTTTTCCTGCATTTCTCTCTTGTCCAAATTTTCCCTTGAGACTTTGGTCCCTTAATCTTAAGGTTAGTGATAGCTGAAGATCCAACTGAAACTTCTTCCCTGCTGAACAGGGATGTAGACCTTGTCTATCTATGGATCTACAGTCTTGAGATCAAGAGAGGACAGGAGACAATTCTAGCTTGGAGAATGGATGGTCTTCATTCCTCAAAGGCCTATATTCACGGGGAATCTCCTGATTCTATTCTGAAGCATCAATGGGCTAGGGGAGGAGAATATTTAGTAGAAGTCCATGAAAAAGGAACATCAATTATCCAGTCCCAAAGACACTGTGAGCTGAGGGATATGTCCGTCTCAACCTCTGCTGGTTGTCCTGTGCCTTCACTTTTGTGGTATCCGTCTACACTGCTTCATTCTGGCTCTGGTTCAACAGGAACTTGTTCAGAAAAAAGTTATTAGGAGCCTTAGAGAGTCCAAAAAGTTGCGTCTTTCAAATATTTTCCCCAACATGAGTGACAAGGTCACAGAAGTAATATCAGAGTCCCCACCAATCTACTTTATAAAATTTATTTATTTTTTTATTTGACACATACTCAGCTAGGAATCAGTTAGAAACAGAGTCCTTGGGTGGTCACATTTAACTGTTCCAAAACAAAATGCATACTATGATTCTGATGAGGCGATATAACTACGGAATTATGTCTTGACTTAAAACTACGAGCTGCAATAATTAAAAAATCATCTATGGGTAAAGCAATTTTCTAGGTGTCAAGAGTATAGCAAGGAACTCAATTCTCGCAGTAACTATAGAGGCTGCTTTGGCCCCTGCTTGAGTCACACTGAGACTATGCCCCAAACCACAGAGCTAAGACATAAAAGATGGTGAAATGATAAGCTTTAGCCTTGAGTCCTGTGTCTGTATTTACATCCCGCTTAGACATTCTGTGAACATATGCATACATAAGTCCACATTAATATTTCCTTAGGAACTCAGGAATATTATGTAAGTATAAATAGTGCAGATATTGCCCCTGGGATTTTTTTGGGGGGGTGACAAATATTTTATCTTTAAAGGTCCCATCCCTTGCTTCTTTCTCCTAATAAAACTCATACTCTACAGTGAGCCAGGCTCTGTGACAGCCCTCAGCCTCTTTCAGAAGGTTTTAATGTCCGAGTCTCTAATTTGCAATACATCCTAAAATGTGAATGGTTTCTGTGTTGCTCCACTTTGACAGCCAGCTTAACTGGATTATGAAATGCCCATAAGATTAGTAGTTTTTTGTTGAGGACCTTAGTGAAGTACACCTCTGGATATGTCTTGAAGGGCATCTCTAGAAACAATTGACTGAGGTGGAAACATTCCTTCTGGATATGGGTGACATTAACCATAGGATGAGGTTCCTGACTGAATGGAAGGGGGAAATGCTGGCATTCCCATCCTTTCTGCTTTCTGATCCACTGAGATGGGAGCAAGCAGCCTCCTGTTGCCACACCCTCTCTGCCACGACAAACTATAGTCCCTAAATTGTGAGTCAGAATATAACTCCCATCCCTTAATTTGTTTCTTGTCAGGTATTTGATATCAAAAATGAGAAAACCACAGTCTCTGGACATAGCACACCTCTGAATCCATGCCACCCAATCTTAAGGAAGGAAGTTCAATTAGGCTGACGGGCAGCTACTTTCTGCCAAGTAGGTCTTACGTCTCCCTCTGTGAAGAAATACAGATATTTGGGATCAGGTTAAAATAAACTTTATCTGGAAAATCTGGTATTATGGAAGTTATTGATGCTGGCTCACCAGCCAATTGGAAGGAGCAACTTGGCCCCTTATTGGCCTTTATGGTGGTGAGTGTAGCACACTGATTATGCCTGTGAAGAAGCTCTGACTTGATTCACGAACTTCCCTCTTTAGTCTGGCCTGCGCAAGAGCAGAAGGAATGGAGAAGACAGCACCAGATACTTTTTGATCAGCCAGGGAGTTAGGAAACACGGTTTGTGCTGGTTTAGCCTTAGTATGAGACTGGAATAGTCCTAAAGGTTGTCACTTGTATCATTAAGAAACGAGTGACTACAAGCTACTGTCCCCTAGCTAAGTCAGATGTTTGACTAGGTACAATGTGAAAGGCAAAAGGATAACATTATGTTCCTTGGCTTCTTTGTTCAAATGGCACATTTTAGTTTAAACTTACACTATTTTTTCCTCTTCCTTTATATTTGTTAACATTTACTCTTTTTCTACAGGTTTTTTTTTGGGGGGGGGGGGTGCAGGCACACTACACCCTTTTGCAAATCTTTTTAAAGTCCCGGAGGGTTAATATCCTCATTTATTGACAGAAAGAAACTTCTCAGGCAGAGGCTGCAGCTTGCTTGAGATTACACAGCTAATTGGTAGCTGAGTCAATATCTAAGCCCCAAACCCCTAGCCTGGATAGTGTCTCAGTATCCACACACTTCCCCTTGAGTGGGACCTCGTTTAGAAGAGAGCTGTAATTGGTTAAAATGTGTTGATACATGGCTCCTGCCCTTTAAGAGGTGCTGAGACACAGAGACAAGCTGTCTTGGAGTTTCTATTGCTGTGAAGACACATCATGACACAATTGGTAGGAAGGAACACTTTAATTGGGATTCAGTGTACAGTTCAGAAAATTCTATCCATTATCATCACAGCGGGATGTGACCTGTAGGCAGACATGGTGTTGGAGAAGTAGCTGAGACTCCTATATCTTGCAGACAATAGGAAGTAGACTATCTCTTTGGGCATGGCTTAAGCAAATATGAGACCTAAAAGCCCACATCCATAGTGACACACTTCCTCCAACAAGACCACACTTCCTATTAGTGCCACTCCATTTGGGGGGTGTTTTCTTTCAAACTATTGCACATGATCACAGGGAGAGAGCCATATGATGATGGGGGCAGAGGTCAGAGTGATAAGAATTTCCAGTAATGCCAGAAACTAGGAAAAGCACACAGAATGTACTCTCCCCTATGGCTTACTGGAAGAGTATGGCCTGCTCATACTTTGACTTGAGGCTTCTATCCTAATGAGCTAACATAGCTTTCTGTCATTTTAAACTATTCAGCTTATGACATTTTGCTCCAGTACCTTTAAGAAACTGTTTGAGCTCAGACTTTATTGCCCCTATTATTACCCATTGACATAGTATTAGGTGTTTATTCTTAGAAATTATAGACATAGTAGTTGTAAGATGATTTCACATATATAAAGGAGGTTTTCCAACTATAGGTGCCTATGGTAGAAAGATCTGTTCCTGAGTGTTTATCCCTAGGGACTCTTTTCTGCTAACAGGTCAATCTTTATTCTCTATGTGCTTGCTTATCTAACCTGACCCTCCACCTCCACAGCCTGACTTCCCTGTTAATCTGGCTTTTCCTGACTCTCATGCTAATATGGGACTCCTGTATATATAATTTATTTTTTAAAATTTCTTCTTTAACCTGTTTTGTGTTTACTTAATTCATAACTCAGCTAAAAACATATGTGAAACTTACATAAACCCGTAATCTTACACAATGCATACTACCACCCATTCATGTAGAGCTTTGAAAATAAAGACTAAAATGTACTAGGAACTCGTGATTCTGTATTCTAGAGCCCACCATTATGGGCTGCATATTTTTACATTTTCTTTGCTCCCTCCAAATACTAGTCCTAACAAATTCTACCTTTTAAACATACCCAGAGATCTCACTTACATTTTATTTTCTTCTGTTGCTTCTTTGGCTTCGCCTTTTGTGGACTCTGCTTTAAGAATATGAAAGCCAGCTGTCAGACTCAAGAGTTACATTTTCATCTCCATTACCATCCTCCTGTCAGCCTACTGCTGAGCAAACACTTCCTTCACCCCTACGTCACAAGATCTCTGTACTTGTGCACCAGTGTCTACTGGTGTGACTCTAACTATGATTGGATTTGCTCCCATGGTCTACGTCTCATAATCAAATAGTCATATATAGTTGCTGGGGCCTAGAATGTCCAAAGCATGCACTTTGACATCATGAGTGATTTAAGAACAATGACGATCTCTCTGACGGCCCAACTTTCCTGTTCCTCCTTGACAGGGGGTTGAATGAGAAGAAGAAGCCTTCTCTAAAGATCTGCCCAAAGATAAGTCTGTGCAATGGAGCATGGCCTTAATAAAATCCCCTTTCAGCATCTTGCCCAAGAGAGAAGATAGACTCGCAGAAGAAGGCCAATACCACAATGTTACAGGCCGCTGCATGTTCATCTGAGGGCTTCTCTGAGGCAGGCTTGATTGCCCAAGAGTCTTCTTATTTGTGTATCAAGACAACCTTCAGTTACCTCGCTTGCCTGTCACACGCTTGCACAACTTGTAGCTCTTTTTCCCTTAGAAGGTCCATGCTCCTTTTCCTTGGTAGCTAAGGATGTTATAAAACTTCAGTCATGCCATGAATTCCTTCTTGAGCCTCATAATTTACATACTCATAAATAATGCACATAATTCAGTGCCAATATGGTTTACAGACTCTATTATTGAAGGCCCAGGGAGAGATTTTCTTTTTCTATACCAGCGGGCTTCATGAGAGGCTGTTCCTTCAAGTTCTCTTTCCTAACGCTCTAATTGCGTCTTCGGCTCCATGACATTCGGCATCATGTGCACATCACAGTGTGTATGTATTTGCAATCTGAAGGTTTCATTTACTTCTCCTGAAAGTTTGCCTGGGCACTTTCCCTACACTCCTGTTTGTTTCCGTGCCCTTTGCATTCACTCCCTACCTTTTTGCTTTTAGCCTTCTGCACATGATTTTTGATTTTGTGGAGGGGGATGTTCAAGTCAGTGTTTCTCTATGTAGCCCTGGCTGTCCTGGAAATCGCTGTGTAGACCAAGCTAGGCTTAAACTCAGAGAGATCCCCCTGTTCCTGCTACCTGAGTGCTGGGATTAGGAGTGCCCCCCTCCCCACTACCCAGCTACTTTTGAATTATTTATCAGGCCATTCTACTATCTGAAGTTTTGGAGATAGTCTAGATTTCCATTTGCTTTTTTATTCTAACTTACTATTTGTTTGTCTATTTGCTGTAAGTTGTTAACTGTATTATTGAGTAGAACAGGCCTAAGACCCTAGCTGGGTGGCAACTGCAGTGACATCAGTACTTAGTTCCAGGCAAACTAGTCTTTCCAGGCTCGCTCACCTCTTACTCACTACGGCTCCTGTTTTAGGCGTTGGTCTGTTACCGCTTAGTTCATAGATTTTATATATTTTCTCCACTTCCATAAATGCATCAAGGTATTAAAATCATGCCTCTTATATCAACTTAGCGATCATCTGATGGTATTTTACCTAGAGGGTCCTATAGAGTAACTTCTGTACCATTTTCTCGGAAGTTGAAATATATCTGAGAAGTTAAAGGCTAAGGCTTTTGGTAGTCTAGAACTCTAAGAAATATTTGCCTCTGCTTCCCCTAAGGGTAACCTATCTTCTGGTTCTGTGGGGCTAATCTCTTTACACTCTACTTTTTCAGGCCAGAGGGATGAAATATCTCTTTTGTGCTACTTCAGTGATTGAGAAACAAAGCAATGAGTAGGACTTTGCAGTAGAAACGAAGGTTCCTTATTCTTAGCTGGGTCTGGGAGGATGAAAATGAGAAAGAAATCTAAAGGCAATGCAAAGAGAAATGACCTAAGAGCTGGCTGCTTGGCCTGTGCCAGTCACCTAGGCTGTCTGGCAAGAGTGCCAGCTCCATATCTGTGGTGCAAACTGTCATCCTACTTATCTCAAGTTTGGTCAGCGCCTACAATAGGGATCATAAAACACCTTAAAATAATATTCTCTGAAATAAAATCACAATAAACAGGAAGAAAATAAAATTGAGTGATATATACAGTAGGTTTGTTTTTTTTTTAAAGTCTTAGACATACGGCGTCTCTTCAGACATCACAGTATGTAGTCTTTAATAACAGGGTGTTTTCTTCAGTGTAAGGAAGTTGGGCATAATGCTACATTCCTATAATTCTAGAATTGAGAGGCCAGGGCAAAATAAATTGCCAGTCTGCGGTCATCTTGGGTTGCATAATGAGTTTGGTGCCAGCCTGAACCCATGGCAACACCCTAACTTAAAAGCTCCCAATCTGGTGATGCAGCTCAGTGGTAGAGTACTTGCCTAGCATGCCCAAAGCTATAGGTCAGAACCTACTCCCAGATGAAGGGAAAAAGAAAAGAAAATATTTGAAGAGTTAATGCGAACGACCCAGAGCCAGCACTCCGGAAATTGCCTTCTCAGAGCTGTCAAGTGGATGTTTATCATTCAGGAAGACTTTGTGAAGCCCTCTCCAGCCCCAGAAATTCCCACACAGGGGAACTAGGATCTAAGTCTGTTATCTGGGCCCTGAGATGATGAGGCGCACTTTACATCGTAGATAAAGAAGTAGGAGGGATTCTGCCTTCTTGGTATTAAAAACAGTTACTGGCTTCCTTGTAAGATACCTACAAGAGGAGCCGAGAAGGACTCCCTGAATCCAGTACAAAGGCCTTTGTAATTAATGTTTGCTACACTGCCAGCTCCTAGTTTATGTCGAAAACAAACGAGGCACTTACATAAACACATAACGATTGGATTAAAAATAGAATATACAAGAACCGGTTTTTAGATTTAGGGTTGCAATACTACATTTCTGCCACTGAGTGGTGCTATAAAACCACTCATGCACACACAAACATGGGCTTCCTTTCTGGCCTGACTCATTCCGTCACATTGTTAGTTTTTAAAAACCACCTCAGTCTGGATGTCACACAGCTTCCTTTTTTTCCAAGAAAAGCTAGATCCATTCTCAAAGGTGATGATTGCTCCAGGAACACTTCTAAAGTTGGAGACACTGAAATGGTGTCTGCAGTTGTGACACAAGGAACATAGACACATCTTTGGCTGTTTTGATTAGGGATGGCAGTAGAAATTAATTAATATAAAAGGAAGCCAGTGACTCCGAGATTAGACTCCTTCTTAATAAATCCTGTATAATTCTCCTTAGGTATAAATATTAAACCTGTCTGTGGTTATCAGATTGTGTTTCTCTTTACCAATGACCCAAGCAATCTTTAGAAACCATTATAGCCACCAAGGTGTAAGGTTGTTGTTGGTGGTGTGTGTATGAGGTGCATGTGTGTATATGTGTGTGATATGTGAGTATGGTGTGTGAACATTGTATTATGTGTAAATGTGTGTATAAGTGGAGTGAGAATTTTGTGTGTGTGGTGTGATATTACTCATATGAATGTGTGTGTGGTGTGTATGTGTATTTATATGTGGTATATGTGTGCGATATGTGGGTACAGTGGGTGAATGTCGTGTGTGGAGATGAGTGTGTGGGGATGTGAGAATATGGGTGTTGTGTGTGGTGTATATGTATGTGGTGCATGTGTGTGGGGATGTGAATACATATGTAGTATGTGTTTGTGTGTGTGTATATGTGAGATATATGTGAATGGTGTGTGAGTGTATATGTGTGGGTGGGATGAGAGTGTATGAGTATGGTGTGTGTGTGTGTGTGTGTGTGAGAGAGAGAGAGAGAGAGAGAGAGAGAGAGAGAGAGAGAGAGAGAGAGAGAGAGAGAGAGGGAGAGAGAGGAGTAGTTGGATGAGATCTGTGTGAAGCAGGAATACCTATTCTAATCATTTCAAGCAATTCAGCACCATATTGGAATGAGGTCTGTTCTGTTTCTCTTCTTGGAAATGTCACCCTTCCTTAGAAGACAGCTAAGCAAGTTACACTGCTCCTTACCCTGGCTCCTTCCAGCACTTACCTTTGTAGTTCTAGGTTTCAGGATTGAAATGTTCACTCTTGTCTACACATGCACACACCATGAGGCTGCAGGGCTCCAGACTGGCCCCAGATTAGCACTCTACGGATCCTTGCTCACCTGCCATTCTTCTCTTCTTCCCTCCCTCCCTCCCTCCCTCCCTCCCTCCCTCCCTCCCTCCCTCCCTCCCTCCTTCCCTCCCTTCCTCCCTCTCTCCCTTCTATCCTTTTTCTTTCTTTTTGGTACTGTCTTCTTGCTGTTACTCTTAGCTCTGGCTTCCTGATCCAGATTAAGTCACCACAGCAGACAAGGGCTTCTGGAGAAGGACTGGAGAGACCCAGAGAAACCATGGAGATAGAAGTAATTATATAGAAAAAACCCTCTTCTTACAGTGACCCAAAGGAAGAGTACGTGCAGACACGGAATGTCAAGGCCTTCAAGTGAGAGAGCACCACCAACCTAGGGCAGGCTGTGCACAGAGACAGGGCCAAATGCATAGAGAAGGGGGCTGAGGGAAAGTGAGATGACGGAAAACATGCAGCAGGTATGTTCTGAGAGTCCATTATGTGCTGACTGTGGGGACCTAGAGAGTTCTGTGATCAAATCTCAGGAGATGAGAAGCGGGTGTATAATTGGAGGGCTCCCAGATCACCTGTAAGTGTGTGAAAGTAGAAGAGATAAAATAATTCTAGGACAATTCAGAAGAAGCTTAATTCTGGCTGGCTCAGCAGACTTCCTGGAAGTACTAACATGATTCAGAGACCAGGGAGTCAGTCACTCTTGCTTGGCTTTTATCAGAAATGCTCATGTCCCATCAAGGGCCCATTTTCACACCTGATCTTCACCTCTAGATCTACAACCACTCTTAAGGCTCATTGGGACCCTTAAGTGAGACACAGACTGTGAGTGGCGGGTAGACGCACTGAACCCCTAAAGAGCCTGAGTTTTCTAATACACAGAAATACATCTGGAGAATATGTGTGGAAATAGATTTTAAGGGTATGGAATATGAGAGAAACACAAAATGGCATCCTATTATTGATATGGGACACAAGGCTTTACGGTTTCAGCTCACATAGTTTTAAAAGGTGCTAAGAGTTTATGTGGCTGGTTGGCTAGAGTCTGCATGGAGAGATGGATGGCCTACTGTGAAAGAATTAAAGATGCCCAACATCTCTTGGCTTAAGGTTGTTCATGGGATTCATAATATCAGAAGCCTTAGAATGATGGAGTGTGTGTGTGTGCATGCCATGTTATGTGACAAACATTTCCTGGGGAGACACAGCACACATGTTTACTCATCATAGATAGCCCATGACAAACCAAAGTATGAATACCATGAAAAGCCAACATGGTGAACCAATAAATTTTATTGGTGTTACTTATAGGAATATGAATGAAGTGTTACAGGAATAGAGGTGAGGGGTCACTTACAGGAGCAGAAATGACTCAAACACAGCTGCAACACCAAAGCCTAGTGATGTCACTCAGCATGGGTGACGTCTCAGGAAGACTGGGGATATACAGCATATTGCACAGCTTATTGACAGGTTGGGGAATGTTCTTTCCAAGTGATTCAGTTGGTCTAAATCTCTTCCAGGCAGCTTTGACTAGTTTCTGCTTCTTCCAGGCCACTGGTCATGTCCCGGAGTCTTCTTTGCAGCTTGGTTTGTCTGAGATTGACTCTTAACAGCTTACTCTTAGAGGGAAGAGCTTAATAAATTTAGTCAGTTTCAGGGATTTCCTACTCTACTTTTAGTTATTTGCTTTCTAACTTAAGGAGTTTTCCTTTGGGATGGAAGGTTTTAGTCTTAGAGAAAACTGTTACATAATACAACACACACACACACACACACACACACACACACACACACACAGAGAGAGAGAGAGAGAGAGAGAGAGAGAGAGAGAGAGAGAGAGAGAGAGAGGAATAGAAAAGAAATTGACAAAATTATTACATGAACAATTTTAAAATTTTAAAAAAGAAATAAACTCATAAGATGAGCACTAGAGTACCTGAAGAGCTCATTACTATTTACTACTTTTATATGTATTCCAGACTTTCTAATGGTGCTGCAGCTGCTTACTGATATAATTTAAATGCCATGGGACTATTTTGAGCCTAGAATAGTGAGGGCCAAGTGATAGTGCAGAACCCCAAAGGCAAAGTGAATACAATAGACAGCACAGGTAAAGTGACATTCATAATGATCTTACGGGTGTATACCATGTTCCCCAAAATAAAATAGATAAGAGGCTCCCAAATTTAGTTCTTCCTTGATCTATATAAACAGAAAAATTCCAGAATGAGTGAATGACAAAAGCTATCTTGAATTATTGCCACAGAAAATCAACTAACTTCCCTTCAAATAATTTCCTTATTTGAGAAATTTTATAGACACAAAGCCATTTGAATGAAGAACAGACATGTGTCTTTGAAAAGGGACCTTGCTACAATTACTATGTTTTACTATTAATTTTTTTAAGCAAAGAGCCATACAGTTTTTTCCTAGGGCAACTGTATATGTATGAAAGGAAAAAGCCCTTTGGAGACTGGTTAAACATGAGGTCTACATTGGCACTGATATTAGGATCCCCTAGGAAGCACTGTGGTCTTCCAGTTAGGAACTTATATGTTCAGTGAAGCTTCAGCCAAAATCTAAGTCATAGTGGGTCCAGAGGGTTCCCAAACTCTGCCTATAGTTATTTCTCCAGTATAGAACACACTTGTGATAGATATTAGCAGGAAAAAAAAAAACACCAAAAACCAAAACTTGGGCTTAGTAACCTGTGGAATAAGAGTTGAAAGTCAATGGAAGCCATTAGAACTTCCTCTTGCTTGGAAGATAGTGAACCCAAGCCAATATCACATCATTAGAGATAGATTCATGACATTAGCCACCAACAAGGACTTGAGACATGTAGGAATTGTGATTTTCACTATACCTCCTTTTAACTCTCCTATTTGGACTACGTGGAAGACAGATAAATTATGGAGAATGATGGGTGGTTATCAGCTAATGACTCTGGTAGCAGCTGCTGTCCAGATGAAGTTTGTTTACTTGAGCAGATAACCATATCTTCTGATGCCTGGTATGCCATTATTGATCAAATGTATTTTTCTCCACACTTTTCCATAAGGACCACTAATCAATTTTCTTCCATTTATCAAGACCAATAGTACATCTTTATTATTTTTACCTCAAGGTGATCTTCAGAAATCTTGATAACTTTTCTTTTCTACACAGAATCACTGTAGTCCATTATATTGGCTACATTATACTAACGTATAATGAACCAAATGAGCTGGAGGTAGCAGCCACTCTGGAGTTTTTTCATTGAAGAGTGGTATATATTTCCAGCCCAAATTCAAGCGCCTTCTACATTACTAAAATGTGTAAATGTTTAGTTATTTGGGTACATGCAGAGATATTCCTTCTAAGCTGAAAAATATGTTGTTAGTCTGGTCTACTCCCACCACCAAGAAAGAAATTCAATGCATAATGGGCCTACTTATACATTAGAGGTAGCCCATTACTCACTTGGATGTATTATTCTGGCTCATATACTACCTGACTTGGAAAACTGCTAGTTTTGAATGTGCCCAGAACTGGAGAAGGCTTATCAATACATTCAGGATACCCTGAAGAATGCTCAGCCATTTGGGTCACATGAGCCAACAGACCCAATGATATCTGAGCTATTAGTGCAGACAAAGATGCTGTTTGAATGCTGTGAAAGGTCCCTGTATGTGAATCAAGGTGAAATCCTTTGGTATTTTGCGAAAGACCCTGCTTTCCTCTCCAAACTACTATGCTATATTTAAGGGACAACCCTTGTCTTACTATTGGGCTTTAGTGAATACAGAAGGCTTGTCAATGAACCAATAATTTATTATGTAACCTGAGTTGATATACATGAACAGCACAAGTAATTTACATAAAAATAGTGTCCCTGGTACCTGTGTATTCTATCTCTCTTGAAGTACCTTCTACACACAAGCATGCACCGATGGCCTCATAAAAGTTGACTCAGGAAGAGAGTCTAAGGTATAAGTTACTATTGGTTCTACATGCTACACGAACACAACCCATAAGTGGATACCCCTGAAGGACAGTGTTGAAATAAAATCTTCGCAGTGTGCAGAACTCTGGGTAATGTAAATTATCATGAATTTTGAAGAAAAAAAAATCATCCAGTGTGTGATTGTAAACTGACTGAGTCAAGGGCTATTTAGCCAATGAACTTGAAAGCCAAGAACTTGGAAAGAGAATGGTTGAAAAATTGGTGAGAAAGACATTTGTGGAAAGGATATATGGACAGGTTCCTCAGATGGGCAGATGTGGAGAAGGTTGTGTCTCCTGTAAATGCTCATTAAAAGCTTAGCCTCAACAAAGGAGGAGTTAAATCATCATGAATAGAGTCAACATTCGCTCTCAGGCATCCCTGTCATTGTTCAATGTGTCCACGCATAAAGTGGCCATGGTATCAGGGAGATAATTCCATTCATAACTGTCTTTAAAGGTACTTTGTAATAAATTTTGATAAGTAAGTCAGTTACCTCTATAATGAAAATTTCAAAACTTAGAAAGAAATTGGAGAAGACACAATAAAATATAAAAACACCCCATACTCAGAGGTTGGAAAATTAATATTGGGAAAATAGAAACTCTACCAAAAGCAATATATGAATTGAATATAATCATAAACAAAATACACATGTTATTCTTCGTAGAAACAGAAAAAAATATCGTAAATTCTTATCTGAGTTCAAAAGACAGTGGATATCCCAAACAATTCTAAACAAAAAGAATAATATTAGAGATGTTATCAAGCCGGGTTTCAAGTTATTCTACAAAGCTATGGTTTTTTGGGTTTTTTTTGTTTTTTTTTTAAAGCAGTATGTTATGGACACAAAAGCAATCAATGGGACAGAGCAGAGCCACAAGACAAAGCTGTGTGACAACAGCTACCAAAAACTGGACAAAAGATGGGCTCTTTAATAAGCGTGTTGGGAAAATCGTGTATGTACAAGCACAGGAATGCAATCAGAGCCCCATCTCTCCATATGTGAAATCAGCTGTTGAGGCTGGAGAGTTGGCCCACTGATTAAGAGCATGCTCTGCTCTTTCAGAGGAGCTGAGTTCAGTTCCCAGAGCCCATGTTGATAGCTCACAACTGCCTGTGACTCCACCTCCTGGAGATGTAGGAGCACACACATAGATACCCACACATAAAAACAACAAAAATAAAATAAATCTTAAAAAAATAAGAGTCAGCACTTATGGATCAAAGGCTTTACTGTAAGATTTTAAACTATTGGAGGAAACATATCAGACACTTTAAGATATAGGCATACGCAAGAACTTTTTGAAAAGTTTCAGGTACTCAGGAAATAAGGCCAAAAATTGACAAATGATACCTCATAAAGTAAAATGTAAAATCTTTTTTTCAGCAAAGAAAACAGTTAGTTGGATGAATATATAGTCCATAGAATGGAAGAGAAATCTCATATAGCTATATATCTGATAAAGGCTTAATATTTAGGATATAAAAATAACTCATGACATGAGCAGATGGTTCTTAAAAAATGAAAGATAAATGACTGAAAACATAGGAAATGATGTTCAACCTCATTAGCGATTAGAGAAATGCAGACTACATCTACATTGGGAATCCACTGGCAGTCATTTAGAAAGGACATGGGCAGACTGGTCACTATAGAAATCACTATGGAGGTTCTTCAAAGAATTAAAAATAGATGTACTATATGATTGCCTCTGGGTATTAATTCAAAGGATCCTTAGTCAATGCATCATGGAGATGATTGCACACAAATGCTTACTGTAGCCGTATTCACAATAAGTAGGGTTTGGACCATTCTAATGTCCAACAAAAGTAGAAGGCACGTTTTAAAAGTGGTATATAATTTAGTGGTTTGAATGAGAATTACCCTTGTAGATTTCAATACTTATTCATCAGGAAAAGGAACTGTTTTAAAGGATTAGAAAAGTTAGCAGATGTGACCTTATTGTGCATCTCTTGGAGATGGCATTGAAGTTTCAAAAGTCCATGCCAGGTTCAGTCTATCTTGCTGCCTGAGAATCAGGACATAGCTCTTAGCTGCTGCCCTGGCACCATGTATGCCTCCATAATGAACTATAAGCCTCTGAAACTGTAAGCCAGACCCAATTAAAGACTTTCTAAGAGTGAGTATGGTCATGGTATCTCTTCACAGTAATAGAACAGTGATTAAGACATGTACACACACACACACACACACACACACACACACACACACACAGAGTGAAACTTTTTCAGCCATAAGAAATGAAGTTCTGTCAATTATAAGACAATGGATGCATCTGGAGATATTAAAATTAAACAAATTAAGCCTGTGTTAGACAGACAACTCTCATATATTTTCTTAGATCTGGTTTCTACATTTTATATAGACACATAAGATCCTGGATTCACACACCTCTCATAAAAGTAAAAGTGAAATTGTTTGGAGGAGCCAGGGGAACTAACAGGAGGGAGGGATGGTGTAGGAAGTATGAGGTGGGATATGCTCAAGGTATAATCTATATCTATACTTGCATGTCTTTATAGAACAATATCATTTAAAATAAATATATTCAATGAAAGATTAAAATATACAAATAATAAGTAACTGAAAATATTATCTTAAAGTTTTTAAATTCAATTTGCTTTTGCTTTGGCAGTTTTATACATGCAATGCCTTTCAATACTTTCTGTTCCCATTTCCCTACCCTGTCTCTCCTGTCTCGTTCTTTTGTTGAAATCTTTCCCCACAAGAAGTTTCCCCTTCCAACTTTCAGAGGGGTGTGTGTGTGTGTGTGTGGTGTGTGTAGTATGCGCATGCGTGTGTGTCCCACTGAGTTTCATTAGAGTCACTTGGGTGAGCATGGAAGGGGGTTATTTATAAAAACATGGGCCATTTTTCAGTGGGTATACTACTGACAGAAAATAACAGCCATCTTTCAGCCATGAACTGCCAATGGTCCCTCAGGGGGTTGCACCTCATGTACCCCTCTTTCCTCCATGATTAAATGTTGGGAATTTATCCTGATAATACCAATGCTTCAACATTAAAGGCAACAATGAGTATTTGACTTAAGCAATTGCATTCTTATTCACGAAAGCACTCATTCAGAATTTCACTAGTATAACTGAAGATTTGTTTTCCTGACATTGCTCTTTTCTTGCCTCTCTACCCTCTGCCGTGTTCCTTGGTCAAAATCACTAGGTTGTCTTGATATGTCCATATTGTTATTTAGTGCCTCAGATTCTCATCTACAAAACAGACAATGATTTTGTACTAAAGAACCTCATTCAGACTTAATATATATTCCCTAAATAAACTGACAAGTTGGTTTCGCTAACGCTTAAGTGTTATCAGAGATCACATCAATGCCTATAGTTTTGCAGAGACTCTAACCACTATGGAGGATGTAAACTATTTCCTGACTTGAACTGTAAAAACGTACTTCCTCATTTCCATAGAAATGACACATTAACAGTGTGAGTCAATGCCTTAGAAGTATTTATTTCCTAACACCAAAATATTTGTTTCAGTGAGTTTTATTTTTCTGCCTTTTAGAGTTGGAAAACCTTCCAGAAGCTTTCTAATTGCTGCTTCTCTTTGACATTGGAGCATGGTGGAGCCCTTTTGTTGGAACTGCTTGCTTAAATGTAACACAGGGAACCTCGGCAGGCAATGTGAATCTTTCTTCTTTTCCAAGCATGCGAGTGGGATTCACCATCCTCAGCTAAATCCAGCCCCAGTGAGAACAAAAGACTCCAAAATTCTATTGAAAGTGCTGTTAAGATACGGTGACAGGTGTGAGTCTGTTGTGAACGTGACTAGAGAGAGATTAGGGGTCATAAAGGTAAAGTAGTATGGCTGCTGGATGGCCTAATCTCCGACTG
Organism: Phyllotis vaccarum; assembly: GCA_033318265.1. Classification (NCBI taxonomy): domain Eukaryota; kingdom Metazoa; phylum Chordata; class Mammalia; order Rodentia; family Cricetidae; genus Phyllotis; species Phyllotis vaccarum. The sequence continues at coordinate 69,812,764 of JARWLC010000002.1, forward strand.
AGTGAATCATTGTGAAGCTCAAGTAAATGAACAAATGAATAAACAAATAAATAAATAAGTCAGCAAACCCAGAAGGTATAGTGGAGAGGGTGGGGAAGGTTTGTTTAGTATTGGAGGTGAGGCATTCATGCCAAAGGGAAGGATGATTTTGACCCCCAAGGACATTGCTGGGCAGGTAGAAGCGAATGAGTTGATAAGATGTTCAGTTGTTGTGGGAGAGGTTCATACGAGTCAAGCTGGTCAAATCACAAGATCCTGAGACAGGGGCAGGGAGATGTAGTTTGTGCAATATAGATTTTTTTTTTTCCTTTTAAGAAAGAGTTTTGCTATGCAGTATTGGTTGCGTATAGTCTGTCATGAGATCACAGGCATGTGCCACTATGCCCCACTTCAGAATATGAAACAAAGATAAGTAGCAAGGGAGGAGGAAGTGGTCACAGGGATATTGAGGTATCATCAAAGCTTGCAAGCATTGTGTGACCAGCTTCTGGCTGAAGTGTGGATTCTAGTGGCCAGAGGAAGTCCTTCCTATGTTTTCCCTGCCTTACTATGAGAATTATTCCTTCCTGGTTATGTCCATAACAGCCCAGCATCTCTACCTCAGAGCTCCAAGAGGACTCGTAGGCCAGAACCAGAACATTAGAGTGGAAGGAGACTTACAGCAAAGATTCTGTCACTGCCATTTGGGGGTGAATGACACTTTCTGGGAGAGTGTTTCCTGTGTAGTGTGGGCAGTCTCAACATGCCTGTCTTCCTTTGCGTACTAGTAAATAGTTCCTCTGGGGTGGTGTCCAAAATATCTTTAGACCTCATCAAATGCTCCCAGAATGAGAGAGAGCAAACAGAGGAGGGGGAGGAAGAGGAGAGAGGGAGAGAGAGGAAAAGGGAGAGGAAGGGAGAAAGATAAAGGGAGAAAAAGAGAAAGAGAGAGGGAGGGAGAGAGGGGGGAGGAGAGAGGGAGACGGGATACAGGGACAGAGAGGAAAAGAGGGGGAGAGAAGACAGGGAAAGACAGAAAGAAGGAGAGCAAGAGAAATATTAGAAAAGATCCAGTGGGGGAAAATCATTATAATTATAGGGAAAATAAAATCATAAAATATTTAAAATTATAGTAAATGTGATATAAATAACATTTATATCAAAGTCAATGCAATCACCTCAAATCCACAAAGGAGTCTTTACCAGCAAATATAATGCTTTACATGGTTACCATAACACTGGCCAAGACTTTTGATGATAATCTTTTCAAATCCTTAGTGGCATTGATTAGCAAAGAGCTTCAGAGACAAAAGTATCTAATTTAAAAAATTAAGTCATTGTATGACGCCATTAAAAGGATTGTAGAATTTGAAGCTACAGAGGCTGATAGTACAACCCTTTTTAAGGCTACTCCAAACAACATTTATTTCCTTATTTTTATTAAATGTGTGTGTGTGTGCGTGCGTGCATGCGTGTGCACGTGTGCATGTGTGTGTGCCTGTGTGTCTCTGTGTGTGTCTGTGTGTGTGTCTGTGTGTGTGTGCCTGTGTCTGTGTGTGTGTCTGCGTCTGTGTGTGTCTGTGTGTGTGCATGTGTGTGTGCGTGTGTGTGCGCGTGTGTGTGTGTCTCTGTGTGTGTGTCTGTGTGCGTGCCTGTGTGTGTGTCTGTGTGCGTGCCTGTGTGTGTGTGTGTGTGTGTGTGTGTGTGTGTGCAGGTACCAGAAGAATCCAGGAGGAGTCAGAACCCTTAGAATTGGAGTTGTAGATGATTGTGAGCCACTGGAGAACTTATACTGGGACCAGAACTGGAATCCTCTAGATGGGCAGCATGCACTCTTCACTGCCCGGCCATCTCTCCAGCTTTCAGTGTCTAAATTTATGATAATGAAAAAAATAAAAGCTTTCGCATGTCACATCTTAACATAATGATGTTCTAATATGTATACTGTATATCCGTATACCTTGTAAAGTCAGTTGCCCAGCAGCTAGTGTGAAGCCCACCAAATGGACTTCTTGTCCCATCACTACAAATAGGTAGAACATCTGGAATATGTAAAGATAGTAATCCTGGATCAGTGTTGATTTATGGGAAGATTAATAGTCTCTACCGTGTTTCTGCACTCACTCATCCCAGATGTCTGTGCCCTAGGCTGAACTGGTCCTGTTGATATTTAGATCTACCTGGGCTGCTCAGTAAGGCATTCTTTAGGTGACTAGTAACATTCAGACATAGCAGAGTGCCTCTTGATTGCACTCAGAGCCTCGTCCTGGAGTAATATGGGTAATGTGCCCTTTCCCCAGTGCCTTCTCCCAGGATTTCAAGGTGGTCATTGAATTGCTACACTGCATATGAACTCTTCAAGAAATCTGTGAGGTGGATCCCCATGTTCAGTGTCACTCCAAATTCCAAAGGATCCAGCAATTCTTAACACATATGCTTTTCATCCATGTACCCCAGTGTGTGGGGGATGGGAAGCTCTGCCTAAGAAAATTCTGCCTAGCTCTGGGTGAGCTTCCTGTAGCCTAGAGAGGGATGTGACTTACCTCAGGACACACACTAAATTAGAGACAGAGCTAGAGACAAAACCTAACTCTTGTGTCTATGTCTCCCGGCACCACACCCCCGAGGAGCCTTCATGTCTTGACTTTAGTTTCCTTTCCCAACTTCCTTCCTCCTATTGACACACCCACCACAGATCCCTCATGTTCCTGCCTACTGGTCAGGAACATGGCCTTCTACAGCACTGAAGCTAAGCAGGACAGTGTTTCTTACACTCTGAGTACATAAGAATGAAACTGTAAACATAGATGCATTTTACTGCTGTGTGTTGTGGAGTGGAAGCAGGATGAGAGAGGAGAAGGTTGATGGAAGGAAGCATGAGGTGGGGTTTCTACTGTGTGCTATCTCATCTCTTGGTCTGAGGTCAATGCCAGATGCTAAATCTCGATGGTCTTGAAGAAGCAGTAGAGACCAAATGGCTACAGATATGCGAGTCTCAAACAACAGATCATCTATCTATTGAAAGTACAAATGACCTCATAGCTGAAGGGCATTGCATTGCAAGGGTTTTCCAGACTCTAGTCTGCATGGGAATCTTGCTGATAGCCTGCTGATCTTACCTAATCCTACGTCAGTTGGTGTGATCTGAAGATTTATTGGATTGAGTTTAATAAGCATATGGATTATCTCTGAGAAATGATGAAATAGTAGACTTCATAGCTTGGGCTTTATCATGTGAACATTGTCAAAGGCTGTGAGGAAACTGCTCTGTTTTACTTTTATTTGTGTGTGTGTGTGTGTGTGTGTGTGTGTGTGTGTGTGTGTGTGAGAGAGAGAGAGAGAGAGAGAGAGAGAGAGAGAGAGAGAGAGAGAGAGGGAGGGAGGGAGAGAGAGTCTATGGCATGAGGAGGTCAGAGGTGGGTTTGTGTGGGTGAGTCCTCTTCCATCCTGTAGTTCTAAACTCAGTCCAACATGCTTGTTTGTAGTTCCTTTACCAGCTGCAGCTGAGCACTCTTCCCTACTCTGAACTTTTTTAATTTAAAAATTCTGATGTGTATATGGCAACTATTATTTAGCTTTATTGTGCTGTAAAGTTTTTGTGACGGGCTTGAAAGATGGCTTTGTACTTCTAGTTTGCAGTCTCATGTCAGAGGCCTCACAACCACCCATAACTCTGGCTTCAGGGGATCTGACATTCTCTTCTGGCTTCTGCACCTATATGCAAGTGGTATATATGCACACACTTTTACAAAAATTAAAAAAAACCAAAAAAACCAAAGCCCTGGGCTGAAGAGATAATTTGGTGGTAAAGAGCATGTGCTACTCCTCCAAAGGACCCAAGTTTGGTTCCTAGTACTCATGTTGGGCAGATCACAATCATCTATCACTCTGTCTTCAGGGCCTCCATCTTGGCCTCTATGGGTACCTGTACTCACAGGTACATACCCCTAACACACACACATACACACACACACACACATACACATACACAATACCATGCACACACATAGTTAAAAAAATAAAATTAAATCTTTAAATTATTTCTAAAACCCAAATAAGCAAAGAAAACCCTCCCCTCCTCCGCTCTTCTCTGCTCATACCTGTTCTGAAGAGAAGAGAGACCTGTTCCACAGGTCCTTAAGTGAACTCAGTCAGAGCATTTCTATAAAGCCCTTGTCAGGAATGGAACATGCAGGTCACAGGCTTGCCCTGGTTTGTAACAACTTCAGTGGGAACCCTTCTGCTAAATGCCACTCTCTGCTGATCAGAAACAAATAGTCAGAGAACATCATAGAGACAGTGAGCCGCTGCCAGGCTTTCTGCATTAAGGCTGTGGTCAGCACCACCGCAGGGGCATGGTCCCAGCACACTTTGAGGCTAAATTATAGCATAGTCTAGAAATGAGCATATTAGATTACTTTTACTCCAAGTTAATCCTGTTTAGATGCTCCAAGGAGCCAGTCACAGACACATTCCCACTGGGGTTCCTGTTAGTGTCTGTATTTTGTCAGGGAAAGAAGATAGGATTAACCCTTAGCTCAAATATGACAGGCTTATGTTATACGTAGATTGTGTATGTGCATGTGTGAACATGTGTGTGATTTCAACCATCTTACTCATATAGAAAGAATAGATTCAAAATGCCTGAAACCCACATGAAATTATATGGTATAATTTCACATCTACTTTTTACTTGAGTCCCATGAAATCATTGTGAGAAGGTGGAGTTAACATGTTTTCTTTTTCTCATTTTCAGGAAATACAGATTTAAAGATTTAAGGTGTTGTGGGACTTTACATGGGTTATATTGTCTAAGCTCTGTGTTTTCCTCTTTGTTTTTAACCTATAAAATACCAGTTTAGTCTTATTGAAACAGTATTTCATAATTAACTTGTCCCAAATCGTAAATCTAGAAAAATATCTGAACCTAGTTTTTCTTTCTCTGGCCTCATTGAACAAACTTTTGGATAACATTGTCAAAGAGGTTGACACTGGAGGTCATTGAGGACCACAAATTTTGTTCTCTGTATGTGAGATAATAAATTCCAGACATGCTCTCTACATCGCTATATGTTTGAAAAGCCAGAATGATTTGTGGTTACTAGTTGTCTGTAGAATGAATTTCCAATTCACTAAGTCCCCAAATTCTTATCTTTCATGGTCATCCACACCAATGTTCTGCCCAATGAGCAGTGTAGTGATCTTCATCACCACATGCATTACTCCTCAACCATCCTCTTCCGAGCATGCTTCCCTCCTGCTCTCCACCTGCATGCACCTGCTCTGCAAATTCTGTTCATTTTTGAAGCCCAGTTATTGAGTCACTTCTTGATAATGATCCTTTTCACTATCCTTCTTTCTTTGAGCAGATCATTATTCCTTCAACTGTAGCCCAGTACTATAATGTGGCCATTTCTCTCTTCTGACTTCATGGTGTGCACATGAATCCTCATTCACATCATGTGGCACCTGGTGGTGACTCACAGAGGTGCATTTCTGTGCTCTCCAGAGGGCTCTATACAGAGAAGGAACTAACTCCCTTCTGTGTTCTGTGGTCTTTATTCACAGAAGGCCTGACTGGGTAAACAAGAAATCAAGCATGTCTGGGCTAATTAACTTCTGACATTCTTCTCTGTTTGCAAAATAGAAGACTAAAAACAGGATGCTGGGCATCAGGATGTTATAAGAAACATTTTAAACAGGTAGTTGTTGACTAAGAAACAAGATGCACAGATGCACCTGCTGGTTTAGATTAAGAAAACTTCCTTTAAATAATCCTGCAGGCTTTCTTCCTTCTGTGAAGGGTTTCCTGACAGACATCCTCAAAAAGACTTCTCATTAATAAATTTACTGAATGTTAGAGAGATTGGACACTCTGTCAAGTATTTCATGTACATTGTTTTATCTAATTTTCACAGACACCTTACATAAGAGTCACTATTAATCTCATTTTATAGATGAGAGATGAAATACTTTAACAAAATTGCCAACTGGTGTGAAGCCAAAGTGTGTACACTCTCCTTACGTTACCCTGCTTTGCTGCGGATGCCTAGTATCCCAGGGCTTTTTAATCGTTGCCTGCAAGCCAATAGTCTGAGACTAAATTCTTGAAAGAGGATGTTCAAGGACATTTGGTATTTGTATCAACAGTGTCTGGTATATAATGGGTATTCCCTGAAAACTGAATGAATGTAGGCTGGAAAGCGAGGAATAAACATAAGCTGTCATATGTCCTAGGTTAGGTCATAACACATCTCCTCAGCATCTTCTATGGTACTCATAATCTGTACAAGCCTTTCATGGGAAATCAATAGAACAGACACAACATGGGTTAGCCCACTGATGGCAGCAATCACCTACATCTGTCTTGATCACTGTAAGAAGGAAAGGGATTTACTGGGGATCTATGGAATCTCACAGTATTTCTGCAGAACCAGACTTAGAAATTGCACAACTCCCTGTGGATGAGATAGCAGTGATATAGACCAAGGGAGGAGGGAAATGTCAGTCAACACCCCTACTTAACACCCTGCCTGAGATGGGTCAAACAGTGAAGACTTACAGAATAAGGAAGCTCAGGGTATGAAGTATGTAGAATCCACAGTGACGGAAAAGGGTCAGAAATACTACTTTTTCAGTGAGCTATTGAGACCCAAGCTGGTTTGGCCTGGAAAAATACATGGCCAAAAAAAAAGAAGCATTTGAATCACTAAAGGGACAGAAAATGTTAACTTAAATCTACTGATAGCTTCCAGAAACACCACATTTTTCCTGGAGTGCCAAACAAACCCTAGGAACATAACCACTTCTGAGAATGAGTTCAATATGTCCTGGGGAAGGAGAGGATTTTCCATCCATTAATCAGTTATTTTTTTCAACAATTATTAAGAACTATAACATGACTGCATTGTGTCTGATGTACACATAGAAAATAAGAGATGGAAGAGAAGAAGAGGAAGAGGAGGAAGAGGAGGAAGAGGAGGAAGAGGAGGGGAGACTATAATTGTTAACTGATTCCAGGTAAGAACCCAAAAACTCTCTGTCCAAATTATTGTCTCTTAGAAAAATAAAACAACAACAAAAATCTCCACGAACTTCAGAACTGTCCTGACCTCCACCTTCTGGTTTGTGCACGACTCTCCTTCCAGGTGCACATTGCTCCTTGGAGTGTGCAGATGAATCTTGCCTTGTCATTGGGAAACTTACTGCAGCCTGCCTTTAGGGACAGTGTGCAGTGAGTGAGGTGTGAGGGAGAAGGTTCCCACACAATAGAAGGACCGGTGTGACTTCTGTATGTACATTCTGTGTGCCTCCTACTGACGCTTGACACAGGCCTGCATTCCAAGGGCTGACAGCACATACTAAGGACAGCATGAATGGAGAGCTGGCCTTCTTCCAATTCCAGCTCTATGCTTAAGTTTCTTTGGCATTAGCCAAGAGCCTTGAGCCCCCTGGTGCCTCAGCTGCCTGGGTTAAGTGGAGCTTTCAGCTATTTTGAGTTTCATGAAGCATGAATGAGAGAATGCATGGGAAAAGATTCTTTTCTTTTTGCAAACAGGAGTCAGTGGGACTTTTATTTCACTTCGTGGAAGGAAGTTGGCACTCAGCTCATGGCTATGTTTCATGTTAACTAGCTTTGTGTCCTCAAATTCTGGCCTATTGCCTAGGTTACTAGAGCTCAGCAAATGTTTATTGATGAAGAAATGACAGAGGATTGTAATCTTTGCCTGGAATTTCTTTGATATTTGATTCCAAGAATTGGAAATTACATGTGAAGTCATCTGCCTCATGTCTCTGCATCTGGCCATACAGGAGAGGCCATTTGGTGTGGAATGACTGCTGTTCTAATGACCAGGAAAGGACCTCACTGCTGATCAAGAGTCAACAGCACCAATGGGATATAGGGCAGAGCAAATCTGGTCCATTAAGGCAACTTACTTTCAAGACAGGCCCTTGTAAGACCCATTACTTCTAAAATATTTTCTTCTTGTTGGTTTATGGGAAATTCCTCTTTAACGAACACTGCTCTTCTCAACAAATAAACTATTATTTTATAAAGCCCATAGGTTTCTGAACTAGTTATTTGTGTTTTTATGGAAATCTATAGAATGATTGACTTGGGCATATTCCAAACATATTAGAGATGTAACTCACAGATGAGGGAGTTCCTGTATGAGGGTTAAGCCTGGAGAAGTGACCATCAAAGCCGGGATTTAGGCTTTTCTAGATGGCAAGTTGAGTTGGAGCTCAGTCACAGAGATCTCATTGTTGCTACAATTTTCCCATGTTATCAGTCACACTCATGTTTTCCTCCTGAAGAGACTGGTCAAGTAGAGAGGAGATCATTGACTCAGTTACTACTGACACACAAATTTGTCTTGACACACCAATGAGACATTGTCAATGATATGCTAGAGTCTTTGTGGTTGTGAAGATCACCATAACAGCTAAGATGTATCTGTGAAATAAGGGTAGAAACAACTCTGTGATCCAAATTTGTGCAACCATTTAATTGACCACCATTAAATTGATAGCATATACATCACTTGGAGGGCATTTGAAAAAATTCAAGTACATGACGTTAAGCTCCAACTTCTTTCCATATCAAGCAATGTACTTGGGTTATCATCTGCATTTTGTAGGGGTTTTGGAGAACTGTTCACTCTTTTAAAGGTACTAATTTCAAATGACAACACAATTTTGCTCTTTTAGCCTATAATAATTCCAGGTCGCCTACATTGTTCTATATCCTACTAACTAATACCCGCTCTATTGTCGGCAAATCTGGAGGTATCTCAATGCTGCTGGAGTTTTGCTAAAGGCCAATGGAGGGCTTAAAGAAGAGGTTGAAGCCTGGCTAGGTGCCGGTTTGCAAACCACAGTCATCATCATGGTTTTATCTCTCAGGAGAATTGTAAGGCACATGAACTAGATGTGTTTGATTAGAGAATACGACAGTTGCAGCTGAGAGAAGGAGGGAGATTGGGCATCACAACTCATTTTTGAGGGATGCCACATTCCCAAACATATTGAAAACATCCCTGGGAGGGGCCGGAACTTGAAGTCTACACACTGATGCTGGCTACGTGACCCCCAGCTCTCAATATGGTATATGATTGACTACTTGGAATGTGACCAGATCGTGTCCTCTCACTCCCTCTCAAAAGATAAGACAGGGGAAGCAATGATGGTAGGTGGGTGGGTGGGTGTTGACGTACTGCCTTTCCAGTATGGTCAAAGGAATAGTAGAATGGTTAGGGGATGTTATTTTTTTGCAGGAAAGACGTGGCGTTATCTCAGAACCATCTGGATGCAGTGAGAATGAGAAGGAAAAGGAGGTTGTGAGCATTGGTCACGTAGTCTTGTATTGCTGTTTGCAAACACCAACAATCAAGCCATTTCCTGCCAGAAGGTCAGGGAATAGCTTAGTCTAAGGAAAGAATAGAGCTCCAAGAACAAGAACCTTCAGAGGCTGGAGGGGCCCTCTGACAAGAAAACTTTGCAACACTGATATGTGTGAAGCTTTTTAGATCACAGGCACAGTCTCTGGTACAGTGAAACTTTTTGTGCTCTTCCAATTGGATCTTTCCACATGAAACAGATCTGGATTCAGCTGAGCTAATGTTAAGAGTCAGGGTCAGATAACAGTGGTGACTCCTGGGGCTCCTGTTCCACCCAGGCCTCTTTTTAAATCCACACTGATGATCATGGAAGGGTTGGGTTAGCTTGCAATTTTAAGGTATTGTGATCTTTCACACAAAATACAGATTTGTGGCTACCCTTGAAGCGAGGAAGGTCCATCTGGGTTTATGTTCTCACATAGCAACATCTGGCTGCAGCTGAGCAGCTGTTGTTTCCAGAAGCAACCACATTCTGCTGCCCCACATTCCTCACTGGCCACTTCACTCAGTCCTGTCAGCCTCCTGTTTGTGGCCTGCTGCTCCAGAACACAGCAGCAAAGACAGCTGGATGGCACGCACGTGTCCCAAATGCAGCTTTATCCCAGAACATTCCTGCAGAGTGAGTGCTGGCAGCACGTAGGCCTTTAATACATATTTATTTAATAACAGGGAGGGAGGGAACACAACTCTGTCAAAGCAGAGCAGATCTGTGTTTAAACCCAAGCTGTTTGATCTTGGGGGAAGTTATTGAATTGTCTAAGCCTCTGTTTTCCTCATTCGTAAAGCCAGGATAAAGAAACACTCATCCTTTAGGGCAGTCTCAGGGAATAACATGATTTGCACATAATGGACCCTCAATACACATATATTGAACTCCCGAACGCATGTTTATTCAAAGGATTGTATCCCATGGACTTCTGACTAGAATAAAGTGAAAATTCTTTTTAATTTAATCAAGTAATCAGCGGAATTGAAGGGAGCTAGAAAGGAATCACACACTGGTAGGAAAAAAAGGCAGTTGTTTTGCAGTAATAGCTCAGCGGACAGAGAACAGGGTCCTCCCCCCACCCCAGGACAGCAGCATAGTTCACAGTAGTAGAGAGAAAGATGTTGGGGAAACTGTAGGTTAGGCAGACTTTAGAGACAAACACATCTAACATGTATTAAGAACTTTGTTAGGCTCCCAAACATATAAGGGACCTCAATTTTCTTTATCAGAAAAGGAAGATGTGGATTCCTGTGATGTGAGGCTCCATTCAATAACATACAAATAGAATATAATATACAAACGCAACATGCTAGCCACATTGGCCAGATGGACCGATGCTCGTTGTGGATTGCCAAGAGAGGTAAATTATTGAGGCTACCATCCTGAGCACAGGACTCCTGGTGTGTGATACCCAAAGTCTCCTCAGTGTCTTAGTGACTGTCAGTGTAAACTACTAACAGACCATCACCATCTTCCTCCTTAAGAATTCCCTCCTCTCAACCAAAGATAGTTGCCTATCCAAGGTACCAAACTGCTCCCTGGAGGCAGGTCTATAACATACTACAAAGAGAAGCAAAAGCAGAGGGATTAATTGGGAATGATCTAAAGGGCAATCCCAAGTACAGAGATCTCTAGGGGATGAGCTGAAACATCTGTCCAACTTCAGTCTGTTTCTCTCTCTACCTGTCCCCTTTTTCTCATCCCCTTTAGTTATCCCAGACAGTGCTTGCCAGAAATCCCCTAGGCACAGTCTTCCATTTAGTGTCTGTCTCTAGGGAACTTGACCAAGAGTCCTTCAGGAAACTTTGGTGTTAATCTTTCTTAGGTCAAAATATGTTTGGCTTGCTGTATTTGGGTTGAATTATAAGGGAATAGCACCCATAATCAAAAAATGTCAAATATTTCTTCCTGGGACACCCTTAGTATGTATTCTTCTGAGATTTCTCTAGTGAGACCTTGAAAGCACAGTAGATTAAGGCCAATATTTTCTAAAAGAACACAAAGCAAATGTCATGCCTGATTCTGAGCAGATAACAAAGGATTGGAGATTGAAACAATGCACAGCCCTATCAGATATGCCCTTCAGGAGCCTCCCTAAGAATCTGGATGGAAAATCCTGTCTCAAGCCTAGGGAACACATGTAAAGCCTACAGGGGCTCCATCCCCACACAGCAGTGGACAGGCCTATGGAGACTCCTATTTTCTCCAGCAAGAGAAATGGTCTTAGGTGGATATTGCTTCTGTACCAGGAAGAGGAAACTGTCAAAATCATTTGGAACAAGAATAGTCAGTACTATCTTTTGGTATCAGCACTCGATGGCGGTTCCCTCCCTGACGTCAGGTGTCTTTATGACAGGCCTGGTGAGGGAAGCCCATTCTTACTTATAGAAATGTGGGCATCTTGGCCATTACAGAGGATTCCAGATGTCCTTTCAGAAACGGGAAGGTGTGCTCAGCTCCTCTGAGTGGGGTTAAAACCCCTCCAAAGAGCAGTGTGGGGGAAAGAAGCTGCAGCTGGTGTTTGCACATGCTGTTCCTAGAGAACCAGAACACAAATTTCTAACAATCCACAGTCTGGTTCACAGAGAAAGGCATATAACAGTTTTGGCACCCTGCAACACAAAGCCACCAAGGCTTGGAGCTGTCACTGGGTCTAAACTGGACCATGTTGTGTGTAAGTCTGAGTTACTACTGCCAATAGCAAAGAAAGTGCCATCTCCCTTCAGATACTCCACATGTGCTTTTCTGTATTCTCGTGGGCATCCAGGTCACACTAGGGGAAGTGTTTTCTCTCTTTTGTTTGCCTTTATTGCAGTAAATTGTGGCTCACTGAATGGGCACCATGCACTGTCCCGTATACTGAGCATATACTGCCCATGTTCAGTAATAGGAGAGGCAGCTCCATCACATGGGATGAAAGATGTGTGGAACCGGTTCCTGGAAGCAAAAAGGAAAAGCCCAGAACAAGTAGATTAGGGACACACTTGGGTAACTCTGACACTTGGTGGTCTCAGGATTAGTGGGGGGAAAAAACAATCTGGCCTTGCTTTGGAGGTGAACCTGTACCTCAGGATTCCCCAGAAGCTTCCCTGGGGGCTCAGTGTTCCCTCCAGACATGCCTCCTTCTGGAGAACAGACCAGGGCCTACCAGGCTTCTTTTTCTCTGAAAAGACCCTGGAAAATAGAACTACCTTCCTTTCTTGCTTTCCCCTTGCACTTCTCCCTCCCTCCCTCCCTTCTCCTCTCACCTACCCCTTCTTCCTTAGTTCCTCTCTTGTTCCACGCTCCAACCCCTTCTCTCTTCCTTCCCCTCAAACAAAACAAACAAGAGCAGAAGCAAAAGCCTTGACCAGACCAAAGGCTGAAGGAGGAGGATGGGGGGGAGGGTCAGTGCCAGCTCGAACTAAAGATCCGGCAACTTCTCATCTCAAAAACCAAATTAAGCCGGGAATCTTTTAGATCTGGTTTTACCACTCAGATATTTATGTGTTTGAGCACGTGGTTTACTATCTCTGGCCCTCGGATTCTACCTCTTACAATGTTTAAAGTGACTTTTAGTTTCCTCTTCAGCATGAAATCAAAGTTAACACTAACACCAACAACAGTAGATAAGACCTTGGCCCCCAGAGTCTGTCAGGGCACAGCTTGACGCCCATCTTCCTCTCTTCCTTCGGTACCATCTTAGTCCAGAAAATCCACTCTGCAGCTCTGGTTTTTCTGCATGGTTTAGAGGATTTGACACAGAGCTGGGTCTGAGCATCCTCACTGGATGCTGGCTCTAGCTCTAAGCCACCTGCAGATGTTGACTCTGCTAATGGGTGAAATCGCCCTGTAACGAGACACCATAAGCCTTTGCCCTCTTCTGTCTAGAAGGTTCTTGGTTACTTGATCATTTCTTTTAAATGGTCTTCTTAGATTTATCTATTTTATTCTGTCATTATGAGGGCTTTGCCTTCACATAGGTGTGTATATAACATACATTCCTGGTCCCTGCAGAAGTTAATAGTGGAGTCAGAGCCCCTGGAATTGGGTTGTTGGGCACTGTGTGGTTCTGGGAAGCAGATGTTCTGCATGAACATCAAGTGCTCTCAGTTGCTGAGCCGTCTTTCCAGCCCCCTTGTTTGCTCAATATAAACTTAACTTCATCACTTCCGGTTTGAGCTCAATTACAAGTACAAGAGGTTTCTTGTTCTCCAATGCCTTCTTTAAAAATATATTGTAAAAGTTGTGGCTAAGAATATGACATTAAGGCAAAAACATACTAAATCTTTGTATACGAGAACAATGGGGCATTTTAAAAGTTCTCAAATAGATGTTGCATGTTCCAACTAAGTTAAAATATGAATCTCTGAGGACGGGGAAAGATAGGATGTCTTTTAAAGTTCCCCTGGTTATTCTAAGGAATGGCTAGGACAGAGAATCTCTATGCTACGTCATGAGCCTATGATCCAGATGTGACTAATGCACCATGAATGGATTCAGGTAAGAGGCTGATGATGATGACTCTGAAGCCTTGTCATTCATTTATATTTCTCTAAGTTACAGCTGACAAATGTGCCTCAAAAATCTAAATACACTATTTTTAGCCTGTTCCAGAGCAAGGAAGTCTAGTGACCCTATCAGACAAAGATCCCCAGTAATGACTCTTCATGACTAAATGCTTAGGTACATTCTCTAGGGTTTGGTCCAGCATAATAGTATGAGATTAGCATTTCGGAAGCCCAGTATTTTAGAAAATGAGAAACTGGCTTTTTCTGTCTTCTCAAATCTTACTCTAATACTCTACAAAGAATATTTTATTTTAAAGAGGTCCTCTTACATGTAAGCTTTTTGAACCCCCCGGAGCTGCATTTTACATGTATTTGGGACTCAATGTGAACTGATGACTCTTAATGCTTTTCTTCCCTGTTCATTACTTAGGTCAATTTAGACTCATGAACCATTGACTCAGTCAGCCCTTTAATAAATGCTGGATGGAGACCAAGTCTGTGCCAAGTCCTCTCCTGGAGAAATCCTAACTTGTAATAAAACCCAGTGTGGAGATAGCTGGGCCCCCTTTTTGCTCTCTCTGAAGAAATCCTCTCTTAGTCCTGAGCACCTGGACCCCCTTCTCTCTCCACCAGTGTGAAGGATGGTCTCTTCCTTCTTTTTGCAGGAGTTAAATGGCCAGCTCCAGCATTTGTGTCTAATATTGAACCTGTCTCTGCAGCTGTACATTGACATCATCTTATGCAGTGAGAGATCCATACAGACAGCCCACTTGTCAAAGCTGATAAATGAATGTGGGCCCAAGCCCAGCCTCCTAGTTGCTTCAGTCAAGGTCTGTTGTGCATCAGCCAATAGCCATAGCCAACTTATATTCTCCAAAACATTGCTCAGAGTTCTGGAAACTTGATGCAACACAGCCTACGTGCTGCCTGGCAGGTCCCTGTACTGAGAGTTTCTTTAGCAGTTTCTATAGTACACAAAAGTCAATGAAGTAGCTGTTGTATAAAGGTGAAGTAACTGGCCTTTCTTTTTTTTCCTTCCTGCCCATTCTAATTTTTTTTTTTTTAATTTTAAATATTCTGTGACTGTGTGCTGTGGACATTTCCTTTACATACTGAGGAAGTGCCTTACTATGGAGCCTATTATTTGATAGATAGCTAAATGTCAAAATTTCTATAGTTGCTATAAAATGCCTGAAGGTGGACTGGTACGTCTCTTTTGCAGCCTTGAAAGCTGATACGCATAATCATTAAGTAAAATTCCCATGTTCTCACAGATAGCAAGTGGCCCAGTTGTGACTCCAGGTGGTCAGGCTGATGCCCAGAGAGCTTTCAACAGCTTAGGTCAGACAGGCAGCTGCAGCCTGGCTCTCAGGCCTGCCTCACTGTTAGAGGAATGACCATTACTGTGGATTCAGACTAACCCAGGCACAGTATCCTCAGAATTCTCACAGCCACTGGTTGTCACTTAATGTCAGCTGACAAGTGGGAGACTGATGGACACAATCCAGAACAGGATGAGTGAGATTGTATTAGCCATAACATAAACAAATTGCTTGACATTTTAATAGCTTGTGTTTTGAAAAAAAATCTATTTTTTTCAATATGGAAGCATAATATTTATTTGATTGTTGTAGAATGCTTTACTTTGAGAATTACTGTTTGTGTTGCTAACTTGACTTTTCTGGAAAGTCCTTCAATCAGGGATTGAGATAGAATTACCAACGATTCCTGACATGGCTCCAAACAGAATCCTCCCATTTTCCTTAACATACTTTTGTAAAGTGGTGTCCTCAGCATTTCTTATAAAATGAGAATATCAATCCAATGCGAAAAGCACTGGAGATTCTCTGTCCTGCATTATCAAATATTATCCATGATTTAATTCCTTATATAAAAATAAACAAGTGCATCTACCTCAGCATATAAACTTGCTTTCTATTTTCATAAATGAAAAACTATATATAATGAAGAATTGTTTGATAATAGCTTTCACAATTTATTGTCAATACTTGATCTATACACAAATGCATGCACAGTGTGTACCTAGAGAGACACTGTATATGATGCACCTATCTAGTTGGGGTTAAAGCGTAAGGGGTCTAAGAAGCCCTTCTCTACACACATGGAGACCCCTTCAGCTCCCCAATTTGTCTGTACCCCTTCTTCTACAGGTCTTTGCACAAACGGTTCTTGTGCTGTTCAGCCTGCTTTTCTTCACATGGTCAACTTCTGTGAAGATCAGAACCTCATCTACCTCTTTAAACACCACGGGATATTGCTAACTGGTACTTACTTTGTTTGAGAATAGGCCTTCACTAATTACTTAACCATTGTCCCCATGTACTTTCCTCATCCGAGGTCTCGCACATAGTAGGAAGACCGTGAACAAACACACAGATTCCCATTTTAGAAATGAATTATTACAGGAGGCTACTAATGATCAGCCTGCTTTATGTTTTAAGCATTTAAAAACAGGAGAGCCAGTTAATAAGTAGCATTATTTGTCAAGTAAGGCAGTGCCTGTGAGAAGGCAGCCATCCTCCCCCAGAGGACACTTGGCCACAGGCAAGAAGAAGAGCAGGTCCACAGATAACTCATGCTTTGACAGTGGGTTGCTGCTCTGTTTCCAGCATGGTGGGAAGAAGGTGACAGGGCTGGCATCAGGCTAGGGCTTATTCACCAGTGCTAGTCATTTATCGCTCTTCAACATCGTCACATGGCCTTACTTCTCTGTTTCTCGGTTTCCTCATACACTCTTCAAATCTTCAGTCCCAGGAACACTGGTGGTTCTCAAAGAAAAACTTTTCTAATGTTGTTCATTTTATCCTCAGAGTCAAGCTGCTCTAGAAAGAAGTTTCTGCTAAGTTACTTTAGGGCATTGGCTATGTATTCTCAGCCCTATCCACACTGTGCCTCAGGCCTTGTGAGAACTGTGAGAGGTGATGAATCTCAAGCGTCCATCTACCACAGAGTCTGAATTACTGTTTGAGGAGTCCCTTCCTTCTTTCTGGGCACACTGCATAGCTAACAGGACAACAGTCCATTTCTATAATCAGGTCTTATAATCAGTCTCTGACACTGCGGCAGTACACTGTTCTAAATAATTTCCTCATTTTTAACCATTTAACACTCACAAGTGCTCCAGGACGCAAATGCTGGATGATTAAGTTTTTGGTTTTGTTGTCAGAGAAAACGGAGATTCAGAGAGAGTCTGTTCAAAGTCACACAGCAGTGACTTCACAATATGCTCCACACGACTCCCTGAGTGCTGTCTCTCAAGGAATCAGGCAATGAAAAGAGCCCCAGCTTTGAAAGAGGAGAAAGTTCAAGTTCTACATGAATGGACTGATATTGGATAACATGATTCTCCCTTCTCTATAATGGGGACAGTATGCTCCATCAGGCTAAAATCCAAGGGAATGACGAATTTCAAACTCCTCTCCATACTGGGCATGAAGCAAGCCCTTCCCTCTCTCCAGTCTCTGTTTAAGACAATTGGGCTTAAGTAACTTCTCTTCCTTTTATTGAAGTAATCTTTGAGTTTCCTTACCCACAGCCTGGGCAGGAGAAAGAGAACATTGGCTTTTGGCCAGTTCTTCTCAAACGAAAATGATTGATATTGTGCCCACACAAACCTGGAAACTCCCAGAGGGAGAGCTGCATAGGCTGTGACCCAAAAGAGATTTCCCCTGAATTCTACAGAGTTTCAACACACCCGGTGTTCTTCAAGAGTGGGACAAGCTTCCAGAAACAGAGGCCAGCTCTACTCATTGAACAAAGAGCCCATCTTGGAAAAGAAACTTAGCCCCTGCTTCCTGGATGCCATGTAAGAACTTCCACTGCACCCCACAACTCAGCATTACCCAGTGTGGCAGTTTTCAAACAAAAACATCTCAGACACTATCCTTTTGATCTTCAGAATCGCTTTAGAAAAGAGAAGGTTCTTACATACTGACCTCAGGACATTGGCTGAGTACTCTGAGCCCTGCCCACACTGTGCCTCAATTCTTATCATCAAGAGACAATGGCTCCTCTCTCCTGTGTTCTTGACAAAGGACTGTAACACATGCAGAACACCTAAGACAGGGGCTAGCCTTCAGTATACCTCCATGCATGGTAGTCTTGACAGCAGTGGCTTTACTAGCCCAGGGACCAGGCCATATGCACAAGACCACACAGCTGGGAAAGGAGAGAGAGAGAGAGAGAGAGAGAGAGAGAGAGAGAGAGAGAGAGAGAGAGAGAGAGAGAGAGAGAGAGAGAGGAAAGAAGGGAAGGAGGATGGGAGGGAGGGGGAGGGGGGAGGGAGGGAAGTGCGCAGCAATTCCCAGGCACATTGCCACCACACACACACACACACACACACACACACACACACACACACACACATACACACACAAAGAGACCTCTTGGATCCACTGCCCGGCAACACAGGATGGAACACAGCTCAGTGGAGGTGCTTGCGTGTATGAGGTCCCAGGTTCAAAAGCCATTACTGAAAAACAGTGCTCTCCAATTTTATTCCTCACTCTAGTGGGTTTCCAGGGACCCTAGAAGCTTTCTCCATACCACTCTCTAGAAATTCCTCCTGGAGAAGGCACATGCAGATTCTTTTCCTCAATACTTTAGCTTGAGTGCCCTGTTTTCTAAGCAGTGACGCTGGATCTGAGACATCACTGTCACAAGGGTGCCTGTGACCTACAGTTGTCTGGAACTCAGACACAGCACATGTGGTTATGTCCTAGGCTGGGTCAGCATGGCCAGTTGCAGAAGGACTGTGTTCCAGGGCTGTGTGACTGAGGGGGCGGGAGCCCTGTTCCCATGGTAGCAGGTGTGCAGGGGCAGTGGTACTAACGGCTTGTAGCAATCTGTGCTAAGAAGGGCAGCCGCCTGGGGAAGCCTGGTTCGTGGAACAGGGAAGGACCTAGAAGGGGTTGGGGGGGGGGGGGAGAATAGTATTATTTTTCTGCATCAGATCATCTTAAGACCTTATTCAAGAGACTGAGCATCTCTATTGTATCTTCTTGGTGACCGGGAGACCCTTATGTCATCCTCATGGGTGCTTGGACAAGTAGAGAGTACATCTGTTCTTCTAAGTGGGTGCACTCAGTAAGGGAGCATTCACTTAGTTCTGTCCTTTCAGAAACAATTGATATGGATCCCCAGAAGATGCAACCATCTTCTAAAATTATCAGTAATAATTCAGTATCACTCATGTCTTGTGCACAATACCATTATTACCTTCTCAGGAACCCTACTTTACAGAGGCTTTAACTATCTACCTTGTCCATGCGAGGAAACTGAGGCTAAGGGAGAATTAATGACTTGTCCATCACCACTGCAGGAAGGATGTGAACATAGGCTCTTGTCTCCCGTGCTCAGCCTCACCCACCCCTGTCAGTAGTCCATGACGTGAGGCGGCAGCTCAGCTAAACAGCCGTGGACCAGGCTTGCTTTCAGCATTTCTGGAGGTTTTGGTAATGACTGAAAATGTTTTCTGAACAAACCCTACCACTTCCTCTCCTGACTTGCTTCACCCCTTCTTCTGCAATGGCAGAGCTGCAGGGTGTCCTCTTTGAGCCACAAGAGTGGCTCATGCGCAGTGAAGGCAGGAAGCACGGTCTAGCAGATTCGACCCTCCTCCAGGATGATTAGCATGGCTCGATTTGGAGACTGGGGGCCCTGCTACCTGAGTGGTGCCTCTGCTGGGACACTTTGCCCACTTTTTGTATGCTAGTGGCGCTTTCTGTCTTGCGACTGCTTATCCCCCTCCTGATTCCCATAGTTCTTCTCATGGACTTTGTGGCCTTTAACAATAAAGGTCCATCAACCATCATGCCCTACCTCCTGGCACCCAATATTATTGGTCATGGTCATCTCATCACACCATACCCAAGCTTTGAGACTTGTTGTTTAGCATCCCCTCTGCCCTCCTCTTGAGAGAAAATGCTACCATGTGTCATAACTCTGCCATTTAAATTGTGTTTTTTGAATGACTACCAACATTTCTACCACTGTACACTTTGGGAGTTGGAGAATCCAAGCTTGTACCCAAGAGCCCACATATGGGACATGAGGTGGGGAGAATTTGATGATTCCCCTTTGACTACACTCAAGGACCTGGGCAGGTGAGGGCTTGTCTCCCAGACACCAGAATAGAGGTTTGGCCTCTGCTTTTTGTCTTGAGGTTTTCTCACAGTGACTGGAAAATTGGAATTGGCTATCCTTGGTCCCCAAGGCACTGGGTGCTATTTTTAAAATAGCTTTGTTAATTTGAGAAATGGAATTCTATTTTTGCATCAGCTTGTTTTTTACAAAGTTCATAATTTTCATACATAATTGGGCATCTGTATTTTTTTCAAATAAACTATTCATTAGCATCATTGATTTTCAGTGTCCATATTATCTCCTTTATACTGATTTATTTTGTGAATTAAAATGAACCATTATGTTTGTTGAGAAGTCATTTATTCATGGCTGAGAATGACTTATGTTTTATATAAGTGCTATGCATTTTTACATTTATTGTGTCCTTTGATGTTGCTTAAGGTGAATTTTGACAAAAAGACTTTAATGGAGAAAAGTATTGATTAATCTTTTCTATTGTAGTCTATTTAAAAAATAATAATTTATTCTCTCCCTCCCCCTGTGTGTGTGTGTTCATATATGTGGGTGCATGCATGCTATATCACATGTATGGAGGACAGAGGACACCTTCTGGGATCTGGTTCACTCCTTGAACTGTGTCCGTCCTGAGGACTGAACTCAGGTTTCCACCTTTGCCTTCTGAGCCATCTCACTTGCTCTTCTTTATTTTTAAGTTTAGAAAAATATCTGTCCTTTGTCTCACAATTAATTTCTGTCTTAGGCTTTTTAGCCAAATTAAGTGCAATACAAAATATGTCAGAAAACCTTCTCTAATAGTTTATTAGCCCTAGATTTAGCAAATTCACCAAGCATTTTTTTTAAGCAAAAGATAGCTTACACATAAAAGTCTTATGTATGGAGACTCCAGTTTACAAGTTTTTATTCTATTTCATGTATCTAGTTTCTTAGACTAAAATATCTCAGAGCCATAGTGTATAAAATCTTTAGTTATCTGAAATTTTTATGAAGTTTTTCTTTACAGAATTCTTTAGCTAGTTTCTAGATTTTTCTTCCGTTTCTGCCAGGCAGTGTTTACTAAATTTTTATTCTTCTTCAGCGATAGTCCATCTTATCAAATTTTATATGTTTCATTTTACTGATCTGTCTTTTTATTCAGTTTTGCACATTATCACACCAACGCCAGGTAAATCACAATTCTTGCGTCTTAGTACTTGATGCAGCTCCTAAGTTGCACCTCTTCCCACTTGTCACCCAATTATCCTCAGGTATCACACTTATCTCATGCTTTTTCTGTGCCCCAGGCTGTGCTAGGCAGAGGGACTCACCAATTTCATTTTCCACTCACCTTTCAGAATTAATCTGTCCTTCAGAGTCCTCTAGTTCCCCCAAACTAATGAGGAGTGTTACCCATGCGTGCATGCATGCACGTGCGTGTGCATGTGGTGTGTGTATGTGTGTGTTTGCTAAGAACATTTTCTGACAGCCTCCAGGGCTAATTTGGAGACTTTCTGAATTTGACAACATGACTTCTGTTTTCATTAGTTTCTCAGGAGGTGTTCACACAATCCATAAGATATGTAAGCCTGTACTGGAAGGGAGAATCCAAGCTCAGAGGAGCCTGGAGCTTTGGGCACAGTTCCCCAGAGCAGCATTTCTGAGAAGCCTGTGGGAAGGGAGCCGGGATGAGGTCATCTTTACTATGAACTGGAAACCCAGCATTTGCTGGAATTCAAAGAAATATGGAGCCTGGGAGTTGGGGGTGAAGTGGGGATGAGGGACATCATTATAAATTTCTTCTTTATCTAAAAAAAAAAAAAAAAAAAAAGTTGTTTACCATTACCTTCTTGCATTAATTTTGAATCAAAATATTGTACTGAGCTATTGTCTTCATTACTAGTTTTGAGGGTGTTTCCTTAACTTTGGCATTTGATACTAGAGTATTTTGCTTTCTCCATTGTCTTCCTGATGTTCTTGGAAATGTCTTCTTTGTTGGATGAGTTTTGTTCCCCCAGCTCCAAAAATATACCCATGTCCTAGACTTTAGAGTCTGTAAATGTTAACTTTTTTTTTTTTTTTAAAGAAAATTCTTCGGAGTTTCCCTTGCATTAGGTTTCTGCCTGTCCCCCCAAAAAGTGTCTCTTCCAGTCATCTTTTTTAGGATTCCCTTCCTCCACTCACTTTCCAATCCTGTCCCTCAAGTTCTTATCCCTACTGGCTCCCAGGCCACCCAGAATATCTCTTCTATTTCCCCTTCCCAGGGAGAACTATGCACACTTACCCTTGGGCCATCCTTATTACCTAGCCTCTCTGCACCTGCACACTGTAGCATGGTTATCCTTTACTTTATAGTTAATATCCACTTGTGAGTGAGTACATACCAGATTTGTCTTTCTGGGTCTGAGGTATCTCACTCAGGATGATTTTTTTTTTTTCTTGTTTCATGCATTTATCTTCAAATTTCCTGATGTCATTGTTTTTAACAGCTGGGTAATACTCCATGGTGTAACTATACCACATTTTCCTTATCTATTCCTTGGTTGAGGGATATCTAGGTTGTTTCCAGGCACTGGTTATTACAAAGAAAGTTGTTATTAACATAGTTGAGCAAGTGTCATTGTGGTACAGTTTTACATACTTTGGGCATATGCCCAGGACTTGGTCTTAAGGTATATTGATTTCCAATCTTCTGAGAGGCCACCATATTGATTTCCAAAGTGGCTGTCTCAGTTTGCACTCCCACTAGCAGTGGAGAAGTGTGCCCCTTTCTCCACGTCCTCTCCAGCATAGGCTGTCACTTGTGTTTCTGATCTTAGCCATTCTGATGGGTATAAGACAGAATCTCAGAGTTGTTTTGATTTGCATTTCCCTGATGGCTAAGGATGTTGAACATTAAGTGTCTTCTGCAATTTGAGATTCTTCTGTTGAGAATTTTATGTTTAGGCATGTACCCCATTTAATAATAATTGGATTGAATTATTTGGTATTTTGATATCTAGTTTCTTGACTTCTTTATATATTTGGGGATCACTCCTCAGTCAGATGTGGGGTTGGTAAACCCCCTTTCCCATTTTTAGGCTGCCATTTTGTCCTATTTGCCTTACAGAAGCTTTTCGGTTTCATAAAGTCCCATTTATTGTCAATCTTAGTGTCTGAGCTACTGATATTCTATTCAGGAAGTTGTCTCCAAAGCTATTCCCCACTTTCTTTTCTATCAGGTTCAATGTAACTGGATCTATGTTGAGGAGTTTATTCCCATGACTCTACAGTAATGACCGCAACTAAGACTCCTAGCAATAGAGGATATGTAGCCTAAACTGACCTGTGATCTGATTGGTGGATACCCCAACTGTCACCAGACATCCTTCACCCAATAACTGATGGAAACAGATACAGAAACCCAAGTTGAGCAATAGGTCAAGCTCAGGGAATTCTGCTAAAGAGAGGGAGGAAGGATCCTAGGAATCAAGGACATCATAAGAAAACACACAGAAACGACCAACCTGGCTCATAGGAACTCACAGAAGCTGAACCAACAACCAGGGAGCCCACATGGGACCAACATAAGCCCTCTGCATATCTCTGATAGTTGTATAGCTTGGTTTATTTGTGGGGCTACTAATGGTGGAAACAGGGCTGTCCCTAATGCTTTGGCTAGGTTTTTGGGAACCTATGCCTCATACTGGATTGCCTTCCTCAACCTTAATACAAGGGGAAGTGCTTAGTCTTGCTGCAACTTGATGTGCCATACTTTATTGATACCCATAGAAGGCCTGCTTCTTTCTGAACAGAAACAGAGAAGTATTGGATTGAAGGGGAGAGTGGAGGGAAGGTGAGGAAAGCAAATGAGAGAAGAAACGAGAAACTATCTAAATGTAGAATAAATAAATACATTAATTAAATAAATAAAAGTCTTTGGAGATACGGTTAAGGATCTCAAGATTTGATCACTCTGGATAACTGAATGGGCCCCAGATCCAGTGGCAGCCATCTTGAATAGAGGCAGAAGAGGAAAGTCACAGGCACGCAGTGGAGAAGAGACCCCACACAGAAGAGAAGGATATACAGAAACACACACAAAGATAGCTGTACAGCCTACAAGCAAAGAAATGTGGAGGATGAGGGTAAAAGAGTGAACTGATACCTGAAGCTTGGGCTTCTAGTTTGCAGTATCAGGAGAAATCTGATTCAGTTCCCTTGCTATAAGCCACTGGCTATTTAGGATGCTTCCATTCACTCACTCAATATCGCCTCAGAGGTAGCTGTGCAAATATTAGTATGCTCTAGAATGTCAAAGTGTGGTTAAGGAAGGACAAGGAAGGGAAGGTAAGAAAATGTTTCTAATGATTTCTCTCTCTCTCTCTCTCCCTCCCTCCCTCCCCCTTCCCCTCCCTCCCCCCCTCTCTGTGTGGGTAGGTAGGTGGGTGGGGTGGGTACCTTGTAGTCCTTGTTGGAGACATAGCAAATCCTCTTCCCTGTGACTTCTAAATACCCTGTTCACCTCTAGCCAGGCACTTCACCCACTTAGTTATAAACACAAGTTTTGCCTACCTTCTGCTTGTCCCAGGATGGTAAACTAACTAAAGCTCCCTAAAGTCAAAGACAGGGTTTCTAAGTTACTTTTCCCAGTTCTAATTATGTACGTGTTAAAAGCATAAATTATACCATTTTCTAATAACAGAAATCAAATGAAATTTTAAAAGAAACAATCAATATCTTCCAATATTTTGAGATGTGGAGTACAGTTATGATTATTCTAACTTCAAAAATATAGCAGGCAGAAACTCCTCCAAGCCAAAATGAATCTAAACAAAACCCAAAATGCAAAGACACAGGACACCGTGCCATAGTTAATTAAGCATATGGACTTCGAACCTAAATCTGGCTTTACGACCTGACTCTAGTTTGTACCACAGCATTCTAATCTGTAAAACTGGGCTGAGGGGAGATGGTTTAGATGGGCTGTAATATGAAGAATCTAGGTATATCATTTCTCTCTGACTACAAAACCCCGAATCACAGACTGTCCATTTGTGTTCTTTTACACATACTGGTAGAAAAAAAAAAGGAAGAAATGAAATAGAGTAGGAACTTGCTAACTTCAAGCTGAATAGATGTTGAAAGTTTCTTGCCCCAAATGACCCTGCTGTTTCTGTTGCTGTTTTGAGAATATGTGTCCCTTCCTGCACACATCATAAAAAGCCTCTCAGTAGTGAGATCTCCTTCCCACATGCTCACCATTCATACACACTAGATTCCATGACATCTTGTTTTGTTCCCATTTAAGAATTCTTTTAAATTACCTTTGAAAGAGAATTCTTAAAGGAGAAAAAAAATTACATCTTTAATGATGTCACCACTATGTTTAACTCTCTTCATTCCTTGGTAGCTCATGTTCCCAACTGGTTTCTTCTTGCTTGGTTTCTTTAACAGTTCCTTTGTAAGTAGGTCCTTCAGACACTTTCAACTTTTCCTGGGTTTACAACCATCTTTCCACATTCGGTTCTATAAAGTATTTCCCCTTACTTGACAGCAGCCTCCCCACCCCCACACCCCTGCTCCCCAGCACTTTAAAGACATTGTTCCATTGTCTTCCTGCTTCTATTCATTATTTCTGACAAGAAATCTGTTCACATATTTATCTTTGCTGATCTCTGTAAACACAAGGCTTTTCTTCCTCTGGCTCCTGGGGTGCTCCCCCTTCATCACTAGCTTTAAGCAACTTGATCGTGATGCACTTTATAGATTTTTCCTCCAAGTGTTTTGTGGTTGGGCTTAACTAAGTATCTTCAATTTGTGGTTTTATGGCTTTTATCCCATTTAAAAACTTTCTGTCAATACTTTTTATAGTATTTTAATGTATTGGCTACATAATATAAATGCACTGATTCTTTCTGATTCTATTCCTTGGACTTTAGAAGGGTTGTAAAGTAGAGCTGCCTTCAGAGTCACAATTGTGCCTTGTGAGTCCTTGAAACACAAGGGTCACAAAATGACTGTCTTTTGGTTGTTTGTTTATTTGTTTTTAAAATTCTCTTCCCTGGTGTTCTGTTTTGAATTTTGCCGGGAATATAATAGTTGATATTGATTGTCAACTTGACAGGATCTAGAGTCACTTGGAAATCAGACTTTGGTCTGCATGTAAGGGATTATCCAGGTCAGCTACCTCTAACCTACCTGAAAGGAACTATCTAGATAAGACAAGTCTATGGGTCTGCCTGTAAGGGATGGCCTAGATTAGGCAAGTTACTGTGTCTGCATGTCATGTAAGGGACTATCTAGATTAGGCCAGCCTCTGGCCTGCCTGTAAGGTTTGGTTTGTTGGAGTGAGGAGATTAATTGAAACTATGTGAAGTACCTTTCCTCCTGCTGAGATTCAAGACTGAATTGAGAGAGAGAGAGAGAGAGAGAGAGAGAGAGAGAGAGAGAGAGAGAGAGAGAGGAGGGAGGGAGGGAGGGAGGGAGGGAGGGAGGGGGAGAGAGAGAGGGGGAGAAAGAAAGCAAAACTGAAAGTGTGGGCAGTCATCTCAGTCCCCTCATAACTTGACTTCCCTATCATGATGGGTACTATCCAAAAACTGTGAGCCAAAGTAAACCCTTCCTTCATTAAGATGAGTTTGTCAGGTGTGCTGTTGCCTCAAGGAGACAAGTAACTCAGTTTAAATTGCTGATCTTCCTTCCTCCAATGTCTAATCTTCTGTTGATCCTATTTGACATTTTTTACATCGTCTTCATCGCTAACATTTTGAATCTGTGAAATGCAGCATATACTGTGCCCCTCTCTCCTCTGTAGCAGGAGGTTTCTGGCCCAGATTTTCTGGCCTAGCCTCAAGGTTTAGGCCCACAGATCCACAGACCCACAGAGACACACAGATGCTTACAATAGTTTTAGGCTGATCTGTCTAAGGCCCAGGCATATAACTTGCTGACTCTTTACCCTTAAACTAACTCATGACTCTTATCCTGTTCAGCCATGGGGTTCGGTACCTTTTCTCAGAGCAACATAGTTGTCCTCTGGTTCTTCTGGCTTCTCTCTGGCATTTTGCTCTGTTCAGCCTGTTCCTAGAGTCTTCTTAGTCTGGTAGCCCCACCCACACTTCCTGTCTGCCTTTGGCCAATCAGTGCTTTTTATTAAACTCATAGGCAGGGAGAGTTATTTACAATGGAACAACCTAATCCCCCTACTCTCCTCCTTCTACCATTTCTGAGTTCAGGGTCCATTTTACTTCCTTGAGTTTCCTCCTTCTTTGGGGTGTATCACCTTCTCCTTACCCAAGTAATTCCTCACATCTCTGTATTGTAAGCTTTACTGCCTTTGGTATCAGGAAGTTGGTTTCAACAAATGTCCCCAGGATTGATTTTTATCATGTAGTTGAATTATTGAAGAACAGTTAAATCTTTCTGAGTCTTGCTTTTGAGATTTTTTTTTTCATGTGATACTGTAGTGGTGCATATTGTTTATAGCAAAATCTCAGTCATTTGATTTTGCCAATTAAAACTCAGGAGCCAGACACTAGGGTGAAAGCCTGCTAGATCAGAGAGGCAGTGAAAGCATTCAGCTGACCTTCCTCCTCAGCCATCATCTCAGCAAAAAGCTCTCTCAAACAAAATACCTCAAATGCAACGTCCCTCCCTTCTACTTCCTGTGCATCTCTCTGCCCTGTCCTTCTAACTCCATCTTACTTCCTATGTTTTTTTGTTGTTGTTGTTCACTTCCTGTCAACTGGTTGCTTGCTTTCCTCATGACCTATGGTTGACTTTATTTAATCTTGTTTATAATAAGAAGAAGCTCTTGGATGAAAGGTATGTTCTAGGGCTGAGCTACCCCAGTAAATAACACTATTTCAGTGTTTACAGTGTGATCAAGTATCCTGCAACAGGTACATAGTCCAGGACTGATCATTCTTTAACTGACATCTCTAACTGATGGTTCATAATCATGATGCTTTCTAGTCTGGCTGGTGGATGTGGGCATTGGTACCAGTTCTGTGTGGGCCCAGCATTCCTGTTTTCGCTAACAGTTCTTACTCTGCCTATAGGAATGTTCTCACACTTAATATGGTGACTGGTATTGTGTTGTGGACTTCAGAGGGTCGAGGGTTCTGTCCTCTGAAATTCTCTTTGTGTTCAGCTCCCGCAGCGGTGAGAACTCTGGCCACACAGTTCTTCCCTTGCTCCCTTGACTCTGTCCCTTCAACTTAGTAAATTAGCTGGGCTGTGCTTGTGTTATCACTCTGTGTGTGCCATGTCTTGAAATTCCTGAGACAGTGAACTGGGGGAATCATTAGCCTCACCTCATTTGCTGCCTGTATCTCAGGGGTAATTCTCCTCCATTGACTTAGGTCTAGTATTATGAAAGGTATGGTTGGCCAAATTTCTTTTCTTTTCTTTTCTCTTTTGGTTTCAGGAAGGACAATAAGTCTAGCTGATACTATTTTACAATGGCTAGAAATGGAAGTTCAAGGCCACTGTGTATCTTAGGCTCTGGACTCATTGCAGGGATCTCATTCAAACTCTGAACTGTAGTCTTAGTTATAAACCAGAGCTCCACCCTCACTTTTCAAAGTTATATTAGTTACTTCGGTGTCACTGTGACTAAGATACATGTCAGAGAAACTGAAGGAATAATTGTTTATTCTGGCTTAGTTTTGCAGAGGAGTTTCAGTCCATTGAGGTGACTGAGCTGAGTATCATAGAGGGCAATGAAACAGAGAAAGGGACAATTGGTTTCTGGGCTGCATTTTTCCTTTTACCTTTCCACTCCATCTGCACTGTAGCACATGCCACCACATCCAGGGTAGGTACTTCCCCTTCAGTTAGTCTCTGAAAGGCCCTCACAGGTTTCCTCCATCTTCTAGGCAAATGGTTCTCAACCTTTCTAATGTTGTGACCTTTTGATACAGTTCCTCATGTTGTGGTGACTCCCAATCATAAAATTATTTTTCTCCTACTTCATAACTGTAAATTTGCTACTGTTATGAATTGTGATGTAAATATCTGTGCTTTCCAATGGTCTTAAAAATGGTATTTCAGCCCCCAAAGAGGTTGTGGCCCCCAGGTTGAGAATCACTGTCCTAAGAAATTCTAAATGTAGTCAACTTGATAGTAAAGATTAACCATTATAAAAGAATGTGCACTATGCCAGCAGTAGCAACAGCAGTGACCTTAGTAGAAGAAGTGCAGAGTCTTGGCTGTCTTCCTACATGAGCTAATGCCAAAGCTGTATTTAAAAAAAAAATCTTCTGCTGGTCTATGTGCATGTTCAGGTTAGAGAGCTACTTACTACATGGGCTACTTTCAAAGTTCTCTTCTAGTTCTAAATTCTTAAGCACCCATGAATTGACCACATGGCCCTCTAGGATCAAGGTACATTGTGAAAAAGTGACAAATCATGGAACATAAGATTCTAAAGTAGATTATCAAAAAGAATCCTCTATCTTTGTCCAAAGAGAAAAATGGAAATAGCTAACAATGAGTTAGAAAGACAATTGTTTAATCTATAGCATTTATTTGGTTAGTATTCTCTCTCTCTCTCTCTCTCTCTCTCTCTCTCTCTCTCTCTCTCTCTCTCTCTCTCTCTCATAGCTTGAAGATCTAAGGGTACTTGGCTGGTATCAGATACTTGGTAAACCAATTTTTAACTGACTGATTGATCAATAGACTAGTTAGATGCACCATCAAGTCTGGAATTTGTAGGTCTCTGGGAAGAATTAGTTATACATACAGATCTTTAAAAAGACAAAATATGTTGACCAAGAGGAGCTGGATCAAGCTACCTAAACAACACTGGTATTCAGAAGAATTTGGTAGAACAGGTCTCAAAAAGTCTACTCAATATTTCAATAAACACTATTTTTAAACAGTAGGGGAGGCAACTTAGGGAAATGCAATTCCATGTAATTATACAGCTGAAGAGGGGGTTTGAGAAGGAAGTAGCAGGTAGACTTGAAGAAAATGATTGTTCCAACTGGAGACTGACAATAGCTCAAGGCAGAAACATTGCCAAAGCAGAACCTATTGCTCAGATGCTCAGTGGATCAAATCTCCAGACACTACATCAGTTATACCGGACCTAATTTCTTTCAGTTGAGCTGGTAGGGGTGCTTATGGTGTTTGAGATAGTATCAAGGCATGCCACTGGAGTTAGGGCTCACTCATACCATGCATTTGTGAAGTCTGTGATAATCACACATATGATTTCTATGAGTGAATATTCCATAGACTATTCCAGTGTTACAGGATTTGGGGGAAAAATAATAATAACTCATAGGACTATATGATGATAGTCTTTGAACAATTTAAGTTTTAAGCTCATAGAGAAACTGGGAGAGACAGAATCATTTTCTCATAGTAAATATGACAGTTTGAGATCCTCAAGCAAAAGTCAAAGTCACTGTGGTGATATATTTTATATTTAATAAATCAGTCTGGAATATCAAAGGACAGAATCACCAACAGTCAAGCTAAAATGGCAGGCAGTGTTGGCCCATGCCATTAGTCCCAGCACTTGGAAAGTAGAGACAGCAGGATCTCTGTAAGTTTGAGGCCAGCCTGGTCTACAAAGCAAGTTATAGTACCGTTACACAGAAAACGCTGTCTTGAAAACAAAACAAAACAAAAACAAAAAAAATTTTTAAAAGGCTGGAAGAGATATCTCTGTCCTCTGTCAATTCACACTACAACCCTAAGTCCTCTTCTGTGAATCAGACAGAAATAACTTTGTGAAGAGTAAATGTCATTATGATCTCATAGGGAGAAACACATCAAAGCAACAGAAACTCCCAAACATCTAGGTCTCCTTATCAAGCTCAAATTCCCCCTCACCATCTGCTTAGGCCTCCTCCTTAGGCTAAGGAGTCACCACATTCTATTTGGGGACAACAAGAAAAGTCCAGGCTGACTTCGTTCTGAGTTTAGTCAAATCTATTGGTGGTTTCTCTTTGGCCATATCTCACTGGAAGTTCGAACAAGCACAAATACACAGTCTGCAGACATACAAGTTTATTATCAAGAGGAAGTGGATTATCACATCGTGATTCATTTTCCTCCAACAAATCAATGGTGGATCATCTTAGCACTCTCTAACAGGTTTTAAATTGACTTTAGAAAGTATCACTCTTGATTTAAAGAAATGCCCAAAGGAACACAATGTTCCCTTTTTAATGGACCACATAAGCTATCAATTGAAAGGCCTTCCTTCATGTCCCCTCTAGTGCCCACAAATCCATCCAAACCTTGATATACAGCAGTTTTTTCCATGAAGAAAAGGGGAGGCTTAGGAGACTCAGGAAATAAACCTAACAAGTCCTATTCCAAACAAGATTCACAAGCCCCCCCCCCAAGGTTATAGACACAAGGAGAAGGAAGACTGTAAGTTAAAGCCCAGCTTGACCCACATAGTGAGATCCTGTCACAGAAACCAACCAACCAAACCTGAAGGCAAGCATTATTCGTGTTCTCTGTTCTATTCAAGTGCTTCTTGCCCTTCCTAGCTACTTGATTTGTTGACCTCATTTATTTATTTATTTATTTGTCTGTTTGCTTCATTTAATATGTTTGAGTGCTCTGCCTGGAGGCCAGAAGAGGGTGTCTGATTTTCAAGAACTGGAGTTACTGATGGTTGCAAGCCGGCATTTGGGTATGGGAATTGAACCTGGTCCTCTATAAGAGTGTTAATTGTGCTAAATTACTGGTCCAGCTCTCTGATCCCTTCTCACACTTATATGAAGTGTGACCTCTTATGAGAAATGCTCTTGGAGCACTGCTCCCCAACCCCTATAGAGTTAGGTGCTTTCACAGGGCCTTCTATCTGAGCACTTCTTGTACTGCTACTAATTTTTTTGTTTGTTTGTTACATCTATTTTCCCATATCTTCCAGTGTACAAAATGTGTCTAAGAGTAGTTCCTATGTTAGAGGTCTGTGTGCGTTCAGAAAACCATACTCTCAAGTGAAGGCCTGAGAAGTAAACTTAAGTATCTGAGTTTAATTCACTGTTAAAATAAGGTTTCTTGGTCCCAGGTGGCCAGAGGTCCAGACCCACAGACCTGCCTCGCCAGACCCCTTAGTTGCCCACTGCTGCTCAGGTCCCCAGAAATGACTCAAACACTTATATTAAGTTCATGCTGCTTGGCCTATGGCTCAGACACATTGCTAGCTAGCTCTTTCATCTTAACTCAAACCATTTCCATTCATCTGTTTGCCATGTGGCCCGTGACTCACCTGTGTTCCTTACATGTTTCTTCTTGGGACAGCTAGCTCAGTCTGTCTCTCTGACTCCGCCCTTCCTTTCCTTCCTATTCTGATTCCCCACCTACTTTTTCTATGGTGCCTGTGATGGACAGCTCTTTTATTTAAAGATTGATATTCACAGCATACAGAAAGACATTCCCACATCAATTCACCACTTCATTCTCTAAATACCTCCTTCCATTCTAGACAAACTTAGAAACTGGAATTCTTCTTGACATAGTGGGCCACGGAAACCAGAATATCTTTTCCTAAAGTCAGTCATAAAAAATAAATATGTCATTTTTATTTTCTTTATACATTGTGGAAACTCAGAAACCATTCTTTGGTCTACCTTTCTTGGATGTAGGTCAGAAGACTACTCCAGAAAGAAATTCAGACTTGGAAAAGAGAAATTCTTCAGATTGACTTATTTCAGCAGATGGAAGAACCCTAACAGACAGGGATTTTTCTGATTAATTATTACTGAATCACACCATTTGTGAGATGGTATCAGTTATGACCCCTCATGATAGGTATGAAAGAGCCTGTCCCCCTTTCTGACTCTGAAGACTAAGTATGCGTTTGCTGATATTTTCAATGATCAGGGCTGAAGATCCAGTGAGAATTCGTAGACAAGTTCTTCTGTACTCCTTCCTTGCTCTATTGAACCCCTTATGAAGCTATATACTTGATGGAGGAAACAGTTTCTACAGTATGAAGGAGCTAAGGCCTTACCTAAGAATGCACAGTCATGTTTTACCTGTTAGATGAGCTGAACAGGGAAAAAAAGTGTTGGGAGAGGCCCACTGTCAAAAAAAGCAATGCCATTTCTCTAGACACATGGTTTCCCAGTATATAAAAAGGATTTGCCAATTTTTTAAATTATTATTATCATTTGGGACCTTTGATAATCGAGAGAGAACACATTATAAATAACAGCCCTATGTGTGTGTGATAGGCAAATACTATCTTACTCTCCAAAATCAAGCACTAAAGATTGCCATCAATCATATGACAAAATCTGAACAGATTATTAACATGTAGCCAGGGTAGGAAAGAACTAACAGAAGTTTGCACGCAACATGATCTCTTGTCTGTTGGGCTAGGATCAGTAGATAGCACTAAGGAGTGGATGTGTTAGAGATGTAGACTACATTTCAGTCAAGTATTGAACTTATTTTTCCTGTTGTGCTATTCGCTAGGTCTACCTAATGATGGTATACCTGGTTTAACTCATGGTTTACTCAGTTCCTGTGCCTACAGAGCACTGCCTGAGAGATCCGTGATGATCTGAAGGACAGAGGGAACTCCATTCCTTGTCTTGTCTTGATCATGACTTTTATTCAAAATGTAAATGAAAATATTCAGTATTTTATTAGCAAAGATGAAGCACAGAAATGCTCAGAAGGGCATGACATCTGAATTATCAGAATCACAATCCAAAATAACTTTTAGGTAAAATTAATAATTAATTAATTAGTATATGAAGACAGTTTTCTGTGTATGTTATCTTATTTAGTTACAAGAGTAGGGTATTAATATTAGTTTTACAATGCTACATGGTTGGAATTTGTCAGAAGCTGTGATTAAATATCCTGTCATTCTAAATAATGTATAGATTGCATAGATCCCTTCTATAGAAAAGAAAACTGAAGGCCCACCAGGTAAGGACCCTTTATAAGTTCATAAGGTGGTATCAGAGTGGGAATTCATGATACATTTTTTGGATGAAATGTGGCAGGGAGATATAAATTTTGCAGCAATTTTCAGAAACTCAATTGTAGAAGAACAGAGAAGGTTTAGTTCATGGGAAAAGATGTGGAAAGTTTTGCTTGCCTGTGTGCACCTTGTGAACCATCTAGGTGAGTCTCTGAGGTCCCCAAATGAATACTTATCTCAGTTGTGAGACAGTGCCAGCCACAAAGATAGACAAGAGTCACACTAGGCTTCAGTTATCAAAAAACATTCTTGGTTCTGTAACTCTGATCTTGTCAGTGTAGATCTGGTCAGAATTGTCAAGGGAAGTCACATTAAAAAAAAATGGTTGTAAAAACTACATCCTGGAAAACATGCTACATCTCCTTAAGTGAAATGAGTATTCATTTATACAAAAAATGGCACAGGTATTATTCTACAATTTGATTCTCTTGATACACAAGACAAAGACATTATTATTATTAACTCTGTTATACTGGTAAGGAAACTGAGGCAATGAGGTCCTATAGCAGTTCCCAATGAATTAAGTAAACACTAAAAGTCTTATTTTGAACCTGAACAGAACATTAGAATGGGAATTACATGCTAGGATGATTAGTTTTGATTATCAGCTTGATACAATGTAGAAACACTAGGAAAGAGAGTCTCAATGAGGAATTGTCTAGATCAGATTGGCCTGTCTGGATCAAGTTGGACTGTCATCTAGATCAGATTGGCCCATCTCTCTAGATCAGTTTGGTCCATCTGTCTAGGTCAGGTTGGCTTTCCTAGATCAGGTTGGCCTGTCTAGATCAGGTTGGCCTGTCTAGATCAGGTTGGCCTGTCTGGGTCAGGTTGGCTTGTCTAGATCAGGTTGGCCTGTCTAGATCAGGTTGGCCTGTCTAGGTCAGGTTGGCTTGCCTAGATCAGGTTGGCCTGT
Source organism: Phyllotis vaccarum (assembly GCA_033318265.1). Classification (NCBI taxonomy): domain Eukaryota; kingdom Metazoa; phylum Chordata; class Mammalia; order Rodentia; family Cricetidae; genus Phyllotis; species Phyllotis vaccarum. Next base: position 69,847,589 of record JARWLC010000002.1, read on the forward strand.
CTAGATCAGGTTGGCCTGTCTGGATCAGGTTAGCCTATTGGTGTGTCTGTGAGGAACTGTCTTGATTGTGTTAATTGATGTTGGAAGACCTAGTCTAAGAGTGGTGGTACCAGTCCCTTGGTTTGGATCCTGGATTGTATGAAAAGGAGGAAAGTGACTGGAATACAAACATGCAAGCACTCATTTTCTCTTGGCTCTCAACTGTGGATGCAACAAGCTCTTTTTCAAGTTCCTGCTGACTTGATTTCTCCGTGGTGATGGGCTGTAACCTGGAAATTTGAGCCAATTAAACCCTTTCTCCCTAAAGCTGTCTTTGTTAAAGTGTTTATCATAGTAGTAGAAATTTAACTAGAATACATTCATTATTTGGGTGCAGATAGAAAGGAAGAAGTCAGTGAAGGTGCTATAGAACTACAACCTGATTCTGTCATAGAAACAAAAACATGAAAGAGATTGAAAACCAATGATGCTGAGTTCTCTACCACTGGATGCTTTTGATCAGGCATGGTTTTGGATGTATTCATTGGTAATGGAAGAGACAGATATTGCGATTTACATATCCCCTCCAATTCCATGAGCCTATTAGTATCTGTGAAAGCATCTGTCCTCTTGGAATCAGGAAACACATGTAGAAAGGTTATATTAACTGGCATTTGAGTTCATGAACTCTCTCCAAATTAATCAAAATGTGGCTTTGATTGGTGCTTTCCAAAACCAGAGGTGCTTTTTAAAATCTATTTTTAATATTTATCCCTCCATCTATGGATATATAATATATCCAGATAAAAGTTTGTTGATTACCCATCATCATATATAATCTTCTATCTAATTCTACCTGTAGCTGTCCTTGATAGTTTAACTTAGTGATGATAAAATTCATGGTCAGAAATAATAGCATACATATGCCCATTGTAGAGCCAAGGAAAAGGTCATGAACATAGGTTTTTAAAGCATGTTTTCCTCGGTGTATTATATTCCTATCCCTCAAGAAATCCAAAGGGATAGATATACTTTAAAAGCTATTTCAAAAAAGCTATTTCTCCACCATAAAATTGTGAAATTGCTTCAATAAAGATCACTGAGCACTCCTTCTCTTCCGAACGTTAAGGGTTGAGTGAGGAAATGGATCTGAAAAAAATGTCGTCATAATTGAGAGACATTGAGAGGTGGAGTGTCTAGAATGCCTCACATCTGCCTGTTAGCTAGTATCTTACACTTATCAATATCCAGGTTTGCTCAACAAATGTGTGATGCTGGGAATATGAGAACAGAGGAGTAAGCACCTAATGTGGTTCTTTCCTTCAAAAGTTGCCCTTGGTTTGGATCTCTAAATACTGGCCTGGCTCTTCTTGAGATTTCTGTGTAGGAAATTAATGAAACTATGGAACCCCAGTTGGCCAAGCAGTTAGGTGAGGGGCTGGAGAAATGGTCTACTGTTAAGAGCATTGGCTGCTTTTCCAAAAGGCCTGAGTCCAGTTCTCAGCACTCAAAATGAAGATGGACAACTGTCTGTAACTCCACTCCCATAGTACAGGATGCTTACTTCTTCTGGCTCTGTGGGCACTAGGTATATATCTAGTGCAGAGACATATGTGTAGACAGAATACCAATACACAAAAATACATATAAAAAATTTTAAAACAAGAAGAAACAAAATGAGAAGTCAGTGAAAACATAAAACCTGGACACAAGCAAAATGTCTGCTGAAAAGTCATCACACTGAGCACACCATGCTAGGGCGCTGCGGTTCACAGTGAATACCTACAACTTCAGGCCAACATGGCTTGGGGACTGAAGCAACGGCTCCTGCCTCATCCCTGCATTATTGGCACCTGGGGAGAGTTAAGCCTCTGGTAAAGGCCACTTTAGTTAGGGGTCTGAAGGAGAACAGGGCCCCCCAAAAGATCAAACATGTATATGTTCTATGCTAAGGACTTCCTCAGTAGAAAAGAGAATAGACAGTATTTATAGGCATAGTTTTCAGTTATAATTTTTACATGAACTCTTGTAATCAATTCATTTTTGTCATGTATTAGATGTTAATGTTCAGTGAGAAAACTGGTGGTGGAGAAGTCATGGTTAGAACAACAGGCAAGCTTTTGATTTTCTAGAAAATTTGGTAATTTCCTCTTACTCAGGGAATTCTTCTAGAGCACATTCTTTACTGGATCACAGACCACTTCTCTGTGACTAAGTTAGTAAGAACCATTCACTATTTGTCAACTCTACACTCACACACACACACACTCACACACACACATACACACACACTCACACACACATGCACTCACACACACATGCACACACATACACATGCACTCACACACACATGCACACGCTTGCACACACACTCACACACACACGCACACACTCACACACATGCACACACATACACACGCACTCACACACACATGCACACGCTTGCACACACACACATAAATACCCATATATATACTCATGCATACATACACATACACATGCATATACACACATACACACACTCATGGTGACTTTTTTTTAAATGATGGCTTTAAGATTTCATAACATTTAAACACTTCTTTTCAGAACAAACAGCACAACCTACTAGCAAAAGACTAGACAAACTATGGGGATAGCTGTAAGCATTGCCGGATGCTCTGAGAGTTCTGGCCTAAGGTGACTGTTTTGGAATCACCTCAGATTCCTTTTGTGTCAAAGAACCAACAGGTTTCGGGTTTCTTTGCATTAATGTACTTCAGTTCTGAGTCATTGTCCTGGCAGAGCCAGCCCAGCTGAGAATGCCTTTTATTTACCTAATACATTAAACTCTTTAGAATGAAGGAAATGGTTCAAGATGAACAAAGTGGGCTTTTGTTGTTTATTTGTTTGTTTTTGTTACTCTTCACCACCCTCCTTCCTGTCTCCAAGGATCTACATGAGCATCGGCTGAAAGAGAATCTGAAGCTTCTGTGATTTGGATGAGCAAAATGGCTCCTGTGTTGTGTGTGTGTGTGTGTGTGTGTGTGTGTGTGTGTGTGTGTGTGTGTGTGTGTGTGTGTGTGTGTGTATGTGTGTGTCTGTCTCTGTGTGTGTGTATGCTGTGTCTGTGGTGTGTGTATGTGAGTGTGTGTGTGTCTGTGTGTGTGTCTGTCTCTTGTGTGTGTGGTGTGTGTGTGGTGTGTGTGTGGTGTGTGTATGTGAGTGTGTGTCTGTCTCTGTGTGTGTGTGGTGTGTGTGTGGTGTGTGTATGTGAGTGTGTATGTGAGTGTGTGTGTCTGTGTGTGTGTCTGTCTCTGTGTGTGTGGTGTGTGTGTGGTGTGTGTGTGGTATGTGTATGTGAGTGTGTGTGTATGTGTGTGTGTATGTGAGTGTGTGTGTGTCTGTGTGTGTGTCTGTCTCTGTGTGTGTGTGTGCTGTGTGTGTGGTGTGTGTATGTGAGTGTGTGTGTGTCTGTCTCTGTGTGTGTGTGGTGTGTGTATATGAGTGTGTGTGTCTGTGTGTGTGTCTGTCTCTGTGTGTGTGTGTGCTGTGTGTGTGGTGTGTGTATGTGAGTGTGTGTGTCTGTGTGTGTGTCTGTCTCTGTGTGTGGTGTGTGTGTGTGGTGTGTGTATGTAAGTGTGTGTGTCTGTCTCTGTGTGTGTGTGGTGTGTGTGTATGTGTGTGTCTGTCTCTGTGTGTGTGGTATGTGTATGTAAGTGTGTGTGTCTGTGTCTGTGTGTGTGTCTGTCTCTGTGTGTGTGGTGTGTGTATGTGAGTGTGTGTCTGTGTCTGTGTGTGTGTATGATGTCAAGAAGAAGAAGAAACCTGCTTTAATGTATTAAAACTGACTATTAAATAAATGGACCTACAACCTAATATATTCATGCTTTTGTTTATTCAGCTCATATAAAAGTCTCTTAAGAATGCATTTGAGCACAATATATAATAGTAATAATAATATTATAACATACACTGTGAGAAACCTTTGAAAACAATATAATGTCTACCTGGAACAACGCAGTGTTACAGACATACGAACCCATTGGTCATGCACATTTGTGCCATTTTCTTTAACTACTATCACAATGCTGAACTGAAGCATGACACATATTTTACAAACTGAAACTGACACCAGGAAGAGGCCTAACGAGTGTTATCAGAAGCTTCACATTTGTATAATTTACGACATCAGTTCACATTCTACGATAAAAATTCACATTGTCTTATTGTTTATTTTCATGATGAATTTGAACATGACTCCACTGCTTGTGAGCAGTATGGAGGCTAGCTCTTCCAAGTCAGTAGTTTGGGAACACTCACTATCATCTGTGAGCAAATGTAGTGTTATTTTTAGGACCAAAGCCACAATTAAAGCTGAACCCAGTGACAAGCCAACTCTTGCATACAGAGACTTGGATTGAACATGGGTAAACACTATATCCCAATGCTCCCAGCCCCTATCAAACTATACAAAATAAACCTCAGTATAAACCATTTAGTATCTAATATTTGAATCCTGTTTGCAAAACCAGCTCATCAAAGGGTTGGGCAGAATTTGGGACTCGGACAAGGAAAGGGCAGACCCTTGGAACAATGGCTATTCTTGTGCTCACTGTTACTGGGGCTTCATGTCTCTCTTAAGCAACATTTGGATTATATAATACACAATACAAAACATTACAAGAAAAGGTTGCAACTCTTAGGCAGAGTTTTCTACACAAATTTAACACCACCATTGGCAGGCAATGTTAGATATATAAATTAATAACTTACAAAACATTACAATATGTACATTATGTAATAAATACATAGTTATAAACAGGAACAGAGAGAAGTGTTAGTGCAGGAAGGCAATGCAAGACAAACATGTCAGCAGATACTTGAGTGGAGAGAAGTGAGGGGGGATGACGGGCGGTGTGCAGCTCACAGAGCACGGAGGCCAAGACACGGCAGCATTCATGGCCTTATGTGACTGAGCACAAGACTGATGGCAAACACCACAGCTTCCCCGCTCAGACCTCCTGGTTGTTCAGCTTTCTCCATCAGTTTAAAGCAAAGCAGGGGAAAATTTCTCAAAGCAGGCAAACATCTAAGTTGCAGGACCCACTGTAGGGTCAGATTGGACAAAGAGAAGGAAGTAGCACGTGGTTAGAAGTACATCTGTCCTGTCTGTTTGCAAAAGTTAACTGGAGTAAAGCCAAAGATATTGCCCAAGAAAGAAGGGAGACTGTTTCCTTTTGTTTTTGTTTTTCCAGAAAGACTCAAAAAAGATTTGTGTCAAATTTAAACATGTGTCTGTGTAGAAGTTGGTACTAAACCCTATAGATATTCAACAGGCATTTCAAAGACACGAAAACGTTTTTACAAAAAAGGCACACAGGTTGGCAGACAACAGGGTGGGTGAGATTTGAAAATGAAGTTGTTAGTGAGTTCAGTCACCTGTTGGGACAGCTTCCCAACACCTCGTGCAGAGCAATCTCTCAGCTTTGTGTCCTCTGTTTTCAAGCCATTTAGCTGTGATGGGAACTGACCTCTACTACCACATACAGCTGCGGGTCTCTGCCAGGCTTGCAGGCAAGGCAAGGCAGCATGGGACGGCTATTTGCTTCATGGCCTTGCATTCTGGCTCCAAACTCAAGTAACTGGAAAGGCCAGGTGGCCTTTGTCCTGTGCAGGCCCTGGACATGGCAGGCTGGCCCTACCACTCAGCTGGCATGCTTGTCAAGGGTGGAAAGTTCATCTCCACACAGAAGGAGATTATGTGTCGATTGGGGACTTGTCTTCCGTTGCAATGTCTATGTCAGTCTCTTCCAGGGAATCCCTGCTCTCTGGATCGATCACACAAAGCGTCTTTGTGCTGCTGAAGTAGTTGATGCCTTCTTCCTTTTCTGGTCCTTCAGAATCCTCTTCTTCAAGGGTCAGTTCAAATTGAAACTTCTCCATAAGCCCCTGGCAGTCTCTGTTCCTCTCATCCAGGGGTGGGGAGGGGCTCTGGGGTATCATGCTCTGGTACCAGTTCCTGTTATCTTCTAGTGTGTCCAGAATGTCCTGAGCATCAGGCTGAACCAGGTCTGCCCAGGTCTCCCACAGTGGATGAACAATATAGTCAATGAAACCAACCTGGAAGAAAAGGGGAACACATATCTGTTACTGCATGGGCCCTTGAGAATCAGGCCCACTGTCTTGGTTTCTAGGTAAAGAAGACTAACAGTAAGAAATTTGTTTATTTGAGCACTTGCTCTATGGTAGGTCCTGTACTATACACAATATGGGCAAACACCTCGCAATCTTGCAATCTATTGTTGCCCACTGTTTATAAAGGAGGAAACTGAGAATCACAGAGACTAAACATGGTGCATTGGTCATGTAGTTTGTAAGTGGTTGATGTGGGGCTTAGTCTCCACTTTGTCTGATTCCAAAGCCTGTGTTCATCTCACCACGACATATTGTTTTTCCCTTCATGTCTGCCAGCTGAGTCTAGATGTAACTTGGAATGACTTTGTCACTACTTGGATTCTGTGAGTCATTTTCTGAGGGAAGTCCCAAATCTGAAGTGTTCTGATTCAACATTCTCTTCCTGATAACTCTAAAATATACGGCTGCACCAAAAGGTCCACTATTCTGGAACTTCTTAAGCCTTTGCTTTGTAGAGAACTATTCTAAATAAAACATCAACAACAATGGTAAAATACCTGAAAACAATTCAAACCATAAACAAACAAATATCACCTCTGCAGCTGGGGAACCTGCATGGGCCTGAGCTAGGCCCTCTGAATGTGGATGACAGTTGTGTGGCTTGAGCAGATGATGGGGCCTCTGGCAGTGGGAACAGGATTTATCTCTAGTGCATGAACTGGTTTTTTGGAACCCTTTTTTAATAGAAGGATACTTAGCTCAGCCTTGATACAGGCAGTAGGGGCTTGGTCCTGCCTCAAGCTGATATTCCCAACTTCTCCTCTTGGGAGGCCTTATCCTCTTTGAGAAATGGATGGTGGGTTAGGGAGAGGAGAAGCTGTGAGGGGGATGGTGAGTGGGATGAGAGGAGGGAAGGGGAACTATGGTTTGTATGTTAAAAAAATTTTAATAAAAAAGTGTCAAAAAAAGATCTCCTCTGTGGGTATGGCTGCTATTGTTTAGGATCCATAGTGCACACAGTCACTTCCATCAGTAGAAAGACGGGGGACAAAACAAAAACCAAAAAACAATTAAGCAGTTCCTTTTGCCCATGTGCAAGAGCGTAAATCCAAGGCTATGGCTTTTTTGTGGTTTACACAGGAGACATGCACGAGTTATACATCCTGCAGTTTAAGTGACCTTAAACTGACCTCCCTGTTAGACAAACAGGAAACATTGGAGATTGGGGCAGGTAGAGAGAGAATAGGCATCACAGAATGGGGGAATGGAATTCCCCTGTCATGGTGGGGGTGGAGCTGGAGAGATGCTGAGTTGGGATCATGTGGGAGATGATCTAGGATCTCTTTGGGACATTATGTTGCTATCTTTTCACTCTACTGGAAACCTTCCTCTATCAATATTCTGGTATGTGGCTAGTCATTTCATATATTCAAATTGTATATATAAGAACTTTGCTCATATATGCTGTTCTGCCCCATACCACCTCATGTATATGTGTGTGTCTACATGGGTATGTGTATGTATGTCTATGTGTATGTGGGGGTACATGCATGTATGTATATGTGGAGAGTATGTATATGTGTATGTATGTTCATGTGTGTGTATGGGAGTATGTGTATATTTGCCTGCTTGTGTCTGGAGAGTATGTATATGCATGTGTGTATATGGGGTATGTCTGTGTATATATGTGTACTGGGTATGTGATGCGTGTCTATGTGTATGGAGGGGTATGTGTATACATGCGTGCATGCGTGCGTGCATGTGTTTGTGTGTGCATTTATGCCTTTTAATGGTTCTTTCCTAACCTCATGAGCAAGACTCATAAAGTCAGGGCAGCTCTGATCTGCCTTGGTTACAAGAATTTGGCTGAATGATTCAGATACTACTTTGTTCCTGCCCACTCCTTTTTCTATCTTATCTCTTATATATGGCTTAATGGATACTAGAGGCCATTTTCAAAGTGTTTTCCAGGGACTAGAAACAAACTCAGCGACGAATGAGTATGAGTAACAACACAGTACAGCCATTTCCTTTGTTTGCTTTGCTCTTAGTAAGAAATGCTTCAGACTTTCAGGAAAGGTCATTGCTGGCTGTTTAGTCCTTGCGTTCTGGGATGAGAAAAGTTCCCAAGTCCTAAGAACTAGTTAGAAGTGTTCTTGCCAGATCAAGCATACAAAGTTTAACAGAGCCTATGACTGAAGCAGCTGTGTGGATGATGACATTATGGTACTTGGGGAGACCTGTCCACGTGATAGAGGTGGGCAACTGGGTCACTAAGAAGTTTGCAAACTGGACCAAAAGAACAGCTGGTTGTTTTGTCTGTTTTCCCCTTTGCTTTACACTGGGACGATACTGGAGTTTCATTGCATTCATAATGTAGGCGTTTTGATCGTCTTTGGTAATGGTGACATGAGGAATTGAACTCCTGAATGGGCAGGGGATGAGGAGAAATCTAGGCAATGGGGTGGAGAGTACAGGTATTCATGTGTCCACTGGCTCTGATAAGGTCACAGACAAATGTAAACTTTGCCTAATCCTGCACCCGTGAGACCATGCATAGATGAATGATGAAATAATGGAATGTGCAATTGTCTCTGTATCTTTTCACACGCGCGCGCGCACACACACACACACACACACACACACACACACACACACACAGAGAGAGAGAGAGAGAGAGAGAGAGAGAGAGAGAGAGAGAGAGAGCTAGCTGAATGAAAGAAACTGAGGAGAACTGTTCAGTTGTACCATCAGTAGAACTCATAAGAACATTGAAAAAAATTCAGTATAGATACCTGGGATTTTTCCACAGAAGCTGTGTGTTTGTCACACATTGGACTAATCTCCATCCCCCTCTCTCTCTCTTTGTCTCCCTGTTGGAAAAACTCCTCCATGATGCGATCAGTCCACTGCCGATACAATTCCAAGGACTTGGTGGGGTTGCTCAGGTCTGCACAGTGTACCATGTTTCGAAGGACCTGAAATGATCAAGTTTTGGAAAATCCCATAAAACTAAGCATAAATACCGCCAGAACATCTCACTCCTCTCACCCCAGTACATTTCGTACCAAGAACATTTCAGTTAAATATAATTATGCTCCACCCATGAAAAAGAGCAATATTTCAAAGGTGCTGGCCAGAGTTGGTTATCATTAGAACCCCCAAAAGAAGCATGTATATTTTCCTAGACTGATAGTTTCTACTTAAAAACTTAAAGGGGGGGTATTAGAAGTCAAATTCTGCTAACATTTCTTTCCTTAGTTCAGAAAGAATGCAAAGAAGGACCCAAAGTAATTGCTTCTAAATTTTCCGTGCGGAAAGTGACTGATGGCAATTTGTTCAGCCAACACAGGCCTAACAAACTTCCAGTTGGTAGGATTTATATTCAGATGTGAACTTTGGGGACCAATAGTCACATATGTTCTACAACAAATAGACATTCCAACTCAATTTTAAAACTGAGCAATCCAATGAGCACAGTATCGTTTTCTTATAAATGAAAAGTTAAACTCTTATTTTCTTGTTTTAAAAATATACCAAAGGTATAGTAGTAAGCAAGGCCATGCAACCAAATTTCTGTTTGTTTTTTTTTTTTTCTTAAATACTGCTTGCTTTTGTTTCACTTAGTGCTAAACATCAGATACCTGTATCCGGTCAGTATAGTTGTCCAGAAGGAGCACACCCGAGCTTGTCACTTTTTTGGTTTCTACCATCGTTTTGAGGTCTGCCAGCAGGCTCATATGTTTAGACATATCAGTTGCTAACACCTTGGGTAAAGACAGAATTAAGACTCTTAAGTAAATCTGTGAGAGAAGATGGAAAATTTAAGTGGTTGGATGCAGGTTAGTATCTTACCATGTCAATCACCATTTTCCTGAGTGTCTGGCGTTGCTTCTTGGTAAGGTTCTGGAAGATGTCACAGTGTTCCTCTTGTAGCAATTTGAATCCCACAGCAAGGTGGTGGTTTTCCAACACAGATTCATCATTATACATCAAAGCAAGTTCTGAATCTAATAAGGAAAAATGAGTAAAAGAAAAAATGCAATTAAATTGCATAATCCAGATACTGGTGCTACTTTAATGTGCAATTAGATCTACCTCTTTTAAAATTATTTCGAGAGCTATCATCCACAAGTCATAACATACTAGAGAGGCAGAGCAAAAGGCAATTCTAGGAGATCTTACTACTTGAGTTTTCCCTTTCATTAGAATTCAGTCTTTAAGCACCTTTCTTTTTCATCTGACGTCAGAACAACTGTGTTTTCATTTCAGCTCACAATTTCCTTTAAGTCTTCATGGACTTTGTGTTTTGAGAAGAAGTGAGATGAAAATACTGTGAAGCATTATCAAACGCCTTAAGATTTTCAAAAATGATTATGTGTTGTTATAAAATCTTATCTTACTCTAATAATGTAGCTTTTGGATGTTTCTGTAAATATGAAAACTAAGCATGAATATTTTCCTTAACAATGTTGATACTGAATTTTCCCATCTTCTGAAATGTGTAGGCACCCAAACTATGACTTCCATTCTGCTCTTTCTATATTTTGTCCAACCCAGTTCTGTACCCAGGAACATTGTCACCAAACTCATTCAATCTTGCTTTATCTTAACCAAGAATAGCAACCAACTGATGCGGTATATTTCTAGTGCACACTAGTGGTCTCTCTCATAGATCATAGCTTTCTCTGAAGTTACTTAAGCTCCCTTGCTCTGCTAACCCTGTAGTCAAGAGCATAGATTTACAAACATGCTTTATGTGTCTCAGTACTATGGATAGTTATATTTCCCTTGTGAAACAAATTATCAGCTAAATTGACTAAACTAACAGATGCAAAGAAGCAGAACTTTGGGTATCAAGGTTTATGTTGTTAATTTTTTCAATAGAAGAATAAGATGTTAAAAAAAAAAAACAAAACAACAAAAAAAAAAAAACAAGACAACACAAAAAGTCAGTGTGCCCAAAGCTTGGAATATTTTGAACATATTTGAAGCCTATTTTAGCAGGAAGCTCAGATTGCACTTTTATAAAACTGCCAGCACTAGATGTCAATCGTGACCATTAAGAGAATAACAGTATCATCAAAAGGAAATGAATTTGGGCTTTCAGCACACATATATGGAGTATTAACTGAGACAACAAATGAATTATCAATAGCATTATCATCAGATGGTCTGAGCATGAGAAAGCCCTGGGGATAGTGACAGATCCTGGGGCTAGCCAGCTAGGTCCTTCCCTTGGCTGCACCCGGACTGTAGTCAACGCAGTACAAATAAAAGAAAAGGTGTGAACTTTTCCTCCTGGACCATAGAGACCTACTCTAGTGTTCCTCAGGCAATGTTGCTTCTAAAATGTGAAGACTGTCACACTCAGGCTCAGCATCTCTGCTCTTCTTCCAGGACAGAGGGACACTCAAGGCTTACTATGTTGTAAGTTACCCTCAAGGACGACTGAGCGTTATTGTCCCCAAGCCTTCTTAGTCTTAGTAAGCAACTCCAAATCTGTTATTCTTTCTTTCCATATTGTATTTTTTCCAAACTTTTGAGGTTCTTCTTAAAATGTTTTGCCCCTGACCTTCTCCAAGTTCTCCATGCACCTCCAACAGTGTGTTGACAAGCTAGACACAGTATCCAGGAAAGGCCCGAGCAATTTTCGTGGGATGGAAGGATTACCTCATTACTGCCCTTGTTATTACCCATAATGAAAACATTAGGAGGGAAAAACTGCAGTGAATCACAGAATGATCTGGAATGACTTGGCAGCGGTGAACTCACTTGTGTTGATGAGAAACTGGTTGGAGACTCCCGGATGATCAACATCGTGGATTGCAGCTGCAAAAATGGCGGCCAGGATTTCCAGGTCTGTGAAGACAGCCTGTGGGTTCAAAAGAGTTGATTAACTCCACATCCACTGTATCTGTCTCACTCTTCAGTGTCATCTGCTTCGAGGGCCATATTTCACTCTTGTTGGGAGGAGGGACTGCTGATTTTTATAGTAGGTTGGATGTTAATTTAATTAAGCAGAAGACTCTGTTTACCACCATGAAACCTCTGATGTGAGAAGGATGATAGACAGAGCTCACCCCACATTGATTCCATATAGGCTGAGGTTTGGTAAGTCATTCTTGCAATTTTGATGATATGTGTAGGGCTGTAATTGGTGTCTTGGATTTATAGCAGTATGGTGCTCACTCATGGAACCAGTCAAAGAAGCAAGTCACACTGGCTCTGGGAAGGTGGCAGATAATCACCTTCATAAATAAGTAACCAGGGGTGGAAAAGGCTAAACTCCAGCTTTGGAAGACAACTGACAAACTATTTGCCAGAGTTTATTATACTGTGAGATCACATGTGCCATTTATTCAGTAATCTATCCATATACCCACTACATGTTTACTACAGGCAGGAGGTGAAAACATTTCTAAGAAATGAAACCCAAAGTTATACTACTTCACTTCTTCACACCATCATGAGGGTCTCTCTGTCCTCCTCCTCCTCCTCTTCCTCCTCCATGTATAGTGATTTGAACCTATTTCTTATTAGGTAAGCAATGCTGCTAGTTCTTAAGCCTCTCTGAAGACATAATTTTTCTGTTTATTCAAATGCTAACCCACTTTCTACCTCTCTTCCAAAGACCAATCCCACTGCACACCAAGCATTTAAGCTCCCTTTTCTAAGTTTTCAACATTCATAGCAAATTTATACTCAAACAATAGTTATTGATAACTAGGTGAATAGTGCTACCCTATTTCATGAATGTAAACATGATACATTTTCCCTCTTTAGGGGGATTAAACACTCTTAGCTCCATCTCACTTTAGAAAGCTGTCTTAGATTTAATCACATGAAAGTCAAGAAAAGTGTTTAGTCTTTCTCTAACTCCCAAACTGAGTCTACCATGGTGGCTGGCTAAGGCTTGGCTAGTCCTTTTCTGCAGTAAGCACTACTGTTTGAAGTACCTGGTCACTCCATGTTGCCATCTGCCCAGATGTGGCATGGCTGGGTAAATTACTAATTATAGTATGTGTATATACATACACACATAAACACATACACACACATATACACATATATACATATATACATATATGTATATATTATACTACTAATATAGCCCATGACAAAGCATGATCTATAAGGAAAAGAGTCATAGTCATCTCCACAGAGGGTATAGAGATCAGTTTCTATTGGCTTGTATTTATTAACCCATCTGCTCTTGATTCTCAGTTACTACTTTGAATTCTTAGGAAAATGAGTGTCTCAGTGTTTAACCCTAACAAAGACTACACAGAACATTTCATACCACATATACATTTTATCTACCTTTGGGCATGGGATGAGTACATATTGAGCAATTCAGATAAGTACATACATGTATTTATACTGTATTACAGACACTAAAATAAGATGCTTTGAGATGTTCTGTATCCCTTTCTATCTTACTATGGATATGATGAAAATGAACCATGGGTTCAATTTCTTGTCTGATAATGAAACTATCTTCAGATGGTAAAATGGTAAAAGGAACATTGCACTAATACTGGAAAATGAGGAAAGTAGATGTGTAACTCAAATTAATGACTGCCACAGCTACCAAAGAAGCAGTTCCAGTACTCAGGGTCATTCAATTGCATCATTTTAAAAAGGTATTCTATATTTATGGTACTTTAAAAAGCAGGATGGATAGATATGCAAAGCAGATTGTAACTACTCACATCCAATGCTGGCGTAGAAAGGAGAACGTGGGTTGATTGGGCCACATCAGCAGCATGCAGGCTGTTGTGATATGCCACATCAGAATGGTAATGGTCTTCTAAAGTCATCATGTAGGTTACAAAGGTGTCAGATGAGATTTTGAAGGTCTTTAGAAGGTCTCTTTCCTATGTAGTAAAATAGATTAGGGCATGAATAAGTGGACGTCTAAAAATGGGGAGAAAACTGTCACAAAGATAACCTGGGATATAAAATATAAAAAACCATGCTCCTGGATAACCAGGGTTTGCTCCAGCTTCCTCACCTGGAATATGGCATACATGATGCATGTGAGGGGCCGATTATGTGAGTACCCAGCCACGTTGAAAATGTTAAGGCCCCACTTGTTCAGGTCTTCCAGCTCCTGCAATCAAAATTAGAGAAAGTTAAGAATAATAATTTTTTTAATGCTTTAAAATATTTTAAAAGATTTTACTTGGGGGAAATTGGCTGCTGTGCCTTTCACACATCTGTTTAGCATGTCTGGGTTTATAAAAATCTGAGAATGATGGGCTGGCTCTCTTCTATTTGGTAACTGCATATTTCTGCACATTCTTTTGTAAAGAAACTCCCAAATGTGTTTGCATTTATAAATTAACTGCTGACCTATACTTGCCAAACACCAGCCTTCAACTGATGCTGCCTTCAAAAGCAGCTCAAATGAGGCTGCTGGTCCTGGTTCTCTGTCTCTTCTCTTGCTGCAGGATGGCCCATCAGCCACAGCTGCATAACTGTGTCCAGAAATTCCTCTACTCTGTTCTCATTATCCCTGAAATCAGGTCAAGGAGACTTAGCTGCCAAAGTGTGTAGAACTCAACCCTGACTTAGCATTAACTGCCTTGTATGGGTTATATCTTAGGGTAGATGGGCCACATACAGAACTGGAAGGAACCTCATTCAGACCTTTGCAGTGGGATTATTCCTAAGATTATCTGCTTGGAAGAGTAATTTAATTCATTTTGAATGACTGTCCAGATGGTTGGCCCAATGTTTAATCAATTTTTCTCTAATGGCAGTTTTCAGTTGCTCAGAGGATGTATACTTCATTCTTTGACAAGCTGCAAGGACCTTAGCAGTATCTGTCAGCCTCCTACATGAGGAACAAACATTTTCTGTTCCTTAATCCACTACTAGGTTTGGGCATAGAGGTCAGCTCTGCCAGTCACGGCAGACATTGCTACTGGTGCCTGACATACTTTTTCCCATTGTCCTCTGGGATAATGCAACCCAGCCTTCCAGCTTTCCCTGGGACTTTCTGTCCCCACCTCCCTCCATACACAGGCTGCTGTATTCACAAGAACTCTACATTACTGAGCCTATACAAAGGAACAGTCTTTTGGTATGGAAGGACTTCAGTTAGGTGCTCCAGCAATAGACAAAGAGGTGACATTGGCTTGCTCACCATAAAACTCAACTGAAAAACATATGAGATCCCTGTTTCCTAAATGGTGGATGGGATCTACATGAGTGTGTGCATGTGTATGAGTGAGTGTACAGTGGAGAGCTGCATGCACACATGCTCAGCTCATACACACCTTGGCGAGATGATCTTCATTTTCCGTGTTGACTCCGAATCGTGAGATGCTTGTGTTGTTCAGACTTGAGCTGTGCATCAGTTTCTTCACTCCGCTTATCTGGGTCATGAGCTGCTGCTTTTTCTTCTTCTCCCTGTCCTTCTGGGTGGGAGATGGGATTTCCACGTCATTCTGCTTGTCTGTAAGAGAACAGTGAACATGCATTTGAGCACACATGTGCCAGTAAGTGTACAGTAATATTCAGAACAACTTGAACCATGCATATTGGGGTTTAAGTTTCACTGGACGTGAAGCTGGTCCCATGAAGCAGGTGGGAGGTATACGAATTGTTTCATTTCTGCAGAACTAAGATCCAGAAGAGCCAGTAACTTATCTAAGAAGTGGCAGCAATAAGACCCAAGCTGGTTCTTCTGTTTTTACTGTTACCCAGAATCAGACTCATATTTTTAAGGGGGAGTATCAATGCTTATATACAAACTTTTTTTATTAAAGTGAGTAATGCATTTTGTATATAAAATGGTCATCACTTGGGAGGCAGAGGCAGGTAGATTGCTGTGAGTTTGAGGCCAGCCTGGACTACAAAGCAAGTTCCAGGACAGCCAGAGCTGTTACACAGAGAAAACCTGTCTCAAAAAATCAAAAACTAATCAACCAACCAACCAACCAACCAACCAACCAACCAACCAACCAAATAAATTAAATAAAAAATATTCATTAGTGGAAATGGTATGAAGCTACAATCCCAGCACACAGTCGGAAGGACAAAGGTTCAAAGACCCACACAATGAGTTTGAGGCTAGCCTAGGGTATGTGAGAATCCCACCTACAAACAAACAACGAAAGGTTCATTGTAAAAGACAGACCCAGTTTAAGAAAAGCAAACTATGTTTTGCTCATTTTATTATCTTTCTATTCTTTATTTCTTTGTAAAAATTCATATGGCTTCAACCAGGCTCAGTTTAAATATGGATATATATGTTAGGAAAATAAATGGTTTCATAACCTTCAAATAATTACTTTAAAGCTATGATTCATTATCATTTAAGGTTTGGGAGAAGATTATAACTTGAATTTTTTAATGTTTTGTGCCTATTAATTCTGCTTATAAATAATAAGGCCTCACATCCACAATAGCCACTTTAGCTCATAATATGTTTAGTTTATTAACTATTGATAATAATCTGTTAGTTCTCTTTTAAATTTACAAGGTAACAGTAGAGCCAGTATTAGTAAAAACAAGTGTCTGTCTACATGTAGACTTGTTTCAGTATACTGCTATTAACTATCAAATACTGCTATTTCCTTCTGTAGGCAGATGAATCCTGGGTGCTTATGGAGGTGCATCATCTCTGCCCTGCTCCAGGGATGCCTGTGAGTGCACAAAGTTTCAATGTCCGCCCATTTCTTCCCTTGAACTAAATAGAATCTGGGGCTGAAATAGTTAACTTGGTTCTCAGGAGTGTCCACATCTATCTTTTCTTGTTACAAAAAGATCAACACAGCAACAACATCCCCATTTGACAATGGCATGCTTCTGTATAGCATGCTGGGATGTAGATAATATGCTTTTAGACTCCTGGAGATGATGGTATACTCATGTGTCCTCCTCAGCGACATCTGTCTGCTTATCGGTCCTGGAGATGCTCCATCAAATCAAAGCAAGATAGGACCCAGGGGGTAAGCTGGGCATTGGGAGGAGCCTAACATTCTCCATCTCCAGAATCCCTAAAATGTCTCTAGGTGCTCACAAGCCTATAACTTTTGATTAGAAAAGGGATTTTAGTCTTTTTTGTTAGTTTAAATGTTAGTTTAAAGGTTTCCAAACTATTTAGTATTAAATAGCAGTGAGGAAATTTGAAAAAAAGTTAACAAATTTATGGTCCTCACCCAGCTCCCTCACCCAGCTTTACTAAATCAATACTTATATAAAAAAAAATCCTTTGCTGTCTCAATGATCAGAACAAGATTTGGGAACAAATAACAATAACATACTCATTTTTCAGATGAACAGATGAAGTCAGCAACTTGTCCAAACTCAAAGGACAACCTAGTTAATAGATATTTATTCTCTAATTACATTGCACATAGTGGTTTAAAAGCCCAGAGCCCAGGCCCTGAAATTCCTATTAAAAATCTTTTTCCTGCCACACAGTGCCTGGAGTCAAAACTATATGTTATTTTAATTTTGAAAATCTCTTTTTCTCTGTAACTTCATTGCTAATAACTACCACATTTTGCTAAAATGAGAGGTCACAATGCCCCTTGCCTCCCCTACCTACCATTTTTCACATTTGGTGAAAAAGGGTTTTAGATTCCCCAGTGCCTCTACAGATTTAAGCATCCCTAGTGGGACCAGCTTTCCTGGTTTTGGTTAATTAAAGGTTCTCTGCACCCTGTGAGTAATTGAGCAGAACAACTGCTGTGTCTGGAACACGGCAATAAAGAACATTATTCACAGGGGTACCAGCGACATTCATGGGTGGATGCAACCACTGGAAGAAGTGACGGGCTTCTCTATTCGGAATTTCCTCTGGTGAGTATTTAGCCAACACACTGTGGAAACAATCTGAAGCATAGACTCAAAAATGGCAAGAAACTGTCAGTGCAGTAACACTTTTAGTGGTCATAATATGATGGGAACACCGTTGGCTACTGCAAAGCAAGCATGTAAGCAATCAGGCAAAACACAGATGTGAAAACTGGTCTTATCCAAACACTGTAAGTGGCACAATTTGAAGTATTTTCTTTGCTAGACTCCAGCATCCTATGAGCATGAAAATTCTAAAATTCTTTTCCTGAAACCTTAAAAGTTCTAGCCTTTGAGATAAGATGTTAAGTAAATTTAAAAAGAAAGCATCCTTTGCCTTTAAAAATATTAACTAGTTTTTAATACAACACTTAAAAATCTTGTTTTATATGTGTGGTCTCCACCTATACCCTATTCACTTCTCCTGAGATTAGATATTCTAAATTCTACTTTCCCCAGCAACATGAAAGTTCATTAGCATTCATAAGTGCCAAGACTGGTCCATGGCTTATTGTCTGGCTTTCTGCATCCCACCTGAGCATTGTCTTAACCTGACAAGTTTCACAGGGTTAGGAGATTCCTTATGGCAAAGCAGATTTTAATATCCTCTGACTCTTGCTGGGATACAAGTTTAACTTGAACTGAGATGGTCATCTCATTTTCTTCTGTAATGGTTGCCATGTTTAGAACAAAGTCTTTATATAACTGGAAATTGTTGATCCTTTATTTTTATTACCAGCCATTCTGATTACTAAAGAAAAAAGACATTCCAAAATAGCATTGATATCACACCCTTAAATGGGATTCTATTCCTTATGCCTTAAGAATTTCTATTAGAGATGGTATCTGGTATTTATGTCTAAAAGCCTAGAGAGTTAGTTCTGGCTCAGAAAAATATTAGCCAAGTGACTTTGGTTAAATTCCTTCATTCTTATTAACATCAATTCTGTTTCCCGTAAAATGAGGAAATTGTGTCACGAGGATCTTAAAGTTCTCTGCAGATAAGACAGCTTATGAGGAGGCCTGTCTTGTGGACCTTCAGGAACACTCCCTTCCCCTAAGACATGGCTAAGAGTCCCATTCTCTGCATTTACAGTTCAGAAGCAAGCTTTGATTATCTGTACAAATTGCAAGTCTGGGGCTCATTACAGAGGGTCAAGTATGTCTCAGGGAAGCTGCTGAGCAACTCAGCCTGTGGCAAACTCAAGAAAACCAAAATTGGAAGAGGTGAAGGATTGCAACTCTCCTGGGGTTCCCTTATTTCAGATGAAGCAGCTGGTACCTGTTAGGTTTGCATCTTTTTTCTGTGTTTTTATAAGAATCTTCTCATTTGCCATGTACATATTCAAGTACACACGTACACACACACACACACACACACACACACACACACACACAACCTCTTTCAAATACTAAGGAAGGGGATTTGAATAACTCTCCTCAAAATTTTTCTCTGGATAATTTAGTGTTTAGAACAATGTGCTAAGTTTCCTTAAGAAATGTGCCTAGATACCAAATAGAGTATTCACAGAAGAATAGATATTTGTCTAGTCCCAGGATGGAAAGTATTGAAACTAAAAATTCACGAGCTCTCTTCGATGGCCATTGCTGAATTTTTAAAAAATTCCTTAGTACAATAAGATATGTTTCTGGTCCTTAGCAAGTAGTCATTAGAGAGTCACTGGGAGAACTGCCTCAATCCTGACCTGACCAAGGGCTCAGAGATCTCAGGGAGCTTTAGCTCAAACCCTGAGAGAAGCTTAGCCCACAGAAGCCAGGGATTATAAAATGCGATGTGTATGGAAATACACGAACTGATTTCACTCTTCTAACCTCGAGTCAATACCTGTTAAGTGTCCTGAAAACAGATCCCAGCTTATGAAAAATAAATGAATATTTTATGAACCAAGATGTGTATGTGATATACTGAGGGGAAGGTTTCTGTTTTCAGAGATTAAGGGGGAAAGCCTGTGGAAGGAAAGGATTAGGGGTTATGCCTTTTCTTTGCTTATATTCCAGCCATTTCTGGAAGACAGGATATGTGTAAAAATTTCTCTCCTTTGTTCTCTGTCAAAGGTTGTTGCAACTACATCTGGGGCCAGCGGGTGCCAGAGGACACCCACACGTGGCAATAGAGCCTGCTAATCTGCTGTTTGCAGACCTGCTGCATGACCATGGGCTGCACAGTAATGCTGTACTGTTGAGAAAGCTGACTGATATGCTGTCAGAGGGAACTGATATTGAGAGAAAGAAATGAGGCTGCTTTTCAAACAAAGCTGCTGGCAAACTGTGTTCCATAAGGCAACAAGGCAAATGCTCATTTAATAAGAAGCTATGCCAAAAAGGAAGCTGGGGTGCTCAGCTGCAAGAACGGGGTCGTTTCCTTGAAAAAAATGGAGCTGCATAAGCAAGGATATTTCAGAGCCAGCAGAATCAAAATCTAGAGGCTTTCCTTGCATTTTTGAGGTGCACATATCCCCGATTCTGCAGGCCTCATTACATTAAAATAGGCAGAATAGGCTCAT
Organism: Phyllotis vaccarum; assembly: GCA_033318265.1. Lineage (NCBI taxonomy): Eukaryota > Metazoa > Chordata > Mammalia > Rodentia > Cricetidae > Phyllotis > Phyllotis vaccarum. The sequence goes on from JARWLC010000002.1 coordinate 69,868,021, forward strand.
GATACAAAAGTTACCTTTGAGCATGAGATCAGAAATTCCTAAGCGTCAAACAAGACCTGGGGGATAATTGAAGACCATCCTTGGAAACCTATGACCATTGTTACTTATTAAGTACCACATCATGCCAGAGAATACACTCTCTCTCTCTCTCTCTCTCTCTCTCTCTCTCTCACACACACACACACACACACACACACACACACACACACACACACACACACACACAGCATCCATTCTTAAGAAATAACCTAGCAAGGCAATAGTAAAATTATTCAGGAACAGCCTTCCTTGGACTCTGTGGAAGTTGCACCCCTCCCAACCCCCAAGTTTTTGTCTCAAAGCCTAGTTACTGTAAGAATTAGAAAATAAATTACCATTTTAGAGATGCTGAAACAGCAGTTGCTGAGGTTGGGAGTTGGACCTTCTGCTGCTCTGGAGGTCCCTATAGGGAGTGGTGCAGTAATACGATAATATGCAGCCATGCAAATTCAATCAACCCATAATAGCCTCTCTCTTCAACAGGTATTATCATTTCAAAAATATTACCTTCCTGTGCTCATTTTCCTTCCTTTAGACATTGACTTAACTCTTAGGTGGATGGATTTGTTTTCTGTGCTTAACTTCACTCCAAACTCACAGGATACCCTTGATAGATGGTAGAAATTCACCCTGAGAAAGCCCAGTGGGCTTTCTGCTAGTGTCTTACCTAAGAATGTGTTTGAAATGTATTCAGACACCTGGTTCCCTGATCTGCTCATCTCTGAGAGGTGTGTCAGCTCCCGGTTCAGCATCCTTTTGAACTGTTTATAAAGAGAAGAAAAGGCAATGAGTGTCTAGGAAAGAGCAAATCATCACGGTATTTCCAACTTAACTTTCTAGGAACCAAGAGACTGTACAGCCAATTTCATTACAGTAATGTGAGATACACTGCAAATTATAATGCCCCTTCAACTTGAAATCATTCCAATGTCAATGTGGGGAGGGGGGAGAGAGATGTTCTTTAAAATCACTGATTTCTCTTAAAGTTGCAAACTCAGGAAATGGAATTTAAATAAAGATGAATTTCACTTGAAAGTACTGCTACTTTTAAAATTAAAAATATACTCCAAACTATAATTTGAGGTGATAATGTATTTGGGGAGAACAGATTAAGTCAAAAGTTTAAGGAAAAATTAAAGGGATAGGAGAAGCATCCATTTCAAACACAATTGAGAAAAAACAGGATTGAAACACATTACAGTACATTAAAATACAAGGCAATAAAGCACGGCCTTCCTAAGAAGCCCCAGTGGATTAAATGTATATACAAATTCAATCACTGTTGACGCCTTCTAACCATGGAAGGCAGAAGGATGTAAAAGCATCGTATTCTATCAAAGACACAAAACATAATCAAATCGACCCACCTTGATATAACCCCAAGATACAGATAACAAATAGTTTGCCTCAGGCATTTTGGAAGCTCTTCTTGCCACAATCCACAAATCCCTTTGCAAGAATTCAGTTCTAGGAGAGCAATCCCCAGAGGATCAGAAAAATCCTGCGGATCCAGCGGTTAAACAATCAAAACTTAGAAAAGACAAAGCCTTGCAAATGCGCGGTATTTCCTAATCCGCGGCAAGCTCATCTTCATTCACTCTCCGTTTTTGCAAGAAGCCTATGTGCTCCCTGCTTATTTCCAGCAGAGGAGAGTACGGAAACCAGGAATTGTACGAAGGAGCAAGAGCTGGTCCAAATGTATTCAGCTGGCCGGCTTGAAGCACTCCGTCAGTTACGAACAGCCCTGGTGCCTAGAGGGGTTTCCACCCTAGGTTAGTCCAACTCTGCCAGGGAGCAGGGAATCTCTTTCCCCCGGGAGCTGGCTGGCTGGGAAACAGCCATCTTTTAAAAAGGAGAAGATTAAAATGGAGGAAGCCCCATGAATATTTAAGTAAATCTGAGGTCCTACCCTCCCCCCCTCCCCCCCCCCCCCCCCCCGTTCCAGCTAGGTGTTCCTTAACCCTCTCTTCCACTGCAGACAGCCCTCTGCAGAAGTGCCTGATGCAGACCTCTGCTATTCTAATTGCTTCCAAGTGATGGTACATTCGATTAATTGACTCTGAGCATTTTTTTTTTTTTTAATTGGAAAAGGTTGGAACTGTAGCTGTTTTCAGACCCGGCTTCCAGTATACAAGATTTTTATTTTTTTTTATTTTTTTTTTTAAGCCTGCTTTTGGTACATCATTTGCCCACCAACTGGGGTGCTGATGCATTTAGCTTCTTTTTCATAGAGGAAAGAATGGAGATGGAATTAATTTATTTGATTCAAAAAGTATTTTATCTGAGATGTGCAATTTTCTAAACTCAGTCAGCTCATTAATATGCTTATGAGATCATATTCAACAAATGGATTAGATTCCATGTAGGATTCCCAAGTAAGTACATTAGGAAATATGAGATAACATTTGCTGAGTGAACAATGAATTATTTGGAGTTACGCTTATTTGATATTTTAATGCTGTTACATCTAATAATTCATTTAAAAATGTTTCATAGTTAAATTATTTTAGTTTCATTTTAGCAATGCATGATATATTGAAGATGTCCTCCTTTTTCTGCCTCTCCTGCCAGCCCTTTCTTGTCTGCATTACAGGCAGAGGGATGCCCTGCCCTGCAGACTCCACTTCTCCCCACTCCCCTCTCCCTAGTCTTCTAGGGAGTTCCTGTACTGCTAGCCGAAGGATCAGAGAAGCACCATGGCAACAGCCTGAACTTGTAATTGGCTCTCTTTCCTGTGAGGCATTCCCCTTCCAAATGAGCATCCTGTATCTGACAATAACTTCACTTCAGGCATCTAAGACTCGGGTCAAACCACTGCTTCTCCCAGAGAGCTGCCTTTTGAGGTGATGCCAGACCGACTGCCTGTTGGCTCACTGTACCACACACTGTCCTCTGAGACACAACCACTCTCTTTCTGGGTAACCCTGCTTCGGTATATGTTTTCACAAGTAACCAGACATCTCTGAGCCAATCACTTCTGCTTTGTAGACTTTACATGTTGAACCTCAGTGCAATGTTGAAGTCCAGGTACATTGCATAAGTTTCAAGTTATTTGATTTTTTTTTTAAAGCTATAACTCTGTCACAATGGCCTCTCACCTGCAAGCCATAAAACCAGCACTTAATGAAGATTAGGAAGTTAGAAAGATAGATTTATAAGTGCTGATTGGTCTGCTGGCCTTTAACAAAGAAACCAACTTTAAACTAGAGTAAAAATATCTTACATAAAAGCTCAGAGATGGATGATTTCTTCTGTAGTTTTCCGCCCTGCACAAGACTTAGCCAAATATAATAGTCAAGCAATTATTCTCAGTTGGCTCCTTTGGTATCTCTGAAATATTTGCAAACATTTTGGAGTCAACTAGGCTTATACTGCTTCAGTAAAGCCATTCTGTCAGGCTTTCAACAAACATTGATGGAATACCTGAAATGGTCAGGCAAAGTGGAGCTGGGGTATTATTATAAGGGCGGGGGAGTAGACAAACAGAAAGTCTCTTATGGTTTTAATCAACTTTCATCCGAGTAAAATAGCCAGGTTTATTAGGACACATTGGTTAGTCCTCAGGTAACAATTTAGAGAGGGTGACAAGGGCTCTTTAGTGGTGTGTGTGGTTGGCAGCTCTGATCAGGAGATAAGAGCATATTGAGAAAGGATCATATATTGGCAAGACAATTCTCTCTACCCTCTTCCTCCTTAAAACTTCCCTTTGTCATAGGATCCTATTGGGATACACGGTCCATTGGTCTGTGCGGTACAGAATGGTGGTTTTCAGCCATGGGGTTGAGGAAATTACACACCTTCTGTGTCTTTACTGGCAGGTCAGTATATTCATGCAGGTAACAGAAAAATACCATCTCCTCTTTTTCCATGTCCAAATGGATTTTCCTATGATCTTTAACTAAGGACAGGGCGATACATACCAAAAACAAAGTTTTCCAAAGTCATCTTAAAGTAGCCATAAAATACACATGATGAAGTGTACAAGTAGAGGTCATTCAGGGTCAGAAACCAATCTAGACCTTTTAAATGTTGCTTAGCAACCACCATTGGTTTTTCTCAGCAAGGGAGGGCCCTACCACACTGACTAAGGCAATCATTGCTTTCATCAAAAAATACTTATGAAGGGCCCACTTGTTTGGGTCTCTGAAAGACTAAGAAAGGCATATGTGGCCTTCTTGAAAGGCAAAGGGTAGGGCTGGCCCTGGTGACTGGACAAGCCAAGGACTGGAATTGCTATGTTGAGATGACAGCTGATGGAACAGTTGGGGACTTCAATATAAGTAGGTTTTCAGTGTCTGAATTTCATTTGCTTCTGGCAAGCTATGGGTATCCATGACACAGCAATCAAATCTCAACTTTGATTCTCAGTCATTATGACTGGCCTTGTGACATCATCTCATCTTTCTTCTGTGAGTTGAGAATCATCCATAAGACTCCCGACCCACCTTTCTGCCCTAACCTCTGAAGATCGTGGGTCAGATTCTAGAGCAGCCTCCTACAGCTCCAATACCATATTTACCAGCAATGAGCTCTTCTCAAAAAAATAAAATACTTTCTATACTGCTGCGGTAAGCAGGGGGGGAAATGGAGATTCTTCTTTATATAAGAATAAACCACGACTAAGGAGAGAGGTATTTGTTATAACTTAGAGCTCTTAGATCTCTCATAGCCTGAGACTCTTGGAGCCTCCCTCTGGACTAACCCAGTTAGCTATTTCCAAATGAAGGTAAAATGGATCCTGAGTGAAACCATGGCACAAAGGCTTGCAGAATTGAAAGGGAATGAATTTATTTACTTCACCAAATGCACTGGAGAATTTTCAACCCAGAGGGTGCTCTTTCAAAGATAAATGAGTCCCCATGTCTCCTGTATACAGATCCTATTTTTCTTTAATAATCTGTCCTCACAAGAAAGCCCTGTTCGAGTCTACCTAGAAATAATGTCCCCAGGGGAAATGGCCAAATTCCCATTTCACTCAGACAAACAAAGTTTGTGAATGAACCCTTAGAACATAAACTTCCCTGCCCCTCCCTAAAGCTGTGTCTGTCCAACACTAGATCTACAAACACTAAGAAGTTATAGTTACATTTTGAAAAGAGAAGAACTATTATTTCCTTAAATGGCTTAATACTATATTCCTTCTTTCTAAAAGTCATCTATGATTTTTAATGGCCTGCCTTTAACTTATTTAATTTTTATCTTCCAGTATTACAAATGATAAGTCTGTTGTTTTCTTTGTACCAAATTTAACACAGACTTCTTTTAATATTGAGAAGCTACTTAGAAAATATCTGAAATTAAATTTTGTCAGATCACTTCAGTTTTCCTCCAGCCCCTGAGCCACTTTCCTCCGAAGTGATGAAAACATCATCACTTTCTGTTCCTTCTCAAAAGATGAGATTAAAGTTTGTGCAAATACCAGCAGGCACTGATCTGAGCTCTTGGTGACTTCCCAGAGAAGGATGGGATGTGGGTAATGTTTCTCAGGAGGGGAAAAAAAAAAAGCCAGAAGACAGATGGTACAGAAAACTAACATCTAGGATGTGAAAGAGCTGCTTTTAAATTAATTTGGATGTGTTAGTGGCAATTCTACATAATTAAAAATATTACTAAAATAATTGGCTAAATATCCACCCTACCAAAGATTGGAAAAAGTTGGTACTTTTTTTCAGTGACAACCTGATGAAGTCAGTAAGAGAAAATTTTAAGGACAGGGAGAAAGGTGCCAAACAGAGGAAGGCGGCCCCAGTCATTGCTCCTGTGGGTGGCCATCTACGTATGAGCCCAGCTGTGAGACAGGCGCCTTATTGTGTAGGATCTTCCTGTTTTCGCAGTTTGAAACAACTGCCCAAGTCATTAAAGTCACAATGACTTTTTTAGGGACTAACTTTTGACTCATATTTTATACACTTGTTAGTCATAATTTTATAAGGATTCCCGAGTATCAGGGAAGTGGAGGGGCTGAGAAATCCCTCTTGAGATAATCGAAAGCTCACAGTGGCAGTGCCACAGCTTAGTGAGTTGAAAGCAATAATGAATTGACTTCTTAGGTCTCTGATCCTTTAGTTGAATGAGATAGTGGATGTCTAAAGTCCCTACTCTTTTTTTTTTTTTTTTAAATCTGGTTTAAAAATAAAACAGAAAAAAAAAAGCGGAGCAAGGATATGGTGTAGTACTTTAAAATTCCCTCATGAAACTCACAATTTCCACTGTTTCTAACAGCTCTGGTGAACTGGTGCTATGCTTCTGTCCCCCTGTCTTTCCATCTTTCCGATGAAACTCCATGCCCTGCTTCCTTAATGGCATGTTCATCTTATTTGAGAGGCAAGTGAAATAGTAACTGAATAGGAGGAGGAACTACACCCAGGGCCACGCCCCTTCTGCTGTAGTAGCTGAGCCAGAGAGTTTCCCGGGTGCCAACAAGTTCTGATGGGAGCCTACTCTGGACTGGGGGCACAGGGTTAGGTAATGCTCACTGCTCAAGGGAGAGAGATTCTCTTCTGTAGTGATTTGAGAATGGAGTAATTTCTCTTCTTAGCTCGCCAAGGATGTAGCGATACAAGATGGAGAAAACCCAGGAAAAGTGAGCCTGAGTCTTGTCGCCATTTTGCAACAAAGTGCGGCATTTCTGATGAACAAAGACAGTTCTATGTACCAACTAGAAGAGGAGTATTTGCTCATGGGACATAAAAAGGCAAAGGAGGGACAGAACACTATCGCTTTCCTACAGAGAACTGGGGGGGGGGGGGATATCCAGCTGTTTCCCAAGTTGACACTATGTTCTCCTACTCTGGAGGTGTTTCTCCCTTCTTATTCTGGTCACAGTCCATTTATTGTTCTTTTTACAGTTTCTGAAATCTTTTAGAGAGAAAACATGACACACATTATCTGAATGCTGAAAATGCTTCCAAACCCTGTAGTAATTCCCATAAGGATTTTTACAGAAAATTCTCATGACCCACATTCCCTCCTAAATTGTTTCAATGACACGATCAAACAGACATACTAATGCTGAAAATATTTCTAAGAACTATCATAATCATGGCACTTTATGCAACAATATTTTAAAATTATGCATAATGTTTATCAGATTATACAATGCCTGATATTCATTATATAATGCTTCTGCATATGTAGAATTGCTAGGTCTGGTGGATAAAAATCCAAAATACCCTTTTAAACTTGAAATTCATGTGATACTTTTTGAGTGTATGTGGATTTCAGATATTACATATCCAAATACCTCACAAGAAGATTCAAAATCATACTCTCCTTTGACAGTGTGAAAGGCTCCGTATACTATTGGATGATTGTAGTTTCCCAAGCCTTTGTTATCAAAGAGAGATCTCTTACTAGCCATGCTTGGAACTCTAAAATGCCATTTTATGTACTGTCTTCTTTCTTCTAGTCTGCAACGGTACTTCGGCAGAGTTGAGTGCTGGTCTAGCAGTGAAGTACAGCCGACCTCCATAACAAACAAGCAAAAGCATTGTACCAACTGAAAAAAGGATTAAGGAATCAAGGCTTAGCCTTAAGTTTCTCTTTTCTCCCCATAAGGTCATAGGATTTTAATATGACTCTAAAGCTGGTGAGTACACCATTTTTTAAAATTACCCATCTAGAAGCTATACAGCTTATAATATTTAAAAAAAATAGAAATATTGAATCAGATGTGTGGATCTGTGTCTAGTGTCCCCTCCCATGGAAAACAAAATCTACAGTTGGTGAGCTCCAGTTCTTTTGGAGGCAACTACACAAAACATGGGTTGCATCACCTCAAATATTCTTTGTTTCTTACTCCCTAAATACTGGTCACAGCAAGCATTCTACCACTAGGGCTACATCCCTGGCCCCTAGTTTTTAAGATAGGATCTTGCAGTGTTGCCTGGGCAACAATGTGACCAGTCACACCCAGTAGTTCAGTTCCTTTAAAAATAGATTCCTACTTCCAGACTCTAATGTTGCGTGAGTTATTGTAAAAATCCCATCTTCCTGAAATGTCTACTATTTTTGAAGCTATACAGATCTGCATAAGGTGTTTGTTTGAGTTTACTATGCTACTGTCCCAAGGGGTACCATAGAGGCTATGATGCACGAGTTATATTGTTCTCTATTCAGCTCGAGTCTTTCCCATATTCCCTGAGACACGTGAGGCAGTGGGAGGTTTCAAAGCTACTTTAAGAATCACTCCTTCTGGATAAACATTGCTCAGGGCTGGGACAGTTCAACAGCCTGTCAAATTTCAAGGTCAATTCAAGCCTTATCAAGAAAAATACCACCACCACCACCACCACCCCCCACCCCCCAGCTACCCGGGCTTATCTTTTTCTCTCTTAGGAACATAGTCTTGGCTCTTTTGGTATGCCTCCCATCTAAAATGATTGAAGGTTTAAATCCATTTGTAAACTATAAAGGATGAAACCAGGGGTTTCAAGTTATTTCTAGACTGTTAGAAGAGATAACTATATTCTGCATATTGTTTTCCTGTGATAGCTACCATAATTTATACAAGATGGATGCTCAATTTCACCACAGAGTATTCCTCAAATGTATAGCTCTGTTGGGATAAAGGCAATTCCAGAGATGGACACTTAGCTCTTTTGTGGTGAAGAGGGAATGTTCATTGCAGGCTCACCCTCCTAGCAGACTTTAATGACACAAAGGAAGCCCCACCAGAGAAGTCTCTACCACACATGATGTAAAGGCAAGCTGAATTTTCTCTCAAATCTGGAAACAAACTCCCACACTGTAGTCTTGTCTGAGAAACTGTACAAGTTAACGAGCCTCTGGGAGACCAAGGATTTCCACCTTTAGTGGGATGGCTAAAAATGACATGTCTGTGACCTAGTGGGCACTTTATGCCATGGGATTTGTGCTTGAAGATAAGGTTTTGGGTTTTTTGCTTGTTTGTTTGATTTTTTTTTTTTTTTTTTCCTGAATGTAAAGTCTGAACTGGGCCCTTTCTTAATTTGGGTTCGCTGTTGCATGGAGATTTCTTGTGGTTCTTTAGTGACTAAACTTTGTTGTTGAGAGTAGCTTGCATAACTAACTGCAAAATTCTCACAATATGTATGATGTGGTACCATGTCATACAGGTTACGTGTGAGATACATGAGTTATTCATACAGGCGCAGGCTTGCTGATTGGTATTTAGATTGTTCGCCAGGCTAAGGAGTGTAACCAGAATTGCAGAAAAGACAAATGAAGAATTTCAAATGAAAAACCATAATTTGAAACGGTTTTATATTGAGATGGTGCCCACACACACATACCAAAAAAAAAACAAAAAACAAAAACAAAAACAAAAAAAAAAACCCAAAACCCTGCTTGGAGATGTCAGGATGTTAGTAGACACTATTAGGTTTCTGCTAATTAGGATATTTCAGAATTCACCAGGTACAGACCAAAGCTAGGAATAAACACAGCCTGCCTAATATAAGGATAGCTGTACCATGTATGCATTTGCTTAGATTTTCAGAGTTGAAGTCAATCTGGTAATGTATAAATTAGTTGAATATGCTACTGGGGTGAGAGAAACATCAACAAAATGCCAAAGTGAAAATTATGGTCTGAAGGTGGCAAAGTAGTAAGGTGTCATACAACAGATAGAGGAATGATTGATTGACTGATGATTGGCAGACATAACACGTGCTCTTAAGTCCCACCCACTCCCAACACCCCAGAAACAAGGAGTATGAAAGAGCAGTGATCACAAGGCTCTGAAGCCTTCGACGCATGTCCATTGGATGCAGACTTTTTGAGAGAGAGATAGATCAAATAGTACCAAACTGAACCAGCCAGCCTCCAACAATCAACATGAAGCTTCCCATTTCTGCTCACAAGAAAGGTGTATTTGCACCTCACCACTGTGGAAGATTCAGAATTCTCTGAGCATCATAGTTCTTGGTCATGTGATTAAATATGAGAAACAGGGATAGAAAAAGCAAACACTCTTCCTGGATTCTTCCTAACAAATATCTACCTGTGAAAAGCTCATGTTTTATTCATTTTAACCAATTTATTTACCACATTTTTTTTTTTTTTTAAAAAAAGGATCTCTTCCTGTCTAGGGCTTCATGGTCTTCAGCTAGGTTGTCTTATTTTAGCACCTTGGTAAGATTTTTTTTTGTGTTAAGTGTTTTTGTTGAGCTTGGGAGACTGTTCAGTGGGTAGAGTGCTTCCTGTCTAAATATGAGAACCTGACTGTAGATTTCTTTCACTTACAGAAAGGTCAGGTGCACGTCTGTAACTCCAGCATTGGTTGAGGGGAAAGGTGTGGGATGGGTCCTGGAATTTATTGGCCAGTTTAGTCAAAATGGTTTGCCACTTAAGTTCAACCACAGACTCTATGTAATATAACACACAACACACACACACACACACACACACACACACACACACACAAGTGCATGCGCACACACGCACACACACACATGCTGTAAGCAATAAAGACAATTTATATTGACCTTCAGCCTCCACATGCACACTCACTATTGAGCACATACAGATTTACACAGAAACATACACCCTAAACTCTCCCTGGAGCTTTTCTTGAAAAGCAACATATTTCACTCTGAAAATTTAACTCTGTTAGTCAAACAATATGCCACTAGATAACACCCTTATCAAGATTTTAATCATATAAGAAGTATTTTAATCTTATAAAATGCTGGTACAAAAGTATCTATTAAAAAGCTTATTAAAAGTTCAACAACGGAAACCCAACAACCCCCAATTCTCTGAAATAAAACGACACTGACAAACATTTAAAATATAATACTGGTAGCTCTTGTTGAGACAGTCCCAAGGACACTCCTATGTAATGTTAAGAAAGATGTAAATAAGCTCTGTGCAACAAGATCCTGAGTGTTAAAACACAGCAGGAAAAAATTCAGTAGTAGCTCATCCTGTCAAGAACAAAATAATGTACTCACTTGGCCAAGAAAAATATACCCAGTGTATCAGTCAACAGGACTGTATCTCAATTATCTGACTCAGAATGGGGCCAGCTGCAGTCATCACAAGGGGCAGGGGAGGGGTTTGTAGCTGGCAGAATAGAGGGAGTGATAAGCCAGTTAAGTTTTAGGCTGAGTTGGATAACCAGCATAGGGGACAGAATACCTCTACTTCATTAGAGAACCATCAGAAGGCTCCTAGCTTCTCATAATCAAGTGGACATGTGAAACTATACTGGAAACCTATACAATTCTAGATCTCTCCAGTGCTAGCAGTGATACTATCAGACACGATAGTAAGAGCATGGTCTGCAGAAACACCAGGAAGACTGTGTATACCAGGAGAGGCTCACAGCACAGGGCCTGACTGTGAGTGATCTGAAGGGAGAGTCTTCCTGGTAATGACGTGAAGAGAGAAGCTTAAAGGCCTGTGTTTATTCATCCGCAAGTAATAATAAAACTCTGTTGTTCTTAAACCGCGGTTTTAACAGATATTCTAACATTGAGGGTACAAAGGAAGTTGGAAATCCTCCATGTTGACCCATCAGAGTTAGTGAAATTTTAGTATGTCTTTTGTAATTTGTCTCTATTTTTTCCCTATACTAAAATTAATATTTGGGTTCTTTGGTGTAATCTCCTTTTAAATATTTTAGCTTTTAATTCAAGTCTTCTGTCTTTTGTTCTAACAGCATAAACATCAAACATCTTTATTCAGTTGAGAATTTGTAACTTTATTTTTTATACGCTATATGCTAATGACTGTCACCTTACTCTTGCACATTATATAAAGTAAATAATGCCTGGAAACAGGCAAACAGTGAAAGAGCCGAAGTCAGCATGTCAAGAACGCTTTAAACATGGATCACTTTCCTTAAACATTACATCAACACAATTAACTCTCTTTGAGTCAATTTACTTCCCCCTCCCCACGTTGCTTCATTCTAAAAAAAAAACTGAATAATACACAATTGCTTATTCATATTTATTACAAATATTTGAATTATTTATCTCAGAATTCTAAATGTTAATAAATACTAAACTCATCTTGAGCGACAGTGGGTAGTTTACAAAAAACAATAAGCCTGTGTGCTGTGAGTGGAATTGATCTCACTCAGATGCTTAAAAGCATTAATAACATTGGCATGTTTATCAATGAGCAGCTGCCAATAGAATCCGACTAACTCTGCTGTGATGTAGATAGATAACCAGACTCAAGAACAGAGAACCCTGTTAAGTCATGAGTGTTTCATGTTGAGACATTAATTGGAAAGAGACACATTGCAGGGGTAGGAAGAGGGTAACATGAGACTTCCATCTTGATCTCAACTTGCTGACCTAGCCACTCTACCAAACATCTGGAAAAGTCCACAGTCTGGTGATGTTTTCACCAGGATGAAAACTCTCCAAGTTGCCATCTTCAGTTCCCACCAGAGAAAAGAGAAAAACTTAAGGGTGGGGGGGGGGGACTACAATTGGAATTGAAATGAGACCCTATCTCAGTACTGAAATCCTCCCATCAACCTCTGACTCTGGAGAAGCCCTGGAAAAAGAAATTTACCTTTCCGTGATCTTATACCTTGTATTTTCAGAGGCTTTTGGATTATATAAGATATTTAATCTTCACTTTGAATTGATGAGAAAATGGGCTTTATTCATAAAATGCTTCTTCATCTGTAGAAAGGCTTCAAATAAATATTATTTATCTAAACTTATTTTCTGAAAACAACAGGAGCATGCAAACGCAGTCCCCAACCTCCACGGAACACATGTCAGAGTCCCCACCCTGTGAGGGAACCTCAAGGGTCTCCCCATTCAGACCACAGTAGATAAGCTTTGAGGTGGAAACATAGCCATGACCAGATAAATACACAAATGGGACTTTTTAAGCTCCCCTCTGGACTGAAAGTTACAGGATGATGTCTAGTACAACCATGTGAAACTATAGTTACAAATAAAAGGTGTAGAAATTTTTTATTATTTATCAAATTTTACCATTTACATTATTTTCCAGGTCAACAATTAGTTTACTTGGTTCTCAGTGTAACAATCTATTTAAATTGGAAAGTTATTTTTATTTAGTGATGAACTTTCTTATTAAGGTATTAGATGTGAAGAATTCTTGTCCGAAATCTACTTTTTAAAATATTGATTTAATCTTGCTTTTTTTTTTCAATTTCTATGTAGCTGTACTTCGATTTCATCTTTATCATTGTTCAAGGTTATAATATTTTGCGATCTACTGAGCAAAGAAAGAGCAATGTATTCTTATAAAGCTTTTAGTAGCAAATTTATAATTTACTATATTTGAAATTTAAAGTTAGAAGATTAAAATGACTCTACCCTGAAGGTGAGATTTACCTTAATAAGATTGCTACACTTCAATCTGGGAAGACTTGAGGCTTCCAAAGAAGCCTGACCTAAATTTGCAATTGTTTTTGGACTGATGAACAGAGGTGCATGTGGCTTCTAGCTTTAAACGCTGCTCCATGAATAAGCAAAGATCAGCAGGTGCTTTCCAAGACAGGCACACAAGGACAGAAGACTCACTATGGTCTTCATTTCTAAGTGACTTGACAATTCTTTCTTTGTGTAAGCATTTGGCTACTTTAAAGCAAATCAAACAAAGAAAGTTACAGTAAAATCTTCCAGAAACTAAACAGTTTGGCACCAGCAGAGGGAAATATCACATGCCATAGAGCAAGACAGAAAGGGGCTGGTAGGTTCCCAAAAAGAGCTAAAGTGGATCTGTATAGGAAAGAACACTGACCAAGTGGCATGATGCCTTCAAGAACGCGACTCCACTGTCCAGCATGAGTGTGCCCTGGCATCTTCTGGTAGGGTATTTTGGGTTTTATAACAGTAAATGATCCTCACCTGCTGAACCCATTTTATCTAGAAGTTAAATACTTTTGGAAGAATTGGAGTCAGAACAAGCCTCATCCCTGACTTTTCTTCCATAGATAACAATGGCAACGAAGTTGGTGGAGCTGTGAGTCTGGGATGTGTTCTCAAAGATCAAACATGGAAAGGCAGGGAAGTATTAAAAAACAAAACAAAACAAAACAAAAAAAAAAAAAAAAACTGGAAACTGAATGCTTATTCCATTACAGTGCTGCTATGCAGTATTTCAAGACTGCTATTTTAGGTTTATAATTGACTCTCCTGCTCAAGTGTTCTCCTATCAGCCAGTCAGAGTCACACAGAGGTGAAATTCCTTCATTTAATTCCTTTTCAGAGATTTGTTCACTTATAAAACTTGCAATGAGTTAGACCCTAAAGGACTGGGTGAACTAGTTCAGAAGTCATTGAAGGAACCAGTTCCTAGGTAGAAACATTTAGATTAAGCAAAGTACTACATTTATTTCAGAGAGCTAGCTCAACACTTGGCTTTGATAAGTTTTCATAAGACTAGAATTTCAAATGCTGAATAACACTCAAGAATACAACTCTATTCTATCGTTTAAAAAACAATAAGACGAGTAATTTAAACAGCAATAAAGAAAAACATCAACTTAATAAAGACTGATCAGCTAAATCTTCTCTTTCATCTCTGGAGACAATAAACTAAGAAATCTGTCTAAAACTGGGAGTTCCTCAGTCCGGGTAGCTCTGCTACAGAGGAATGAATTCTCTATTTTAGGGTCAAGCCCCATTCACTGGGAAAGACATCCCACAAGGTGAAACTGCTGCCATCATTTGGATGAAAATGAAATTCAAAACAGTAAGAACTCAGACCCCTCCCCTTTTCTTTGCGGAAGAAAGGGGACAGTGGTAAGGCAGGGAACAAGGGAATTTGGAAGGTGACTACAGCTTTCAAAGAAAATTTTACTATCTTCTCTTAAGCTGTTAGGGAAAACAGAGAGCTGGAATTTTGCACCCAACAGTACACAATTCACATTGAAGAATTGCTAAGTACTTTCCCTTCCATTTATTTGTCTCATTGGGATCCTGACTCTGATCCCTGTTACTCTCCCAGCTTCACCAAGTCCAAAGCCTTATGAGTGGTGGTAGGTAAGCACACTACCACTGAGCCATATCCTCAGCACCAAGCATTAAAGTGTGTGTGTGTGTGTGTGTGTATGTGTGTGTGTGTGTGTGTGTGTGTGTGTGTGTGTGTGTGTGTAATTAGAGCTGGATTTTAGAGCCCTATGCATGGTGGCAAGCACTCTACCAATGAGCTACATTTTCAGCTAGTGCTTTTATTCACTGAATGCTAATCAGGTCATGTCTTCTAAATCCCACTTTATCCATCTGTAGCTAGTGCCTCTTACAAAGAGTCTCTGTATTATTCAATATGGGTAAAGGGCTTTGCCAAATGTCCATATGCAGCATCTACACCTGTGTGAGTCCTTTGGCTGTCTACCATCATTAATTCAAGACCTGAAGTAAGCCACTATAATCTATTCTAATGACTTTGCTTCATAATAAGGAAATAAAAATATTTAAAATGATTTACTTGCTCTGGAAAATATTCCCAGTGAAGGTAGAGTTAGAACTTGAACTGTGGCTTTCTATTCATGCTCTTTAACTTTTCTGTCTCTATACTTCATATAAGGCTGAGGGATAAAGGAGAGAAGTGGGTCCCAAAGGAGCATGCTTCCTCTCCTGCCTGTCAGAACTGATGTGCATTTTAGTGTGTCCTCTAAATCAAGATTAGCCCTAGCATTTGTCAGGGCACATACCTCAAGCCTAAATGCTTAAAAATATAAACTAAGCTAGCTTCTAAACAAGTAACCTGGTAGACAGTCCATCACAGTCAGGAAGGGCATCTAGAGCCTAAGCTCTGCACCATACCCTGCCCTCTGCTTGTCTGAGCACCAGGGACCTCACATGCAAGCTTGGGTGAGGCCTCTGTCACAGCCTACACGTCTATGTTCCGCACACTTTCTCCACAGTCCTATGCTGTTGCCTCAGGGCTGTCTCTGAGGCCTTGGCATGTCTAACTCTGCAAAAGCATGTCCACACACCGGCCCTGGGCAGAGGGTTCAGAACCCTTTGGGTAGAAAATGAGAATACTGGCCAGAGGCACGAAGTCTAGAGAGGAACACATGTGCCCCTCGGGTCTGATCAAGCCCCTTCTGTGCAGGTGGAGGAGCACACACTAGGGAGCCTTTCAAGCCTTGAGACCAGGAAAAGGCCCCTGTGTTTAAGAGAAGCCATCATCATTGATTAACCCTTCAACAACCTGCTTCCCTTTGACTGACAGAGTTCCTAGATGAGTATTTTGGTCAATAAGATATATTTCCTTTCAATTCTGTTAGGGCCATTTCCCATAGTTATTGATTGACCGTTCAGTGGTACAGAAAGTGACTCACTCAACATTAGAGCAATTAGCTTGTTTTGGTCATGACCACTTTCCAGTGTCATACATTCTGGTTTTCCTGGTAGCTCCAGGTTGGTGGAATTGAGTGATTTTATTCTCTCCCTCCCTCTCTCTCCCTCTCTCTCTCCCTCTCTCCCTCTCTAAAGCACAGACAATTAATTAGTCAGTGTAGACTCCTGTATAGCTGGAAAAATAAACCTGTGTAGCTAGAAGGACTCACTTGTCCAGTGATGGTATCTTTATGTGATTTTAGGATGCCTCAAGAAAGTACCATTTATCTCCCATTCTCAGCTGGCGAGGTTCCTTAGCAAACAGTTACTGAAGTACTGTATCTTTACCCTTCAGTCTAAAGGAAGCATTGATATCCAAGATTATACTTCCCAATTTCAGAATACCCATTTTCATCATCTGGATTCAAATCTGTCCCAGGCAAAGCTGCCAGAGAAAGAAGAGGTTCCAGCGGGGTCTTTGGAAGGCATCTGGGACTGGTTAATAATTTGAATGTAGCTACAGCTGAATCCACAATATGCTTGTCTTTTGACATTAACCAAGCAAGGTACTAACAAGTCTTGCGATTCCTTTCACCTGAAACCCAGATGAGAGCTATGCTTCTTAGTCCAAAAGGGGAAGGAACACCTCCCATTCCTCCAGTCCCGCCCTGCCTCCCTAGGATTGTTGGGGCCTATCCTTCCTCAGCCACTGTTGTTGCAACCCTGTACTTTTCTGACTGCGTCTGTCAGGAAGGCGGCAGGAAATTCTAGTCACCCTCACAGCAGCTGTGCCGTTCCTCCTATCCTCTGATGACGTGGGTCTGCTTTGCTGACAGGAGGTCAGGAACTGAGCCATAGTGAAGGTCGGTCGGAAAGAGAGATCACTGTTGATGCTGTACTCAGGCTGGGGATCCCGGTGGGGCCGTTTGCTTTTTTACTTTCTATACTGTTTCTCTTTCCGTTCCTCTTTCTGGGCAGAGGCCAGGCATCCTGTTTTCAAAATATCAAGCTGTTTTTTTGGCAGATGAACGCACGCTCTGATGGGTTTTGTTGAAGTGTGAGACAATTCTTCCAGGTGAGGAGGCGACAAAACATGAAACATATCAAATAATGAGAAAATCTAAGAGGGAAGGTTCTGACCTGGCTAACATAACTTGGGCTGCTCACTGAGGGGGCCAAGCATTTTCTCCACATTAGAAACCATGGCCCTGCCCTCTAAACTCTTGCTTACCTGTCCTGCCTTCTTGCTATTTGTAATTTTATTCATATTATCATTATTATTATTATCATCATTATTATTTTGAGAAGATGTTCTCTAACACCCTCTGGGCTTGTCTAAAACTATGAAATTACACTTGGCTTATTGATAGTATTAGGGATCAAGAAAACTATTTTGTTAGGCACAGAAGCAGTTCATCTGCCCTCCTATAGAAGCATAAGGAAAGTTGGTTACACCTCTGAACCTTCTCTTTAGGTCACAGATGGGTCAAGGAAAATCATAAATAAATATGAAAGCATCGCCTTGCCCAGATATAAGAAACCCTAAAGGCTGCTTGCTTTTCCTCTACCAAAAGCAATCGCTTCACCTTTTCCACACAGACTGGCACCTGTGTCACCCAGTTATACTCCCTTCACAGGACAGTGGCTCTGCCATCTGTGCTTTGAAGTAAGTTAAGACTCGGTAAACAAACGGTCAGCTCTGAAGCACAAGTAGGAACACAGACTTGGTTTTGCAACAGTGTAGTAGGTCTTAGTAAGTGATCACCCACTGGATTCTTACGACATGCGACATGTGAAGAGCTCTTTGCTTCATGCTTTGGGCACTCTAACTAAACCTGGTGAGGTGAGGCCCACTTTTATGTTGTAAAACTGACTCTTCAGGCAGTTAAGGAAGTCGGTTCGTAAAAAACGAGGCAGACAGAATTTAAAGCATGCATCTCCGGATCCAAAGTTCTTCATATTTCCCTACCTTCTTTAAAGTATATACTCCCTTCCAGCTCTGTGATTTAGTTTTGCTCTGGCTCCTTTGTTCAGTGAGAGTGAGAAAAACATAGCCAAATCTGGCTACTTAGTTGTAACTAAGACCATATTTCCAAATAGCTACTTACAGAGAAAGCTCAGATGATTTCAGCATTTAAATTTTAATGTGGAGTATTAGCTTCTGTATCACTTTGTCTCACTTTCCCAGATAATCTCGATTAGAGTTTTTCTTGTGGTCACTCTATATTCTCCCGTCGTTATTACACAGGCCATGTTTGCGATTGTGCCCAGTAACACCCAAGACAATGACCCGAATGGAATGAATCAATGAGCTGAGTGGAGAGACCTTTCCAACACAGCACTTTCTTATTCCCTCACTGAATGGCTGCTGCGCCTGTCACCTTCCTTCCAGGGACCTAGAGAACAGGCTAGGCAGCATGCTCCTGTTCCAGCTAAAGAACTGTGCTGTGCGTAGCATTTCTTTAGAATTAGTTCTAGGGGACAGTCTCAGGGAGGAGAGGAGGAACTGGGATTCTCTGGTCTCAATACAGAGCTTCTTTCATAGTTAGTGATACATTTTAATAACTTTACAAGACAGACAGCGAGCAAGGCCAGCTCTCTAGATACTAATGGCATGCAGATTCTTTAGGACCGTTCTTTTCCCACTCTGGCTAGTATGCTACTTTGTCTGGTGTCTCTAGAAGTCCATGTCTTTGATGATGAAAAGTACTGAAAAGATTGCCTCCAGGATTTTGGATCCACAGGTTGCATCAAATACCACAAAATAGAGACAACAGAACTTCTGCTGATGCTGTGAAACAGACAAAGCCTGAGTGAAACATTCTATGTAAATCCCAGAGCAATTTGGAGAAGTTACACAGTGAAGCCCCCAGCATGGGGAAGCGGTTTGGTTTAACACCAACTGGAAAGTCCCTGCTTAACAAGGAGCTTGAGAGAAATCAGAAAATACTAGTTCAAACCCCAACGTGTCCTGTTTCTTTATTCCCCATCAAGTGTAACTCTGACCTAAAGTTTCAGAAGAGGCTCATTTCTCCTCTGTTACGGATTGGTTCATGAGAGAATTTCAGAGTAAGAAGGACCCCTCCACCCCCACCACCACAAACACACACCAACATCTACTAAGGATGTTCTGCTTCCTCTGCCATGATGCTTTGAAGAGGAGCCAGCAAGCTCTGCTCCAAAGTGATACTTTTTACCCAGGAAAGATACCTTGGGCTGGAAGGGTAGGTGTGGTACCAAGTTTCTTCTAGCTTCACAAATGTAGGACAAAAGCACACACCTCAGGCTAGAGTTGTAGGGGCCTTGAAGGTGAACTCAATGAAGTGCAATGCCCAGGCTTTCCCTCCAAGAACACAAATGGAGTAACACACATAACTTTATAACTTCTACCACATACACACACACACACCTATGCACACATACTCACATAGTTAAAATTCTGCATGAAAACATGTAAACAAATAGGAAAAACTAGCAACAACCTTTGCTATATAATGTCAATAAATTAGCACTCTGTGTCCAGATGTTAATTAAACAAATGAGATAATGACAGATAATTAAAGCTCCCAGTCACTAAGTTTTGTTTTGTTTTTCTGGATATTGTAAATAAAATCATTTCTCCCCCCCACACACACACTATGGGTGATTTTCATTTTAAATGATTTCATCTTTAAATTTAGATAAAAACAAAACAAAATCTAACTTTCTGTGGTAGAAGGCAAAATAGACCACTTCTTTCTAATTTTAATCTCAGCCCCTGTCAGCCTTGCAAAGGAAGTGTTATAAATTCTCAAAGGCCCTTCTTCCCAGGAAGAATTTGTCAGACTGGAAGGTAATCTATATTCTCATTAAAAAAAAAAAAAAAAAAAAAAGTGGTGGACCTACTTTCTCGGCAAACACGTGTATGCTGCATCGATTAAAACGTGGCAAATCCTGCACTCTGCCCGGCCGACCCATGCAGATTCTCAGTTTTCTACTAACTCTTTAAAAAGGAAAAAGGCTCCCCATTTGTAAAGTGATCTGGAAGCTACTCAGTCAGATACCTCTCAATTATATCCGATACTGCACAAATTTGGATACTTGTTCCTCGGCATTAACACAGATTAAGACATTTTAGTTTAGGTGGTACCAGGGCACAAGCAAAGAAAAGTGTGGCACTTCGACAAAGTCCACTGGAACAGATCGACATACAGGCTGCAGCCTGGTGTGCTTTAGTTTAAGTGTACAGAAAGGGGTGCCCTTACCTTGTTTGAAGCCATCTCGCTGACAGAGCGGTAGGTCTGGATGGTCTCTAGCTGGTCTAGGCACCAGTCTAGTTCCTCTAGCGTCTCCATTGCTAGTTTCTGATATGATTCTTCTGCAAACAAACACACAGACAGGTAGTTAGGCTGCAGTGGCTGCAGGCTGGCCATAGCCGAGTCTCCTCCGCCTCGGCTGCTCCCGGCGCCACTGACGGTGCCCCCTTGCTCCTTCATTGTTTGCTTGCCGACTCTACTCCTTGCTTCCAAGCTGTCTGGTGCTCTGCCCGGAGGGTGGCCAGTGCCAAGTTTTCACCCCTTCGCCGGGATGAGGTGTCAGTGATCTACCAAGAAACTTCCTCAGAGGAAGAAGGCGGGAACCTGCGCGCAGACGCTCATCTGCATAACTGTGCCCTAAAACTCAGGGCCGAGCAAAGTTTTCTCAGGCTGCCTCTGCCTTAGTCATCCCGGGGCTCTGTGGGGTGTGTGATGTCATTTCTGAGTGTTTGCAGTCTGGAGGAGAAATGAGGAAGGCTTTCCTCTCCTTTTGCTTTGCTTCTAAGTGAAACTGGCTAGTTATGGCCATGTGAGGGCAACTGTTTGACTGTGCTGTTCCCAGGCAGGGCACTCATTCATACAGGGGGAAATGCTCCACTTGGGTCCCTTTGGACTCAGCGACACTGACCCGGGAAAATGCGAGCATAGGCTATTGCTTTCTCTTTGTGGATTCTTTCCCTAACCTAGAGGTAAAATGAGGTCTCCTCGATGATAAGACTCCAGTCTAGAGAAACTGTCTGGAGTTTTACGTGAACACGTTTATTGGCCTGGGAGTCTTGTGGCTCTTGTTATAATAAACAAAGCCAAGACTTCCCTTCGGGTAGTGCCAGGGTCACAGAGAAACTCTGAACCGGACTTTCAGGTGGAGCCAGATGTGTACCTAGCCTTCGAAATGATGCTGGGTGGGTGGGTGGGGGGGGTCTCCTTTGTTGCTTTCTGGAAAATGTTCAAAGTGTTTCATAACAAAACCAATCAACCAACCAACTCCCCCCCCCCAAAAAAAAGACAACAAAACCCAAACAACAACAACAACATTAAAACAACAAAAAACCAAGAGTGTGTTCAAGATCACACATCTGGCTACGATTGGAACAATTCTTTTTCATCTCCCAGGACATGGCATTCCATAGCCAAAAGTTTTGACTTAAAACCTAGGTTAATAAACACTGAATTCATGTTACAATTTTAGGTGAGTTAATGAAGCTTCGGATACATAAAGTAGGAAGATTCTCCATGTAGAGGTGAGAGTGACAGCAGCTAATCACCACACACTCCAGAACATAAGCATGCAACAGGCACTGATAAGGCACAATGTCCCTGCCAGCTTTAGAATACTTATTCAGTGGTATGAAACATGTTTGTGAAGAAGCCCTGGTGAGACCACACCGCTTTTCATTATCACATGAAGAATTGCATGTGTGTTGTATCAATACCTGGCACAGAAAGAGAACTGACATGTGATTCCCGGGGATCGACGTGGCCTGTCCACAAATGCACATTTCACAGAACCAGGCATTTGTTTATCCCTGCAGTGTGTGCACACTTCAGGGTAAAGAGGGGGTTAAAACTCAACATCCTGTATGTCATACACGAAAACCCACAAAACCACCGGAGGTGACTCCCTCAACCTTCATTTCCACACTCCTCAGTATGCAGACAAGAATTTGGGTGTTTTCAATAAAACTCATTTCAAGCCACAATTGCACACGACTGGCCTTGCTTCATCTTTGCAAGGCTGCCTCAACTCCAAGATCCCCCCTCGCCCCTCTCCCGTCCCACAGCCCCACCCCCTCCCCCGTTTACTGCTGAAGAGCACTTCTTCAAGAAAGCTTTGCCCAAGGGACAGAAGCCTGCACCCCTCACTCCCTGCCTCACTCCCAGATTCTTGGGCTTCCACATCACCACCTGCAGCCTCTGTAACTGGGACCAGACATTTGGCAGGCCAGCCAGAAGAGGAGTTTACTTAAAGCTGTCGGAATCAGCAGATATGCAAAACGGCTGCAAAATAAAACAGTGCAGGCACATTTCCCACAGGGGGCAGGGGTGAGGGTGGGTGGGTGAGGGATCTGATTTCCACTCCAGCTTCCCATAGAACATACAGAAGTGTGCCATCAGAAGCACTGGTATCCCACAGTACCTGATTGCTGCAAGGTGTTGCTACTATCAGTGCAGCCTGAGATGTGTGCATAGGTGACAGACCTTATGTCATCTTGCTCTGGTTATCTTTTCTCCTTCAGGCTAACCACAACATTGTTTTTTTTGTTGTTATTTTGTTTTTGCTTTTTTTAAGTAAAGACTATTTCATCTTGAAATTCTGTTAGATCGTTCACTTTCCAAATTCCTTCCCTCTCATAACAGCTTATTTAATAAAGTGGTTTTATTAATTCTTTCATAATTTCATACATTGTCTCCACACATATACTTTCCAACTCTGTACCCCACAGTCAAGATTTCATGCCCTACTTATCACAACGAAGGCAGAGGGCACAGTCGCAAGTCGGGGCTGGGGGGGGGGGGCGACGTTTGAACACTTGCTCCTCAGGGTTCTAACTAGGAAAATGGCAAGTGTTGTTTAGCCACTCTGTGGCCTTGTAGCCTTGGAACCCAGGTGTTTCAGACTCCAGGTGATGCTGGTCCAGATGGAGATGAAATGCCCAGGACAGCAGCTTGCAGAGCCTCGGGCACTGGTAAGGCAGAACAGCTCACATACAATGTGGCGGGGAAGCATCCACCCTGCAGCAAGATCCAGGCAGGCTGGTTTTCTTTTTGAACATGTACTATGTGATCTTAGACTCCCCTGCCCTACAACTGTAAAGGGTATGCATATTCAAATTATAAGGAGAAAAGATGTGAGGATGTACATAGTGCCTAGCAAAGAAGGTGTTCAGTAGGTAGTGACAGTAAGTACTGGCAAGCAAAGAAATCCAAAGGCCCAGCATAAGGGAGGATGAGGGTGGGACGAGGAAGGCAGATACCAAAGCTACACTGTCCCTGGGAGGTTTTTCAGTAAAGATCTATGGCACATTTTTGCAGGGCCTGGGGGGGGGGGGAAACAAGGCCCTGCTGGGGGCAAATCCCAGGAGTGAGAAATGGTGAGGAGCCAAGTATGGAGTGTCCCCTTCCTTCTGCAGTCCCTGTCATTTCCCCCCAGGAAGCTCTTAATTTAAAAAAACAAACAAACAAACAAAAAAAAACCTTTCAGACAGACAGAGAAGCTGCAAAGATTCTTGCATCCTACTTTCCTCGTTGCTAACTCACGTTTTACATTATTGTGGTACCTTTGGGTCAGTTAGTGAATGGTTTGGTGAGTTTCACTTAATGTTGTGTTCTTTTGGGCCTAGGAATACCACGAAGGGTGGACAGACCCTCCAGGAGACTTGAGGTGCTGCTTCCTATGACCGAGGGTGTGCATTCAGCTCCCAGATTTCTGGCAACCCCTCCTGCAGCAGCCAGCTTGCTGTGCTTTGCCCAGCCTGGGAAAGGCAAGGTAAGTATGTTGCAAGTGTTGGGGGTTTCCAGTGTCTTACTTCACAGCACAGGCAAACAATCCTTGGGTTTTCCAGTAGAGTTTTAAGGTACTGACACCCCTTCTGAGACCTGTTGGGTACCTAGGTTAGAGGTTGTGCTGGTGACATAAACTAGTCATTTTGGAAGAAGGAACCTTAAGTGAGAAGGAGTGTCCATCTGTTTGCCTGTAGGCAAGTCTATGGGGGCATTTTCTTGAGCTCTGTTCGCGAGTAGAGTAGTAAGCTGGTTGTTTTTGTTTGGTAAGGTTCTGGGTGGATCGTGGAGTCTGGAAGATCTCTTTCGCTCGCTCGTGTGATCATACCGCTCTCTCTTTGACCGTCACTTTCCCGCAGGTTGTTGGGTCCCCGCTCGGTGCGCCCCCCCCGCCGCCCTTGATGTTTTCGGGGGTAGTGTCATGACCTTTATCACAACAATAAAAAGCTTACTAGATCACTGGTAAGTAAGACGTTTATCCATTGGATACATGAATCCTGTTTACCATATTGTATCCTTGCCAACTCAGAGCACAAACATCTCTTTGAAGCCTCACCATAAGACTTTGTATAGCACACTCGCCCAACTCACAACCTTCCTGTGTCTGTACCCAGCCTCTGCAGGAGATGGTGGAAAGCAGCAGTAATGGGTGATGATGGGAAGAAGGAGGGCAGATGGCTTCTGGGATGCCAAAGTTCAAAAGAAGAAAATGGTAAATCGGGCTCAGGATATAGGTCAGTGATAGCATGCCTGTCTAATGACATGGGCACGTATCTAATGCTCAGCACTGCGAAGAGGAAGCAGGCAGACTAAACATACCTCCCAAACAAACTAATTATTTGAGAATCTGTCCATGGAGACAGACAAGTAGCCAACTTCATCTGCAAAATATAAGTTCTAAGATAAACTATGAGCTCTGAGGTAGCCAATACAGGTTCTTCTCTGCACAGGAATCTATGCAGCTGCACAGGTTCTATTTCCAGAAGGCTGTCTCTGTTCCTGTCATCCATTAGATGGTCCTGAAAAAAGCATGCTGTCACCACAGAAGCAAGTCTCAAGAGAGTAAGAACAAAGACTGCAACCATGCATGGTGGTGTCATCAAGCCTAGCATTCAAAGGGGAACCACAGGGAAAGCCGATCTTCTTTCCTTTCAGTTCTCCAAGAGTGGCTGAGGAAGTTTTTCTTCCTTCAGTAGGGAGGCAGAGGTATTGTATTTGAAGAATGGGCAAAAATTATAATTAACACTAATCTCGTAATGATATATTGTATTCATATAGCTCTTTTCTCAAAGGAACTCTACAGTGTTCATCAATCCTTGCAACACCTGTGTGACTGACAGGCAAGAGGGTATGACTGATTTATTCTAAGTCTTGAGCCAAGGATGAAGTCAGAGACAATAGTGACCTCCAGATTCCAGGCAGAATTGGCTCTTGATCTATGCTAATGAGGATTCAGCTTAGAGCAGAGAAACCTCGGTGTTCCTGAAAGTGCTGTGTTTAAAGTCACATCTCGCCATGTCTTTTTCTACTTAAAATTGCATAATTGCTTTCCTAGGTGTTGACAGTCTCTTTGTCATTTAATGCAGCTCTTGGCGGAGGGAGGCTGTGCTTACTTCCTCAGAAGCCTGCTACGACTCTCACATTCATCTTATGCAGCGGCTGACCTCAGGCCACTCACCAAAGGTTTGCAAGACTAGACTTTTTCACATATAAAATGAGGTCAAGCAAACTGTTCTGTCCTCGGCGGGAATGTAGAACAGGGGAATGCACACAAAACAGGCAATAAGCCTTTGATTATTATATATGCTTTGCTAATATATCATCTTCATTACAAACGGGATGCAGGTGCATTGTCAAATATTAGGAGATGGAGAGGAGAAGGCCTTGAGGTAAGTCTCAGTGGTAGACTCCATTGTTAACATCATAGCACAAACTTTTTCTTTTATGTACATGCATTCACATAGAAATGTATATAAAATAAATCAAATTACAATGTTCATGCTGCTGAATAACTTTTATTTAGTCAATGCTCTTCCCTTCTCCCCTTTTTATAAAATTTCCATTCATCGTTATTTGGAAATACAGTCTAAATTCTCACTCTTCTAATTCAGTAGCATATGTGTGTGTGAGGATGAGAGAGAAAGAGAGAGGAAGAGGAAGAGAGGGGAGAGAAAAGAGAGAGAGAGAAGGGAGAGGGGGGTACATACACACACATACATACATACATACACACACACACATATACAGAGAGAGAGAGGAAGAGATGGGAGAGAAAACAGACAGAGAGGGAGAGAGGGGGATACACACACAGAGGGAGAGAGAGAGAGAGAGAGAGAGAGAGAGAGAGAGAGAGAGAGAGAGAGAGAGAGAGAGAGAGAGAGAGAGAAACTAGAAGGACAGATCCAGAGAAGGCAGAGAAGAAGGGTCATGGTAGGAAAGAGCAGTTAGAAATCTCTGAGTAGTTACATACAGCCAGCTTTTATGAAGTCAGTGAACTGGCTGGCAGCAGTTTAGGGTCCCTAAAAACTAGCCCTGCAATATAAAGAGCTCAATGTGATCTTATTACCCTCTGACAGCATGAAGAGGGACGACAGAGGCTCCCTTACAACCTCAGTACTGTCTATATTGAAACTTACAACTCAATACAAAGGAAAAAGTTGGAATACAGAGAGGTAAATGCCCTGCTCTACAAATACACATGAATAGGAAAACATCACAGGGTACCCCAAATATAAACTTCCCTTCAAATTAAATGCTATCTGAATGCTACTCTAGCTTGGCTCATTATAAATCAGCTATCTGAGAGAAAAGAAGTGCAAGGCTCTTTTCCCTTATGAGAGTCATAACTGAACTCTCTTCTCATGAGGGGGGTGGCGACCATTTGCATAGTGGATCAACTCAGAACAACTACCACAGGCACCATGGAGAGTACATTTCCTAAGCATTTATATGGTAGAAAGCAAAAACACAGTTACCAAAAGAGACCCGAAACAAAGTACTTTATATATAAAGTATAACGTGCAAAATGGGAAAAATGAAGCTAGGATGCAAGAGGTAAATAATAATCATCTTGGGAGGCAGGCACGTTGGTTACCAGAAAGCACTTCTATGAGGCTGGTCATGATGCCATCAAGCATTTCTGGGTGCTGACTACACGAATCTGATCATTTTAGGAAAGTTTATGTCTTCTTCCACGATTTTTTTCCTTTTGATATTCTGTGTAAGTTTTTTTTCACAAAGTCCCATTAAGGAAAAGTCTAGCCTAAAACAAACACCCCCTCTCAATAAAGACAAGAGTGGCATTTCTTTTCTCCTTCCTTCCTTCCTTCCTTCCTTCCTTCCTTCCTTCCTTCCTTCCTTCCTTCCTTCCTTCCTTCCTTCCTTCCTTCTTCTTTCTTTCTTTCTTTCTTTCTTTCTTTCTTTCTTTCTTTCTTTCTTTCTTTCTTTCTTTCTTTCTTTCTGTTTTTCTAGACAGGATTTCTCTGTGTAGTCTGGCTGTCCTGGAACTCAGAGATCTACCTGCCTGTGTCTCCCTAGTGTTGGAATTAAAGACATGAGCCACTACCCATCTTAAGAGTGGGATTTCCTAAAATGTACTTCCTTCCCTTTTATGAAGCTATGGCGATAAACATCTCAACTTGGGCTTCAGTAAGTCTGAGTGATGTCAGCCAAGCATTGGGTTTTGATGCAGAAACAACTGGGATGCGCCTATTAACTCAAACACCAGCAGCATGCACAGAAGTCAGACTGAGCCGTATGAATCCTGCCTGAGCCACTTACAAGCCATGTGTTCTGAAACTAAAGACTACACCTCACATACTACATTTATTCATTTCTTCACTTTATTTGATGGCTTGAGGGTGTCAACAGCTGTGAGGATTAAGCAAACACGTGCCAAAAATCCTGACAGCTTTTTTTTTTCTTTGTTTTCTAATCTCCTTCTCTTTGCTGTTTGCTTTCCCAAGGGTAGATTGTCATGTTTCATAGTTAAATCATATAGAGATATGGCCCGGCCCCAGAGAAAGGAGCACAGATAAGAGCCACAAATGCCCTATGCACTGCACTAAGGCAGGCTGTTGGTTTTCACCAAATCCTATTGATATGTCAGAGTCACTATTGTCAGATTGGCCTACCAGACACCAACACTTGTACACGAACCTGTTCATTAACTCATCTATTCATCAGAAATACACTGAACACGTACTGTATGCCAGGCCTGATGCTGAGAACCATCCTGATTCTAACACTAAGTAAGTTGCCTTAGGAACCAAACTGTCCAATGTGTTAAATAATCAGAAACCCATTTGCCATTCTTTAAGTGGTAAGCTTATGAACTTAGAGGCCTTTCCAGCTTCCTTTCTGCTATTCCAAGGAAGTGAAATGTATTCTTTACACTCAGCCAATGTGACCCTAATTTTATGCATAAACTTCTAGCTCTGTAGATGTCCTTAGTCTGTGTGCCTTGAAAGATGCTAAGTACCACAAAGTTGCCATGCTTACGATCTTCATAGGGGAATAAATATATGATAATATGTAATATAGTTTCATCCACATGGAGATAAGTCTTGTTCTTTAAACATGTTGATGCCATTGGCTATTTATCTGGCAACCTTCACTATGATTTTGTTCCTTGTAATTAACAGTATCTTTTTTTTCCTGTCAGGCTGTGGTGCTCAAAGCTGTATATTTAATTTTGATAAATAGTTAATAAACTCACTCATGTTGGAATGAAAAAAAAAAGATGTGTTTTGAACCTTAAGTAGAACAATGTGTGGCCACTAGAGAACACATACATGTTCTGCAATGTAATTCTTCTGAAGGCACAATTTATGAGCCCTATGTGGGCTCTCTGTACGCTGGACTTTGTTCATGTGTCTTTACAAATATGGAATATTGCAAATGCTTATGACAGAGACTTCACTTTGGGTGGACTCACTGGAGAGTTTCACAGCCCTCAAGGGAAATAATATCGGGAAGTAGGTCATTTTGCTGCTGCTGTCTTTAGCAACTCCTCAAGACTCCAAGTTACAAATCTCCAATCACAACTAACATTTGTGTATGTAACTTGACAGCTTCGCAGGCACTTTCACTTGCGTGTCTCATTTTTTCCCTGAAAAACAAACCCCATGGGATAGAGTAATGATGATGAGTAGTTTCCGTGATGTGTATGAGAAAACTGAGGCTTAGGCACATCCTGCAACTAACCTCAAGCCTTGAAATAAAAGAGAGAAGGTAAAGGGAAGGGAGATAAAGAAAGAACCTTGGTCCTCTGACTCTGATTTTAAAAAAAGCCACAGGCCATATTATAAACACATGGTCACCATCAAAGTTAGCCTTTCTTGGAGGCACACAGACAAAGCAAAGGAAAGTCCCCGGTGTGCCTCTTGGTTTTCCTGCCTCCCACCCCCCTTCGGCCATTACTCAACTGAGAGATCTGTTCTCCAGAGTGACTATGACTTGAGCATTTGATTGTCAATGACAATCTGTGCTCATTTATTCAAAAAACAAAGCAACGAAAAATGTATACCTTCAAAGTTAAAGGAACTTAATCACTGATAGTGGTTTAAAACTTGGTTCCTGGAGCAAGACTGCTCTGGGGATCTAGACTCACCTCTTACTGTTAACCAATCCCGGAGAAATTATTTAAGCCCCATGTGCCCATCTCATTTTCTCACCCACACAATAAGAACAGTAACATCTGTCTATATAAGGAATCTTAACAATGTACAGTAGAGCTAAGAGGTGAAGTTTTAAGAGGTAAATTAGGTATATGTGTAATCTCATGAATGGTATTGGCAACCTTATTAAAGGGCTAAGGATACCTAGGCTTTCTGTCCCTTCCTTCTAAGGAAGGACACATTGTTGTCCCCTTCAGAGGACTTACTTGCTGTAAGATGCCATCTTAAAACAGAGACGAGCTCTTCCCAGACCAAATTGTTATAAATAAAATACTATTATCCAGCTCAAATATTTTGTTCTAGCAACTGGTACAAACTAAAATATCCTCACTTTTAAATTTCAGCTGCCTGTGCAAGGGGTGAGGTGGTGGCAAGCACTGTGGAGAAATACTGGAGATAAAGATACATGGGTTTGAGACACCTAAGGAAACAGCTCTAGACCTCCAGAGTAGTGGTATCTGGGTTGAAGCCAGAGGTTAATGATTAATATATGCAGAGAAACAGTTTTATGAAAGGATTTTAATAGCTTCCGGTCATCTTATCACCAAACTATACCCGTAAGATTGCTGGGTAAGCACAAAAATGGGGAGAGTAGTTAGCCAGGTGCTTCAAACAGCTTCTTTCTTCCAGCTTGATGCCTTCGGCTTCACTCTGGAGCAATGTTGTAGTTGTCCCGACTCCAGCCTTTACACCTGACTGCAGTGACTTTCCTGCCTCTGTCCACCCGCCTAGTGCATATCTTTCAAGATGTGGCATGAAGCCACCACCTCCCAATTTCCTAAGCATTTTAGGTTAGATTAAAATCCCTTCTTCTATGCTTTCGCAACGCATGCTCATGACTGCTCTCAACTGGCCATATTTTACCCAACGGTTTCTGCTTATTCTCCCCAAAAGATGCTAGACTTAAAAGCACAAGATATTGGTTGTCCTGTTGACTTGACCAAAATATTAGAATATTGGGATATCTATTATTGGAGAAGGATCTTTGCTGATGAATAAATAGTACTGAAGACAAGGCATCAATAATCCAGCCTTTTTTTTTCTTCTAGTCTCCAAATAATCCATGTTCTTAAGGAATAAGTTCGGAGTCTCTTTTGCATTCTTGCTTAGGATTTAGAGTGGCTAATTCAAAAATGTGGGAGATTTTGCCTTTCAACAGGACCTCTACAAAAATCACTTGTGATTTTAACTCCCCCAAACATCTATGTTCTGTAAATTATTTGTAAATTTCTATGTACCAAATATTACTAGAATGACATTTTACATTGTAAAATAATATATATGTATAAATGTACTTATGAATTGTAAAAGATATATATGAACAAAAGTCAGAGGCAGCATAGATAGAATTAAGGACATCGGGACAGGGAGGTGGGGGAAGACTTGAAGGTGGCAAAGAATGGGTGGAATTTTGGGAATAGGAACCGTGAAGCAAGCAGAGGAGCACAGGAAGAAAGGGTGGAAGTCAGCCACACCATCGGCCCCATTTGGATCAGCAGCTGTACCAATGTTCTTTCACTAAAACATCTAGCTTCAGGTAGAGTTGGATAAAACCGCAGGGGTAATTTGGTCACAGGCAGAGCTTGTCCAGGAGAATGCTTCATGCTAGACCAAGGAATCTGACTTTATTTGGCAGGCAATGTAGAGCCATTGGAAAGTGCGCAACAAAAGGATGGTATGTACAAAGTGCTCTATAAATCTCTTAATCCACTTTGTAGTTGTTTAGTGCTTTGCAGTTATGGATTACTGTCCATGTGTCATCCTTCTTAATCCTCATCATACCTTACGAGAACACGCTGGTTAGCCCTCTATTACAGAGAAAGAGACTGAAGCTTGAAGGGTTTCAGGGTTTCACCCTAAATCTAACTTGTAAACCCAGAGACTTGATTCTGGTCACTCCGGTTCTGAGCTCTCTATTCTTTTTGCTATATGAAAATAAACCTTTATGAGGAGAAATTGCTACCTTGATTGTAGCAAGTTATAACATTATGCAAATGGTGAAGGACACACATGAAGTAAACCGTTACGAGACTGCTGTTTGAAGCGAAAGGCAAGTGTGCGTACTCTCAAATTAAGATGATTTTCCCAGGGAATTGAAGATTATTTATGTCTGAATTAGTTCTATTTCTGTTTTTAAAAATATTCATTTTACTTCTAAGTGTGTGTATGTGTGTGTGTGTGTATGCACACAGGTATGCACATGTATGAGTGAAGGTCCCAGTAGAGTTTGGGAGAGGGCATCTAATACCATGGAGCTGGGATTACCAGTGTTTGTGAGTCTCCCATTATGGGTTCTGGGAACTAAAACTCAGACCCTTTTCAAGAGTAGTACATGTTCTTAGCACCTGAGCCATCTCTCCAGGCCCCAGACACTATCTTTTAGAATTAAAGTAATATCAAGAGGCAATAGGTAGTAGAAGCATTGTGTTTCCTGTTGAGTTCAAATGTGGTTAGTGGAGACCAGTATTTTTCTGATCTCACACAACATTAATGACTAACTCTCTAGGAAAGAGTCTCTACACAGTGTTATCTCGAGTGACTCAGGCCACATAGGACTTTAGGCAGGTCACTTGAGAGTGACTTTGCATTTGACATTTCATGTGCCTTGAAGAATAGAAATCCACTCACATTGCTTTAGAATCTGGGATTCCTGTTCCATCCAGTATACACGCTAACCTCCAGGGATAGCTACTGGGCACCTGAAATGTGGCTAGTCTGACATAAGATGTGCTACAGATGTAACATTTGTTTTGCATGAAAATATCAAAGACAATAGCTCAATAAATGGTTATATTTTATAACAGCTTGAAATAATAGTATTTTAGATGTAAATTAAGTGAACTAATGTATTAAAACGAATTGTGATGTGGGAATGTTTTTCTGTATGCTGTGAATATCAATCTTTAAATAAAGGAGCTATTTTGGCCCATGACAGGCACCATAGAAAAAGTAGGAGGGGAAATCAGAGCACAGGTAGGAGAAGGGCAGAGTCAGATCAGATCAAGCCAGCCACCCAAGAAGAAACATGTAAGGAGCACAGGTGAGCCACGGGCCATGCAGCAGACAGATTAATGGAAATGGGGTGAGTTAAGATGAAGAAATTAGCCAAAATGTGCCTGAGCCATAGGTCAAACAGCATGAATTTAATATAAGGGTCTGAGTCATTTTGGGGACCTGAGCAGTGGCAGGTGGCTAAGCCATCTGGGACTGACTGCAGGTCTGTGGGTCTGGGACCTCTGGGTGGGGCCAGAAACTTTATTGCAACAGAATTGTACTTGAAATCAAATCTTGAGAGACTGCTCATTGGTTAAGAACATTTAACTCTCTGGCAGAATACCTGGATTCAGTTGCCAGCACCCACATGGTGGATCACAATCTGTAACTCCAGCTGCAGTGGGTCTAATATCCTCTTCTGGCTTCTGAGGGGACCTGAGGTGCATGTGATCCACAAACATAAATGTAAAGTAAAACTGAATTGTAATATACTTAATTTCTTTTCATGTGTTTGCTATAATTTTTAAAATTACCTATGGGGCTTTCACTATATTTCTATTGGGACATACTATTCCAAAGTATAAGACAAGCTAGAACCAGAATACTTCAAGACCTATGTTCATCTCACCACAAATGCTTTCAAAGTAATGCTAATGATGCTAAAGTCCGGAGCTAACCCAGTCAGCCACTGTTTCTAAGCACCTTCCATCCATTACCCAATTTAATCTTTATCACAATTTGATGAGCTGTAATATTGTCATACATACATGTAATGGATAATTTTAATTTATAGATGAGAAACAGGGAAATTAAACTACTTTCTCAAGGTCACATACAGAGTAGAGCTGAACTTTCAACATACTGAGTTTGCCCCAGAGCAATCACAGAGGCTCTCATGTTCTGAGCAAGTCCCGAGGAGACATTGTTTTTCCTAACCTAAGTCAAGAAAGGCTTGGGAAATTGTGTATATCAACGGATCTAATATTTCCAGTAAATAGTTATTATCCATCTCTCATACTAAACAAACAAACCAAAGATCAGAAAGGCTGCACGGTTTGTCCAGCAAGTATTGGCTGGAGCCCAATCTCCAATCCAGCCTATATTCAAAGCTGATGCTTAGCACTGTATCAGTTTAAGAATTACATGTGGACACCTTCAGGGCCATTCTCAGGCTAAATTCCTTTTTTCTCAGACTGGTTCCTGGGAACTTGCCTTTTTCAAAATTACTCCAAGAGTCTTATTTGAACCCACATTTGGTGCTAAGGACCCCATTTTATCCAACATTTCGAGATGCCATTTTCTTAGACTTTCTATTCCTTCATTTTCTTTGAGGAGCTTAAAAACAAAAAACAAAAAAAAAACTTTAATTTTTTAACAGCAGAAAAGAAGCTGGGCATGGTGGTCCATACATTTAGTTCTACCACTTTGGGAGACAGAGGCAGGCAGATCTCTTTGAACTGGTTCTAGTCTGGTCCTCCACAGTGAATTCCAGGCCAGCCAGCACTACACAGACTCTGTCTCAAATAAACCAAGCCAACCCATTTGACCCAATCAACCAAAACCCTATTATTTATCTCAAATAGTTTCAGGAAGAGCTGGCCATTTATCTCCACTAGATTCCTACCCTCATATCCCATCATCCACCCCAGCACAGGGTGTGCAATCTTTCCATTAGGCAGAGATAATCATAGATCTTAGAGATAAAACAGTCGGTCCTCTTGAAGACTTTCTTAGCTAGCATCTAAGCCTCTGGGGTTTGTGTCTATGTGGGGGGTGGAGGTGGGGCTCAGAGGTGGTAGATGTGAAGAAGGAACACCCAGCAGGAAATTTGGACTCTCATAGAGTTTAGGGGGTTCTAGATGAACAGGTAGGACTCTGGGATGTGAATATAGACAGGATGAGCTGAGCAGAAATGGAAGTTCCATGGGGTGTGTGTTGGGGAAGGTTAGTAGCCTTTAGCAGCCTTTGTGAGGATACCAACAGTTCCTTGGTGAGATTCAGAATTTGCAAGGAGATGTAAAATTAGGGCCCAGGTTTCATGGCAACCCAAGTTGATACAATAGCAAACAAGAATAGTGTCAGAGTCAGAGGAGGCTAATGCTGAGAATGTCACAGCTAGCTGGCTCTCCTTAGGCCGCCTTCTCCTTATTTAGTAGTGCTTCCGTTGCTGCCCCAAGTTCCCTGGCTCCGTAAACAACGTCACTGCACTGCACGGCTCCAGACTCTAGAAAAACAAAATTTTGTATTTCGGCAGTGGTTTTCCTGGCCTTTCTCCCTCCCAAAAATTTTAGTTGTGATTTTTCCCCGGTTTACTCTTGGAGTTTGTAGCCATCAGCTGCATCTTTTCCTGTCTCTTTCTTCCGTTCTAATACAGGGTCTGCTGTAGAATAAGGCAGGGTCTGTTTAAATGTGATTAAAGATTTCAGTGTTTGCCTTAAACCAATATTTACCAGTAAAACCCGGCCAATGTAAACGTGCAGGCTAGCTAGAAAATACTGACTAAAATCAATCTCCCCGGAATATAGACAGACAGACAGACAAGGACTTAGTGGGAATTTGGGGTTGGCAGACCACTTCTAGCATATTTTCTTTTTTTTTAAAAAAAAAATATATATATATTTTGCTAGCTTCACACATATAGTGACTGAACACTGATTCAGACAGAGAATATCTAGATAGCACAATCCTAAACTTTTCAAAAGTAGTTTTCTCACTGGTCAAGGTTAGGAGCTCATTATTTTTCCATTGTGTGTCTTCTAGCACTTGCAAACTTTATTACCTGGTTTAAAAGGTTCCCTTGAATTAGGAACAAATCGACTTACTTGGCATAGCAGTCAACTTAGAATACTAACTCTTTTTAAAAATAGCTCATGTTACGGAATCACTGCAGAAACAGAGCAGACATTTTGAGGTTGAGTTAGCTTTGCTGAGTTACTGGCTTCAATTGTGCAAACCTTCAGCCGATTCAGTTTTTCATTAGCTGGATTCATTGAATGAATGAGTTGTGGCTACACTCTGAATGAATTCTAAGTAGTGGTCGTGCAGCTTAGAAACTACTTAGCCTAGACAGCCAGTCAAACGGAAAGCCCTAACTAACACTTAATAGCCCAGGTCTCAGAGGAAGATCACAGAAGGATGAGATGGAGGAAGGGTCCCAGCCCAGCCCTCTTCTTACACTGTGAACCTCACTGTTCTCATATTGCACTTCTGTGGGAGGGAATGTGGGTCTGAGCTGAAGAGAATGGATGTTTCATCTGTAAGACAGGCCACTGATTGCTAATGGCATCCTTGAGGATCCTAAACAGCAGGCACTTAAATGTTTTCCTCAAATACAGATGAAAGATGATATATTAACCTAATGTAATTTGTAGGACCACATACAGAATTCTCCAGATTTATGGGCAAAATAAATGTCTCTTTCTAATGGTAATAAATCCGTTTGTTGCTTCCTCTCATTTCACCTGTTAAGAGCCTGTCTACGAGGCACATCGAGGCACCATTAAAATGGTGATATTTAGCACTACAGCCACTGGCTGAGGTTGTTATATGTATTTAGAAGGAAATAATTTGGAAAAAGCCAAACCTGATAAGATAGATCCATTATCATTAATTTACAAATGACAGGCTGGTGGACAGGAAGTTGTAAACAGGACAGGAAAGGATCCCCCTCCCCCCCCCCCCCCCCCCCCCCCCGCCCAGTATAAGGACCTTGTAGTCCCTAACAATGAGAAGAGCAAGAGCAAATTCTTTAGCGGGCAGAAGACTAGGTCCTTGCTACACTCAAGAATTATGTGGCCTGGGATGGGCACAGAAGGGAGCAAAGAACATAAATAATGAAAACATAATAACACACCAGGTAGAGGTACCCACAGGCAGAAAGGCAGGGTCCCAAGGAAATGAAAAGTGCGGAGCAGATAGATGTCCATTGGGACCTAGTGTTGAAGAAAAAACAGGGCGGGATCAGAGTCTGAACTGAGCAGAGCTGACTGGATTTGGAGCAGGGATTGGAAACTCCTGAATGGGGAGAGGCATGAGGAGGGGAGCCTGAGCAAACAGGACAGTGAGTGGTGTTTGGGAGCTCTCACTGGAAAGCAGCAGGGTTAGCAGTTGTAGAGACTCCCTGTAGAGACCTAGGCTGAGAAGCATGCCGGGGAAACAGAGGTGCGGAGGCAAGGGTGAAAGTGTTTGGAAGCTAAAATGATCTTCATAAAAGATGGGGCACCAAGGTTTTCGCGGTGGAATGGGAGTGGAAAGGTGCCCGGATGATGTGGACTGATTCCCATGTTGCCTCAGGATTGAGGATGGGTCTCCAATGGACAGAGATCAGTCATGGAGTGCCACATGCCTGGACATGTTCACCGCCTTCTGATTGGCTCCTGGGGAAAAGTCAGCAAGGAGGATTTACAGATGATCTCAGCATCTCCTTGTTCTCTCTACATTTCACCAGGCCCCAAGGGAGCCCATGTGATGCAAAGGTAAAGATATGAGTGATAACCTGTGGGGCGATTTCCAACTCTTGAGGGCACACACTTAACGCCAAAGGACTCTTAGAGACCAATCATATTTTACCCAACTCATTGCTTCCTGGATGGTAATACACAGACCCAGAAGACAAAACTAAGACCCACAAACAGCACAACCATTCTGTCTACAATTTCTCCATCCAGCTTGAGCACATTAAAAGTAAACCTGGCAGTCACTACCACTGAGGTACTTATAGTCCCTAGAGACCATTTCAGGAAGACTGATTGCTTTCCTTAAGTAGAGTGCCAGAAGGAAGTTTCCTGGATGAAGGTGCACATTGGCAGGGTTTCATAGGATGAATAGGAGTATGTGTGGCAAGGGATAGAGGAAAATAGTAAATGTATTCTGAGCAGAGGAAATGGCATCTATCAAAGAGAATTGATACTCAGTGGTTCTTAGAGTTTCCACAAAGGTTGAATAGTCCTGAAGTAATTGAAGATGGTGATCGAGCCCTGCTAGGATTTACAAAGGTGGGAGTGGGAAGATGTGGGAACAAACATGACGAAGACATTAATGTGGTGTGATGCTGTAAAGGGTTAATGTCAGAACCGGAGATGTATAGAATGCTGCAGGGGGAGATGGGAAATTTTTATTTTTAGGCTTTGGGGCTGGCTATTAAGTGCTTGCAAATTCTCAGCTGCTGTGCTAGTGTGAAATCCCACAGGTAACAAAGAAATGTGTGGCTGTGTCCCTTAAAGCCATCTATAGAAGCAGGTGGCTGACTTGTGAGTCTTTCAGAGAGCTTGAGAGCATAAAGCTACTGTGCTACCTGGGAGAGACAGGGTGGCAGCCTCTCAAAGACTTTAGCCTCTCCCACCTAAGGCTTCTCCATGCCAAAGGAAGAGGAGAGACAGCAGGGTCTCCATTGTGTCTGGCTGACTTAGGCTGAACAAAATCACTGGGAGATTATCCAGGTGGACCAATGAAATCAAAGTCCTCTCAAGAGGGACACAAGAGACTGAAAAGGTTGGGGCATTGGGGGGGGGGGGGGAGGTGTCTCCTCAGTGATGTGATGCAGGCAAGCTTTGATTTGCTGGGTTTGAGGACAGGAAGTGGCTAGAAGCCAAAGTGTGTGCTGTCTTTGGAAGATGGAGGGGAAGGAGGATGTGAACACTCCCTCAGTCTCTAGAAAGGAATTCAGCCTTGTCCAGTCTTGGTATGTGATGCTTTAAGTCACCCTCACTGTGTAATGTTACGCCAGTGACACTTCAGCTATCATTTTGAGCAAAGCAGGCACTAGAGTCAAGGAAAGCAGGCCATGTTCCTAGGGTGCTCAGAGTGAGAGACAAACCTCAAATGGAAGGTCCCGGGGTCCCACAGATTAAGACATCCTGAAGTACAACGATCCATGGGCAACTGTCCTAGGGCTTCCCAGGTCTCAGCCTAAGGATTCACACTGGTGTGAAGGTGAAGAGCAAAGTCACAGCACATACTCCCTGCGCAAAGTTCAGAGTGTGAACGCCAGCTGCCAGTCACCAGTAGACCTCCCACCCATGCCAGCCATGACAGCATTTATTTCACAGGCAATGCCATTTGCTGCTTTTGAGTATGCTGGAGAGAAATGAGAATCTGATCTTGCTGATGTTTGACAACAACAGTGTAGGGGGATTATGTTGTTCCATTGTAAATAATTGTCCCACTCACTGGTTTAATAAAAAGCGCTGATTGGCCAAAGGTAGACAGGAAGTATGGGTGGGATTACCAGACTAAGAAGACTCTAGGAACAGGAAGCACAGAGCAGAATGCCACAGAGAAGCCAGAAGAAGCAGAGGACAACTATGCTGCTCAGAGAAAAGTTACAGAGCCTCATGGCTGAACAGGATACGAATCATGGGTTAGATTAAGGGTAAAGAGTTAGCAAGTTATATGCCTGGGCCTTAGGCCGATCAGCCTAAAATTAATGTAAACATCTGTGTGTCTCTGTGGGTCTGTGGGTCTGCGGGCCTAAACCTTGAGGCTAGGCCCGAAAGTCCGGGCCAGAAACCTCTTACTACACAACAACAGGGTAAGGTAAGCACATGCCATACATACCTCATCTTAGGGAATGGCTTCTGAGGCAGTGGCTGCTGCTGCTGCTGCTGTAGGCACTAGGTGGACCACTGAGGTCAATGGCCTTGTCTGGAGCTTCTCTCATGCTTTTTGCTATGATCGTGGGAAAACACTGTGGTTTATAATCTCCTGGCCACACTGGAAACATCCTAAAATCAAAGACCTCTCCCAAACACCTAACAGAGGACCTTATCACATGTGGACAGACATCAGTAAGAGTCACAAAGTAACTTTAGGTGAGAACAAGTTATAATGAAGCTGGACCTCATAGCTGTGATAATTCGACAAATTCGTAATTTATCAAACATGTATGCTTGTGTTACTTCAAATCACCTGGAAAACTGTATTCTCGTGTGAGTCCTTGCAAGCCCATTTTACTGATAAAATTAATGTATTTCATAGACTGAAAAATCCTCAGAGGTAGAATTGTTCAGTTTGTCCTGGGGAAAAATGAGTCTCGATCCCAAGTCTTCGGGTTTCCTGGATAGAACTTGAACCATAGTTCATAGTCAATGTCTCTCACCTCTTCCTCATTCACTTCTAGAAATTTGAATATCTCCTCCATACTCAGTTAGCACCATCTAAAGTTCTGGTAACTAAAACAAGATAAAAATTCAACAGAGGAGACAGGAATGCCAATCTGTGAGATGTGATGAAACATTGCCATTTAGAGTTAGCAAGTATACTCCTAAAAACTTCAGATTTCCCAGTGTCTAACAGCTCCTGAAGTAGGTGCTGTCGTTTACATTTTACAGCTAGGGGAAACTTTTGGTTCATTAAGTGTCCAGTATGAAGCGCCAATGATCTCATTTTCTCTTGATCCCAGGTACTTAGCATGGTACCTGGCTATATGGACTATGCTACAGGTCCACACCAGCACAGGGAGGAAGTCTGGAGGGTGAAGGATGACTCATGGAAATTAAAGAAGGTGTTCCCTGGAAGGCTCATTTGCCAATCCGCTGCCACACAGAAATGTTCTGGTCATATGAAAATATTCTTTAAAGCTGATCTTGGATCTAAAAATTAAATATTAAAAATGGAGTGGCTTAGCCATTCCACTTGCAAGTATTTTTCTTGAAAAAGGTGGATGCAAAATGTCAGCCAGGAATGTGACAAGGATGAACACCCAAACCCCACTCTTAAGGAGGCATGGTCCTGTATTTGCACTGAGAGGGTAAGGCTGAATTCTGACCTAGGAAGAGCTCTCACCTAGCAGTTGGGGCAGCTGGGCCTCACTCCCAGCTTTATCACGGGCTCACACAGGAGCCTCATAGCTTCTTTGAGGTCTATTTTTCAGCTGTGTATTTTGGATGTCCAGCTAGTAAATCACAGAGTCTTCTAACTCTGATGGTCCATTATTTTCTCATTCATCTAAGAAGTGTGAGGAAGAACCGGGAGATTGTGGTGGAGAGAGGGAGTTAGCTTAGCTCATCTGCCACCTGAGGCTTTTTAGCTCCTGAACTCAATATGCGCCTAGTCATCACATGGTATGTGCTTCCATATTCCAGCCCTGCTCTCTATCACTAATCTGGAAATAATGAAATTGTCCAACACTAGGGAAGCTTGGCCAGTCCTCCAGGAGACTTTGTCAGAGGCTTGAACATCAATAGCTCTAAATGGCTGCTTGAAGCTGGGGTGCTGTTATTAACATTATGAATTACAGGAACCAACACTATTTATTAGGATAATTCTATGTACGGGGTAGTGTGCCATGAGGGAGGCCTTCCTCTCTCACAATTACCTACTTCTCCTGGCAAATCTAAGGAGTGTAATTATCTCCATTCTCCGGAGAACCTGTGGCTACAGGAGCCTAGCTAACCCTCCTGAAGTCACCCAGCCACAGCAGCATGGAAGAGCCTGTTTTCCTATTCAGGCCTGTAGGACCTGAAAGTCACAGTCCCTTTTCACCCACTAAGCTCCCATGACGCCTTGCGGTGTGTTGCCCTGCCTGTTGACCTGTGGTGAACGTCTGACACACAGCCAGGAGGACTCATACTAATTCTTACCGTACAATTTGCAAAGTGCTTGCTCACATCATGTCATCTGATTGTCCCAGCAGCCTGGAGAGTGAAGCTGAGCGTGAACTCAGTTTCACAGAAGAAGAAATAGCATTCAAGGTGGCTATAACGTAGAGGCCTAAAACCCCCTCACTATACAAATCATGCACTTGTCTAAATTTCCAATCACTAAGAGACATCATTTTCCTGAACATGTTGTCTTGTATCTTTAAGGATACTCAGCTATTTATATTCGTATTGCAAGATGGCTAACAGAGGGCCTTCCCGGACAGATATTACAGAACTGCAGCTGTTATTTCCTTAAAATTTCTACTGGGATCATGTGGACATGCTTTCCAAACAGCTAAGAATAGTGTGATGAGTCCTGGTCCTGTGTCTTGACAATAATTGTTTTCTTCTTCTAAAATGACAGTGCACATTGAACCCCTTCCCATATTGGAGGCTGGTACATGAATTGAACTTTGTGCCATATTTTCCATCTGTGAAGCCATAGTGTTTATAGGATTATAGAATACATCACGTGGAGCTTACTTACAAGGTTGGACAGGTTATATGAAGTAAATGTAATTAAATATTTTCATTAAGTATTAGCTGCCCATGGAACTGCGTTAAATAAGGACATTCTCATGGAAGTGCAGTCTGCATTGTGAGCATCTTCTCCCCTTACTCTCTCTGTCCTGATTCTTCACTCTCATCCTCCTATTAGTCATCGTTGTTCCTAGATAAGTTCACTCTTCTTTTAATGTTGAAAGATACATACATGATTTTATGTGTCTATATGAAATCCAGTAACCACATATGATAGCAAATGTAATATTTGGCTTTCTAAGACTGGCTTAGTTCACTTAACATTATCTCCAGTGACACTCATTTCCCTGAAAACACCACAATTTTGTTCTTTATAAAGCTGAAAAATTCCATTATATATTTGTAGCATATTTCCTTTATTCATTTCTGTGTTGATGGACACCTAGCTTGTTCCCATACCTTAGCTATTGTGACCAGTGCTCCAATAAATACCGAGGGGTGAGTGTCTTCCTGACATGCTACTTGGAGTCCTTTGTGTAATCAGCCACTTTTCGTCAGTGAGGTATAGCTTTCAGTCTTTGAGAAACTGCCATACTGAAGTCCTTAGTGCCTTGGATAGTTTACATTCGTATCTTCAATCAGTCTATACAATTCCTATTAAGTCTCTAAATCCTTGCCAGAATTCATCCATCTTTGTTTTCTAATTGTGTCATTGTGCCTGGGGTGCATGCCTGGAGTCTGGCAGAGGGCAGAATGAGGGTGTTGGATCACCTGGAACTGTAGTTACAGACAGCTATGGCCACCACGAAGGTGATGGCAATCAAGCTTGTGTCCTTTAGAAGAGCAGCGAGGACCTTTAATATATCTGAGCATCTCTTGAACTCCATCAAAGCAGTTTTAATATCCATTTCTCCGATGGGTAGGTCTTTTTAAAAAATGTCTTTATTGATCATTTGGGTTACATCCTTCATGTGTTCATTGGGCCATTTACTGACTGGGTGGTTTAATGTCCTGTCTTATGGTTTTGTTTAGATACTAATCCTGTGTCAGATGTATATCTAGCAAGAATCTTGATTTTTCCCATCATAGCTATTTATCCATCCCACTATTCTCCTGCCATGCAGATGCTTTTAAATTTCTTGAGATCCCATTCATCAACTTCTTGAAATTATTACCTGAGCGACTGGGATCTTATCTGAAAAGCCCTTGCTATGCTCTGTTTTGAAGGTTCCCCCCCCATTTTCCTTCTAACATCTGGAGTTTAAGGTCTTGTATTAAAATCTCCGATCAACTTGGAGTTGATTTTTGTGCAGGATGTGAGGTAGTTTCAGTTTTATTTTTTATAGGATATCCAGTTTGGACATCTGAGGAGGCCATTTTTTTTTTCTCCAAGTATGTTTTTGGAATCTTTTTCAGAAATCCTGTGTGTGTTGCTGTATGTGCTTATGTATGGTCGTTCTGTTCCATCGATGTACATGTTTTTGTACCAGTATTGCGCTGTATTATTACAGGTATGTAATATAACTCGAAATCAGATATGGTGATACCTCCAGAAGCATTTTTTTCTCAAGATTGTGTTCATAGTCTCTGACACAAATTACTTATGCTCTGACCTAAAATTTACGGGGATTTTCTATTTCTGTAAGTAATGTTACTGGTGGGTATTTCACTGAACCTGCGCATTGTTTTATATAAGATGGCATTCTTCTACTCCATAAGCATGGAAGCTATTTCCATCTTTTTGAGTGTTCTTCAGTCTCTTTCTTCAGCATTTTAAAGTTTCTGATGTAGCAGTCTTTCACTTTCTAGGGTAAGTCGCTTAAAGGTTTTATTTATTCATTTTTTGAAGCCATGTGATTGGGATCGTTACCATTATTTCTTTCCTAGCACTTTTGTTATTAGTGTATAGAGCATCTACTGATTCTTGGTTCTAAATGTTATAGCCTGCCATTTTATTGACAGTATTTGTCAGGCCTAAGAGTTTTCTAGTGGGGTTTAGGGTCTCCTTGTAAAGCATCCTACAGTATGGAAATAAAGATGCTTTGACTTTTCCTTTCTATCTTTAACTATTTATTTTCTTCTCTTGTCTGACAGCTCTAGCTAAAACTTCAAGCACTCTTTGATCAAGAGTGAAGGAAATGGACACCCTAGTCTTATTCCCAATTCAGTGGAAAAGCTGTGAGTTTTCTCCATTTAATATATTAACAAGGCCTTTGCTATGCTGAGTTATGGCCCTTCTGTTCTTAGTTTTTTTGAGGCGTTTATCATGAAGAGAAAATTGTTTCATCAAAAGACTTTCCTGCATCTATTGAGATAATGGTATGATTTCTGTCCTTGAGTCCATTTATTACATTTATTAATGTAATTTATTACATGTACTAATTTTCCTATGTTGAACTATCACTACATCTTTAGAATGAGGACAACTTGATCATGGTACATTGTGAGGATTCCTGGCACATAGCAGCCATGTGGTAAACTCAACATGGCGCCAGAAGGACATGCTGCTTACAAAGGGCATGCCCCTAGGCGTGGCTATGTAAATCTGTGCCCACCTGCTCTCTTATAAGGAGATGTCACGTGAAAACCATTCTCATTTCTCTTCAGTTTCTCTCCCTCTTAC
The DNA here is from genome assembly GCA_033318265.1 of Phyllotis vaccarum. Lineage (NCBI taxonomy): Eukaryota > Metazoa > Chordata > Mammalia > Rodentia > Cricetidae > Phyllotis > Phyllotis vaccarum. Next base: position 69,912,538 of record JARWLC010000002.1, read on the forward strand.
TTGCTCATACCCGCTCGACAACTCCCCTGAATAAACTCTAGTGTGGCATTTGGTGGTGTGTGTCTGATCTCATGTGCAAAACCAACATACATAATTTTTATGGGCTCTTGTATTTATTTTACAAGTAATTTATTGAATTTTTTGTACCTGTGTTCACTAGGGAATCTGGTCTATTGTTGTGCCGTTATGTCGTTATCTAGTTTTGATATTAGGGTGATCCTAGGTTCTCAAAAACTATTTGGGTATGTTACTTCCTTTCTAATTTTATGGAAAAGTATGAGAAGTATCGGTTTCAATTCTCATTTGAAGGTCTGATAGTATTCATCGGTGAATCCAACTGGGCCTGGACTTTGAGTTCAGAAATTAAAAATGGTTTCAATATTACTGCTTGTTATAAATCTCTTTAACTTGCTTGTTTTTTTCAGGGCATGTGCCTCTAGGACTTTATATATTGCTATGGTTTTGCTGTTTATGTTCTTAGGCCTATTGTGAGTTTAGTGATTATAGCTGTACTTATTATCTTAATTTATTTCTAGGAATATTTTTATTTTCTTCTTTATAAGTCATTCAATAGTATGTTGTTCAAACTGCACAACATTATATATGCTGCCTTTAGTTTCTAGTTTTATCCCGATGTGCTCAGTTACAATACTAGAAATAATTTCAGATGTATTTGCTGAGAAATCTGAGTTGGTTGTTATTATCTTTCAGAATTTGAAATACATTATTACAAGACTTCCTGGATTTTAAACTTTCTGTCAATAATGCTGCAGTTAATCTGAAGGTCCTTCCTTTATATATTTTTGGTATTGTGTTCTATTGAAACTCATTTGGGAGTTTAATTGATTTCTTTGAATATATTTATAATATTAAAGTTTTTTGGCATTTCATTTAATATACTCTTATTGAAAGACATTCCTATGGGGCTCGTCATTTTCTGAGGAACCACAGTGCCTTATTCTTTTGTGTTTCTCATGGATTGTGCTGTGGCTTGTACACCTGAGTGTAGGTTATTTGCTGAGCTTTTGTTTTTATTTCTTGAATTGCTCTTAGTCTTTCAGTGAAGGGGTTTGAATTTTCAATAAAGATTAGCTTGTAATAGCATTGAAATATCATTTTCTCTGGTAGGCTTCTGCTTGGCGAACCAAGCTCCATGCCTTTGCATTCTGGATGTAGAATACTCTCTGCAAAAGTGATCAGTGTTGAGGACATTTAAGGAAGATTCTTCCGTGTGCATCTGCCATCACTGTTTTCTATAGTAAGGTGGACAGCAGAATCGCTCAAAAGGTTCATGGATCAGTTAGCCTAGAGTATGCAATATGGCTACTGACTCAACAGGAGAGTCAAGAACTGACTTCCAAAAGTTGTCCTCTGACCTCCACGTGTGTGCCACATCATGTGCGCGTGCGCGCATGTGCACGTGTGCACACACACACACACACACACACCCTAAATTTAAAATTAATAATCTCTATCTAGGGGTGTGTTATTATTAACATACAAATATACAGTAATAATCAATAGTTACTTCTTATGCTCTAATCATTTTCAGATGCCTAAGAACAGTGACAGTACAGTGTGCACCAAGATGCTACTCACTAATTATGAGCAAAGCACAGGAAAGGAATAAAGTAGAGTGGAACCTGTGATTAGTATCGATGGATAGAAAAAAAAATCAAGCAGGGAAAGCAAAAAGAAGTGGGAGGCACCAGGGGGGTTGGGGAGAAGAAAGGCAGACTTTCTAAAGGTGCAATGAAAAGAGAAAGGTCAAGAAATACAACCAGATAGTCCACAAATCCCAGGTCTCAGGATTCTGAGATATAGAAAGTTCACAAACCACATTGGTGTATGCTTTTTTTGGAAAGCCCAGTAAAAGAAAAAAAATAAAAGAATAGAGTTTTTAAAAGAGAGAAGAAAAGGGAAAAAGGAAGACACACAGAGAGGAGACACACAAGCACACACACACACACACACACACAGAGACAGACAGACACACACACACACAAACATACAGAGAAACTAGAGCAGACTGAGCTGACCTGCTAACTGACTCTGGCTTAAATAATGGAGGAATAAATATATGTGAAGGGAAAGAGTTAGAGAGAGATAGATAGAGTAGAGAGTCTTCATGAGGGTTGTCAGGTGACTATATGGATTCCTGGGCAGCCAGGTCACAGATACTGGTCACACTTTTAGGAAATCCTTTAGGGTTTGTGTTGCAAATGCTTTTCTTGCCTCTAGAGGTCCTTTCCAAGGTCAAAGTTCAGTTAAGAATGCTGGTCCCACCAGTGGACAGTCCTTCAAAAAAGTCAGGTCATAGACATGCTGGCCAGTCCTCTGAGCAGTTCTCTAGGGGTCCAATTGCAAATGCTGTTCTCATCCCTAGACAGTGTGAGGCCAAGTCACAGAGCTAGTCTCATCTTCACAGATCATGTTGCAAGCGTTGGGCCTACACTTTGGCCCACAATTTGGACTCTTAACTCTGGGTTCCCCTGCAGATGTTGGCTCTGTCCAATTCCCATCTTACTGAACAGCATGTTCTGCTCTTGGAAGTCTCCTATTTTACTTTGTGGATGACAGGTTTTTCAGTTGTCACTCATCTTGTTTGATAACTGCTACCCAGATTTCTTGACTGCCCACAGGACATCCAACATCTTAGATCTTTCATCAATGAAATTTTTATAAAGCTTTATATATAAAAGACATTAATCAGTGCCTTCTAATTTCTGCCCAATAAAAGCACATGTAAAATAAGAATGTATGTAATTTTTCATCTATCTGCCTCATGAATGGGTTTTTCCTATTAGAGAAAGTGTCGAGTATTTGAAAGTGGCTAGATCAATCAACATAATTGCCCGTAAAATAACAGGAATAAGGCAAAGCATTAATGTATGACATAAGGAGCCACATTCTAAGGCAAGTGGCAAGAACAAAAGACTTAATTTTTGGAAAGTCTTGAAGAGGCAAAAACTGAGCTGTGACATTAAAGGGTTGGTAAACACAAAGGAGTCAAGGTTTCTATGGGGACAAGCCATGATCCAGCCGTTGGTGAAGCTACTGATCATGTGATTGTGCTTATTTTATAAAACTCATTGACCTATGTTGCTGTGATTTGTGTGACTTTTCTCTCTGAGCTTTTACTATGTTTGACCATGACTTGAATATGCCCCAAAGAGTTCATGTCACATCATCAAACCTTTGGGTGAGGCTTAGAAGGAGCTAATAGAGTTGTTATCGAGGGTACTATTCTCAGAAGGAGTTACTGTAGGTATCTAAGTGCCCTGGTTAGTTCTCTTGTAAGCTGTCCATGGATCTTATCTGTCCATTTTTCTCCATTATTCTTGGTTGTTGAAGATAACAGTGTGGTTCAAAGAGAATATTCTATCATTTACCTTGTGTGTAAACATCACTCAATTTGAATTTGAGTATCTCTACTTATAAAGCTTGTGCAATACTAAATGAAATAATATGGGCAAAGTCCAATAGAGTGTCTGGTATAAACATCTCTGTAGCCCTTAATATGACTTCATTCTTTCAACACTTTTCCTCCACATTTGCCCAGGCATTATCTAACATGAATTACACTATATTTTTGATAGTAACTAAAGAACAAATACACAAGAAAGCACAGCAATGTTATCACTTGAATTAATGTATGTGTTTTGGTACCAAGTTGACAAAGGGTGAGGCACTTGTGATAGCTAATTGTGATAGCTAACTTGCCTGGTAGATTAGTGAAGTACAGCTCAGGCTGTGTCTTTGTTCTTGAGGACTCTGATCCAATTAATGGGAGATTGGACCAGGTTAAAGGAGTTGAGCAATGAAAGCATCATCTTGGGGCAATCTCATGCCCTGGTCCCTTGACCTTCATGTATCTCTGATATCCATCCAATGTGGTATCAATAGCATCCTACATCACTCCTCACGTCATGATGACAAGTGTGTGGACCATGCAAACATAGAATGAACTCTGCAAAACTATGACCTAAAATAAAAAATCCTGTCAGATGTTTTGTCATAAGATGCCCTCAACCTGAGAATTTCTGAGAATCTATGCCATTTCCCACATTTCCTTTTCTCCTTCTATAATTGGAAAGCATCAAGAACTAGTGGACCAGGCTTTCTCACAAATGCACTCCTTTAACCTCTGCAGGGCCCAACACATGGTTTCACCATCTGCTCACTGTTTCTCAACAGTTACCCAAACATTTACAGTGTTCACAAACTTCCAGCCCCACTTCAGACTTCTCACTTTATCCTAGGAAAGATGTCCCCAGAAGGCAAAGGGCCTTTTGAATCCTGCCTGCATCCTGTCCCTGTCCATGCCTGAGAGAAGGCCTTTCTCATTCATAATCCCCTGGCTCCTCCAGGTTTGTGCTGCCTTCACTAATTGTTAATGTGTCCTCCCTCATAGCCCATTGTTCTTTGGCCTAGCTCTGACCTGCAGATACATTTATGTTCTTCTCATCCAGCACAAATCTAAAAGTATTCCTATAGTCTCTGCTTCCATAACATCTCATCTTTCTCCATTTATTGCCACCTTCAAGGCAAGCTATTTAAAGTTTTGTTTATACCAACTAGCCCCTCATTTAAATGTTTATTAACTTGTTTATACTCTCAATATTCAATCATAGCTTTCTCTTCTCCACCTGTCCCTAGTTTAACTTATATGAATTATATCTCTCCATTCTACTCTCCTATATGGCAATATTACTGCCATTGAGACGTCCCCAGACCTGTAGATTTTATCCATTATCAAAATGCCAAAATGTCTATATTCTCAGCCAGCACTGCATCTCACCTCACAGTTATTCTATAAACTCATGATTGATGTATTATAGGAAAGAAGTGTTTCATTCACAGAAAATATGTTACTAATTTCCAAAGTCAGCCATTCTACTAGCTCACTAATAGGAAGTGTAGTGACTTCTGGTTTCCAGTCAAATTTGATTTCAGAGAAGTTCCACAGGGGCTGGTGACATCATCCCCATTTCCACTCTGGGCCACTTTCTTTTAAAATGTACAGATGTTGCATTTAATCAAATACAAACAAACAAAACCCAAATGTCCAAGAACATTTGAATTTCAGATAGTGTGCTTTTTAATTTTCATGTTCTAATTAAGGTATGTAGGAGAATGCAAATAGATCCATATCTATCACCCTGCACAAAACTCAAGTCCAAGTGGGTCAAAGACCTCAACATAAACCCAACTACACTGAACCAGATAAAAAATGAAAGTGGGAAATGACCTTGAATGCATTGACACTTTCTAAATATAACACCAGTAGCACAGACACTGAGTATAACAATTAATAACGGGACCTCCTGAAACTGAGAAGCTTCTGTAAGGCAAAGGAGACAGTCAATAAGACAAAAATGACAGCCTACAGAGTGGGAAAAGATCTTCACCAACCTACATCTGACAGAGGACTGATCTCTAAAATATATAGAGAACTCAAGAAACTAGAGGCCAAAAATACAAAGATCCCAATTGGAAAATGGGATACAGAATTAATAGGGAATTCTCAACAGACAAATTCCAAATGGATGAAACACTCCTAAAGAGCTGCTCAGCACTCTTAGCCATCAAAGAAACGCAAATCAAAACTCCGAGATACCATCTTACACCTATCAGAATAGCTAAGATCAAAAACACAGATGACAGCCTATGCTGGAGGGAATGTGGAGTAAGGGGAACACTCCTCCATTGTTGGTGGGAATGTAAGTAAACTTGTACAGCCACTTTGGAAATCAGTATGGCGGTTCCTCAGAAAACCGAGAATCAATCTACCCAATGACCCAGCAATACCACTATTGGGCATATACCCAAAGACTAAACATTCTTATCCCCAGGGTATTAGCTCAACTATGTTCATAGCAGCATTATTCATAATTGCCAGGACCTAGAAACAACCTAGATGCCCCTCAACTTAATAATGGATTTAAAAATTGTGGTACTTTTAGGCACGTGTTTTTGTGTCTCTTCCATCTCCAGAGGGAAGGACATTATCAGGTTCACAACTGTATTACTCTCTCCAAGCAGAACAAAGCCCAATCCAGGAAAAGCTTAAATAATCAAAGAATATAGTCAGTGCTCTAAATGAATGTTGTGACTTTTGAGTACTGAGGTCCATAGAAAGGAAACTGAATGTGGGTTACTATCGACAAAGAGGTTTCCAAGTGGTAGTAGAATTAGACTGATGCCATAAAGGAGTGGCTTGGAGAGTGTGGGAATTGAATTGTTTAAAGAATCTGAGGAGAATTTTCAAATATATGTAATCTGCTTCCTCAGCTCTTCTAACTGGATCTTGAGAAGTTAGCTGGAAGAGCCAATACTGCTTAGAGTCTAATGCTTCTCAGAGGATTCTATGTGGACCCTCCCTACCACCAACCATAGAGGATGGATAGGATCCAACATGAAGAAATGACATCATCTGTACAGTATGATATGAGAAGGTCATATATGGAAGAAAAGAGAGTTACATTTGAGGGGATGTAACAGAGACAGACAGCTTCTAGGTAAATGGAACATACAGGGGAGACTTTCAGAAGGAAATAAAATAGTAAAAATGGGAATTAGATGCTATTGCCTATGCTTGGTCTAGAGACCATGATATATCAAACACAGTCTGTGATTTTTATTAAAGTTTTATTGGCACTCAGTCTTGGATCATTCGAGGAAGTACTTATTGTAGTGGAAAGTTTTTTTTTTTTTTTCCCCCTAAAAGTCGATGCAGTCTCTAAAAGTCGATGCAGTCTCTGTAGTGAACACTCTTTACTGAGATGTCTGATGTCTGTGTTCCTTAAGATTCTGCCATTGCTGAGTGGCTTTGCTGACATATTGGACTGAGTCATTTCATATGAGTTGAAATAATTCATATCATAATTGTGATCTTGTACTCTTTAATTTCTAAACACTTATTAGAAGTTTGCATGTTTAAATATGAGATTAAATGATGGATCACATTTTTATGTGATTTGTGAGTCCTACCTAGATCCTGCTTCTCATCTGCCATGTTTACTGTATTCTGCTAATACAGGAATCAGATAGCATACATGTTCCAAATAGGAAAATAGTTATAAATAACCACATTAGCAAGTCCAAATGTTTTCCTGAAAGTGATATCGGACAGTGAGTGGTCTGATGTCAAACTTAGTTCCCAGCAATAGCACCAGACACATGAGTAGACCTGGTGTCACAGCCATGTTCTCCCTTGGCTCCCAAAAATATCTGCTCTTACCTTTCCCCATTTAGTTACATAAACAGTAACCTCCATTCTTACTATTCTAAGGCACACTTCTGGGAATGAACTCATATCTTAGGCAAATGACTTGCACTTGCTGTTCAGCCAGCCCCCTTCTGGATATAGTAATGTTTTAGACATTTGATCATTTTGGTTAGATCAAGTGCAATCTCTGGAGATCTACTGTACAGCATTGTAACTACACTTAATAACAATAGGTTAGAAATGTCAAAATTACTGAGAGATTTTATAAACATTCTTACCATACAGAATAGGTAAGACTGTGAAATATATAATTATCTTGGCTTAATTATTATGTACACACAAAAACATGCTGTATATAAAAATATATACAATTTTAATTTGTTCATCAGACCTTAATAAAGCTGGGCATGGAATGTGGAAGAGCTTTCAATCACTTCTTACCCTCGAGGGTGATATGAATGGGAAATGCATTCATTTTAAAAAACGTATCCATACCCTACTTGTGGTGGGTGTTGGGGTCACACAGGTAAAAACCAAAAAAACAAAAAACCCCAAAAACCAATGACTTGAGATTGGCTCATTAATAACCAGTCTTGGTGCCTACATGTGGTTATTATTTCCAACACAGACAACTGAATTAGCATAGTGCAGTGACAGCAGAGGGGCACCTTTTGTGCAGCATGGAAGCCCATAGGATGACATCTGTAACAAAGCCTTGGCTCTTCTCAGGAAAGTGAGTGCCAAGTGATAAACTGAAGGAGATACACAGTTAATGAAGTTGGAGGACAGGAGACACAAGAAGAGCAGGTGTGAAGACTCTGAAAGAGGAACACTTCAGAGGTCCTGCTAATGCTGACAAGCCAGGTATTGCCAAAGAGCTTTCTAGTAGATTCTAATCACCCTCTGCTGTATTGCACAAGGAAGCAAGACCTCTGCCTTTTATTCTGCTTTCTGTATTGCCCAATCCTGGCCAGTCACTTCACCTTTTGAAACTCACATTTCTCATGTGTCAAACAATGCTAAGAATATAGCGGCAAGGCTTTGTAGGGGCTCAGTAAAACAATGTGTGGGAAAGTGCTTTGTAATCTCCTAAACACAAGGGATTATTTTTCTAATTCCGGCCACCACCCAGGACACTCCCTATTTCCATTCCCTGCTGCCTGTTCAGATTTATTCAGCTAATGCAAGCTAATTTTAATATCATCTGCTGACAGTAAATCAGAAGATGATCAAAAGCCGTAAGACCAGTTTTGAGAGTCTCCCAGGCCATATAACACAGTCCATGCAGGATGTCTTTGCAACAGATAACAGTAAGGTGACCAATTGGGAAATGTATCAAACTGTGAAATCTCTTATTAGTATTGGTTTTGCTTTCTTTGGAAAATGGGGAAACAGGTGCAGGGTGGGTCTTATGAGCTGACCCAGCTAGGGAGCAATGATGGTTGTGGATTTAGTATGCATTTCCAACATCTACCATGTCTAAATCTAATGGATCCATTCAGCTTTCAGGTCTTTCTCAAGCCTTCCAGAAATGAATATGGATACCAGTAGTGACATGGAGAGTATACTGCAGTCTGAAATCCATTAACTTCTCCCCTCAGACCATACTGTAATTGGGTAATGTAAAACTTTGGGTTATGGGCTAATTGATGCCATCCCAACAATGGGTTGGCTGAGCCATAAACTCCAAGCTTCTGAAGCAGCTTTTCTTATTGTAAAAGCCCAGTGACCATGCTCTATGCATCACTCCAATCACAAACTAAGAGGCCAGTAGCAGTCCTGTAAGGAAAGGATCCTCATAACTCCCAAACCTTCCATTTTGAATCATTGCCTGGGTAAGAAAAGCCAGAGGATGGATTTATGGCTTAATTGTGACATGAAGTCCTCTCCTGTCACTGTTATTACCTTAAAATATCAAATTTATGTGGTTGCAAAAACTTGTTTCTCTTGTGCTGGGGATGTAGTGCAATCTGCCTAGTGTGTAGAAGTCCCAGCATTGATTTCCTGGCATCCCAGAAAGCAATGGAGAAAGGAAGGAGAGAGAAAAAGGTAAGATGAAGGAAGAAAGGAAGGGAAGAAAGAAAGCAAGAAAGAGAGATAAAAAGAGGGGGAAAAGTCATCCTCTTGCACTTTAAAAAATTAAGGTCAGACATCTTTTTACTTAACTAAAATAAAAGCCAAACACTGTCCCCACAGCAAGAAGGATGAGAAATTACACACTAACTTGACCCTCTGCTTCCATATTGAGGGTCTTGACAAGATTCTAAGCCGCTGAGGGCCTCAGCTTCTTTCTCTGGAGCACAGAAAAAGTGTCACTCATCTTCATAAATCTCAGAGTCACATGGAACAGGAATAACAAAACAGAAAATGTGAAAGTGGCTTGAAGATTACAATACGTGACTCAGCTGACCAGAGCCTTACTTAACCTCCTCTGAGCAGGAATACAACAAAAGAGAAAGGCTTTAGCACAGTAGGAAGAGTGTCCTTAAATTATTAAACATTTACAACTGAAATAAGAAAGAATCTGCCTATCCTATATTTGTAGTCTTGTGAATTTCACAGCTGTGTGAAATCTGGATATATTTGTAGTTTGGACTATGGTTTATGGATGTGCAAATATGTATGAGTACCTCAGATAGCCACATCCCATTTATAAACACATGCATACACACATATATATACATGAATTCATCTCCCTCTTTTTTCTTTAGTAGGCAGAAAAACAAAGCCTCTATGTAGCTAACATCCTGATATTCAGAGCGTAGCCATTTATGACTATTATTTGTCAACAATGCTTGTTTGGGGACCTCAGTTAGATGAGCTAAAATAATTGAAAGATAGGCTATTTGTGAAGATACATTTGGCTTCTGGAAATAGACTTTGCAAGGCTAGCAGTGGCTATATAACCCTGCCAAGGCAGAAAGACTTCCCCAGCATAGAATTACCATCTCATGTAACTCAGATCCTGTGGGAAATCATAAACAGTTAATGGGCAGTATGTAGACCTTGAATACACCTACTTCACCTTTGAAACCTACTCAGACTTTTGCTATCTATAAATGTTAGCTAAATGCATGAATAGGAGAGTGGCTGGGACTGGGAAACATTCTGAAACAGCAGTCAGGCCAGTCCAGACCATACTCTATCTTTACTTACATGAGCACCAGGCAACCACTCCAAATTGCTCCTCCAGGTCAGTGAAGTGAGAAGCGGGAATAAGGCTTGCCCTGGCCGGTCTCTGAGAGGGGGAAATGATGTGGTAGAATCTCCTCTCTCTCCCAACACAGCCTTCAGCTCCTTGGTGGGCAAGTGGGAGACTACATGCAAGAATGCATGCTGCCTGCCAATGGATCCCAGAACTAAGTAGGCATTGCTCACTTTGGTGTTTAGTGTCTCTTTTAAGAAAACGTGTGTGTGTGTGTGTGTGTGTGTGTGTGTGTGTGTGTGTGTGTGTGTGTGTGTGTGTGTGTGTGTGTGGTGGGGGAATGAGCCTATACAGAAAATTCATTCATTTAAGGGAGCCACTGACTATCAATTTTCTTTTCAACCTTAAATATCCCAGGGTTAAAGAAGGTCAGAAAAGGAGGAACCCTAGAGAGAAAAACACTCTGTCTCACTTTATGTTATGTAGCACATGTTTTCAACATACACATTTATCTGAGTTTTTATTTTTACTTGGCAAACAAATTGACTTTGTATTTTAATAAAGGTCTTCAGCAATGGCTGCTAGGAACCTAGTGCCCTCTATTTCACAGACCAGGGAGGCAACCTGTCACAGTCGGCAGATAATCCATTCTGAGCACAAACTGGGAATGGCATCTCTGATCCCACTGTACAGAGCATATTCCCTTAACTTGTCATTGATGATCATAAAGTACAAATTTAACACAAATCTCTCTCACCTCAGGTAAGAAAATAACATGGAGAGATGTCTGTAAGCAGACAAGGTTGTAAAAGCTCACAATAATACCTTTGTTAATGAGCTGCAGATTATCTCAAACTAAACAACTACTGGAAATGGGAAGGGCCCAGAATGAAACCCTGGAATATAAACATTCACTAACAAAATGGGAAAAGAATTAAGGATGTTAGGGAACAATGAATCTAATACAAAATCTAAGAACACCATTAAATTTAGTGATTTTTCTATAAGATGTTAAGCCAAACTTTGTCTGCTTAATGCAGTACACGAAGATGTGCTAATGGATATATGGTAAGCACAGAGAAGCTGAAATGACAGTATTAATTCTGAACATCCAACAGATTGAAAAGCTCCTTTAGGAAGGCAAATGCTGCTATCTCATCTGGTATGTTGGTTGCAAGAGTAACCATGCAGAAGCCTCAATTCTGTTCCCACAATGAAAATATCAAAAACTTCTGCATAAGAGTTGGTGAGATGTTCACATGAATAAGCACTGCTATGAATAAGACGTAGCATAAGCAAAACATTCATCGATTCAACAGGCTTGTGCCAGCTGCTCTTTTTTTATGGAAACAAGTCAAAACCACAAGTGCTCTTATCGTTATGGATGTTCATATACTCCTGACAACAGCTAAGGAAGGTTGTTATCCCAATGGGAACCTGGGGTTTTTATACAATAACTTGTCTAAGGTCACAGAACTAGTAACTGGTAAAACAGAATTTTTTGTATATTTCCAAAGTCTGAGTACTTAACAAAACTTGGCTGTACTACCTCCTGTTAGCCATAGCAACAGCAGATTCTAATGAGGGCCAGCATGCCAAATACCCTGCAATCATTCCGAATGGAAGCATGCTCTGTTGTTTATGCTAAAAAGACTACAGTGTACCAAGAACTCAACCCACTGCATACCAAGTGCCAACCAACTGAAGAGTCTCTTTTTCCCAAAATTTGTTAATCAGACACGTATAAAGCATTAGACCTGCTCAGACTGACATAAAACATGATATAGATTAGCATTCAAAAAATTTAGCAGGTAAGACAAGCATGCAAGTGTATTATATTGAATCATAGCACAGTAAGGCAGACAAAGGTAAGTTCAGGATGCCATGAAGAGTGCTCCAAACATCCATAGGGCCCCAGAGGAGAAGATGTTGACTCCTGAGTAAATCTTAAGCAACTAGAATTAGGTAGGAAACAAAGAGGAAGTGGAGTGGAGAAGGACTGACATGCTCTGGGCAGAGAAATGACGTGCAGGAAAGTGAAAGACAGCTTGGCATTTGGGGAACTGCAAATATTTTAGCAGAAAGGAGAGTGCGAGAAAAGTATTACTTAACTGGCTGTGCCACACTTTATCAGTGTCTCTGTCTAGAAGGGACTTTGTGCAGGACAGACACCAGGCAATGTACTAAGGCCAACAGTGAGCTGTCAAATCTGTAGTTATGTAAAACAACCAAGAGAATAGAAGAACAGAACAAAATAGAGACACCAGATGTCTCAGGTGTATTGAAGCTAAATTATTTCTCAGAACACGTGGATATGTGGGAACTGAGTCACAATGTCAATCACGATTAAAAAGAAGAATGAAAACCTCTAGTTCACTCCATACTCTCTAAGGGGCTGTGCAGGGCCTTTGAGGGACCTGCCATCCATCTAGTCCTTCAAGAGACAGAAGCTGCCAGGAACTAACCAATCTTACTTTCTTAAACATTTTCCATATTTCAGTCCACCAAACATTTTAACTCTCAGGGGGCTATCCAGGTAAAATCTAGTATCAGGGATATATATTTCTGATAAGCAACACATATTTCTACTTTAAATAACTGAGAAGAAAATACACACATAGTGAAGTTACAAGTGATTCCAAGAAAGACAGAAAAAGTTCTCGGACTCGGTGATGTTTTCCAGCAAGTGAGTCACCCAGGAGCAGAGCCAAATCCTGAGTCATGGAGCACACCCTGCCCAGCAGCACCTTTGTCCCCTGTTCCTCCAGGGGGGTTTCCCTAGACATTTCTTTTGGACTCATTTCTTATTCCCCCCCCCCAACTTAGCCTGTCTCTTGCCAGGTTCTCTATTGTTTGTCTTCCCTTTACTGTGTTTCATTTTGTTTTTTCTCTGTTCTGTCTGATTATTCCAAACCCATAAACATATAGACAAGATAAAGATATAAATAAAACATGGCTTTGAACAGAAATAACTTAAGATTTATTTTTATATACATAATACTGACCCATTTTTAAGGTACAAGGGGAAAAGAGAAAATTTACAAAAGTGGTTTAATAAATACCTTTTAACAAAATTATCTTACTAGTTTGAGCTCTAAAAATGAAAGAGATGGATTAAAAACAAATACAAAAATCACTTTTGGTCTAAAAACTTAGGTTTGGTGGCCACTGTTAGGAAAGTACCCCAGAAGATAATGTCTAGTGGGGTGCACTCATCCAGTAATAAACATCAGAGGTTGACTCTAAAAATGACTATTTCCCAACTCTACTGATTTATCTTCTTTAAAAATTAGTTCATCTCTCTTCTGTAAGGTATAAACATCAATTTCCTTGGGTGGAGCCATCACTGAAGCACAGACTTTTTGAAGTTGACCAAAAATTTGAGAGGATATTTGGTTCAGAGTTCTCAAGCAGTTGACTGGAAATAGCATGCCTGGTCACCTTGAAGACTTAATTGGCTTCTTGTAGTTGAAATTTTCATAGTAAGAGAATTTTGATAATCTCTACTTCATTCAGTTTCTTTTATGCTTACACACACACACACACACACACACACACACACACACACACATACACATACACATCACACACACACACCACAGTTTTATCAAGTTACCTATAGAACTTGAGAATTGCTGTTGTGTTCCAAATGCCCATGGTATGGGCCAGGAGAATGATTCAGAGATGGTGAATAGTTTTGGCCCAAGATGTTCTAACCCTGATATACTATATGTAATAGTACTCAGTAAATATTAAATCCAACCACCTTTAAAATGTCCATAAAGGAAAAGAGAGGAGAAATTAAAGGCAAGAAAGATCCCTCTGAATTAGTCTTATGACTAGGGTTTATAGAGGGAGAGGAATTCCCCAGGGGCACTTCAGACCTCGAGTCTTTCTTTCTGTCCTTTATATTCTATTCCAAGACCTCTAGAGCAGACCTTTGCTGCATGGCAGGGTGTCTGTCTGGGCAGGCAGAGTGAAAACACAGTGGATTTGTTTAGAGGCCCATGTGCCCTTCTCTCCTTCCTCATCTAACCTCAAGAACCCCAGAAAGGTAATTTTGTGAAGCTCTAGTGTGTAAACGAGAAAACCTGAATCACTATATGTCACAACAGGAACCACTAAGCCAAATTCCACAGACTATATTACCACGTCATCATCAAATGGATTGTTATGGCAGGTCTGGGCATCTGGGTCACCAGAATTCTCTATCTGAATTTGTTTTCAGCTCATCATCAAGGGGAGCTCTGACTTTTGGCAAACATCAGTACAGGAAACCGTTCAGAACCTGGCACAGCTTCATCAGACTTGTACGGGACAGAAAAGCAATAGAAATCCATGTGCTCCTTTTCCATTGATGGGGGGTTCGAGTGCTTTCGGTGACTTATGGTACTGACCATATCTATAGAACAGAGCAAAAGAAGAAGCACAAGGATTATCTGAGCAACTGGGACTCTCAAAACTCAGAAAAGAGTGCATGATATTTGACAAAAGTTTCAAGTTACATCTTTTTACTAACCCTAATGATCAGAGTCCCAGAATCCCCCCTAACTTTTCATCTCACCCTATTCAGTAACAGAAGATACCATGGAATGATCAGCTACTGCCTAGCCTGTGCTCTATGTTTTTTGTTCTATCATTTTTTTCCAGGAACCAAATTTTCAGATGCTAAGTGGCAAGGGTGTGATTACTATCCATGGTCATCTG
The DNA here is from genome assembly GCA_033318265.1 of Phyllotis vaccarum. Classification (NCBI taxonomy): domain Eukaryota; kingdom Metazoa; phylum Chordata; class Mammalia; order Rodentia; family Cricetidae; genus Phyllotis; species Phyllotis vaccarum. The sequence goes on from JARWLC010000002.1 coordinate 69,927,621, forward strand.
TCTCTAAAAAATGGTTTACCTTTGAAGGACCCAGAATTCTTCTAGAGCCCCATTTTGCCCTTTCTTAAGTAAGCATGACCTTGGACTAAATTACTTAAACTCATTCCAACACATTTCTTTTATCTTAAAAATGGGGCCAGAAATAGCTTGCCTAAGAGTTTGTTATATGTGAATTCATAAAGTGCTGGTCATGGACACAGCTAAGTATTCAATTAATTATTGGTTTCCATTAGTATTTCAGTGACATCAAAGTCCTTAATTGTTGCCATCTTCACATGGATAGAACAGGGAAGGAATTCCATGATCAAAAGACTCGGTGCTTCTGAAACACTGGTTTACATAAGAATCAAGGAGCATTATTTTAAAGTGCAGATTCCTCCCACCCCCCCCCCCCCCCGCCCTTGCACAGAAACTCAAACCTCATGTTTAATCCTAGTGAGCACCATTTGGCTCTGATTATGTGTGAAAATGGAGGTCTTCCTTATGAACCTTTGTTTACAGAAAACCTAACTCACAGGCCATACCACCCAACTGTGATTTGTTGCCAAAAGTTTATCATCCATATAGCCACAGGTAACCTAGATGGAACAGATGCCTAGACAGTAGTAAATCTGAATGTTCCAATTGACCCCAATTATCAGGAATTTGTTGTAAAGGTCAAATTCCAATTTCAAATTACATGGTGGGAAAAGATCAGGTTGTGGCTTGTCCCCAGAGCCCATGTTGCTTAGCTTATGCTACATCACATGTGTCAGCACATCTGACTTGAGGGGGAAAGTTTCCCAGCACAGGTCACCAGGCTTGCACAAAAACAACAAACCACAAGCTTTTCACCTTACCAGGCTCTCAAAAGAAGGAAATATGAATAAAATCCATTAATTTTCCAACCACCTCCAATGAATTAATCCCTTATTTAGAGAACATGGGAAAATAGAACTTAATTTTAATCCATCTAGAAATGAAACTCATAGCTTTTCTCAGTAAGTTTTGTAGAATGGCAGCAACATATGATAACATGAAGAAACGTGGAACAGCTTGAGCTGGAAAGGATGTCCCTTGCTGAAAGAGACTGATTCTGGGAGTCTGGTTTCTACTCTTGATTACTTCACTTGTACAGCTTTTTATCTGTAGGAAAATATTTAATCTTTCTAAAGTTCAGACTTCTTATCTGTGAAGAGGAGATTCCAAGGAAACTAAGCTCACTGGTTGTTTTTAAAGTCAATGGAGACACCATCCAGGGAAATACTAAGCTCAGCTCCTTACACATGCACATATTCAGGAAATGTTAGCTACTACTATCAGAACATACAGAAGCATTTTGTATCAATTACAAATTCTACATCTTCCTGCATCCATAAAGTCTTGGCATTGCAGAATGGAGGTAATAAATACTTGGTGGAGGAAGGATTCACAAAAATCATGTGATCTTGCTTATATTGTTTTCCCCTTTTGGGTCAAAGAAAGACTGTTTCTATTCAGGTGCCAATCACTCACAAAATGCTTTGGATCTCTGTTAACATTTTACAAAGAAATGAGAAGCTAACTCGGTAACTATTCAGTGCTCATCTAGCTGAACAGTTGAAACCATAGCATGGAAGCAGAGCTCTGCCCAACTTACTTCAAAAGCCGGACCATGACAAACTCCTCTTCAAGAAACCGGGCCTAAGTTTTGTGGGTGACAGTGTCTCATAACCTGATTCTTGCTCCCACCGGTTTTTATAGATGTCTCCTCTACAAACTGCTTGTTCCTTCTGTTTTATCCCAGGTACAATTTGTTTTAGATGAGTCCCTCTCTACATTGCTAGCTCACACAGTGCTCTTGCCCATCAGGGACCCTGTGACACCGTTCCCTACTTTGATTCCAATGTATACATTTACTATAGGCCAGAAATCAGAGAGAAAATAGATCAAGGATAGAACTCTTTAATGCATAGTCAACACTTTTAGTGCCTGTTCCAGTATTACCAAGCATTTATTTTCTGGAGAATCAGTGTTTTATTTATCTTTACTTAATATGTATGTTCATAGATCATGCCATGTACCTGCCTAAGAACTACATAAATATTCATTTAATCCTCTTAACACACCTAAAAGGTAAGGAGTATTATTTTTATTATTTTATAGTTTGGGAACCTGAGGCAGAAATGAGTCATTTGATGAAAAGACAGAATGAATAAACTGATAGACACAGAATTAGGCACAGGCAGAAAGCAGGGCTGGTTATTCTCAGTCAGTGCTGGAAGTCATCTTTCAACTCCTAAGAAGCAGAGTTGATTATTGCTGTTCCGGGAGGAGGAATGTAGGCTCGGAGGCTAGTTCTGCTAGGGTTATGCCATTAATTTATGTGTTCATAAATATTTATAACATGCTTATTCAAACACTAGACATTGTGCTGGCTTCAAAGATACACAGTGTTTGGCCAGACACCATGCTTGGGGATTTTATGATTCATATAATACATGGCGATGGGAGACCCTGTTATGGGAACTCATGGTCTCTTTATTATCACTTCTGAGACTTCAAACTGTTACAGATATGAATTCAGCATGCTGAGAAGGAGGTGGGACAACTCTAAAGAGTCTTCACTGAGGTAGGAAACCACTACTTACAACTTTTATTGTCATTTAAAGATAAATGTGTCACATGTCAGTATCGTCCCCATGTGTGCTAGCTATAATCTCTCTGAGGACTGGGACTAATTTAGCTCACGGTACACAGAATCCTCTCACACGTTGTCAGTATCCAAGAAGGGGCCTCTGGATGACTTGCGAGTGGCCGAGTTCTTAGCAAGAGCTAACAAAGATGACAGTACTAAGTTGGCTATATTGGGGATTTCTGTGAGCTACTTGAACCTTGAATATTTAGTTACCATGGCAGTCACACAATAACTTATTCTGTCTCTTTGGGGACAGTGACTCAAAGACTAAATGTCATCAAAACCAGAGAATGTACAGAATTCTCTTTACCAGGTGGGCTAAGTCCCATGTATTTACAGAATCAATATTGCCCTCCCTGAAGACCTCACAGCCCCATATACTTGTTACTTGAGCAAGGAGTCCTGAGTGTGACCTCAGGTTGTCTCATGTTTATGTTGCTAAAACAGGCAAACTGTGAACTCTCATTTTTTTTTTAAACAGTGCAGTGGGAAGCATCAATTTCTTGGTGTGGGAAATGAAAACAAATTCAGCTTCACACAGGACTAATACCACTGTTTACCAGGCTGTATATTTGTTTTGGGAGATGAGCATTTATTAATAATAAAGTCTCACAATGTGGCACGTACATCAGGGCCACAATGTATCAGTCATAAGAGGTAATACAGGAAAAAACCCATTAACTCACCTGGGCTGGCTTCTGCCAAGGCCACAGGCTATGTTTCTTCCTTCTGAGTTTGAACTGCATTTTATGATGAAGGATGAAATGCTAGCTGTGCTCGCTTACCTGTGATTCATGACTATTAATCACAACACAAACCGTGATGGGAAAATATAAAAAAATACAGAAAGTTATAATTCCTTACAACTTCAGCTCATGACCCCTAAATAGGCCCTTCCCCCATATTTACACAGGAAGAAACATTGACTAATAGGCTTCAGTTACCAGAAGCACGTGGAGGCGTCTTCTGCAGAGACTCATGGCCAAAGGAAGACAAACCACCCCTTATTTATTTAAGATTTATTTATTTGACCTGCTGCCGGGGCTGGTTTGTTGGATTTGGTTTTACATGCTGCATCACAAAGTTTATGATGGGAAAGAGTGTCAGCTGTTTGCTGAAGGCAAAGAAGACTCCAGCTCTTTGTCTTCTCTTAATAGATCCCTGGGCTTGTCTGGAAAGGAAGTAGCAGGAGAGGTTTGCTCTTCCTGCCTTCTTCTGCTACTTCTCATATCTCTCCTCATCTGGCAAGACGTCTGGTCTAGCCTAGACCACTGCAAAGGCCTTGACTTCATTTCTTCTCATGTCTTTTCACTCTTTCTAGCTAACTGCTGCCCAACTCTGAATGGGCTATTAGCTTTTGATAGCCAATCACACACTTTCCTTCTATCTCATGTAAGATAAATATGCACCCCATGATTAAATTAATTTTTACAAATCTATTTTCTTGTAGGGAGAATGTAGTATAAACAGTGGCCAGAAGCTTAGGAATAAGCTGGAGAAATTTGGATTCTGCCTTTATTTCTTTTCGGTGAAGATGTTTGGGGAGTCACAATCCTCATTTATAAAGCGGGAATCAGAATAGAGATCTGCTTTTGGTGGTTTTAACAATAACATTGAGGCAGATTTTATATAACAATAATTCACCTTCTCAGGTTTGTAATTCAGTGGTTTTTTTTTTTTTTTAAAAAAAAGCAGTTTTATTGCTGATTAACACTTTCCCTAAAATTATCTCTCATATACATTCATTAGTGCTTAATAAATGTATATCATACCCTACTTTAGCCCCCCAAAAGTAGTATTTTGCCTTCTTTCATAGCATTGTCTTTTCAGTATATTTCAAATAAGGAAAACCATACAATATACATACTCTATAGCTGACCTCCTTTCCTGACCATCATTTTTCAGAAAGCTACATATTGTCTATAGCACATATTTCTAGGCTGTTTCTTATTTACAAAGGATGTGGCATGGTTTAATTATCACATCTTTTGTACAGTTCCTGACCACTACATAGATATATTATAATTAAAGTTTATTACAAAAACAATGGTGCTGATATTTATTTTCAAGACTTTGTGTAGACATATACCTTAAGTTTCCTCATATAGCTATTTGAGATTAAAATTGGTGAGCCATATGGCCTAAAAAAGTATATGTGTGTGCCTGTGTGTGTGTAATCTTAAATTTATGATCCTTCAACTTCTACCCACTGAGTGTCAGAATTCCAGGCATATGTCACCATGCAGTGTTCAGTATTGAATCCAGGTTTTTTATGTAGGATAGGCAAGCATTCCATCAACCATGCTACATCCCCTGGTCTGAATGTTTAACTTTTAAGTAAGCCTAGTGTTAATTTGAGCTTAAGCATTGCAAATAGTAGTCTCACATAGTGATACTCAGGGAGCAATAATTAATACACGCAGTGCTTTGAGCTGCTGCTGCTCTTAGGAGGTCTCAACTCGACTATAGAGAAGGATACGGCACAGAAATGGTTAGGGACTTTCCGAAGGTCACACAGGTAATTGATTGATGAACTGGGATCCAATTTTGCCATGTTTTCTTATTCCACCTGGTTCTGTTTCTAGCTATGGTAGTCAGCATTGCACAGACTATCTCAAGAAAGAACAATTCCAATAGCAAAATTGCCTGCTAAACAAATGTAAGAGGCTCACTGCATATCAACAAAATCCCCAGCTCCTTTACTAGATGTATAAAGCTCTCTGGTGTTTTCCCACCCATCCTTAATGCCCCAACTCCCACTATGCCAATCTTCCCTGGCTTTCCCTTTTCTACCTTGACATATGTCTTATAGGCCAATAACAACCATCACTCTTGTGGCTTTTATATATTTGTGTGTTTCAGCATGCTCTGCTTTTGAAAGTTTCACTTAAAGGTAGAGCTCAGAGTGTATTTCTTCTACCTTCTTTTTCTAGTATCAGAATAGATCTCTACCTTTCTTCTCCCAACAGCCCTTGCAAAAACCATCTGTGTTTTCCTAATTTCTGTTGCTCATGATACATGGTCAATAAATGTCCTGGCTTGGGTTGAATGACAGAAAAATTCAACTATAGAATTATCAGACCCAGCAATAGAAATATTAATTTTAAAAATTTAATAAAGTTCTATTTACAAATGTGTAACCTAGCATAGAATATTTTTCATCCTAGATGAGTATAGGACTTCTAGCCACATTTGTGCTTCCATGGAGCTTTACTCATGTTTATGATGAATTCTTATCACATTTCATTACATATAAATTTGTATGTGCTCCACAAAACTGTTTGCACCTCCATGGAAGATGTTATGTCTTACTTATCCTGTATAGGCATTAAGCAACACAATGATTGATTCATGCTGCAATGAGTATTCAGTAGGGGCAAATGAGTTAATAAACAAGAGGCTGAGTGGTGGAGAAAAATCTTTCTCTGACACAGCAACATCAAAGCCAAGAGATACTCTCTTGTTTGACCTCAGAGTTCTAAAAGAGGCTTGCGCAGCTTTGTGAGAGCATCTACTATTTTCAAATAAAAGAGATATAAATAGGAAATGAACAGGTCAAATAAACTCATTTGATAATATGGTTCTACACAAAATACTGGAAAACACTTGGTTCTTATAAACACTTTCAGAAAACAGTGGGATAAAATATTAATATACAAAAAATCAGTAAGCTTCTTATATAGCAACAATCAATATATTAAGAAAGAATTGTGGAAAGCAGTCCCATTTCCAATTTCCGAAACCAACCAACCAACCAGCCAACCAACCAACCAACCACTCCACCCACCCTTGCTATAAACCTTACCAAGCTTGTGACTCACCTTTATAATGAAAACTTTAAAATACTGAAAAAGAAAATTGAAGGAGATAGTACAGGAAGAAAAGATCTCCATGTTCATGGATTGGAAGAACTAATACTGTGAAAATATTCATCCTACCAAAGAAATGTATAAATTTAGTGTAATACTCATTAAAATTCCCAAAGGATTCTTCACATGCAAAAATACAATCATATAGAAAATATAATCTTAAAATTAACATGGAAGCACAAAAGACTTAGAGTATCCAAAGAAATCGTAAGCAAAATAAAAAATGGAAGAATTACCACCATTCCTGAATTTAAGTTATGCTGCAGAGCTACAGTAACAAAGTAACATGGTACTGGCACAAAAACAGTCATCTAGATTAATGGAATTGAATAAATGTAGATGTAAACCATACAACTATATCCATATGAGTTTTGACAAAGAGGCTAAAAATATACATCAGAGAGAATATACTTCTTCAATGAATGGCTTTTGCAAAACTGATTACTCACATGTAGGATAATAAGCCTAGATCCCTATCTCTTGCTCTGCTCAAAGTCAACTCTAAGTGAATCAAAGACGTAAATATAAGATTTAAGTTTTTAGATGAAAAAGTAGAGAAAATATTTCAAGATAGCTAAGGACTTTCTCGAAGGATTCCAGTCACTGAGGAAATAAAGCTAGCAAATTGCAAATGGCATCTCGTGAAACTAAGAAGCTTCTGAATAGCAAAGGAAACAGGTAATTGGGTGAAGATAGAGCTTTCAGGACAGGAGAAAAATTTTCTAATTGTATATCTGATGGAGGCTTAACTGTCTTGCATATACAAGGAACACAAATAACTAGTGAAATAGACAAATCTTAAAAAATGAAACACAAATGACATTTAAATTATATATGCTCAGCCTTATATATATTCATCCTTAGTAATCACTGGTGATATGGAAATCAAAATGACATTAAGATGCCACCTTATCTTAGAATGACAGACATGGAGAAGCCAAATAACAACAATGCTGGTAAGGACGGCATCAGATGGGAACTTTATATACTGCAGGTGTATGAAAGTGTAAGCTTGTCCAAGCATTAGCAAAATAAGTATAGAAGGTCTTCAAAATTATAAAAATAGATCTGCCTTATGACCTAGCCATACCATTCATGGATATTTATGCAGAGGACTCCAGGAAACATATCACAAAGACACGTGCACATCAATGTTTGCTGCAGTACCACTCACTACAGCTAAGTTAGGGAACTAGCCTAAGTCCTCAGCACAAGAAGTGATAAGGACATTCATCCCTTCCCTAAAGCCAGACCAGCAGGGAAAAATCCCTGCATGCCAGAATTCCACAGCAAAATACACTTCTCTGGACACCCCCATCTACAAATCTGTACCCAACCCCCAATCTATTCTATCATTCTGTGACCTAAGTAGCTACCTGAGACCCACAGTTCCTCAGCACCAAGTGGATCAAGAGCAGTTACCCGAGACCCACAGTTTTTCAGCACCTATTGTATCAAGAGCTCATATTGGACCAAGATGGGATCCTTGAGACACAGAATCAGACAGCTCCTATTGCACCAAGAACAGGTCACTGTGACACAGAGTATGACACCTTCAAGTGGACCAAGAGCCCAGATTGAATCAATAGAGGCTTCCTGAGACACAGACACAGCCAGAATAGATTACACCAAAATCAGCTTCCTGAGATACAAACAAATCCTGCATTGATCCAAGGAAGCAATGAGCAGATGCCAATGCAAGAATACATATAACAACATAAATAACAATATGGTACAATCAGAATCTGGTAGTTCTACAATAACAAGACCTGATCATGACAATGTACAAGCAGAGGGAAACAACCTTAAAAAACAACTTTATGAAGATAATAGAAGCCTTAAAAGAGGAAATATAAGAAACTCCCTTAAAGAAATAGAGGAAAAGAGAAAGAAAACATCGGAAAAGATTAACAAATCCCTTAAAGAAAATAAAGAAAACCAAGAAAAGGCAATCAAACATGTGAAGAAAACATTTCAAGATTTAAAAATTGAAAGAGAAGCAATGAAGAAGATAAAAACTGAGGGAAAGCTGCAAACATAAAATATGAAGGAACAAACTGGAACTACAGAGGCAAGCATAACCAACAGAATGCAAGAGATGGAAGAGAGAATCTCTGGAGTGTAAGATTCCATAGTGGAAATAGATATGTCAGTCAAAGAAAACACTAAAACAAAAACTGTCATAGCACAAAACATCCAGGAAATATGGAACACCAGGAAAAGACCAAACCTAAGAATAATAGGAATAGAAGGAGAAAAATACCAGCTCAAAGGCACAGAAAGTATATTCAACAAAATTATAGAAGAAAATTTTTATGCCTATAAGGATACAAGAAGCATGTACAAATAGACTAGACTCCCCCCAAAAGTCTGCTTGCCACATAATAATCAAACCACTAAATAAATAGAATACAAAAAGAATATTAACTGCTGCAAAAGAAAAAGGCCAAGTAACTTATAAGGCAGACCCATCAGAATAACACCAGCCTACTCCAAGGAAACAATGAAAGCTAGAAGGTCTAAGACACTAAGAGACCACTGTTGCCAGCCCAGACTACTATACTCAGCAAAACTCTCATTCACCATAGATGGAATAAACAAGATATTCTACCACAAAACCAGATTTAAATGATACATATCCACAAATTCAGCCCTACAGAAAGCACTAGAGGGAAAACTCCAGCCTAAAGAAGCTAAATGAATCTACAAAGCCACAAGCAATAGATAACCTCACAGAAGGAAAACCCAAAGAAGGGAAACACACATATACAACCACCAAAAATAACAGAAAATAACAATCACTGGTCATTAATATTCCTTAATATCACTGGATTCATTTCACCTATAAAAAGACACACCCTAACACGATGGATACAAAAACAGAAGCCATCCTTCTAAGACACACTTCAACTTCAAAGACAGAGACTGGCTCAGAGTAAAGAGTTGGGAAAAGACTTTCAAATCAAATTGACTTAAGAAACAAGCTGGTGTAGCCATCCTAATATCTAACAAAATAGACTTCAAACTGAAATCAATCAGAAGAGATCAGGATAGGCATTACTTATTCATGTCAGGAATAATCAAACAAGATGAAGTCTTAATCCTGAATATTTACACCCCTAACAGAAGGGCACCCCCATATGTAAAAAGAAAAATTACTAAAGCTTAAATCTCACATCAAACCCCACACATTATTAGTGGGAGACTTTAATACCCCACTCTCATCGATGGACAGGACTACCAAACTGAAACTTACCAGAGAAATAAGGGATCTAACAGATGTCATGACTCAAATGGACTTCATAGATCTATACGAAACTTTCCACCCAAACACAAGGAATATACCTTCTTCTCAGCACACCATGTGCTTTCTCTAAAATTGACCACATACTCAGTTTTAAAGCAAACATGAATAGATACAAAAAAATAAGAACGATCCCATGTATCCTGTCAGAACACAATGGACTGAAGACAGAGTTCAATAACTACAAACCACAGAAAGCCTACACACTCATGGAAACTGAACTTTTCTCAACTGAACCATCTCTGGGTCAAGGAAGAAGTAAAGAAATAAATTAAAAGACTTCCTAGAATTCAATGAAAATGAATCCACTACATAACCAAACTTATAGGACAGAATGAAAGCAGTACTATGAGGCAGATGCCTACATAAAAAACCTAGAGAAATCTCACACAAGAAACTTAACAGAACAGCTGAAAACTGAGCAGTTAGAAGCAAACTCACCCAGGAGTAAACAGAAGGAGATAATCAAACGCAGGACTGAAATCAATACAATTGAAACAAAAAGAATAATACAAAGAATCAATGAATCATTAGGTCATACTTTGAAAAACTGTACTCCACTAAGTTGGAAAAGCTAAAAGAAATGGATTGCTTTCTGAACAGGTATCATTTACCAGAATTAAGTAAAGATGAAATAAATGACGTAAACAGACCTATAACCCCCAAAGAAATAGGTTATTAAATGTCTCCCAAGCAAAAAAAGCCCAGGGCCAGATGGTTTTATCCCAGAATTCTACCAGATTTTAAAAAAAAAAACTAATACCCGCACTCCTCAAACTGTTCCACATGGTAGAAACAAAAAGAATATTGTCAAACTCTTCTTATGAGGCTACAGTCACCCTGATAACCAAGTCACACAAAAATTCAACAATGAAAGAGAATTATAGACCAATCTCCTTCATGAACACTGATGCAAAAATACTCAATAAAATATGAGTAACTGAAATCAAGAATATATATATATATATATATATATATATATATATATATATATATATATATATATATACATGATATATATCATCCACCATGATCAGGTAGCCTTCATCTCAGAGATACAGGGATGGTTCAACATAAGAAAAATCTGTCAATGTCATTTATCATATAAACAATTTGAAAACAACAACAACAACAACAACACATGATCTTCTCATTGGATGCTGGAAAAGCCTTTATCAAATTCTAACATTCCTTCATGATAAAAGTCCTGGGGAGATCAGGGATACAGGGAAAATATCTAAACATAATAAATGAAATATACAACAAGCCATCAGCCAACACTGAGCTAAATGAAGAGAAACTCAAGGCCATCCCACTAAAATTAGAAACAATACTGTCTGTCCTCTAGTCAATATAGTTCTCAAAGTATTAGCTAAAGTAATAAGACAAAAAAGGAGATACAAATTGGAAAGGAAGAAGTCAAATTATCACTATGATAATATACAGAAGTGACCATAAAAATTCTACTGGGGAACTCTGATAGCTGATATACACTTTCAGCTATGTAATGGGATACAAGATTAACAACACCAACAACCAAAAAATAGCCATCCTATACACAAATGATAAAAAGAAAGGCTGTAAAAGAATTCAGGGAAACATCACCCTTTCCAATAGCTGCATATAACATTAAATATCCAGGGTAGCTCTAACCAAAGATGTGACAGACTTGTATCGCAAGAACTTTAAGTCATTGAAGAAAGAAATTGAAGAAGATATCAGAAAATTAAAAGTTCTTTCATATTTCTGGAAAGGTAAGGACAACATAGTAAAAATGGGAATCCTACCAAAGCAATCTACAGATTCAATGCAATCTCCATCAAAATTCCAGCAGAATTCTTCACAGGCTTTGAAAGAACAATACTCAACTTCATATGGTATAACAAAAAACTCAGGACTGCCAAAGTAATCCTGTTTAATAATAGAATTTCTGGAGATATCACCATCCCTGACTTCAAAATTTACTACAGAAGTACAGTAATTAAAAACAACTTGGTACTGGCATAGAAATAGACTTGTGGATTAATAAAATCAAATTGAAGACTTGCACATTAATCCACACACCTACAAAGACCTGATTTTTGACAAAGAGGCCAAAAAATACACAATGAAAAAAAGATAACATCTCAACAAACTGGATGATGGCATGTAGGAAATGTAAATATATCCTTATCTATCACCCTGCACAAAACTCAAGTCCAAGTGGGTCAAAGACCTCAACATAAACCCAATTACACTGAACCTGATAGAAATAAACAGTGGGAAATACCCTTGAGCACATGAGCACAGTAGACCACTTTCTAAATACAACACCAGTAGCATAGACACTGAGTATAACAATTAATAAATGGGACCTTCTGAAACTGAGGAACATCTGTAAGTCAAAGGGCATGGTCAATAAAACAAACCATAGCCTACAGAATGGGAAAATCTTTACCAACCAGATCACCAGAGGATTGATCTCTAAAATGTATTGAGAACTCAAGAAACTAGAGGTTACAAGAACAAAGAACTCAATTGGAAAATGGGGTACGGAGCTAAATAGAGAATTCTCAAAAGACAAACTCCAAATGGCTGAAAGACACTTAAAGAATTGCTCAACATCCATAGCCATCAGAGAAATGCAAATCAAAACAACTATGAGATACCATCTTACACCTGTCAGAATGACTAAGATCAAAAACAGAGGACAACATATGCTGGAGAGGATGTGGAGCAAGGGGAACACTCCTCCACTGCTGGTGGGAATATAAACTTGAACAGCCACTTTGGAAATCAGTATGGTAATTCCTCAGAAAACTGGGAATCAATCTACCCAATAACCCAGCAATGCCATTATTAGGCAAATACCCAAGGGATGCACATTCTTATTCTTACCCCAAGAGTATTAGCTCAACTATGTTCATAGTGGCATTACTCTTAATAGCCAGAACCTGGAAACAACCTAGATGCCTCTCAATTTAAGAATGGATTTAAAAATTGTGGTATATTTTCACAAGGGAATACTCAGCAGGAAAAAAAAAATGACATACTGAAATTTTCATGCAAATAGATGGATCTGAAGAGTATCATCCTGATGTAACAGACCCAGAAAGACAGACATAGTATGTACTCACTCATAAGTAGATTTTAAAGATAAAACAAAGGATAACCAGGCTACAATCCACACCCTCCCTCACAGCAGCTAGGTAACAGAGACGTCCATATATCCCCCTGGGCAGGAGAAATAGAGATCTCCTGAGAAAATTGTGATCAAGGTGGCGGGGAGGAAGGGGAGGTGAGAAGAGAACATGAGAAAATGGGATGTGGGGGGAGACAGAAAGGGGGAGCAAAGTATTGAATATCCTGATAGAGGGAGCCATTGTGAGATTAGAGAGAAACTTGATACTAGGGAACGTCCTAGAACCCAGAAGATGAGGTCAGCTAGGACGCCAAGCAATAGGGGAGAGGGTGCCTAAACTGGCCTTTCCCTATTATTATATTAATGACCACCCTAATTGCCACTATAAAACCTTCATTCAGCAGCTGATGGAAGCAGATGCAGAGATCCATAGCTGAACACCCGGTTGAGCTAATGGTCCAGCTGAAGAGAAGGAGGAGAGATTGCATGAGTGGAGGGATAGGGGTTATGATGGGGAGACCCACGGAATAGGCTGTCCCTGTGCTGTTGGGAGCTTGAAGGCTCTTACATGATAGCTGATGAACCTCCATGGAATGGATCTGGACCCTTTGAATATGGATGACACTAAAAAAGGTGTGAACAGTTTGTGGAGCCTCTTGCAATGGGACCAGAGTTTATTACAGGTCCATGAACTGGCTTCTGAAGCCCATGTGTACTGGAAAAACATCTTTCTCGGCCTGGTACTTGGTGGAAGGACTCGGTCCTACCTTAACTGAATATACCAGACCAAACTGATTCACTTTGGGATTCTTTGCCCTCTCTGGAGAGTGAATGGGAGGGGGAGGAGAGGCTGGGGGAGGGGTGAGAGAGGGAGCAGTAGTGGGTATGGGAAAAACTTTTAAATAAAGAAGTGATAAGAAAAATGAGGTATATATGCACAATGGAATTTCTTTTAATGGAAAAGAGAAAGTTATACCACTTGTGTGTGGGGGAAATGGATAAGGCTGGAGATAATCAGATTAATTAAATTCAGCTTGTTTCAGAAAGAGGAACACTGCATTGTTTTCTCACATGTGGGTCCTAGATTGTTTGTCTCATGTAAATCGTGGATGTCCATATGAATTGAAAGTAGAAGTAAACACCTCAAGGAGCAAAGGGGAGTAATGAAGGGGGTTGGCAAGAAAGGGGGGGGGGGGTCTGTGGTCCCAATACCATGTACAATGACTATATGCAAGGAAATGTGAAACAATTTGCAAACACTAGGAGACTTTCTCCTCTTCCTATTCAAGTCCTGAGGACTCTACTTTAAGATAAATCTGCTGATTAAGACATTTAGATGAGGCCCGCTTCCCTTCTCACTCCTTACCTACAAGAGCCATTCTTTCCACACGAGTCAAGAAGAGAATGAAAAAGAGAAGTGGAGCAGAGGAGTAACTATTTAATAATCACTCATTACGTGCTAATGATCAAAGTTCAGCTTCAACTCAAGGCACTTGGGGGCTGATAAGCCCATGCAGTGCTAACGATAAGACACATGACTCAATCCTAACTCTATGACTGCAACTATTTAAATGGTTCTACATGAAGTAACCCATTCCATCCTGTAAATTCAAAGATGAAGGGCTTAAAAGAGAAGAAGATGAAAATGTAGAGAGCGAGGTTTGGGGAAGGCGTGAGGAGTAATGGTCCTGAATAGGAGACCTGGGATCTACACCGAGGCTATCTGGTCCCAGAATAATCTGGCGCTTAGGGGAAATGCAGACTTCCCCTGTTGTCAGTGCATGATGTGTGTCTACTATTTAACTGAGTTGACTACATTTGGGACTGGGAAAATACTAAAGTGGTGTGGCTTGATGTTATGGTGGGAGCATGTGGAAGAGGACCAAGGTTTTGGGGGCTGAGAATACATCTTGAGCTTGAACTCTGAAAGCCCCAGTTACTAACCCATGAGCTGTTCTTGTCTGACCCAAGAATTACCCATCTTGACACCCACACACTACTGTTTCTGAGTCAGGGGCCATTTTAGCAGTTTGAAGGCTCTGTAAAATTTGGTTCTAGAATCAAATATTCAAAATAGTGGCAAATAAAAATGACTAAGGATTTGGGAGAATTAAAGCTTTTATGTCTGGGCATAACATGTGGTTGGTAGCAGCAAGAAAAATGTCCTTTTCCAGAGTTCCAGCCCTGTGCTCTTTCATTTAAGTCACAGTGTCATCTGAGGAAGGGAAGCTGACAAAACAAATTATTCAAAATGGGACTTTCCAAGGCCTGCCTAGAACTGGATGGGCACCTCCCTGTGTCCCTGCAAGGCACGCCCTGGTTTCACTGCAGATATGAAATCTAAATTTCTCCTTCTGATGTCACATGTCCGGGTACCTCGTAAGCAGTGAGTTGCACTCTGCAGTGTCCTAGAAATTCTGTCCCACCTCTTTTCCTGTTGAAATAGCTTTTCTCAAATCCTTAGTCTTTAATGAAAGGATTTATCACAAAGAGAGGGGGAGAGGGGGGGGGAAGGGAGGAAGGGAGGGAGGGAGGGAGAGAGAGAGAGAAGGGAGGGAGAGAGGGAAGGGAGGGAGAGAGGGAAGGGAAGAGGGGAAGGAGGAGAGGGAGGGGGAGGGAGAGAGGGGAGGGGGAGGGAGAGTCACACTCATTCCCATTGGTTCAGTGATTCCTCTAAAAGGAGAGATCAGCACAAAAGATATCTCACGTAAATTTTCTCTGTTTCTAGAATCTGGAGGCAAAAGAAGATTTAATGTAGTTCAAGCACTGATGACTATTGTTCACAGAAAGCTAGGATTGAACAACAGTTGTAAACTCACATGAGGGAGCTTACACTTTATTACAGGTGCCAGTTGGGCACATCTCCTCTCATTAAACTTCAGGTCTTAGCTATGTCACCTACTAACTGAATGTGTTTTGGCTATTCATATTTGCTGAGGTGTAGTTTTATTGGTTATCAAACGGGATTATATATTGACCTTGTAATTGTTGAGGTTAACAAGAGATAATTTCTAATAGCAAATACCATACTTAGTATATACTGTGATACCCTGTTTGCCCATACCTTATATTTCGAGCCAGATCTTTGGAAAGAAAGAACACACACTGAGAGCAGAATAAAATTTAAATACATTTACCACACCAGAACTCGGTCATACATAACCATAATACAGGAGTTCTTCCTTCTGCATCAAAGAATCTACCCAGGAATCTGAGGAGCAGATTGGGATCCACCAATATATTTTCAAAGTGGACAGAAGAAGGGCTACTGCTCGGAGGAAGAGGGGGCAGGGGTGAATGTTTTCAGAACTAGAGTGAAACAAGTCAACTCCAGAATTGAAGAAAAGACAAGAGCCAGGGGCAAAGAACACAGTGAGCTGCTGACTCATTAAGCTTGCACAGTTGGGCCGGCTCAGTAACTTGCTGATGCAGCCCTTCATCAAAAGCCCTTCATCAAAAAAAGGGAGCTGGCGATGGGGGCCAATGTCTGTAATCCCAGTACTGCTATGATGGGAGGATAATGAGGTCCAGTACAGCCTGGACTATGTAACAAGACCCTGTCTTAAAAATAACGACAAAATAAGGAGTGAGATGAAGTGAAGGGGAAGAAGCCAATATCCAGGTGGGCGATAGTCTTTCTGACGGCTGTGAACGGTACAGGTGACATATCCTACCTAGCACTTGTCTGAAAGGCACACCATATGATGTGGTGTGTACCTCCGAGCTCTCAGGCTGGAAACTATGGTGAACACAAATCTGGAATGAGGTAGGGGGAGATGCCTGATGTATATTCTGCAAAGGGCCTGGGGTATTCTGAGGCACAGGAACATAAGATCCAGAAGACACATGCTCATAAGAATGTGTGTTCATTATCTAAAAAGAAAGAAATCTGAAGGATCACTTTCTGAGTCAGATTGGAATCCAAATTTCCAAATGCTGAGAGAGGGTATGGACCTTTCAACCTCAAACTCTATTCTGCATGGCAATGTGCATAAACAGGACCCTTCAGCCTCTCTAACCTCCCTCAAGACATTTCCTGCCAAATTAACGTGCTAAAGATAACTGTTCTCAACTGAATTTTCAATAGTTGGTTCAGAGATTGTGGAAGTGGCTTTTTTTGTAAAGCTGATGCTCAAGAATTTCATGATTGGCTTTGACACGGAATGGAAGGTGAGAACACCTTGCTTCTGTGACACCATGGTTAATGCATATACTGTTCAGGTGTACTAATACAAAGCTTTGCACTTCTGGCCTTGCCCATCTCCCTCTGATGTCTAGAACAATGTCATGAGTTGAGACTGAAGCAAGATGTCAGGCTCATGGAGGTTTTCATTTTCTTTGACTTCAAATATCTAACTTGTACCAAGTGAAGCATCATTTTAGACTGACTTTTCTTGAGACAGATTGTATGTTTTGGGGGCTGGTTGGCGAGTGCCTGTGTTAAACTGGCCTGAAGCATCAACTTGGCTGTGCTGTATGGCATCCGTTCCTCAACCAGTAACCTGTAGCTAATTGATTTACAGCTACTTTGTACATGAGGATGGCATATAAATTGGGAAACTGAAATTAAAGAAGGTGCCATCTATGCATCCTTGTGTATACTCGAGATTGGGGTCTGGATCGTAGGTATGAGAACATTACCTCTTCCTTCCTAAAAGATATTGTTAAAGGAACATATATAGAGCTGAGCAAATGGGTGATTGGAGGAGACAGGGAAGACTTGGTCCCATGTAAAATGAATGAACTGAGCAGCTACCCACAGCAAACAGAGGGAGAAGGCTTTCAAGAGGCAGCAATTCGAACTACTTGCTTTAAGAGGACTGCAGTAGACTTTGAGATGAATGAATGGACTTTCCTGGAGAGGATGTGCTGTGCTGGGCTGGTCCACCATGGGACTTCTCTGCCTTTTGGAGGAGGGGATGGGTGGATGGGGAGGGGCAAGGCTGAGGGCTGTCTGGGAGGGATTGGCAGGGGGGAGGGGAGAGGAGCAGGGGGATACATTTATGGAGATGACATTTTTGTTAATGAAAATAAAATCGGAAAAAAGAGGACTGTGTAGAAAGAAGTTGGAAAGAGTGGGGTTCATGGCGGGAGAAGGGAAGGAGGGAAGAGCCTTGAGAAAAGACAGCTGAATTTTCTATGAGAGAAGGAAGAAAAATGGAAAAGTAGATCACTGGGATAAGAGATCCATTACCTTGATGAAATTGTTCAGTAAAATTCTTATTTTCTGTGCACATACACACAACACAGCTGCCTCAAAGCAGACATGGAGGAGCTGCTGTCTGTCAAAACAACTACCCTGGGAAGCTGCATGAAGAAGTGAAGACCTGCTTGACAGTCAGTCACGGAATACCTAGAAGACTGGAACTTACAAATGTGTGAAGAGTCTCTTCCGGTGCAGAGCCACATGCTTCCTTCCGATGAATGTTTACTTAGCTGTGTTAGATTCTCCTGGCCTTCAAAGCCCTGTCCTTCCTAAGACAGAGATTAGGGAACTCAGAGGTTTGGGCTTGTCTTGAGCTTCTAGCCAAAGAGAATGAAAAGACTCTTTCATGTTGTCAGCTTCCGTCCATGTAGATGGCATTCTGGACTGTCATCACAAACTTTTGAAACT
Organism: Phyllotis vaccarum; assembly: GCA_033318265.1. NCBI lineage: Eukaryota > Metazoa > Chordata > Mammalia > Rodentia > Cricetidae > Phyllotis > Phyllotis vaccarum. Next base: position 69,946,185 of record JARWLC010000002.1, read on the forward strand.
AATTTTACCCCAATGGAGATTGTTTCGAATTCTCTAAAGTTATAACAGCTGGACAGTTGCCAAGTACTGCAGGTTCTCCGTCACTGAGAGAAAGTCCTTCCTTCCTCATCTGGATGTACCCTGACTCAAGGAAGCCCTCTTTGGGGCTGGCAAGATGGCTCACCTGGTTAAGGTGCTTGCTGCCGAGCCTGACAATCTCAGTTTAATCCTAGGTTTTCACAAGGCAGGAGAGATATGATGCAAGTTGTCTCAATTTTGTGAGTACACATGCGCATGAACATGTCCCCCCACACCACACCAAATAAATAAATAAATAAATAATGTGATAAATGCTTTAAAATAAAAAAAATCACTAATTAGCATATATATATAGCATCTTTGGTGTACCAGGTACTACACTGAATACTTTACATAGAATTGACTAATTTTGGTCTTATGATGATCTATTGCTTGGATTAGAAAATAAAGGCCCAAACATGTTGAACATGTAATAACAGAGAAAGGAAGGGAGCAAGCAAGGAAGGAAGGAAGCAAGGAAGGTCAAAAACATAGGAAGGCTAGCTCCAGATCCTGCCTCCTTAATCCCAAGAAGGATGAGGAGGGCTGGGCTGACTCTTATGGTGGAGGAGATTCTAGTCATGGAACCCACAGACCTTGCCAATCATTCTACCTTGGGGCTCAGACTGAAGTTTTGTTTTTAAAATTCAAATTATCTCATGGTAGTCTCATTCTCAAAATCTCTTCATGGCTCCCAAGTAAACTGACAATAAAGTTCACATATCTTCCATGACCAGACAGTATTACACCCTCCTGTTCTCTGCCTTGCCCCTCACTGGGGCTATCGCAATCAGGGTCTATGGGTGAAGGATCTCTGAGGTATTGTTTTCTATTTCAGTGACCGTCCAACTAGTTTCTGTTCAATGTACAGAGTGTAAGTTCAAGATCACTTTGACAAGATCATTGAGAAAGAACTTCCTTGGGTCTCAGTCTACGTCAGTACCCATAATAACGGACAATAATAATTAGAGAAAATGTTACATAATACTAGGTTCCAGATAGAGTCATAAATAACTTACATATAAAGACTCACTTACACCTTACCACAGCTCTAATAGATTTTAGCATGGTTCCTACTTTTACACATGAAACAATGGAGCCAAGTCATAGCGGGCACCTTCCTCCATCACAGTTTTCAAATGTGCAGTGGTGCATGTATTCAGGAGGTGTGTGCTGGACTCTAAACAACAAGGCAAGGTCTACGGCTGTGGTCTGTAGGTGGGGACAATGTGGTCAGCCTAAAGAAGAAAGAACAAAGGCTTTCTTACTTAAAAAAGTATTTTATTGTCATCATTTAAAAATTAATGTGTATATGTGTTTGACTATGGGTACGTGCATGTGAATTCAGATGCCTTGAACTCCAGAAGAGGGCTTTGGAGTCTTTGGAACTGGAGGTATAGGTCCTTTGCAAGAGGAGTGCCTGCTTCTAACGGCTGAGCCACCCCTACCTTTTAAAGACAGACATTACTTTGTTATGTTATGTTTTAATTATGTATAAAGGGATGGATGTGTAAGTTCAGGGACCACAGGCTTAAAAGGCACAAAGATCTAGATTCTTCTAGATTTTGGTTCTGACTTAATACTTGTCTACCTGGTCTTAGATAAACCAGGCTTTCACCTAAACTGTCCTCTTAATCTGTGAGTAACATCAGCTGAAAGATTCGGAGGACATAGCATAGTGCCTGCATCCTAGGAAAGTTCTCACCAGCTCCTTTCCTCTCTTGCTGGCAGAGGCAGGCACGTGGGCTTTGGACAGTCCTCGTGCTAGCTAGACTCCAGACCCTGGAAATGTGAAGACCAGAGCATAATTGGAGGTTCAGAGACAGCCAAGAGAATCTGTTGTGGCTGTCTCTGCTGCTTAAATGAGTCAGTTGACCACCATGGCCTTAGCTCACTTGGTGGACAGTGAAGGAGAGCGTAGGAAATGTCCACACAACTCTGTCCCTCTTGGTTCTTGTCAACAGCTCTGACTGGGAGGCAAGTCAAGACAATAAACTCAGATCCAGTGAGCTCTGTTGCCTGTTCTCTGTTTCAAGGGGACAGTCCCTGCTTTGTTTCTCTTCTGTTCACTGAGACACTTCCCTGAAATGCTCCCAGGTTCTCAGAACAGCTCTAGAAACATTGCACTGTGATCAGCAGCAAGACAGAAGCCATCCTGTCCTCAGGATCATGCTGTTTCTGGGATGTGGGAGCAGAAAGGAGAAAGACTCCCTTCCTTTCTTCACTTTATCCTAAAATTTTTTGCTTCCATCTTTCTGCAGGCTGAGGTTGATTTACCCTGTG